>OY728121.1:1209150466-1210400466 GCA_963277665.1 Viscum album
GTTATAGTTAATTATTTTATAAAGTCTTATGGATATATAAAAAAATCTCTACACTATAAAAGCCATTAAATTTTTGGGTATGTATCTTTTAGTTAATGTTTTAAAAATGATTAATTTTAAAATAATGTTTTCTTAAAAAATAAATATTTCAATTTTTATTGGTTTTAGATGTTTTTGGTACATATCTTTAAATTAAAAATAAATAACTGAGTATTTATAAAAACTACATTTTGTTGGTATTTTTAGCTTGATTTTACCGTTTAATTCTTTACCTTAAGTTAGTGTATTAGTTATAGTTTGTAAATATTTTAAATAAATCAAAATGAATTTTTTTTTCTATTTCAACAAGTTTATTACACTTAATCATTATTTTTTTGTTTATATATAATTTTTATATTAGAATATATGTAATGTAAAGAATAGATCATGATGAATCACAAAAAATTTATAATTTTTATTCCACTTATTTCAATTAAAGGGTATGAGAAATACCATTTATATTTTTATTCTCATTTTTATATTTTCTAAATAAATTAATTTTTATCATTTTTTAATTTATAGAAATAATTACATGAGGGGTTACAAATAATTTTGACATGATCTCAAATTCATTCACTTGGCATGCATAAAATGTTCATCATGTGAAATATTATTATTCAGTTGATTTTAAGACTTTATTGGGTTTTTATATGAAAAATATTTTATAGTAATAATAGATCATCTAATTTTATAATTTTTTGTTCTTCCATGAATGATGTTTCATTAATTATTCTTTTCCACCCTCACAAATTTCTATTAAAATTTAATATAACTTTCTTTCTGAGAAAAGAAATCCAATAAACTATAAGTGACCTTGTCATACATTCTATATGAACAGTGTAATTTTCTATATCCAGTGAAAATCATTTTATGAATTCATCATTTGGTGAACTTTCAAAAAGAAAAAAAAATAATTTTATAATCTAATTACCTAAATTTAAAATCACAGAATTTTTCATAAGTTTCATTAAATGGAGACATGAAAAAAAAAATCATAAATTTTTTTATAAAAGTTATATAAAGACACAATTTGAATAGAAACTAGTCAAACACTTAAAACCACTTAGTTACATATCATTTAAAAATTACATTATACATTATTCATAATATTGTTTCTTTTAAAATATATAGTAATTTTTTAGAAGCTAATGTGTATTGAGGAAAATTCAACATCAGATCAATTAATATTTCTTGATTTTAATATATTTTTTAACCTTATGATTATAATTTCTTTCACTTCTATAAAAAGATATGTGGTTCATATTAATCAATTATCCACTTTATAAAAAATTGTTTTTATGTAGAATCCATATTTGAGATTCTTATTCTCATTTTGGATTAAAATTAATTTACACTATATATTCATGATTCATTTCAAAATAGATTCATTAACTCAAAAAACATCATTTCATGATTTTCATAAAAATATGTCAATCAAACAAGGTAGTTTGAGTTCTTCATTGTGAATAGTATTATTTTAATCTAACAATAAATTCTATATGGTTCAAATATTTCATTTTTTATTAGACATTTTTAAATAGAACAAAAAAAGATATATTTAGAGTTTGAGTTTCATTAATGTGTGACTATATTCAAATGGTATCATAACATATAATGATTTTTAATATTGAATCCATTCAATTGTTGTTCAATTCCTTTCATGAAATAGATTATATTTTTTCCAAAATGTTGATTGTCCATGGTTGTGAATATAAATTAATTCTATGATTTTTCAGTTGATAATGTATATATTTTCATGAATATAAATCACATTAATAAGTTTAAAATAATATATGTCCCTATAAATCAATATTTTGATTCATCAATTACAATTTATTTCTATTATGACCTACCAATGTCACCTTGTTTTTCTACTATTTTATTCACCACCTTTCTTAACCATAAATACTACTTTAATTTGAAACTAATCTCACTCTATCATCATTATTTCTTGATGAAAAAATAATCATTTGTTGTTGCATTTTTCTAATTTTTATAAATTACATAAAATATAATAAATGTTGCAACCAATCCCCAAGACATCTACCATTTTCATCTATTTTAATATTATCATTTATTGAAAAATGACTATATTGTAAATATCATCCTATAAATATCTGCTATTATTTTCAGGGAAGGAAATATGTCTACATAGGATTTTTCATATTCTACAATTCTTGATTCAAAGACCATTGTTGGAACTGTATTACTATGTCCAAAATAATTATATTATACTAGTTCTATTTTGGTCCCTCTTCCACTTGCTCGAAATTATTGTCCAGATCAATTTTCTCACTTGTTAAAAAGAAAATAAATTTTTCATCCTTTATGAATTGATTTCTAGGTTTTTATATGTTAATATATTCTTGAAAGATTTTTTTTAATGTGATTAAAATCATTTTATTTTGAATCTAACTTCTCATTAATTTGTTATTAAACCAATTAAAAAAATTCATAAACCTAATAGAATTAAAATGAGGGGATTTTGGTTATTGATCAAACCCTTCACTCACTAAAATAAATATAATTTCATTGAATTTTGGTAAGGGTTCTATTAGTTAATAAAAAAAATTCCATTGAGATTGTATATACAAAAATTTATTGGGAGATTAAAAGAATATATGAATATATTTTAGACATTAAAAATGATAGGATACTTGGAATTTTAGTAATTGCTTCACTTATAATTATTAAATACTTATAACCATTTTATATTACCATATAATAATATTAATACTAATTGTGATTATCATACATTAAAAGGTTTGGAAAGTAGATATAAATCCCAATGATGGGTGACATTTGTAATATACAATGCCTAATTATTTAATTTAATGATACAGATTTCCTAAAAATGAATGTATTTTCTTATAAATTTATGTATAAACTCACTTAATGTTATCTCCTCAATTATACTAGGTTTGGAAACTTCTAGGGATATTGTTTAGGATTCAACACCTCCCAATGAGAGAATGGATTTTTTTCAATTCGAATGAGGCTATAATTATTTTACATTCATATATTTCAAAATAGTACTAAATGTTGAATATTTTCATTTGATTAATAATATAACTTATCTGTTTATATCCAAGATAAAAAATTACTAAAATTATTAGTACCAATTCCATATCTCTACTTAATTTGATATGTATATATAAAATGAAATTCTAAAATAATTTTTTTTAACCATATATTTAATGTTTTCATTCTTTTATTATGATGTCTGGGAAAAATTCTTCTCATATGTATTTTATAATGTGTTTTCCTATTTTCAATATTCAATGAACTATGTACCATTAAGAGGGAATGTAATTTCAGATTGTTTGAAATAGGTTGTGGAACATTTTGTAGGTCTTCCATTATAAAAGAATATTTATTGAGTGTGTTCCTTATCTATAAATTTTCTGGTCCACACCTCTCAGGTTGTCATAAATTCATAGTTATGTAACAACACCATTTATTGGTTCTACTATGCCTATGTTGTACATGAACAAAAAATTAATAGTGATCTCTAAATTTTTCAACATGTATCATTTTTTCGTTTAAATTATCATGTCAAATATATATAATTTTCTTATTTTTTTTCCTATGTACAATAATAGAAAAATAAGTACTCATACTAATTTGTAACATATATGGTGTTTAATTTTAGATACAATAAATTAAATTCAAAGCACCAATTGTTGTTATTATAAATAATGTGACACATGTATGAAGAAAGATGAAAACTCTGATGGAAATATACAGTGTCACAATTTCAATTCATCTTCTTCATTCACTAAATGGTTTTCATTTCTTCTTTTCCATGATTTTTAGTAATTTCTCATCTAAATTGATATTATTAGATTTTATAAAAAGAAATATATGGTTCTCTATCAATATTTTTAACTCAAAAAAATATACAATACAACTACTAGTCACTGATGGAAAAGGCTCAATTTTAGTTATTCTATTTGATAAGTATGTTATGTGATTTATAAATAAACCATTGGATAGGTGTCAGATTATTTGATATAGGAATGAATATATAATTTTTCACATTATTGATATACACATTAAATTAAAATATAAAAATAATTTTAACATGATCTCATAGATTTTATAACATCATCACATTGGATAAATCAATGTTCTATAATTTTTTATCATTAATTTTTTATTTCATTATAAATTATTATTATGAAAATAATTTTCTGATTTTGTTTTTTTCTCATTTTTCTTTATTTTTATAGGTAGGTGGACTACTTTATATGATTCATATCTTATTTGTATCATGTTTAACAGGTTATAAATTTTGGTGTATGTAATTATTCATAAAATATCAATAATTCAATATCACTTATTATAAACCGATTTTAAAAGTAATCAATGAGACTTTCAATGTTGGTTATTACATAATTTTTTTTAATGTATAAGAAAATTTTAATTGTGGTTTTTTACTATCATTTTTATGTAATAAATAATGTTAAAAGTCATAGTGTCTACTTTTAATGTATTTTTTGTTGAAAATAGTCATTGAAATTAGTGATATATTTTTCTAACCAGACATTCAATGTCATTTTTGTAATAAACATGATTGAATGTGTTTTTGAAAGTCAATTATTAAAAAAAAATAACATTAAACATGTTCAATGTTTTTCACCATGAAAATAATAAATCATTCAAAAATAGTTTCACTAAAAACTAACATGAACATTTACATTCTATATTTTCTACGTCAGTTTTACATTAAAACTAATGTGGAAAAATATTTTTGATAATGTTTTTAATAGAAAATGTCGTAAATAAATTATTTCACCTTATAGGTAATGTTTCGACATCCATTTCATTGAAACCAAAATTGAAACTTTTATATATAACATCAAATTCATAATCATCTGTTTAAAACTGATGATAAATTAAAAAAATAATTTTGAAATATATAATTCCATTAGTGTATCCTTTTTTTAAAATAACTCATTATAGAAGGAAGGAATTATAATTATTTTATTGATCTATTTTAGTACTCTGAGCATGAAAAAAATGCTTCCCTTGGAGTAATATAAGAATTGGAAATGGATCCAGGCACAACAAGAGAACAAAAAGGTAAGTACTTTTTCACATTCTCTAAGTATATATGGAAAAATATTTCCCCAACATTAAGAACATTTTCTTCAAAAAATATTTTCTTATTATCTTAATTTCTTTTTATCTCAATGATATTTTCATGCCTCTTTAATTTATGTGTTTTTTGTTCTCAAGTTTCTAATGATCATTTTTTGTAACACTTCATTAGTGCCTTGATGTTATTTTTCTCTTCTATGTCCATGTTCTCACTTCCCAGCACTATTCTCTTATTTTGAATTGTAGTATGTGTTATTACACATTCCCTTCACAAACCCCTTTCTATTATCAATGAGGATATTTTATTAACACTTTCTGTGATATGGGTTTCTATGATGGAATTTTGAAATGTTAACATTTGATAAATGAAATAAATTTTTTGGGTGAAGTTAATTTCTAGGGGAGTAGAATGTAACTCTCTTTGATTTTAAGAAATTATTTTTTTCTATGAAATTTGATCTTTTATATATTTTGGGTGACATGTAAAACATATTTTGGATTAATGTACGAGTAACACTAATTTTATATTGGGTTACATGATAAATTATGTTTGGGTTTTGTTGCACACAATATCGAGTGTAGCTTGTATTACACACAATACTACATTTAAATGAGACGTGATATAGTAATAAAATATTATTATATGATAGTTATCAACTATAAATTGGACTAGAATATATAGGTTGGATAAAATAAATTATTAAAATATATAAAATAAAAATGTGAATATAAGGAATTCTTTTGTTACCAATTAGTTAATACTAAAAATTAATACATTTGAAAAATAAATGAAATCATTTTCCAAGAAAACTATTTTTGTAGAAAAAAAAACTTTTTAAACTGTGAAATTAATGGAATAGAATATCATGAATGATTTAAATAAAATTTTTATATTATATATTTAATAAAATTTTTAAATTAATCTTATGTGTTTTTAGAAAAGGGATAATAATAAATACGAGTTTACACTTAAAAATTTATTTTCTAATAAATAGTTTTATTTCCTTAGGCATACATATTTTAAAATTATTTTTTCACTTTTAGGAAATATATTTGAAAAAAATTGTTAAATCATAATATATAAATTTTCTTATAGTGAAATTTAATTATTATTTTGAATTCTTTTAATTTTTCAATGAATAGTGATAATATTGAATTTTAATTAGGGACTACCATTTTGATTAATATATTTATAAAATTAAATTATATTTTAAATTAATTATTAATTTTAATTAGTTCAATTATACATCCATTGATACAATTTAGGAAGTAGGAATCCTATTTTTTGAATTTTGATAAAAAACTTCTTAAATATTTTAACATTTTATTATTAAAACCCCCCATTCTCATCACTTATCTTTGATTAATTTTAAATTAATCTCAAGAAATTATATGGATAAAATTTGTAATAATTTATTAAATATATTAAATAGTCATTATTTTTATTATATAATAATAAAGACTAATTGTTTTTACCAAAATGAAGAGTGAAATCAGAAAACAATAATTACCATAGTTAAGGTAACAAATTTATTTACCGGAGGTTAAGAAAACAAGATAAGGCTAAAAAAGACCTATTAACTTGTCTAAAAAATATTTTATGGAAATATGTCTACCATTAAAACTGTAATTTTTGGTAATGAACCATTTTTTACCACTATTATAAATCAAAAATGGGGACCACTCAATTCATTTCAAAAATACTAAGTGTGTCCTCTCCCCCACTTATAAAATTCCACCCATTCTCTTATCTTCTCCACACCTTCAAACCCTTTGAAATTTCCTAATACTTCTCAAATAACATATGAAATTCCCATCTATTCTTCTAATATAATATTTAGAATAAATATATTAAAGGAATTATTTTATTGCAAAAACGACCATGATATACAAATTAATTGGGTAACCCACATGTTTATCCCATTTTTTTATTATTCATGTGGTGTAGAAATTTAGGAAATTTATTTGATGGGTGAACCCTGGTATAACTCCAAATTATTGGGTAATATTTTTTGTCTCCTGAGAAATCTTGTTGGGATTGGGAATAAACCTAATTTCGGTATGGTAATTCTTCCACCACGTGATATAGTCTTGGAAGTTATCCTTGACTCATGTTAAATTCAGGATGTATATTACTTCTAAAATTCTATTATTTAATGATTACATGAACCCATGTTTTCTATGTTATGATTGCATATATTTGTCAATGTTTTATTACTTTTTTTGCAATCATGTTATGTCTGCAATCCAATAAGGTATTTCTTATTTCTATGTTTATTCCCTTACTTAGTTTTTTAGATCATCACTTTTGTCAAAATATTCCTGAGGTTATCATATGAATATGTCAGATATCAAATGATGTTAGGATCTTATTATGGATGATTAATATAAATAGTTTTATTCCATTTCCATGTTTTTATTTTTATATACCTAATATTCAATACACACTGGACTCTACAATGCCAGGATTGTATTTGATGGTCAATTTTTCTTAAAATCAAGTAATAGTATGTTTAAAAGGATATGTTTCATATAGTTGGTATCATAGCATGGCCTAGTTATTTTTAGATATTAGTTCTAGAGCACATTAATAAGAACCCTAGGGTTAATTCTATCACCATGGATAATATAGATTGAAACTCTGAAAATCACATGATAGTATATACTATTCATTTATAAGTGTATCCTTCTATGTCAAATATAATATTCATATTCTTGTTATCTAATTATTCAAAACCCCAAATTGTGATTTATTTTTTTTATTTAATTATAAAAAAGAGGAAAAATCATTCCAACCACCAATCTGATAGTAAATATGAATATTTTACTAATGAAATTAAAAAATTTGAAGAAATTAGGCACTCAAAACTTCATGATAGTACTAGGATAATTGGATCATGTTATGAATAATAACACGATTCATGTGAAATTTCATCAGAAAAATGATTAATTAGTTGTTGAGTCCTTTATACAGAAAAGGCCTCCCATTTTTATTGGATCTCTCGATCCCATCATCTTGGAACAATCGATTAACTTCAATAACAAGATATTCTCTATCTTCTAGTTCCTCAATGAAGGGAATGATGTTCTAGTAGTTAGTTTATTTGATGGCGAAGCTGATAAGTGTTGGAACCATATTAGAAACACAAAGTGAAAAAAAGAAAATAGATTCCATGGGTTGTTTGGCATTCAAGAAAATTATTTTCAATATATATTTTCACTAAAATATCCATATTAAGATGGAAAGGTAGTTCATTAGGCCGAAGAACAAGGAAGAAGAGTCTATTAGGGTATATAAGGAAAAAATTACAAGGCTTTCTTGATACACATCTATTTTATCATGAAGGTTGAATGTAAGGTAGATCCTTTATTTAGAGGACTTCAACAAAGTCTATAAAAATCATTGGAGATTTGAGAATTCAAAATGTATTAAGAGATTTTATGTTTTTACTATGTGGATGAAATGGGTTTTGGAGACCCTCAGTGACCACATCAGCCCAGAAATAAAAACAAGGAAAATTGAGTTAAATATAGTAAGATAAAATGAGGAATCTAATGATAGAAATAGAACCCAACACAACATCTTTCAAAATTGTGGGATTAATCATCCTGTAAATAGTCTAAGGGGAACTAATAGATTCTTTAAGTGTGAAGGATATGGGAATGTGGAAAATAATTACTGATGCGATATGAATAATCTGAATAATATAGAGAAATAATGAAAGTTTTAGATTGACACTCATCTTATCGTTCACTGATTCAACTACAAAGAACATGGGAATTACAGGAGAGCCAAGGGATATTGGAAGAAATAAACAAAAATAACGTCCACGTAAATAAGGAAGGTAATATGATATCACTACTAGTAAGGTGGAATGGGAAAATGATGCAGTGATAGGTATACTGGTTATTAATTAAAGAATAGAAAACATACTATTTTATTATCATTTAGTACATTCTTTCATATATTGAATGCTTAGTATATCTATAATTTAATTGTCTGACATACCACTAAAATGGTTCCTGAACCGGTGTGTTACATGGACACAAGAGAGACTCTACATATACTGAAGACTAACAACTAGCAGTGAGGGTGTGAAGAATGTTTAGTGAGGAGAATATACCCTCATAGTTGGACTTTGACATCATTAAAAAAATATTATTAAATTAATAGATGATATTGGAAGTTAAAATTTATATAAAAATGAATAAAAAATATGGACAATGCTAGTTTATATAGATAATCTATTTCTAAATGATGATACATAATCTAAAACATAAAATTCACAACATACGTTACTATTTAGTACGATACAGGACACAAGTGTAGAGAAGAACTAAAAATCCAAAATGTGACCTCCATGAGAATCCTAAGCTCCATCTGAGTTCTCTGCTCCTAACACCTCACGTACAAGCAATGAAACCTAAGAAACGTTCCGTAGACCTACAAATAAGAATGTCTAATCAGGTACATATGGTACCAGATCAGGGTTCCTGATAAAATCGTAGTAGGGAAGCACCAATATTGTCAATCCTAATCCATTTCATGCAATATACAATTAAGGTTGTGTGCAAGTAAATGGTTAAGTAGTAAATGGAAGTAATGATCCAAATGGAATGTAAAATAATAGACCAGTGATACCAAATATTCCATCAAGGTTCCATTTAAAATATATTCATGCTCATAAAACAAGGAAGACACAAATAATGCACAAATAAAAAACATGTCCTTATCATTCATCTAACAAAGAACGGACATTGACGACAGATACATATAATTACACATGTCAAAATTTAAGATGACAAAGATGTATAATTGAATGTATCACACACCTCATGGTTGTGTTGTGTGTCAATGAGTCAAAACACTATGTGATGAATCCAAGTAGAATAATACCAAGTCATCCATGTCTAGTGCAGGGAGGATATCGATAGAAACTCTATTAGTCCCTAGTTTGAGTACTACGAGCTTGTTATACTGGACCTCTCCTTCATAAGTCCATGAAATTTTAATTAAATGGTTATAAAAACCCATGATAGATTCTTAAACTATCAATATATATCATCATGACATTACTATCAATATTTATCCTCAAGGCAGTGTAATTATAAGGGAAAACCCCGTCTAATTTGGCCAACTAATTCATTACATGAGATTACCAATGCAACAAGGGGAATTCATTATCTAGTCACAAAAAAATGAACTATATTTTATAATAATTCCTCAAATATCAAATAATCTATTTAATTCATAAACAGTGTTCCTTATCAAATATATGTATAGATTAAAGGATACAATTTAATCAATATTTTCTTATTTAATAAAATTTAATTCAATGTAAACACCCTATGTTGAAAATTCTATATGGTGTAGGAAATAATTATATCCATAGAACAATAATATATATATTTAACTGTACTTTATTTTTCGATGAAAAAGTATTTCAATAATTTTATTATTTCATGAGAAAGTTACAAATAAAAAAATAAATTATGATTGCAAAATAACTCTTACCATTTGGTAATTTTCATATTAAAACGCCTTGGATTATATAATTCATATTGAACCACAAAATATCACCAATAAATTAATATTCGTGATATTTAATGTAAAAGGGATTTTATATAACCACATAATGCTGAATTGGTGCATAAAGAAACATAGTCTTAATGGAATGTAAATTTATGAGAAATAAATTAAGTTATGATTACATTTAATTTTATATCCCTTAACCTCATTTATAGTGATTTAAATAAGTTATTAAATTATTATTGAACCATATTAATATTTTTGATATCATATATGATAATTTTATAACATCTTAACACTTCTTGTTTAATAATCATTCATTATTTTTATTATTTCAACTATTAGTTGACCAATTTTCTCATGAATATTTCATTATAAATTTTTTAGTTATCATATATAATAAATGGTTCCATTTACTACAATATAATAATATTTAAATTAATATCATATTTATTCAACAATGATTATTTTATAATAAATCATGAATTATAGTTATGGAAAATGATGTATGATACTATCATGGAGATGGTAGTTTGTTTGTATGCATGAGTATCATTTTGAATATTCCAATTAACACTATGGAATGGAGTTAAGTAATATTTTAAAATTCTATAAATACCATTACATAATTAATAACATTATAAATACATACATTTATATACATCAATTATTTGGTGTGGGGATAAAAATTGAGCCACATCCCTTCGTGAAGATGATGGTACACACCTATAGGAAAGATTTTTTTGTCTTTCATTGAGTGAAAAAGTAAAAATAAAATGATATATATATTCATTTAATAATGTTTAATATTTAAATTATATCATAATAATTTCATCTATATCACATTTATTCATTAACATTAGATTTATCACCATCCATGTAAAGAATTAGTGAATGAAGAATCACATCACATGGAGAGGTGGTAGTATGTCGTGCACACAACATTAAGAGGTGGTAATAGTGAAACAAACGATATCGGTTTGGGAAGTGGTAGTCCCTCATACGCATGAACGAAGCCTTTGTAAGACATTTTATGGAAGGTTGTTTTATTTTAGGCCATGAAAATAGAATAAAAACATGTTATTATATGGTAAATATTGAAAATATTTTGTAATCATGGTATAATATAAATTCAAGGAGTCAGGTATGGAAATAAAATAATGAAACATGTTGAAGAACATTAATTATTCATCATGTATCATTATTTTTTTCACTAAACCCATATTATATTATATTTATGACAAAAATAATTATTCTAGGATTAGTGGAGAGAATTTTTTATTTTTATGGAAGGTTTTGGATGATATAAATGGATTGAGAGGCGTGGCTAACTGGGGTGAGTGAGTACCCTTTTATAGTCCAGGAGGAGCGGTTTTCTTGTAAATAATCATAATTATTAACTATAGAGAGTTATCCATTAACTCATGTGCCTCAAAAAATTGTATAATAATGGATGTTGGTGTTTATTTTGTCTATAAAAACCACCAACACACATAGTTATATTTTTTCATTTTATTCCACAACATATTTTTTTACTAAATTTTAACTATTCTATTTTTTCCACTCTAACTAGTTTTTTATCCTTGGAAATTTAATATTTAAGAAAATAATATTGTGTGAAAAAAGATTAAATTTAGTCCTAATTATTTTAAATATTATACATAATTTATTATATAAAAATCCCATGTGTCATGTCAATTAATTTTAACAGAATCGCATGTAATGTGTAAACAAATCCCATTATCTCTAATAATGAAAAAATGTTTATTTACTATTTTGAGGTCAAAAGTTTCAATATCAATGATAAATTATTGAATTATTGGAATAATATGGATATTTATTAGAGTTTAAAAATATCTATTCAGTAAATCTATTTTTTTTAATTTTAAACGGTTTTATAATATATCATTTATTATCAAAATAATACAACATATAATTGTGACATTATTAAATGAATTTTAATTTAAAAATATCAGGTTAATGATGAAATTTTAATATAATCTATTCACACCTATTTACCATGACATAGAAATATAATAAAATAATTTTATACAATAATTAATTCAGTTTACCTCGCTTTAAAATTGTTAGTATCAATTATTCATTTAATTAGTAGCTAAATAATTACAGTGTTGGCATTTATTAATAATTTTATGTAACTAGTTAATATTATAAAAATAAATATAAATTACTATGATAAAAAAACTCATTTATATTTCAAAGTTATATTTATAACCAAACTGTTAATTTCCCCCATCACAATGATTTTTAGGAATTAACAACATGAAAGGTTATTTTTTTTCCATTTTCTTTAAATAAATTTTTATATAGGTTCATTTATTATAATAGTTTCCTAATAACTCATAAAAATTTAGCCAAAGGTTATAAGGGTATAAATATGTGCATAACATTTTTTGTGGTCATGTGTTTCAATAATATTACACATTATCTGTTAATTTTAATCCCTTGATAAACTCATTTTAACCATAATAGTGGAAATTGATTTTATATTTTTAACTAAAAATAATGGGAAAATTTAACATAATGATAATTTATAAAATATATTTTTTGATTAAAAATATTGAATCAATTTTCAATATCAATCTCATAGAATTGGAATTTTTTATTTTAAAATTTTTCCCCTAGGCATGATGAGAACATGGACAGTTAATATGAAAATATAAAAAATATTAATTTTTTTAGTATAATTAAATATGAAAATAATTAAAAAGACCTAATTTTTTTTTTATTATTATCTATAAATATATTACTAATAAAAGTTTATAAATTAAAAAATTTCATAATTTATTTAATACTATTCCAATCCTGCATAATAACATATTTGTTATTATAATCACAAAAACTAATAATATTAATAGCATGTTGTTTTTTGGAAAAACATAATATTTCATGTAATATGAGGTATCGAAGGAATTAATAGTTGGTTGTAACACAAGATAAAATCGTCATTTCATGAATTGAAAGAAATATAATGTATTTAATTTAATAATAATAGTAAATATATTGTAATTTATTAATATGTTATATTCCCATCCATATTTGGCCTGCCTTATAAAATACACAATCGAATTAAAAAATATTTTTTTATAATTTTATTGTATAACATTCTCCCCACAGTAAATTAATTATTTCCTTTAAATTTAAACATGATCTATGAAAACATGTGTTATAAAAATTTAAAATTATTCTTATGAAAAAATATTATCATATCAAGGTCAATAAAATATCCTCTTAATAAGAGATAAATATATGTACAAATTTCATCTAGAATAGTAACATAACTAGGTTTCCATATAGAAGAACATAGGTCGTTAATGAAAATATGGAAATGTAAGAGATAATTATCATCTAAAAACTATGGAAGTGGAATAGATAACTTGTTCATGAGAATGTTAATGAACTAAAATACATAAACTAGAGGTGTGTAAAAAGGTCATTGATATCATCACAAAAAATTATAATTGGACTACATTTTTTTAAGAACATTTTTCTATAGTTGAGGAACTATTTTACTATATAGTAATACAATGAAATAATCATTCATGATATGTCTCTATTTTATATAGACAATGTAATAATTTTTTTGTGCTTTTATTATTTTCAAATTCATCCCTTAATTCATGAAATGAATATCTAAATTTAATTTTTTTATTCATAAAGCACTAAAATTACTAGGTAAACGATTGAAATATCTATAATAGAATGATTACTCATTCCATTATTATCATGTTTTTATTTTAAAAAAATGGTTTTCATAAGTCACCTAATACACATAAATATCTATATGGTGATGTTTTAAATTATTCTTTTAATCCATCTCCCAAATTCATCATTAACCATTTCAAAAATGGTAATCTTTATAAAACATCCAAAATATTAATATCATTAAATTTTGAATGAAGGTCACTTAATTTTTCAAAAGAAATTATCATTAGTCATTAAACAACAAGATGTATCTCGTAATCTTCGTAATCCAAACATGTGAATACCTCCAACATGTATTCTATTGATACATGTAATGACCTTAATTTACATAATACCAGAATGAAAACATGCATGACTCGGTATTTGTTAAATAAAACGTGAATTATTAGATGTATTCCTTAAATGCATTTTTCGTTAATTATGTCAATGGTATCCTAAATGACTTTTTCCAAAACCATTAATCAGTTCTAATTTAGTCAATAATATCAAATTTACTTTATCCATAACAATAATCTCATTATCCTACATGAATTATTTCAGCATAAGGATCATATTAATGGTTTTATTTCCCATGTTCACGTTTTTTCCATGATGTATATAATTCCATGGAATCAATTTTCTAATTAAAATTCAACATATAAATTCCAATCCTCTTTTAAATTATACTACATTACAGTCCTTATATATTTTAAATTCTTATGATGATAATATCATCAATAATAAAATTTAACAACATATTTCAATGATCTAAATACAAAATAATATTAATCACTCTACCTATATTACATTTAAATCACATACTGGACAATGATCCATCAGTTTCTTGTGAGTTCTAATCCTTTGATGATTAGTGAATTTATTTTCATAGTTACTTATTTTATTGATGTTATAATACAGAATAACAATCCTTTATTTATTCCAATTGCATTATTTTTCCTATTGGCCCTTTTTTCCACACTTATAACAAACTCACAATACTTTAAAGTATAAAACAAGGTGATTTTTCAATAGTTATTAAATGTGTAAAAAAATTTATTAACATTCATCCATTTATCTATGATTTTCCCTTCCATATTTTTATTCTTTTACTTCCCTTTGAATCCATAATACTTTAATATTTTATTTTGTATCATGAATATACATAAAAATATTTAATTTTATGATGA
The DNA here is from genome assembly GCA_963277665.1 of Viscum album. Taxonomy (NCBI): domain Eukaryota; kingdom Viridiplantae; phylum Streptophyta; class Magnoliopsida; order Santalales; family Viscaceae; genus Viscum; species Viscum album. The sequence goes on from OY728121.1 coordinate 1,209,166,031, forward strand.
AAATGTTAGAGAGGCCAGAGCCCCTAAGAGACTTAGTTTAATCGTTTATATTAAATGGTCAATTTTGGATTTTAGGATTCATAAATAATTTATATCATAACTTTAAAACCACATAAAGGTATAGTCATACATGGAAACACTATCATACTCATTTTTTATAAATGAATGATTTGTCTCTTCATACCAGTTTTTTTATAAAGTGGGAAATATTTGTCAAATAATTTTTCCATAAAATCATTCCCTTCAATGAGTTCTATTTCCTCTTCCTCTCTATAATTTTCTATCAGCAACTACCACATATCCATATAAAAATTGAGATAACACACTCAAGTGTATCCTTTTCCTTTTCATAACACCCCAATGCCATAAATATCATATCAAATGAAATAATTCACTACTCCTCAGTAATTCGATTAGTAGAAAAAATAAATAATAGAGGCCACCTTCACATAAATTTATCTATCCTAAAAGAATATAGATTTTGAATTGGTTGATTCATCAAGGCATGTTTATTTATCATAACCTGATTATGATTCCCTAATATGTCCATAAAATTCATATTTCCAATACAAGCTATATTTTCTTCCTAAGTAAGGAAACATATAAATTGTCCATGTGTATTGAATCCATTCTTCCGTTCATGTTTCATTTTAAAATAATATAATATAATGGATTAGATCATAAGATTAATAATTTATAATCATAATGTATTCTTCCATATATAGTGTAACACATAACCTATATTAAAATTTATGCATTAAAAATATCATAATCCTAAACATTGGTTTCTTTGGCTATTTTGTTATCATTAAATCAATAATAATTATTGTAAAGACGTTGTTAATTATCCTAAACATATCCACTTGTATTGTTTAAACATACACATAGTAATGAACATTTCCATATACCAGGTTATTCTTGGGTCAAGATCGGAACACCTCTATCAGAGTTATAACCCCTAGGTTTATCATTCCCAATACCACATCCACATACAGTATCCAGACAAGGTTGTATTATTAGGAAAACCCATAGAATATGATATTCTAAAATTATCCTCATTCTCTGTCATTGGTTTAGGTTCTGTAAAATATTTTTTCATAAATATTGATCATGTGGTTTCTTCCAAATTTTCTACAATACCAACTATAATAACCCCAACCCCCTTTTCCTGGAGACAGTTCCCACTAGCATTAAATTTTTGTATAATATAAGGAATCACATCCCGAAGTACAAATAGTTTAATAAATTTAGTAAACTATATAAATACATCAAAAAAATATAACATTTGAATAGAAAAATTATATTAATTGTTTTGAGAGTAACATTATTTAATCGACAATTACCCTATATATCAGGCGTAGTAAACATAGTGAAATCTTTGGGAAGGAAAAAAACGGTTGATTTGAAATACTCAGTATGGGTTATATATTAAAGAATCAATCCTGAATAAATAATAATAATGAATATATAAAGGTAAAAAAATCTAAAACACATTCCGGTTAATCAGTAACATGTGCATAATAACGAAATAATAAAAATGATGAAATAATTCCATAAAAATAATTACATTATCCTAAAAAATTAAAATTGATTTTCTAACTAAGAAAGTAATCATTTGAAATATCAATGAGGATGTAATTCATAATTTTTGACATACATACTATCAATTTCTATCAACATGAGAGTTACATAAATATCTATCATCAAGAAAGTGTATGTTTGTGGGTAGAAAACTTATCTGATTTGGCCAACCGATTAATCTCTTGAGACTACTGATGCATCAAAGAGATTACATTAACTAGTCCCAAACCTATGTATTGTATGTTGAAATAATTAATCAATTTTTGAATAAATTATTTAACTCAATAAAAATTTTAATTATCAAATATTAATACTGAGTACAATACAAAGATATATCAATATTTCCCCAGTTAATCAAATAACATTCAATATGATCACCAATTATAAAAATTGTATAAAATTTATGTAATAGAAATATCCATAAATAGAGAATGTGGTTATTTATTAGAAATTAAATTTATAATGAAAATATATTAAATGAGTGTGATTTCTTATATATAATGTTAACAATCAAATTAGAAAGTTATTTCACAAGAACTGTATCCATTTAGTTATTTTCAAGTCAATCCCCATTAGATGAAAGTACTAAAATTAAAAATCCAAACCACACTATGAATGAATTATTTAGGATATTTAATGTCAAAGGGTTACTATATTCACCTCATAAAATTTAATCTGTTTATAATAAAAAATATGTCTCAATATAAAGTAAATTGAGACGAAATCTCTTATCATGCACTTCCTTTTGACTATAAATTCATTAACCTCAAGATTACTGGTTTAAAAAAAATTAATTAAAAAATATATTAATTTTATGATATCATATATTATCCTTTTATAACCTCTTCTCACATGTCTATTAATAATCATTCAATAATGTTATTGTTTCAGCAGTTAGTTGACTTATTTTATCATGTATGTTTCACTTTGATGTTCTAGTTTTTTATATATTATATAGTAACATAACCTTAATAAAAATTTAATGAAATAATTATAAAATTCATTGATCAATTATTATTTTAATACCAATCATTAATATTTTTTTATTGAAAATGAATTATGTTACAATCATGGGAATTATAGGTCACACTTATTCATGTGTAACTTTTTACCATTTTATAGAGATAATTTTGGAAAGAAGGTGGGTAATATTTTAATTTTTTAATTTTTTTCATAATATAATTAATAAAATTATTTGTATATATATATAATATTCATTTTTTTGGTTATGAAAATAGAGTTACATCACTTCTTGAAGGTGTTAGACCACGCATAAAAGGATAATGTTATAATCATTCATTGAGTGATAGAAATAACAAAAACTGATATATATCATTTCAAAATGATAAATATTCTATAAATATAATAATTAATTAAATTATATAAAATATAATCATTAATGTTCCCCCTATCACCTTTAATGTGGAATGATAATGAAGATGAATCACATCTCTTCACGAGAAAATAGTCCACTGTACACACAAGCTATGTTATTATATAATCTAAGGGATAGAATGTACTAAGATTTATATGGTTTAATGAATTAATATTTAAAGTAATGTTATAAATGATAAATATATATATATTCGTGTGTTTGTTTATGGTATTTTAATCATCATATCATACATTGAGAGGTGTTAATGTAAAAACAAATGATATCAGTTCATGACGTGGTAGTCCACCATACATATGAATGATTATTTCATAACCAATTTGATAGATGCAGGTCAGGTTTTTGGTATTAACATTAACATAATAAAATAAAAATCTATGTAATATAATTTGGAAAATATATAATCCCATTATAATAGAAATTGAATGAGGCGGGGATGTAAATAATGTAATGATGCTTGTTGATGAATATTACATCTTTTTCAGGTATCTTCCTTTGGTTTTCACTAAAACCTTCATAGGATTGATTTATCGCTAAAATAAGGCCTCATGGAAGAGTGGATAGTTTATTTATTTATTTTTTCTAGGTTTGGATGATCCAAATGGCTTGAGATGTGTGGATAAGTGGGGTTATTTAGTTCCCATTTATAGTTGAGGAAGAGTGGAATTCATGTAAATACTCACAAGTAATAATAATTTGGATGTCTCCCTTACAATATGCACATAAATAATTTAATAATAATATAGGGGAGAATTTATATGGTAAATAAACACCTCTAACAGAAAAAAATAAAATAACTTTATTCATTTTTCAATTAACATCTATGGTTACTCATTTTTAACATTTTCACTTGAAAACTAGTTTTCTGACATATGTTATTTATCCATTAAGAATGAATTAAATTTGATAATTATTAATAAATTTACTCCGAGTGATTAAAAATATAATTTATTATTTATAAAATTAAAATCACTTTTCTATTGTAAATTTATTTTAATAGAAGTGCATGTAATGGAAAAAATATTACTTTAAAGATAATCATGCTAACAACATTTTTACTATTTTGGGTTTAATATGTTCAATTTAAAAGATTAATTATAGCATGAATGGAAATTATTTTATATTTATTAATATTAAAATATAACATGTATTAAAGTTGGAGTTATTGTAATTTGAATTAATTTAGTAAAATATCATTTATTATAAAATAACATTAACACCAATATTGACATTATTTATTTAATTTTAATTTAAAAATATAAACTGAAAGAGAGAATTTATATTTAATTAATTAACACGTATATAACATGATACATTAATCTAAAGAATAAATTTAATATAATAATCTATTCAATTTACGTAACTTCTAATATTTTTAGTATCAATTATTTCAGTTAATTATTAAATAAATAATTATTGAGTTGGAATTTCATAAGCATTTTAAGAAACTCATTCACCTATAAAAATTAGAAATCAATTAAAATGATGATTTAAACCCATTTATGTTTATAAGTCATATTCATAACCAAACCAATTTTGTTTTCCCTATCCCAATGATTTATAGATATTAAGAAAAAGAAGGTTTTATTTTTGTCTTTTTCTATTAAAATATTATATAGGTTTGTTTTAATATAATAGTATCCCAAAAAGTCATTTCAATATATAGTATAGTGATAAGGATCTTACACTATCCACTAAATTGGTATTGTACAATTAGTTAGGTCATTTTACCAATTATATATTAATTTTAATCCCATAATTAACTCAATTTTTCATTATTCATGATAATTATTTTGAATTATTGTCATTAATCATTGTGGTAGAAATATATGATAAAATTATTATATAAAATAAAATTTTTAGAATCCATCTACATAGTATATTTCTTAAAATTAAACTCACAGAATCTTAGAATATAATTTAACATTATCCCCACAGACATGAAAAGAATAATTTTTTTTAATGTGAAAATGTTAAAATGTTTACAATTTTTTTATATTTAAAATCAATATGAAAATTATTCCAATAACCTAAAAGTAAGTTCATTATTCATAATTATTTTAAATTATGTTCCCCAAGAACGAATAAAATTTATTTTAGCAAAATATTGTTTTTAAATAAATATTTCATGATCTAGTTAATTATTATTATTTAATTACTAATCAATATATAAAAAATAATTGCATCTAAACTATTTATTTTAATATGTAATTTAATCCAATTTTAACCCACCATTAAAAATTAATGTTGATAACTATATTACTAAATAATATCATTAATAGTATATTATTGTTTAGTAAAACTCGGTGTTTCCTAAAAAGAATGTTATCAATGGAAATTATTGTTGTTTGTAATGAAATATAAAATTAGTGTTTCATTCTTTTCAATCTATATAATTTATTTATTTTTTTAATAAAAAAACATCTTAATATATCATTTAGTTAGATTTCCTTCAATTTGTGGTGTTTCATATCACATATTCAATTTAGAAAAATTTAATTCTTTAAGAAATTTGGGGTGTCACATTCAACTAACATAAGTTGAAGAATTTAATTTAAATTTACTTCTATATACATAATGTAAAATATGGGACTTTAAAATTGAAAATGATCAACGTTTTTATATGTTTTTATGTTATAATTCAACATCAAAACTATTCAAATGACTTAGATTTTTTTAATTGATATAAAAATTAACAAAATTTACTTAAAAAATTCATAATATATCGTAATATTATAAATTATTTAAAAGATTTGTTTTTCAAATAAAAATTTAGTAATTTCGAATATTTATTAAAAATTGAAAGTCTTTTGAAAAATCCCAAATATTTATATTAATATAATTTTGAATTTATGATTTCGATATTGATGTTTATTTAATCATTTGAAATTAATTAAATTGTTAAAAAATGATTTCTAATTATGTTTCGAAGCATGACTATATCATTATTTATAAAAAATATAATTTTTTCAAAGACGTTTCTTTTTTTTAAATGATTTTGATTTAACTTATAATTAATAGATAAACATTATTTTATTATATTTAATTTTACTATTAATCCCCACAAATATAATCACTAGTTTATATGTATCATATTCAATAAGAAGAATTTAAATTTTATTATCATTTGAGAAAACTAGTTACTATATGTAAATAAGTTATGGATGGAAATTTTTTTACGTGTAACATTATATAATTCAATGTTTCTTCCAATACAATATATTGAAGAGATTGAATTTATTTTAAAATCAATATATATTAAGGTATCATTGTGTTATATACCCTTATATTCTTGGTTTATCATTTCATACACTAACAGGGAGTTCTTATTTTTGAATTTTGGGGTGTTACATTCTACCCACCTTAAATAAATTGAATAATATTAAATTAATAATGGTCTTAGTAATCAATGGTTTATATATGGAATCAATATTTTGGAAAACCCCATATAATAAAAGGGTTTATAAATATTCCTCTTAATAAGATAGAAAATTTAGTATAAGGTTTATAAAGAAAAACACATAATTTGTTTCCAAGAATGAGAACAATCGTGGGAAATGAAAATATATAAATAAAAAAAGATTATAAATAATTATATAGAGTTATAAAGTTTCATGAGAACAAGAAATAGAATCATCAATTTAATTATAAGGGCCTCAAATCCATAAACCTTTTATGATTTAAAAAATTACATTATTTTTTTAATATAAATGTAACAGGACAAAATTTTCATTTCATGGTCAATTTTATTAAAGATGATGTATTATTTTACTATATAAGAATATAAGGAAATAAACTTACTTGATGTGTTTAAATTTATTTATTAAAATTTCTTCTGTTATTTCTATATCAATCAATTTTCAATTTAAGCATTATGAGATGAAATGAACATTCAAAATGATTTTTTCTGAAACACTAAAATTCCCTTTTAATGGATTGTAATATACATAAAATATTTGTTCCATCTTTAACTAATTATTTTCCAGAAAAAAATATGGTTAGAATAATCTATCCCACAAATTAATCTATAAAGCCAATCCAATGTAAAACTAAAACCATTTCATTAATTTTTATCCTTTTGAACTTTCTAAAATATGTTGATCCAAAACAATAGAAATAAGGTCAATAAATTACAAGAATGAACTTAAAATTAACACCTAAGACAATAAAAATACTTCTTAATCATCACAAAACAAAAATTTATATATTTTCATCATATAATCTCTTGAAACATGTTTATAACATGAATTACCATAAAATATTATTAAAACCCTAAATTATTCCTTATTTCATAGATTATTGTATATATTACATAAATAAAAAAAATGTTTTAAACTACATAAAAAATAAAAAACTAATTAAAAAAATACTTATTGAGTTCCCATGTAGTATATAATATCCAATTTAATTTATACTTATAAATTATCTCCTTTATTTTAACATCATTCTCTCAAAATCAATAGCATATTATGGGTTATTATTCCTACAATTATGTGTTTTCAAAGATGATAAACATTCAAATGAATCATTTTTCATACTCATCAGTTCTATTTAACAGATGTTTTGAAATAGTTGACAATAAAATGTTGTGGTATAATCCTTATATACTCTCCTTTTTAAAACAAGGAAATTATTGACTAAATACTCAAAAGAAATAAATTTTTCATGCAAAAAATGAAAATTAATAATTCCATTTCATTTGTGGTAATAGAATAAGCTCAAACTTGATCTCTTAGTTTATTCTAAGGTATATTCCCATGATTATTGGGAAATTTATTTAAGAGGTTCCCCATATCATTACAATTGAAGAATTAGCCATTATAAATTCATATCATTCCCTATAAATCAAGATCATGGTTAATTTTTCTCCATATATGAATAAAAAAATCATTTTTCTCTTAAGAATGATGTGTGGTAGTTCCTTTTATAATTATCACATGTGGGAAAATCACTCTTTCTGTTATTAGCTTTTTCTATTATTTCATATGATATCATATTCCACTCTATTTTCCTTTTAAAAAATAAAAATTAGATAATTCTTTTTTTCCTTTTTAGCATATGATATTATTTCCTCGTATAATGAGCATGTTTTCGATATGGGTCCCCTCTTATAAATTATCTTAATCCAATTAAAAAATTATAATTATTACTACATTGATTATGTACATTTATTTGATTCTCATTACTTCTTCTGGTCACCATTTTTAAATGATTTCATACTCTAGATTAGATCATATCATTATCATAAATAATGTATAATATGAAATAAAGTGAAATGATGAACATAAATTTAAAATTTTATGCATATATAATATCATAATCATAAAAAAAAGTTTCTTTGGACATATCATTAATTTAGAATCCATTATAATTGTTTTGAAATAAAATTTGAATTTACCTAGTAATATCCCATAGGAGTGTTAAGCTGGGTGCATAGTAAGGCTCCTTTTTGTGCACTGGGTGACAATCAGGCCTAGCCTAATGGAAACTTTTAAGAGTTATTACCCCCATGTACATATTTTTTTAAAACTATCTCTACTCATAGTATACAGATATGATTCTATTGGAAGTAAAATCCTCATAATATAAAACTTAAAAAATACAAATATTATCTTCCATATTTATCCTAAAATTATATAATTTTTTTATGCTCCCTAATCTATATTTTCCTAAATATATTTCCTAAGTTTTATACTTAACATTATCTAATATTAAATATAGTGTACATGATCCCATTATCCCTGAGTCAGTGCAAGGTTTATTACATTGGATCAAGATTTAAGAAATCTCACATGGACGAAATGATTTGTTTAGTAGTATTAGTAAAAAATATAAATTTCTTCATCATAGATTACATTTGAAAAAAAAATTGACAAAATTAATTTTTAGGATGAACATTATTCCTTCTATTATATCCTTAAATATGAATCATCAAATAATTCAAATATTCCTTGGGAAAGGAAATAAAATAATGTTAAGATCAAATAGTTATTATTGGTTATATAAAATAGAATATATCATGAATAAATAATAATAATCAACATGGAATGGTATGTAGCAGAATAAAATTTCATTTAATTAATAAAATGATAATAATATGGAAGGAATAATGATGATCAATAAATTCCATATAAATAATCAAAAGATCATAGAAAATTAACCATGATATTCTAACTAATCGAATGATCACTTGGAATAATAATAACTGAATTTATGATGACAAAATGCATAATGTTGAATTTATGAGCTATCAAGACCATTCTTATGATAGTTACTATCATGATCTATCCTCAAGATAGTTACTATCAACATGTATCCTGAAGACATTTTAATAATATCAGTAGAAACATATCAAAATTTTTTAAATAATTAATCTTATAAGACTTATCAATGCATCGTGTTTCTATTTGAAAAATGGCCCCCACCAGTCACAAGATAATTTCATTGCTTTTTTCATATGTAGTATAGAATCCTGAAAAAACAAAAAATTCTTATTAAAACTCTAGCATATGAAATGTGAAAAATTTCCCCAATCATAAATAAATTTTAGACCGTCGAGAGTGCTATGGAGAATGATATTAAAAACATATATATATTAGAGTAATAAGAAATAGTTGTTTTTATTGATGTAAATAAATACCATGAATGATATTAAAATACATTCTTCAAGAAAATATCCTTTTCAACTTGAAAATAAAAGTTTAATTCATAAAACATTTCTAAATAAATTTCACTTATAATATTTGTGATAACTCGTAAAATAATAATTAGAACATGTTAATGTCATGAGGATGAAATTTTAATTTATCTTACAACCATTAAAATAATGATTCCCTTAACATTTTTAGTAAAAGACAAGTAGTCATTATTATGAAAATAAATGTGATTTGTTCAATAATTTTTTTAAAAAAATAAAATGGAAAAAAATTTCATTAATAAATATTCATTATGTGTAAAAACTATTTTAAAAAATGTTTAGAAGACATTGTTTTTAATGGAAACCCAATTTCTAATATAAGACAAAAATGATGCAGTATTTTTTTATAATTGTTTTAAAAAAAATTATATATATAAAATAGAGGAAATGGGTATTATAACATTATAATATCATAAATAAATAGAGAATAATAAAAAAATATTGTTTTATTATGATATTTGTATATCATTTCCTTCAACTAACATTCAAGAATAAACTATCTTGATTAGAATGAGAATATGAATTAAACCATAAATGAACATAAAATTTAAGTGAGAAATAATAATTGAAGAAATTATGTGTATACAAATTAAATACTCATTAATAAAGGGTAAATAAAACATAAGATTATAAAAATTAAATTTACAGATAATATTATCATTCTGTAATAAATGATGTATAATTTTTACCCAATGAGTAGAAACTTATATATGAAATGTATTAACGCACACTTATTTTTTATTTAAGACCCTTAACCTCTATTATAGTGGTTCTAAAGATTTTGTTAATGTATAAAAAATCTATATTATTAATTTTAATTTCATATATGATCCATTTATAACATCTTGTCTCATGTTCATTAATAATATTTCATTATTTTCATAGTTTTGGGGGTTAATTTCCCTTTTCGTATGATTTTTTTTTTGTCCTGGAAGATTTGGTTCTGGAAAATATTTTATATATGTATCACAAATATATTAATAATGACATAATTATCATATTTTTACTTGAAGTGTAATTTTAAAGTCAATTATTTTATATTTTTTGGAAAAATGAAGTATGTTACAATCATATAGACGGTAGGTCGTACGTATGCATGAGCTACACTTCCACTTTTCAAAGATCATTATGAAAATAATGTAAGAAATACATTGTAATTACCTAATTATAATAATATAATATATATCATATTATATATATATATATATTATCCATGTGGTGTGGTGATGAAAAAAATACAACTTTCTTTGTAAAGGAAGAATTGCACATGTATGAGAATAATGTTATAAAAATTAATGGTAAAAATAAAAAAATTATATTTTATATTTTATAAATTATGAATATGACATGAATTAATTAATTATTTAATGCATATCACATGCAATAATTATTAGTATTCTTTATCACCTTCAATGTAAAGTGCTAACTAAATGATGAATCTCATCACTTCATGGGGCTGTAGTCAAACGTAAACCCTTGTGATTTATCATGCATTATGAAAAATTTAAATTAATAATGTATATATTAAATAATAAAACAAAATTTATTATAATATTATTGATATCATATATATATATATATACACTTATATCCATCATAATACCAACATTGAGAGGTGGTAATGGAAGAATGAACTATATCCATTCACAAAGTGATAGTCCACCATAGGGACGATAAATAATTTCATAAACCATTTGATTGAATTGAAGAATGATTTAGGTCCGGAAAAATTCATAAAACATCTCAATATTTGGTATTCACAGATGGTATTATATAATAATTTTCTAATAAGAGGTATAGTAGGAGGAGAATGAAACATAATAAAAATTATTGTGGAAGAACATTAAATCATCTATAGGTATACAACATTTCATTGCACTAAAGACTTCCAAGATTTGATGTCTTCCAAAATAAAAAATTATAAGATAATGGGAGGGATGTTTATAAGTTATTTAAGAAAGACTTTTGTACCATAATGATTTTTATGTTTGTAAAAATACATGGGGATAGGGTTCCCTTTTATAATTAAAGAAGATTGGAATTATTCTAAATACCAAAAGGTATTCACTATTTGAAGGTCAATGATGCCTTATGTGCCTAAAAAATAGGCCAATTAGTGAAGGAGATGATTATCTGGTATAAAAAGATCTTGAACACACAAAAATAAAGATATTTTTCATGTATTTTAATTATCTTTTAGTTTACAATATTTTACATGTTTTTTTACCATAGTGACGTGTGTCTTTTAATTTACCTATATAATTTATCCTTTAAGAATATAGTTAAAATGAGTCTTATTTTATAATTTAGTCCAAAATATTTATATTATAAAAACAAATTTACTAAACTAAAAATTCATTGTGTGTGGGAAATTAGTTTTAAAATAAACACATGTAATGCAGAAAACCTTATTTTAATATTAACCAAACTAATAAATTTTAACAATATTCAATAATAATTATATTAAATAAATATGATCCAATTATTTTGGATATATAAATTATAACAATATTAAATATTTAATCCATTTTACCTTATTAATCTCATAGAAGTGTTAGATTTTAATTTAAAATTAATCCCACATATGAGATGAGAAAGAACATTCTTTAATGTAAAAATGATCAAATTTTACTGTGTTTTTATATCAAATTTGGACATGAAAATTATTCCAATGATGAAAATTAGAAATAATTAGATAAAATAGAAATAATTTTACCCTAAAATATATTCACAATATACTTTGACATTTTAAATTTTTAAAACTAAAATGTTGTTTTCAATTAAATTCCAGTAATTTTCATAATTCCTCAAAAAATGATACTTCTCAGAAAAATTCCAAAAAAACATGATAATAATGTTATTATATTATTCTTTGATTTATTTATATAATATTTCATTTAAATTTCATAAAATTTATCAAAATTAATTTTTAATTTTCTATGGAAATGCGTGACTAAACTATCTTTTTAAAAAATAATTTTTCAAATGAGATATAATTTTTTAAATGATTTCTATTTTTATTTTAAACAATTGATAAACATAATTTTAATTATTTATTTAGTTCTATATGTAATAAAACATTTAATGGCCAGGTTATAACTGTTGTATTAAATAGTAATATTTTAACAATATATTGATTTTCTTTAAAACTTGTTCTTGCATGTAACGTACGCTATCCAAGATACTCATTTTTTCATGTAAAAAAATATAATTCATTATTGTGAATAATGAATGAAAATAAAAATATTTTTTTAAAAAATTAAATATATCATAAGGTCTCAGACTATTATATTATTTTATATTATTTTTTTCCTTTTCATTCATGCTATTAAATAAAAACCCCTAATTTTTTAATTTTACGACGTTACAATTAAATAGAAAATATAAGGATAACAATCAATATAGATAAATAAAAAAGTGAAAAAAATTACATATAATTTATAACACAAACATTATAATAGGATTCAACATAATCAATATTTAATGGTAAATAACTAAATACATAATCCATGTAATTAATAACTAATAATGAAATGCATCCTAAAATAATATCATTATGAGAATATAATTTTTTATAATAACTGAATTTCATATAAATTAAATGAATAATTATTCTAAATAATTTCTTAGGAACACAATACCTATACCATCAAGGCCTTTCAAAATAATGTTCATAACTACTCAGTATAAACTCATTTTTTTGGGCTAACTTGTTATATGCTTGCTTAATAATTCACCATGTGATACTACTGATGCATCGAGGGGTTATCTATAACTAAGCCATAGAAATTTCTACATATAAAAATAATTCCTCATGTATCAAATAATCCATTTAATTAATGAGAATTTTTCCCCACCAATAAATATCCGTTGAGATTAAATGAGATAGAATTATCAATATTTCTGTAGTTAATAAAATAACATTTAGTGTAAACATCATCTATAAAAAATAGCATATAGGTTATGAAATAATCATATACATGATAAAATAATATGGTTATATAAATTAAATGTTATTTCTAATGAGAAATGAGTACACTATGTTTATTTTTCATGATAATGTTAAAAATCATAGAAGAATGGGAATTTGGTAATAATAGTTACTATTTAGTATTTTTCAAGTCAAATCAACTTTCAATGAAAATAATTAAAGAGAATAATAAAATATAATGATATAGAAATTAATCATGTTATTTCATGTCAAAGGGTTAGTATAAACATTACAGATATGTGAATTGATTCAAAATGATAAATAAGTCTCAATGGAATGTTAAATGAGTGAAATCCCATATATTGAACACATCATTGAAGAGGAGATTAATCAATGAATTAATTATTAATATAAAATTTAAATAATAATAAAACTAATTTATGTATATCATATAATTATAAATGTTAATTACATACATAATTTTAAAATAAAAAAATCTATTATGTAGAAGATTACACAACTAATTGAGACTAAGTTAACAATTTCATTACCTTATGATTCATTTAGATTAAACATGATTTCTCATCATGTATAGTGTTTTGAAAATTTTTGATATCATATACCATAACCATTTTTTTATATTTATAATATCTTATATTATCCTTTAATAACATCCTATCACCCTTCTGTTCAATAGTGATTCATTATTTTCCTTATTTGTGGTGCTAATTTCCTTGTTTCTCATTCGTAATTATTTTTTGAATGTTCTAGTTATAGATAAAATTATATAGACCCAAAATCTCAATAATAATAATAATGAAATAATTATAATATATATAAACCCATTATTATTTTTACTCAAACAATGAAATATAGTTTTGATCAATTAGGTACATTATGATAATGGAAATGGTAGGTTATACATATGCATGAGTAACATTCCCATATTTAATGGTCCTGATTGAAAGGAGGTATGTAATATTTTATCCTTCCATAATGATCTTAATATAATATATAAAATATTATTATATTAAACACAAATATATATATCATCCAAGTGGATTGGTGATGAAAAGAGAGTTGCATTTCTTGGGGAAGGCGATAGTCCATGCGTACATGAATGATTTTATCATCTTTTTAGTGAAAAATAAAATAAAATATTATATTATGAAAATGATAAATATGTCACGAATATAAATTTTTTTACATTTATATACCATATATTTTTTAATTTTATCCTTATTACCATCTATATAAAATATTAGTGAAAAAATGAATCACGTCAATTCGCTAGGTAGTAGTGATTCGAACACACAAGTGATATTGTTGTAATCATTACATAATATAAAGTAAAAAAATTATATATGATTTAATTACTATATTGATATAAATAATATATATAAATTAATATAATTTATATCAATCAACCTACCCAATCGTAATGGTGTTGTAATGGAAGAATGAATGGAAACGATTCCCAAACTGGTAGTCTCCCAAAAAAACAAATAATGATTGTATAACCCATTTGATGGATGTTTGGATGGTATTAAGTCATGAAAATGAAATCTAAATATATATTTATTTTTAAAATACTTATCTAATTATAAACCTATTTTCTAATTACAATTGGACAAGGGGTTGGATGAAATAATATAAATATGATCATTGAAGAATCATACATCGTTTTCGGGTAACCACAATAGGTATGCATCAAAATACATCCATGGATGGATTTAGACAATATATATGTATTATAGGATGTGTTTATAGATTTTTTATTGGGTTTTTGTTAGGATTTAATTGATCCAAATGGATTTATTGGTGTGAATATGTGAGGGGACTGTCTTCCTTTGTATAATTGAGGAGTAATGGATTTTTTTTGAAAATACTCAAATGTATTAAATAAATACATGTTAATCACAACTAATGTGGATGAAAAGTTGATAAATAATTTAGTGTAGGGATGATATAGTGAAAAAAAATTTGAACAACACCAAAATGATCTTGTTTTCAAATATTTCATTCCTTATCCTTTTAGTTTACTCCATACAAACAACATTTGTTTCCACCACTGTAATTATTTTTTAACCATATGTAATTAATTAATTAAGGCTAAAATAATTTTTTTTTCATATGTTAATTTTTAAATAAATAATATAAATTTAAAATATGATTTACTAATTAAAAATGTTATGTTTTTGGTAAATTAACATCAAAATAATCACTTGTAATGTGAAAAAATAAACCATTTAACCAAAAGAACAACAATTTATTTTTATAATCATAACTAATATTATGAAAATAAACTAATTTTACCCTATTAACCTATATTAATTATTATTATTCTAATTATGGTGTCAATTTTATAAATTTAAATCCATTTAATTATCTGTATTTAATTTAAAATTTGTCTTCCAACTACAATAAGACAACATGATTTCAGATTGAAAATGGTCATAGTTTAAAAATATTTATTCCAAAATTCAACCTAAAAATGATTCCAGTGACCTAAATTGTATTAATTCATATATAAATGAACTAATAATACTTTTAAAAAATATAAAATATAATTTAATGATATAAATAATTTAATTTAACCGAATGTTTTCAACTGAAATTTTTTGGTTTTCAATATTTATGATAGAATAATAAATTTTCATAAAAATATAAAATTTTCACCTTTATATAATTAAGATATTGAAATTTCAAAATTTATTTTTTTAGAATATTTTTCTTAAATTGGTATGTATAATTGTTCAATTATGCATGAAAAGATCCATTAAACCTTCATTTATAAACATATTATTTTTTAGAAAAGAAATTGTTTTCATTTAAATAATTAATTTTTTGTTTCAATTAAATAGATAACCATAATTTTACTAATTTTGATAGTACAGTTCTTACCCTCTAATTTAATATCTATTTTAATAAGTTATACTATACTATAGTTAATTTATGCTCGGTGTTGTGTGTTGTACAAGCTATCGATGAGATACAATTTTACCAAATATATTTCAATGTTTTTAATAATTGGTTTCACATGTCAAATATGATACTAAATATAATTAATTTACTTTATAAATTTTTGGTGTTACACATCCCATTTTAATTATGAATTATATTTATAATTCTAACCATATCTTTTTTTATCCTTTTACAAAAATATTTTTCATTTTCTTTTGTATTAATCATTCACATTTATCTATTGAAATTTATCATTAATTTTTTTTTAAAACATATATTCTACATTAAATTTATAATTTTTCTTATTTTTTATTATGATTTATACACTAAATGTTTATTTCTTTTCTCTCTTAATTCATCCTATACGTTATTTATTTATTTTTTATATATTCATAAGTTTTTAAAAATAATTTTTTTCCATCATCCAACATATGTTTTTTTATTACATATAGATTTTATTTTGGTATTCTAATACATGATTTTTTATTATTATTTTACTTATGTTTTAAACTATATTTGTACTTACACTTAGTTATTTTATTCTACCTTCATTAATTAATCTATTGAATTCACATTTAATTTTTAGTTATCAATTTGAATCCTTGATAAATTATCAAATCTCTTAACCAACAAATTCTATATTGTGAAAGATTTTTCCTTCTCACACAACCTTGTGTAATATATATATGATTATACAAAAATATGTTTCTTTTAATTTATCTTGTACTTATATATAATTAAAATAGGTTTTTCTTTTATCCTTTTATTTTTCCTTTAGATTAATGGGGTATTAATTCATTTATTCTTACTTCCCATCATTTCTTCCTTACAAAAATAAATATACCTAAAATTCATCATTTAATTCCTATAAATTTAATTTTACTAATATAAAATTTATCTTATAATTTTGTTTCTATAATTTGGTAATAAGTTACTAAAAAATTCTTTCTACGTCATTTTATTTTATAACAACTTGAATATACTTTAGCCATATGGTTTTTTTGGTTTTTTGTTATTATTAAGAATATTTATATGGTTTTAATTATTATTATTTTTATTCTAAAGTATAGAGTTGTAATTTGTAGTGGTGGTTTTTTTCATACTCAGAGATCCTTGATTCTTGAATATGATTCTGACATATAAATTCATTTTTAATTTCTACATATGTGTATGGATATATTAAATCATCGACATTATTTTCTACCAATTCACATAAATCTTTTTCACTCTCTAATTGGTCTTATGTTCTTGATTTCATCATTTTATTATGTATTTTTTATATTCATTATTTTTCCTCTCTATTTAGTTTATTTTTATTTTCATTTTTTTTATAATTATTTAGTTTAAATATTTATTTATTTTCTATTTATTTTTAATTTTTTATGGATATTATTTTTTTAATTTCTTTTTATATTCATGATTTTTTATATTCCCATTTTTTATAATTTTTATAACTATTTGTCTTTTTCTTTTTTCAATATTATTACTTGTAAAACTATGTGTTCTTTCACTTCAACGTCAAATTCTTTCTTTTGGGTTCTATTTTGTGGATTCATGTTTCCCACCAATGTATCTTCATCATCCCCTTTTACTTAAGTTTAAATATTAGTTTCCTACTTCTTCATATAATATTGATATTTTTCCTAAAAATGAACATATTGTTTTTTCTCATGGTTTTCATTGTATCTCTACATTATAGTTTCTGAATTATTTCACACATTCTTCCTCTTTTATTTTTTTAATTTATTTCACATTTTATAAGATTTGTTTTTTAAAAATATTTAAATATTGTGATTTTAAATATGGTGTATACTATAAAAAACATCTTTTTATGATTTTGGATTATTCTTTTAGCTTTTGAATATAATTTTTATTTCACATCATTTTTTTATTTTTTTTCTTACCAATTATATTATAAATATTTGTTAATTTATTTATTAAATATTCTTCAGAATTTTTTATAATATTTTTTTAATTCCAGATTTATTTTAAATTTATATAAAATTTTATCTAATTAATTCTTTCTGCATTTTCTTATGGATTCGAATTTGACCTTTTTTTAATTATTTCTATATTTATGTATGTATTCTATTTATAATTCACCATCATTCTTTAGGAACTATATTTTTTAACTATATATTTTTTACTTTTACTTTTTTCCTCTTGCTTCCTCCTTATGAAATAAGGATTATTTTTCCTTCTTATATTTATAATTTTACTTATCTATTTTGGATTTGTGAATTTTTAATTCAAGATTATTATTATTATTTTTCCAATTTTTGATCAATATTTCAAAAAATATATATTGTTTCTTCGACTTTGAAATCAAATTAATCATTTTAAGCATATGTTTTTATTATTTTTATTTTCGTTGTTCTTATATCTCATTTTAGGTGGATTTATTTTTTCTAAATAGTGTTATTGATTTGTATTATTCATATAAATTACATAGTTGTGATGTTTTTTGTTTCCAAATTAAGATTATCATTCAATATCAGCTTCAATATTTTCATTACAATTCTTTTTATATCACTATATTATCATAATCCATATAGGCTCTCCTATCTAGTTACAATATGTGTGACACCCCAAGCCTACAAAATATAGGATAGAGGTGTCAAAAAAAATTCAAATAGTAAAAAATAGAAATTAGAGGCCTTATCATAATATACATGTATGCATGCACACAAATATATCTATACAATGTGAACTGGAATTATATATTTCTATAACATCAATTGTATAACCATGGATTCCATAATATATTTGGAATACATTAGATGATGACAATATAAAACCAAAACATAAAGAGGAAGAATATATTCCCAACTAGAAATTATGTCCAACCCCAATGTAAACTAGAAAAAGTGTAGTTGGGGAGATCCCATCTTCTGATATCTAACTCCAACCACCTAATGAAGTCAATTAAACTATAAACCACTATGCATAAATAAATTCACCACCAATATTCTTGTTATTTTCATAAGACATGATAGCTGAGGGAAAACCCATTTAGGGGTTATTATACACATACTTAGTTGGACACCCTAAAAACATAAAGATGGAAATATAATGATAAAAAAGGTAATCATTTCATCCCATAAGTTGTGTTAAATAAAAACCCAAAATATATTAATATAAATAAATCCTTATTCGGGAGAATGGGGATATCTATCCCCACATCCATGTTATGAAAGAAGAGTCACCCAATATCTTCAAATTCCTACCTCTAATTCTCATTATCCAAAAATCCACAAATGAATACTTCCAGAAACCATTCACTTCAACACTAATATCCACAGTCAGGGAGGGGGCCAGTTTCTAGTGGTAGAGATGATCCTCACCAATGCTTATATATTGGGTAACCCCTTAGCTGTAGGACCCACACAATATAGGTGACATCCTTGCTAATGATAGAAAAATAATTTTCATATTTATTAATAGTTATTAATTAAATATTAATTTTTCCTTAAAATTCATGTGATGACTAATACAATTGCCAACATGAAATAATGGGTTATTTGAAATCATATATCGCACATAATACTGAGTTACACTAAACCAAAATATAATACTAATATTATTATTTGGTACAGTTATTACCAACTAGCCATTGTATTAGTGGCAAGAAAAATTATTAATTATATTATGTTTAAAAATGGTTATAATTAGTTTTTAAATTAATATTACATATTTTAAAGGCATAAGATAAAAATAAATCTAGTTTTATGCTTAAATCACTATTTTGTTAAAATATGTTTTACCACATTTTAATAGAGAACTTATATTAAATATTTATTTTGAAAATTTTAAAATTTTTATGTAAAAAAATATAATTCATTGTAAAATTTGGGATACAAAAATATAAATTGGGTGTATTTTTTTTCTAAGAATGTTAAAATTTTGGTGAATATTAAATAATAATGAATTTTAATTGAAATATATTTCGTCATATATATATACATATTCATTTTATGTAACTATCATTGAATAAGAGATGATTTTTAAGTAGAATCCTCTAAGTAGAATAAAACCAAAATTACTAAAATATTTCTGAGAGAGATACCATTATAAAGGAATTGATGATATTAACATAAGCCTGTATGATAAATTAACCAAGTTTATTTTACCTTTTAAATCAAGTCTTAGTGTTCTGGGTATACTAATAATTTCTCAGAGTATGTGGAAAATGATATATTAGTTATAGTCCTTGAAGATTGATATATTGGTCACCATATCGATGATATTATATTTAGTCTCATTTCACAACTCAAGACCTAATTAGTATCACAATTTTAAATCTAAAAAAATCATTTGATGATATCTGAGTCCAAGATTCATCCCATTGAAAAAAATTGCTATGATATCATTCTGACACAACTTAACTAGTTGATAGCCCTCATAGAAAAATATTATTTTTACTATGCTAGAAAAATATATCCTATAATATTCAACGGGATATAGACTGTTGATAGGAAGGAATAAACATACATGGGAGGTGTGAACTAATGAAAACATAAAAAATGAATGCATAAACAATAAATAATACATTAAAAACCACAAAAACATATATAAATAAATAAAGTATTGAATAATGAATGCATGAGAAAATAGTTATATATTATTAATAAATTAATAATAAACTCAAAAATATAAATACATATAGTGAATTAAAGATTAGGTTATATAGACTCTAGGAAAGAGATGATGCATCATTATTATATTATGTCCCATTATGAAATAAATTTGAAATTTTCTTACAAAATTCACCACCATTATGCATTCTAGAGTAACTCTATTAACACTATAAGAGCCATATCTACCATTTTTATCTTTGAACTATGAAATTTAATCACAAACAAATTATATAGGATAAATTATTTTTTTGAGTATAAATATACACTTTCATACATACAAAAACAAAAATATAGTAATAATTGAATATATAAACCCAAAACCCTTGTTTTTGGGGATAAGGGAGGTGTATCTCAAATAAAAAAGGTTTTTTATATGGTCAAAAAATATATAGTGAACAAAATAATGTGTATAAATCACCTCTGTAATAATATATATTGAATCCCATGTCTCAAACATCTAGAGGCACCTTCAGAAACTAATGTTGCATAATCAAAAAAAATTATAGATCAATTTTAATCTAATACGCAAATGGAAGTTATATGTTCATGTTATAAAACAAAAATAATGAAAACTATTTAACCTACCATAACTACAAGTGAGACCTCTAAACACATATGTTATCCCATAAATAGTGATAGGGTATAAATACCTTTGTATTTAATTTACACTAATCAAGATGAGGTAAAAAACCACAAGGGAAGAATAAATTTCATAACTTAAATCATATGAGATAAAATAACATATACATGAATCGTAACATCAAAATATAATTAGTATTCCCCTAGAGGGGATTGAAAAAACTTTCTTATAGTATGAATCATTAATCCCTTGTTGTGATTTAGGTAGCAATGGCACCAAGAATAAATGAAGGTACCACAAATTCATAATGCCAACCATTTTTTCAAATACTATGTTATGCATACAAACTCTAAAATCCATGTGGGGGAGAGAAATCCTATATTAATACTCTATTATATGGTAACTAACCCCATTAATCCAACAAAATGTATTAACCTCAGTCAAGAGACATTCCCTCAATGCTATGATACAAAATAATTCCTAAAATCATTAGAAAAAGTCCATATTTGAAATAAGGATCAAACTATAATTTATTACTTAGATAATCACATGGAATGAGGCACTAATATTTCTTGTTAATTTACTCAAGTTGTAAGTTATAAAGAATATTTTAATCATTCTAATACATGGAATTCCCCTGTATGTCACACAACATGCAGGTCACTTGGTTAGGCTGGTTTTGTACGATAATGGTGTCTATACCATGTTTAAATATATGAAATATGTACTTAAATAAACACCTTGAGTGCTTTCTCCAAAATATCTGACAAGATTCCATATTGACTAGTTCATATAGAAAACTGACAATGCATCTTATTCGATAGGTACAATGTATAAAGTATACATCATGTTTAGTGGGAATATTATTCAATTAGTATTGTAAATATGGTGTAAAAATATTTGATGTGTTTTATAATGTATACTATATGTGGGATCATTGGTTTAACTCTCTATGTACCATTAGAATTTTTTAATTCGTGTGACAAATGTACATGACAGATACTCTAACCTTATGGAATTTGATGACTGAATGTTGACATGGTGTGTACTCATTTTCATGATGAGAGATGTTCTTATGAGATACATACTATGGTACAAGAAGTAACATTATAACTAATATTTATGAAAATGTAGAATATTAGTGATATAGGTTTTTAAATAAAAATCATCTGACCACACAAATTGACTATTATGTTTTCATGAAATCCAGAATAGTAATGAAATTCACCCACGTTGTTCACTACATATCTATTTCTAATGATTTAAAAAAATTCCTTATTTATTTCCATGTTTGACACGTCTAGGGAGACTTTTATTTCCCTTCAGTCCATTTCTAACCATCTTAGGTCATCACCATTTAATATAATTTCCCAAGTCCACTAATATAATACCTCTGCACCCTTGGTTTATCAAGACTGTTACCAACTTTTTCATAGTCTCCATTAGTAGTTATTCTATTCATTATTATCATCATTGTCATCCCTATTTACCCTTATAGATCTAAACTATTGATTTGTGCATCTATCATACAAATTTTGTGGGAAATAATTATTAAACAATGATGGATTCGTTTGAGGAATTTTGTTAGGTGGAACGTATAGCAACCAAATATGGGATTAAGTGAAATATTTGAATTAAATGATGAATATAAAGGTTTAATGGATTAAATTATTTAATAATACTAATCGGTATGTTAATTCAATGAAATCTTATTATATAAATGTAATAAATTAAAATTTGTTTAAACTAAAATAACTCTAAGAAAAAATAATATCTCTAGCCCAAAAATAATTTAATAAATTTCAATAATTAATAAATTTTAAATTTATTATGAATGGGATAATAAATCTCAAATAAATAAAAAATGAATATTATATTTTTTTGTAGGAATTTATTCACATTATATAGATCAATATAATTAAAATTTAAAAAATAATTAAAATAGTAATCCTCTATGTTTTCCTCTTCATGGTATGAAATTATAGAATTTATGAATTTATAATTAAGATTAACAGAATGATTGATGAAAAAAATTATCCCAATAACTGAGTCTAGGATTATTCTAATTATCCCACTAAGAATACATATTCATCAGTGATTCATTGATCATTTATTAGTTCGTATTCCTTATCATTACGTATATGAATAACATGAATAACATTAATGAATATTGAATACTCTCTCTATGAACTTCCCACTAACAGGGTTAGTCATTCTAAAAAAACAATCACATATGTCTAAAAATGTTATAGGCCAAAGGATTCAAATGGATGGTATTTTATTTCAAAGACATAAAACACATGGATTGAGACTTAATGTCCCCACAACAAAATCACAGCTCACCTAAGGGGAAAGAAATATTTTATTCATAATTATGATGTCAAAAAAAATATATGAGGAAACATTTTAGAGTAATTTTTTTATCTTATTGGGTAAATATTGTTTTTATTTAATAAATATCAAATATCCACTAAAATAAAATTTTCTTTGATAATCACCAAATTTTTTTGAATGGTTAAAATTAATTAATAAGTTTAATTGAACTATAAAATAATTCATACATAGTCTACAAATAGGATTAATTTACAAAATGATCTTATATAAAGGACGCAAATTTCATAAAATAAAGACAAATTTAGTTTCTCTAGTGGAAAATATATTTCTTCATTGTAAATTTTATATTGATTTTATTTTTACCTCTATAAATTTTTATGTGATTTCATTAACATTGTAAAAAAAATTTTCTTTAAAACTGTTTAAATATCAATAATTTGTTACAATTTTATTTAATTATTTTTATATTTTTTTGGATTATTCTCTTACTTCATACAATTGGATTCTTTTTCAACTTTTGATTCTCATTTACATTTAATAAATTTTCTTATACTAATGTTTTCCGAGTTTTTATTTTTAATATTAAATATATCATCGTGAATATTTCCAATTCATCATCTAATGATATCTCAATGAATAAAAATTGGTTATATTTAAACTTTTGGATTTATAAATTTTATTTTGGATTGTAGTTATAGATTATATTTTATATTTATGGATTCAAATTTATTTCATCTTCTTTGTCATTTATTTCTGTGCTGATATTTGAAATTAAATTTTCATTGATTTTTACTTGATTTTACTTTTATATTATTTTGGGTTTCTCCATATAATTTCCCATACACATATGGATTTGGATTTTTGATTATTCTTCCATTTTTTTATTTTTCCTTTTGAATTATTAATATGATCGTGTTTCTCATTCTATTTATAATTCCACCTTCTCGTCTATACTATCCTTATTGATCTACTTTATTTCATTTTATACATTATGACTATAGTATATAATTTGGATTTTTTTACTCATATATATATATATATATAGAATACAAGATATAATCTTAAATCATACGCTTCATTTTATAAATTTATTTTATAATCATGATTCAATGAACTCATTATACTTTTATCTAATTCTATATCTCATTAGTTCTACCCTTCTCCATATGGTTTTAATTTTTCATACAAATATTAACAAACTTTTCCTTTACATTTTCAACATATATTAAATAAACATTTGTCTTAGGACATCTAATGTTATTTCAATTTTTTCT
This sequence comes from Viscum album, assembly GCA_963277665.1. Classification (NCBI taxonomy): domain Eukaryota; kingdom Viridiplantae; phylum Streptophyta; class Magnoliopsida; order Santalales; family Viscaceae; genus Viscum; species Viscum album. The sequence goes on from OY728121.1 coordinate 1,209,191,422, forward strand.
ATATTTTTTTCTCATTTAATAGTTATAGAATATGGACTATACATAAAATTTTATTTCTCATTCTTGTTATCCTTAATCATATCCTTCTCCCTTATAATTTTCATCATCTAGTTTTATTCTAAAAGATATGGGACATTGTTTGTATTCAAAACTAATTTATTTTTATTCCCATTATTTTTTTTTACTTCTTTGATTAACTATAACAATACGATTATGGATTCCCCTATAACAATTGGATTATGTCGTCTAGATCCTACATCTAGAAAAAAAATCTATTTCTCATGGATCATACATATTATCTTCAAAAATTTTAAATTTTACTTATAATTTATATATTGTTCTCTTCAATATAAATTTTCTTATATTGGCCACTATCCCTAAATTTCTATAATCTTAATTCTATAATTTATTTTGAATATGAATTTGGTATTATCTTCGACTTCTACTTACTTATATCATGTACTTTTTATATTGGCTAATGGTTTTTTGTTATATTTAATATTTATTCTGATGGTAACATTTATTTTTCTTCTCAATGATTATAATCTCAATATTTTCATAGTTATACTATTTTATCTAGGTTATATATTTAATTTTTCTTTAACATTTTTTTTCTTACATCAAAAATAATAATTTTTTTTCTCTAGTAATCTATATTGTAGTTCTTATTTCAGAATTTTTCTTCAAAATTTTTATTTTATAATTTTATTTGACATTATTAGTTTTCATGTTTTTTTAATTCTATATTTTAATTTGTTTTTTATTATTTCTTACAGTGTACATAATATTTGATTATATCTATTTTCTTTTTAATTATTAATTCATCTCTTAATTCATGGATCATTATTCACTACTCAGGGATTATGTATTTTAAATTTTTTTTTTGTGTTTACATAAATATATGAATATCATTCATATAATATCCTTTTGGATATTTTTATATTATTTTATCTATTTTTGGACTCAATTGTTCATTCACACCTATGAAACTTTTTATTTTTTCTTATGTTTATAATTTTTAAACTCATAATAAAATTTTAATTCTAGATTCTACTTGTGTTTTTTCATAACTATTATATCATCAGTAAAATAATATTATTTCTTAGTATTATTTTTTATTTTTATTTTTTGTTATAAATACTTTATTAACTTATAATTTTATTTTTTTAATATGACATGTATATTTTTTTTGTTCTATCTACATTATTTTGGATTTTGTATCTTACATTTGATTTCAATTCAACATTTCTATTATAGTATAAATATTATGAATTATGAATTCATTTCAACATCCTCTATTTCAAAAACATCTATATTTGACATATGAATTTTCTATTCATTCTTTTAAACTTCTTAATTTTGTATTCAAAATTTTTATTCGAGTATAATTCTATATTCACTCAATTTTAATTTTTATTCTATGTATGTATTTTTGACAGTATTCAACTTCCTTTTCCAGATTTCATTTTATACATTCTTATACTTAGAGATAATAAATTATAACTTATAATTTTTTGTTTTTCATAAAAATTTAACTTTGATATTATAGGTAATAGTTTAAAGAAATAGTTAAATGTATTGGGATTTATATATGTTAGTTATCATAATGAGAATCATTCTAAGAATCATGGTATGAATGTTATGAAATAAAATTCCATAATTCTAAAATCAAGATATTAAATACCAGTTGAATGTCTCATATATGTGTATATTTACGTTGAATCAAGAATATAAGTTACATGGTGAAATTAAAATAAGATCTATGTCATGGAAATGGTGTGATATTTAATATTATAGGGCAAAACAAGTATTATATATTTCCTCAAGTGAATTAATTTTCAAATTAGAAAAAAATACTTTGGTTTAGTAATTAATTTAAATTTGATTTCAATTTTATTGGATAAAAATTATTATAATTCAAAATTTAGAAGAACAATTTTCCTTACTAAATGTATATAATTTCACATTGTATTAAGAATATGGTAACCATTTTATATATTATAGTCTACAATATTCTATTTTATAACAATCATGATAAAAAAGATGAATGTTTTCATTCAATACCCACATATATTTGGAATTGAAATCTTAAAAATATAAATGAGAAATTAATTCATAGAATTCATATAATTTTTTTTCAATTAATTTTACAATGTTCCTTTTAAAAAATGTAAATATTTTTTAATAGGTAAAATTATCAAAAAACCTTTCAGTGGAAAAAATATGAAAGGGGTAGTTTTTTTTGGTTCTTACACATTTGATGTCTGTTGACTAATGAGAATGTAGAATGTGATTGGCATAGAGAATGTTTACCATTTATTGATGGCATTAATTGGTATGGTTATGTGTTTCTTATAAAATATATGATTAAAACCATTAAAAATCAATGTGTTTAAAAACTTACACACAAAAACAACTCCATATATGAATTAATTGAATCATGTAAAAAAATCACAAAAAACCATTTCTAGGAGAGTGTTACCTTGTATTATTTTGATAATTTATATTATGATATATGATTATAAATATTTTATTATCATTTTTGGATAATATTGAACTATACATGTCAAAATTAGTTTATAATATATTTAAACCAAGGTGATAAATTATATAAATGTTACAATGTCATAAAAAATAATTTATATGATTAAATAGCTGTTTGAAATTGTTTATTAAAATAATATGAATTAAAAAGGAAAATATTTATTGTCTTATTTGTAATTCACATAGTGAAATAATCATATTCTTAGATTTGTTTCTCACGATTCACTTTTTTTCTCATCATTTAACTTTGAGGAGGAGAGTATATCAATATTTTTAAGGATATGGGATTCCAATTTGTGTTTGATAATCCCGTGCATAATGTACACCTTATGAGGTAATAATATTTGAATTATTTCTATGAGATATCCCGTATCTTCACTGATTAACTAATAGTAATGATATATAGTGAGCTAGGAAAATCATTATATATAAAAATTTTATTTCATTGATTCTTATATTAGATGAAATTTATGCCAACATCCATTTTTATTTTATACATTTTGTAATATTTGTTTCTAAAAAACACAACAATGTTAGTAAATCCATATCAATAATGAATTAATAAGATGAAATTTGAACTGGTATATCAATATTTTTTTCTATAAACAAGAGGTTTGTTTAATTTATATCAGGTATCACTCAAATGATTATTTTCTCATGGATAACATCAAAAAAATTGTGAAAATCTATGAATAAACTTCCCCCAATGTATAAAAGTATAATATTAATCAAATAGGTACATGGAATCACAATAGTTACTATAATAACTGAGAGACTACACCCTTAAATAATTCTTGGGGAATTTTTTATCCCAAGGATTGTCTACCATACAACTAAGCATGGTGGAATATAATTAATTATTTTGGTACCTACTCAAAGATAAAAATTATTCAATTTTTTTTGGGAAAAACTCCATATCTAGTTTTTCAAAATCCCTCTTCTCAGTCTTCCACAGTGAATATTTGGGTTAGTTTCATAGAGACTACCGACAATAAAGAACCTTTCTGTTTACCTCAAAAATGACATTGAATTAGAATCTAAAAATTCATAAGATCCATAAAACTATAAGTCCCAGTAATATGACTATCACAAGGACTATCCATGGTTATTCTTTTAACCATTACTCTAAACCTAGTGAATATGTAGAAAATGATATAGTTATCATGTGGTATATATAGTTGAGTGTAGGAATAGTTGAATTTTATTATTCTTTAACACTTGGTTTCAATGGTGATCTGGAATGGGATTTCGATAATTTATAAAATAACCATCATTTGAGATACCTAAATATTGTTTGAGCACCAAATATTTGAGGATAGATTGAGTATTAGGACAACTGATTAATCTTTAGATACCACATGCTAGATGATTTATTAGAAAAATATAACAAGGGAATTAAAATGTCTTTATCCAAACAACATCATATAGATATTGATACAATTTAATATAATAATAATATTTCACAATTAATTAAAAAATTTATTCATTATTTGATAAAATAATGTGTTTATATGAGAAAACATGTACTATTATGACTAAATTCATGTTAAAGTTAAATTTCAACACACTGACCCCCAGATAAAAGTAACTAATCAATCCACATGATTAAACGCCAACCATATAATAGTTATTTGAAAACATCTACATATTCAATTAAAAACCACAAAATAAATCTATCTTGTGTTTTATCACAATAATTTCAGTAAATCGATTGTTTAAGCATGACACTCAAGGAATGCCCTGAAACTTTGGGTATTATCACAAGGTAACATATATGATGGTATAAAAAAATTATTAGATCTATTAATAATCTGAATCAATATTATATATTGAGAAAAATATTTATTATTAGTTGTATTATTTTTAATTTCTACCTTATTAATTTTACCATATGAAATTTTAAATGATCAATATAGCGAGTGACTTAAAAAATAACTCACCTACATTTCCACTAGGTGTGTACATTTGTATGGTACCCATAAGAAAGAATATTTGGTCAAAAATAATTGATTTATTTAAAATTATATGTTAAAATTTTCATAATTTATATAATCCAAGAAATTATGTAAATAGTTATATGGAAATTACTTGGATTGATATTAAAATATCATTTTTCATCAAGACTAAGGAGAGCTGAATTTGATGACAAATTCAATTAAATATAGTTAGAGAATAAAAGGGTCACCAATTTTGACAAAAATTTAAAAGGATGATGGAATTTCATGAATACATTAAATCATATTAATTACTAGTTTAAATATATTTATAAACCATTAAATATTAGTTTACTATGATAGTGATCCTAAAGAATTGTTTTGACTGTAATTCCCTAAACAAGAGTTGTAATGGTATTATTAATATAATTTTTATTTTTAATACAAAAAATTATTTTATGAAAATAAATGAATTCAATTCTAAAAAACTCAATAAATAAGTAATTACGAGAAACATTTTATTTAATAAAACATTGATACATTACAACATTAAATAGAAAAAGACTTTTACTACTCCCAGAAACTCATATAAATACCAAGCACAATAGATGGTTCTCTGCCGAGTAACATAAAAATAATATTGAGTAGGCCTCTTCATTTTTTTATATGATAGTTATAATACTGACTGAAACTTAATTTTTTTATTTCCAAACACTTTAGGGAATGTGAGGAACCATGTAACACAACCGCACAAGAACACAATCGACAAAACCAACAACAAAGATCACCAAAACAAACAACAAGAATAACCAGCACAACAACTAATAATATTAATACCCATACTCATCACCACACCCGACACATGAGTTCTACTCCGCAGTGGCCGATTCCCATTCAGAAGCTGGTTTATATTGCCTCCAGATATTGTTGCCTTAGACCCGACTCCTCATTTGGTACAAATAGCGCTGCTCCTATCTCGGTTGTATAGATATGATGTCTTTATTGAAAGCCAGAATCACCCCATGATCACGCTTGGAAGAAGCTCTAGTAATCATCGGGCGTGGAAGATAAGAATAATCCTTCCTTGTTTTCCTTCTTAATAATGCCAAAAATGATCCACATATGTATTCATCTTCATTTTCCCCCCATTAACTAAATCACTAAATGATCGAGTCCCAAGTTCACTCAGATTTTCTTTATCACCCCCGAATGAATGCCCCCTTTTTCCAAAATGAATTTCTGACACAGGTTCATTGAATCCCTTGTTATTTCCCTTCCTCGCACTAGGTGTGTTTCATTCAATCACCTAGAGACACCACACCACATCTCCATTGTCTTTAGGAGAGTCCTTCCTCTCACCCTTTACCCCTGTCTTAGTTACGTCTTCTTTTTCTTTAAAATTTCCAATGTCCCGGCTGGGTTGCTCTTCCACCGGCAAAGAGGTCTCCTCGCGACCCCCTTCATATGTTGGATTCTCCTTGTCGCCCTCATCCACACCTCTGGAGAGGACTTACACATGATCAGCAACCAAACCAACTTATGAGAGACTATCAAACCTGTTACTCAACTGTAATATTGGTCTCACCGGTAGAGTTAGACCTCCATCCTCTCGGTTCCTGACTAAACTGGTCACCTCCATAGAAGACACAACCCCTTCTCCTTCAACAAGTTGGACATTCTCGTCCGCATTTCCATTACTTTGAGGTTTTTCTATCCTCTCCTCATGAGAACTATTTTCCTCCTTCCATGAACACTGCCTGGAAGGCCACTCCAAATCCTACCTCAGCCTTCTAAAAAATTCAGACACTGTTGGGTTGATAACCAATGCTTTCTTCACCACATAACCAAGAGTGAAATATTAAGTCTCCTTGCGAACTCCCTCCAAATCCTCCTTCTCCAACAGACATAACGGGTGAGTCCTTCCACCACTATCCAGATCTTGCTCCCTATGAATAGGGATAGCCCCCTGGAAAACTGTAGGTTCATTACCTTTTATACCTTCCTCCCTCCTTGCTGATACCTCGGTTGATGGTCTCCTTCTGAAAACCCCCAGAGAGTGACCCAGATGGTTACAGGAAGAACAAAAATCATCCCAGTTTTCATAAATAACCCATTGCTTGCATCTATAATCCTCTCCTATGGTAATCCAAACATAATCGAACGGAATCTGTGAGGCATCAACTTCAACATAGACCTGGATATTAATCGGATGACATAAAGCCTTCGTTCGGCTATCCGCGCATAGAAACCTCCCGATGAGGTTACCCAACAATATTATAATAGAAGTAATTTTAAAGGGTAATGGGTGGTTAGGAAAGCTTACCCAAACCGCCACCGATGGAGGATCACAATCCATGTGAAAATCGAATGACCAGCGCAGGAGCATGAAACGACTCCCGTTGTAGCTGCGAGGGGCCAACGACCAAGCTGTGATAAGGTCTTCCTCTGATTCAAATATAATCATGGTGTGGTGGCTATACATTAAACCAACAACTACCCTCTCTTAGAGATCCCAATAGGAGAACACAAATCAATCGAAGGCATCAACTGAAGGTCTCCTCTGTTTGAAGCAGGGAATCAGTGTGAGGTTGAGGAGTGCCGAGGACTCCGTGAACTCAGAAGACGAAATAAAAAGGTTAGGGATTCCATCAAGGAGAGCCAATACTTTGGGACAAACAGGCACTTTTAGGAAAGAGGGAAGGAAATTAGGGTTAGATAAGGGTCGAAAAGGAAACCCTGCTCTCCCAAGTGAAGATGAATCTGCCTCCCCCGAAGAGGGGGGAGGAGTCGGAGCTTTGAGCGCCACCGTCACCTCTAGGGGAAAAGCCTCGCTAGGGTTCTCCCGAGCCACATCCTCTTACAACCCAAAATAGTTATGATTATAACATCTGGAAGATTAATGGTAATTATAAGAATAAGAGTAATTTACAAATCCATTTTGGAAGCAAGATTAGAACACTGGTCATTTTTGTGCACTTAATACCTATAAAAATGGGTATTTATACCTATTTTTATGGTTTTTGTAAAATAATTAGCCATTGGGATTTAATTTTAAGGGGAAAATGATGTTTTTATACTACCCTTATAATTTTATAACCATTATGTATTTTATGTCTTTGAAATTTTAATTTTTTTAAATAATTATTTTCAATAAAATAATAATATAGTTTTAATTGAAGATAATTTTTAATATTAGGATTTTAAAATTATAAAATGGTTATTTAAAATTTTTTGCTAACATTTGGTGTATTAATAGTTGACTGTTTTAAAATTTTAAAATGAATTTAAATTTATATTTTTGATTAATGAAGATAACCATTAATGTTTTATTTATTAATAATATAACCATATAAAATAATAAAACATATTTTATATTTTTAAATATTGGAAAACTAATTATAATGTGTAACTATATATATATAAGTATGTATATATTTGTATTTAAATTATGTTTAATAAATTTTTATCAAAAATTTGTCTATGTACCACCACAATAGAGCAGCTGGTGTTAGCCTGTGTGTATTGTGTGCCAAATCGTCTAAAGCCTAGTTAGACCATGAACCAGTATGGGTATAGGTTGGAAAAAGGAATATGGTGGGGCCTCGTGTGTATGTACCCCATTGTGTTTGCATGTTCATGTTATCGAGAGGTTGAAGTGGCATTGGGTCTTCTTAACTAGCCGTGGAAGTACTGGATTTTTGACGTGGGATGCATTTCCTAAACAAATATCAAATCCAATTGTTCAATGAAGTCACATGTGATCAATGTAATGACCTGGGAATTCTGTGGAAATTTTTTTTCCTAAATTCATGGGATTTTTATAAGTCCGTGAAAATTTAGGGCACTTGATTCCGAGGCCCGGTGTTTCCCAAAATTAATTTCTGAAGTTTTGTTTAGGTACATTCAGTAAAAACATGAGTGGGATTTTAAAACATTTGAACTGGTGCTCAGATTTGAAATCTGAGGGCACCGTTGAAATCACAGTGCCGATATTCCCTTAAGAAGACTTTCACCTCGACGACAGTTGGTCTAGAATAAAAGTTAGTTTTTGGATTTTTATAAAAAATAATATAATTAAATAAAGTACAACACTTTATTTTATTTTTAAGCTACCATGTGTTGAGTGTGTTGGTTAAAACCTCCCCATGGGAGTTTGTGGTGGGACCTCTACACCCTAACCTCCCATGAAAGGTTATATTGGTGGGGCCTACCTGAGCATAACCTCACATGGGAGGATAATTGATGTGGGGACCACCTGACCCGCATAACCTCCCTATTAATGATAGGGGTGGGGACCACCCGACCTTTATTGATGGTGGAGGATGAAACCTCTCCACTCTCCCTCATTAATGAGGGAGAGCCTTTTGACCTCCCAGCACAATTATTTGCACCAATTATCATGTTTTATTAAGGATATCCTCTTGGCATCCTCCAAATTAATGAGACAACACTTGTGCATTTAATTTGGTGGAGCTGGGTTTTTAATTCTCCTTTTTGAATTGGCATTCCAATGTAAAATTAGATGACTAATCTAATATTATTTTGTTTTCATTTGTATTTTCTGTGAATTGTGATAAGCTTCTGTGAAAAGTACTCCAAACGAAGAATGATCCTCCAAAAAACGAACGTGAAGAACACCAGCTTTCATCTTCAACTTCTTTCCTCAAATCTTACCGACGTGGAGCTTTTTCCGGGGCCGACTCAACTCAGGATTCAGAGAGCATGGTGGATGCAACGAATGACAAATTATTTCATCTTCTTCAGGAAAATTGAAATGTCGATGAATTGTTGACTGAAAAATAATAAGTTAGGGGTTATTGCATTTTGATGCTTCCCTTTTCCTCCTCTCATCATCGAATGAAAAATTAATACAAAGTGTTGTAATTAATTGTTGAACTTAATTCTGATGAGCTAAATGATATCATCTCTAAACGCAGAGGGTGTGGGCCAAACTAACATGGCCCGACTCCCACCTCCATTATTTTCTATTTATTCTTCATCATTGCGATGAGGCGATGACAACGAAGGCAGCAATGACAAAGGCCGCACTAACCGTGGCCTCCACGAATCGCACTGCCCCCGCGGCGCACCTCTACTCGGGCCTCCCGCGCATTGTCGGGCAACGCGCCGGCCTGCCTGCACCTCGCTGCACCCTGCGCCGGCCTACCTGGGCATCATGGGGACCCGCTCCGCCTTCTCGTGCGGTTCCGCCCCCCATGCTGCCTCCCCACGCGTCACTTGCCTGTGCACCCCCGCGCGCTGCCCGGTGCTCCTGCGGCCTGCCCGGTACCCCCGCGGCCTACCCGGTGTCCAGCCAGCCAGCCCGCGCCCCGTGCAGCCTGCCCACTGGACTCCTAGATGATGACTTCCCGAGCCATGCCCCTCGTGGTGTTGGCTGAACTTGCCCTGGCCTTCGGGCCGAGCCGCCAGGATGGCGGCATTCAGGTCGAACCGCCCTCGCAGTCCGCTGGGCCGGGCCCAGCGGACCAGGCCTAACATAGAGGGTTGACCCATGCAACGGGCTGGGTCAGAACCATCGGGTCTATCCGTGTTGACCCATATCAGGTAGGCCCAGAACAGGTTGGGCCGAGTCGGTCTGACCGGGTCGGACCGGACCCGGGCCCACTACCGACCCTTTGCTTACTTTGGCCATATTTGTGGCACCAGACGTCCATTTGACGAGCTGTCATCAGCGCTGGTAATCTTGATGAGAGAAGGTATGATGAGTATACCCAACTAGAGTTCGGGGTATAGTTGAGAGACGATCCGGTTGGTTCATACACGAATCCAACCGGGGCCCTGGAACTAAAAGGCTAATAACTCACAGATCGGGCGTCCGATTGACACGTCGTCTGTTGCGTTGAGACCCCTATGATGTGGTGGTCCTTCGAGATACTTCTATGTGAGACTTCATGACACATGGAGTATCAAACAGAAGCTCATGGAGTAGATCCTTCCTGTGACATGCAGACAAAGTACGGAGACCTAGTAGCTGGCTGAGACCCGATGACTGCTTGACCGATTCGACACGAAGTGACTCAACTAGCCTAGTGGAGAGCGCCTCTATGTGATGTGTCGGACCCATGGCGAAGGAGCTCCACTATGTGAGTGCGGCAGACCCGTGCTACTCTTCAGGGGGAGTACCTCTATAGGCTATTTGGGAGAGCACCTCTGTGTGACGCAGAAAACCCACGGTGGGGAGCGCCTCTGTATGATGTAGCAGACCCACAATACATGACAGGAGGAGTGCCTCAGCATTATAAGGATAGTGGGAAGTGCCTCTGTTTGACGTGGCTAGCCCAATGCACTCGATAGAGGAGTAGTGTACCACCATTCATGGTTTTGATAATAAAAATCCTGGTTTTAGATGAGTCTTTTTCTTTTGTGATTCCTCATGATTGAGATGGGTTAATAGATAACTCAGGTTTATGTACGGGCATATTCCTAATTAATGGTTGTCCATTGATTCCATACTTTTTGATTTATCCATGTTGGATTTTTTGACACCTTGAGGTTCTCGGGGTCCCTACTGAGTATCGTAATACTCACCTTTTCATGGGCTATGCCCGCACCTCATTGTGTTGGATGCAGATGACGGACAGCGCTGACGGAGGCTGAGAACACCAGGACTGGACGGTACCCGGAGGTGGACCTTACGATGAGTCATTACACAGAGGAGTCTGACGGATGTGGAGTGCTGAGGTTGTCACACCCATGAATTTTATTTTTAAATTCATTACTCATTTAATTTCCATTCCTGATTTGTTTTGGGGGTTTACCACTCATTTTGGTGAAAATGGTGGGTTTTGAAAATTTGGGCCAAACCGTGAGCCGAAATCCAGATTTAAAAACAAATTTTGATTCTTCTATAACTCCTTCAAATTTTATTATTTTATACTCATTCCACTTCCCAATTGGCATACCCTAATATATTAAAATCACCATATCCATTTTAACCACATAGAAATCCCAAATCAAGATGGATTTGGGTTTTTAATTAAGGTAATGGGCCTGCCTGTAAGCCCATTTCCGTCTTTAAATTATTTTTTTAAAATTTCAATATCTCATTCGTTTTTTACTTTTTTTAGGTTATTCAACCTCCCACGAGAAGCCAATAACCTCAGCCTCACCCCCTGTATCACGTTTTCCTCTTTGGAACTCATATACCCCCACGTAGTTGGATGATATTTCTCAGTCTTTCTCAAATCGACCAGATTTGAAGAGGTAAAATTAATCTTTCATAACTCCTCCAATTTTTATCCTTTTCCCCCCATTTCAGTCCCCACATGACCTAATATGACTCCTTAGGACCTCCATATCAGTTTTGGGTACTTGGAGATTCATATATTGGTGCATTGTGGCTTATTTCTTCAAGATATTTAAAGTAAGGGAATTCCTTCTTGGTTCTTTCCATCCTCTTTTAGTTTTTATTCATATTTATTGAATTTCCTCATGTCCAGAAGTTGGGGTTATATAATAAGGTTTGATTTGGTATCTTTTGGGTCAATTTTTGGTGGTCTAGGTCTGGATTTATTTTCCTTGTGCTGCGGCGGTGGTACGCTTAATGTTTCACACCATGTTTTGAGGGTTTCAACACAAAAGGTCGGTGATTCCATGTGTAACCATTTTATGATGAGTTAGATTTATTGGTTTATTAATTTAGTATGTTTATAATCTGTTTTTGTTGTTTGGAAACTGTTTTTGATGAATTTGGTTAATCATTTAATTTTTAGTTTTATTTTAGCTTGAAATTGGGTACTTTTCATGTGTGACTATTGGGGTAATGTTTGGGTTTAGTTTATAACATATGAAAGTGATTTATTAGTCTTGAAAGGGGCTTCCAATTCTGTTTTGTTAATTCCTTATTATCATGTGGGCCTTGAAAAGAGTTTTTTGAATGAGTTTAAGGTGTAAAATCGTGTTGTACTTTTTGAAGGTGATTTATGAAAACATGTGTTTTTCATGTGTACCTTTGTGGTATTATTTGATGTATTTTTATAACATTTGGGGGTGGTTTAATAATTGTTTTAAGGCTGAAAAATTCTGTTTTGGATTGGTATTGGTATGATTTTGGTTTTTAATGAGGGTTTTGAGATGGGTTTAGTGTGCAAACAATGATTATACCTCTTGGGTTTGTTTTATAAAAATTGAAAATGTTTTATTTGGTTAAATAAAGTTGGGAAAAGGTGTATATGTACTTTTTGGGTGTGTGTGTTCACCTAATGTGGGTTTTTTGAATCGTAAAGTGGTGATTTGAGATGTTAAACTTTTTTAGAATTTTTTATAAATTGTCAAAATGTTTTACTAAATTGTGTTTTGTGTGAGAAACACTGGTGTGGGATATTTCGTGTGAGTTTATTTATAAAATGAATTGTGAAGGTGAGAAGGGTATTGTGTGACATGTGTGTGGGCTGTTATGTGAGTTGAATATCTTGTAATGGTTTTATAAAATTGTTTAATGTATTTGTGGAAGTGTTAAAGAAATGTTAAAAGTGTTGTAGGTAATTTGGAGTGAGTTTGATTTCAAAATGCATATGAATGAAAAGTGGAATTTGTGACTTTAGTGATGTACATGGGGATGTTTGGTTAATGTGTGATATGGAAGTGATATTTTCATGTGAAAAATATATTTCTTGGATTGTGAACTTTTTTGAGCACAATGGGAAAGCCCGGGTATCTAGGTGGGTGGACGTGTACTAGTATGCTAGTGAATCCGTGGGGTTTGGCCTTAGTTTCACTTAGCAAGATTGACTCTTACAACACTAACTAAACTATGATGATGATGATTGGGGACCACTAGGTTCTGGGTATGATCCCTACTAGGGGCTCGTGCATGAGAACAGATATTTTTTGTGGTTACTCTCACCGAGATACGAGGTACCTGGGACCCACAACTAGCTAGTGCCTAGGGGTTGTTTCCTATTACTTGTGCTCATTAGATCCTTTGTATTTACTGACGGTATAAAATATTGTTGGCTTGAAAATTCAGTATCTTTGTTAGTTATTTTCAAATTGTCTGTCCCTTAAAATTATCCCACATGAAAACTGTTTTCATTTATTATTTCATCCTTTAGAAAATTGTAACAAGCATTTCTTATTTACAAAACATGCAATAATTTTTGTCATGAAATGTTTATCACATGGAATTTCATAGTGGTGGTTTCCTACTGGGATTTATCTCACACCCTACTTACACCTTTGGGTGTAAGTACACATGCTTATTTTATGTCACAGGTTTGGGTACATGTTTTATGCCATTGGTTCTGGTTTTTAGCGGTCCATCGTGATGCATTTTCGTGGAGATGGATTGAGGGCGGTGCCTCTTTCCATGTGGAGGTTCTTGGGCTGTTTTTTCATGGGTTTGTAACTTTTTAATGGTCTTTAAACAATGTTTAAAATTGTGTAATTCAGTTCTGAATTTTAGTAAAAGATGTTTTGGTTTGAAAAATCCAGATTCGATTTCCTAGATTCATTTGTCGTTTTAAGTATAAAAACTCGGGTAAATTGTTCCCAATTTTCAGTTTTTGATACCCAGGCACTTGTGCCATCCCGTGTGGATTGGGAAATCCCTTCGAGCCTTGTCATGGGCTAGGTTTGGTGCCAGTTTTGGTGGCGATCAGATTCGGTTCGTGACAAAATGGTATCAGAGGATGATTTCTCCATTTGAGTCATGTTATTTGGGAAATAGTTAGGATAGTCTAGAGTTATGATTGTTAGGACATTGAATTCTGGTTATGGGTAGTGTTCTTGATCACCACACCTCATTTCAGGATTCACGTCACCAGTGGAAGTTTGGATTTGTATATGTCTTTTGGTTTTCTTGGTTTGATGATGATTAGGGGAAATGAAAAGAGAGTTGGGTTAATGGTCTCAATGAGCTCGTAGGGTCTGGCAAGCCATGTGGAGCCGGGGATATTCCCTAGAACACTCTCTGTGATAGTGAAGTGATTAGAATATGTCCGCCAACCATATGTCCAAGTCACCCACTGAAACTAGTTTCCTCTCGCATTGTTTGGTGTTCTTTAGTTTTGAAATCATGGAACATTGGTTTTAAAGTGACTTGGTTTTAAGAAGTGTAATGTTTTTGTGAAATTATTTTCAAATAAATAAGGAATTGTTTGATTTATGAAATGGTGGCACTGGATATTCAGAATTATTTTGAAATGGAAAATTGTGTTCTTATACCTCTTTTGAATGCAGAAACTATATTGAAGTTGGTTTTGAAAAAACGTGTTCCCATTAGAGTTTTCTAAACCATTAAAAGGTGTTTTAATGGGATTAGATGTTTTGAAATTGATTTAAATAACATGAATTTGAGTTTTCATTGGAACGATTATCCCTTTTTGAAAAGTTTTTTTAATGCGGTAATTTGGGTTCGACCTCCTGGTTAGCGGTTTGGATAAGAATGATGTGTTGGTTGACCATTTTGGTTTTGAAAAGTGGAAAGAATATTTGCATTGACCATTGGTATTTCCATGAGTTACCACATGAATGGGGTTATATGGGATGATATATGGTTGATGGAATGACTGGATGAGTGCCAAGATAGATATGAGGAGGGTGCCTGGTGTGGCACAAAAACATGCATGTGTGAGGCCCATGGGGTACCATTGGTGGATACGCTTACCACTGAACCATTTTTTTTCCAAGAAATGGTTTTAAATAAAAACATGTTGTCTTGATGATTAGTTTGGGATGTTTTTTTATTATGGGTTTTTTAAAATATTGATGTTGTGCGATGTTTTGAGTCCAAGAACCCCTCCTGTTCGACCTTTTTTTTGTTTCTGTTTGGTCGGAAAGATAGACATAAGGTCCAGTTAGTAGTCTCCTATGATATATGTTTTGGGACACCTTTAAGATGGTTCCATTAATGAGTTTGGATCAGTTTTGTTGCATGTTTTTACCAATGGACCAGCTTGGTTGGGTCCTTGGGTTCTCTCATTGGATAAGGTGTGCCCCCATTAAGATTTAGTGCACAACTTAAGTGCAACGTGGATTGTTTAGCCATTGGAAAATCCTCCAGTTGATCAATGTAAGGAATATTTTCTTGAGATTTGTAGAATGAGTCTACACCATTTACTTTCATGGTTTTTTTTTCAGATCCTCTTGTTGCGTAAGAGTGCTCGTGGATGGTGGAAAGAGACCTTAGTTTCTTAAGCTACCCAATTCGTCGATGGTGAAAGTTTTCTGGGGTAGTCAGTATGGATAGTGTCTAAGAGGGCCTCTAAATCCTTCATAGTCTCTTCGTAGAAGGGGTTTATGTTAAACCACCAGTGTGGGAAATCAGGCCATGACAGGCTATTATGGACACTTTCTGGAATGCTGTGATATTTGGGGATGTTGTATAAGTCCCCCTCCTTGTATTATTTCTATCGGTTTCTTTAGTCGTGTTCGGCGATGCGATGTGATGTCGTGTGCTTGTTTGATTGTAAAGGTGAAGTTGTACAATATTATGTGAGCCTATTTTTTTTTCAGAAGTGTTTTTCCTTTATGGAGATCTCGACATCCTCTATTATAGAGGAAGGTGTTTATATGTGTCCATTATTTCTGTTGTTTCTCACCTGAAGAAGCAAGTTGTGATGTGAGTGTATCCTCTAAACCCTTATTTCAGTGAATTTAAAAGTTAGGGTAAAGTGAGTTCTGGAGTGTGTTATGTCTTGGTGAACCCATATGGGATTGTGTGTACTAGTTTGTAGAATCAGAAGAAGAAATTCTATTCGGGGGTTTCCAAATCCTAACTGCGAGTCCGAAGATGCTTCAATCATTCCTGCTCTAGCCATAGGTCACGGAGAGAAGCTGGCACGTAGTCAGAGGAAATCCCACGGTAGTTTTTAACCTTATACAAAGAACTATTCTTAGTATGAGAGATGGTAATAGTTTGAACATTTTTTGTTGTCATTTTGCTTCATCTTTTCACGTTCGTTGGAAAGAGGTGGCGGGCCTCATCCCCATGTTATCCCCCAATGACATTCTTTTCCCCTTTGGTTTCATTTGGTTTCGGGGGAAAGGTTTTAGATATTTCTAGACATGTTTAGTGAACATTTATTAGTAACCATTCCCTAGAAAACCATGTAGTTATAATGATCCAAATGGTTATCGCACAGTTTCCCAAACTGTGCGGGCTAACCGTGTTGTCATCCAAACTCTTTATGTTTTGGGGTTTTTCTATGCCGACCCATATTGGTCAGTTATGATGGATGGTTCTTATGGTGGGGAGACCAACTATGAGTCTCATGTATATTATTTTGAAAATTCCTAATGGTATTCTACCCCTTGTACTGGGGAGTTTGTTCGGGGCTCCCCTGTTAGTGTCTTGATTCTTTCTCGGAAAAAAAATTTAAGTTGTCTCTTATAGTTGGGGAGCCCATTTGTGTATCCTTGTACCAGAAACTCACTTTTGTACATGGTTTTGGCTTGGATGTGGGTAGAATCATTAATATATATATATAACTATATACATCTTCCTTGGGTAAACGTTGGGATTGGAGAGTTCCCAATGGTTTAGTTATATCGAGATAAGTGTAACCTTGTTTGATGTTCTTGTTTGTTTGGGTAAATTGCTTGAGCCTTGTTCATATAGTGTTTGAGGAGTTTTATTTTAGGATAAATTCTGAATGTGATTGATAATTTCAGTAATTAGGTGTATGTTTTGGTTGTGAATTATTCCTTCCTTAATTGATCACTGGAGGTGTTTTGGCCTTTGGGGGTGAAGCTTAGCAAAGGAGTCCATTTATGCCTTTCGGTTGGGTTTGGTTTTTGCTTTGTCCGTGATGTGGCTTTCCGAGAGCGGAATGTTTTATGGTTGGGAGAATTTTCACACCCATGAAATTTTTTTAAATTTATTACTAATTTAATTTCCATTCTTGATTTGTTTTGGGGGTTTACCACTCATTTTGGTGAAAATTGTGGGTTTTGAAAATTTGGGCCAAACCGTGAGCCCAAATCCATATTTAAAAAAAATTGATTCTTCTATAACTCCTTCAATTTTTTCAATTTTATACGCATTCCACTTCCCAATTGGAATACCCTAACATATTAAAATCACCATATCCCTTTGAACCACATAGAAATCCCAAATCATGATGGATTTGGGTTTTTAATTAAGGTAATGGGCCTGCCCATAAGCCCATTTCCTGCTTTAAATTATTTTTTTAAAATTTCAATATCTCATTCTTTGTTTACTATTTTTCTGTTATTCAACCTCCCACTCGAATTCCCTAACCTCAGACTCACCTCCTATATCGCGTTTGCCTCTTTGGAGCTCATATACCCCGCAGAGTTGGACGATCTTTCTCAATCTTTCTCAAATCGACCAGATTTGATGAGGTAAAATGAATCTTGCATAACTCCTTCAATTTTCATCCTTTTCTCCCCATTTCAGTCCCCACATGACCTAATATGACTCCTTCGGACATCCATATCATTTTTGGGTACTTGGAGATTCATATATTGGTGCATTGGGGCTGATTTCTTTAAGATATTTCAAGTAAGGGAATTCCTTCTTGGTTATTTCCATCCTATTTTAGTTTTTATTCCTCTTTATTGAATATCCTCATTTCCTGAAGTTGGGGTTAGATCCTAAGGTCTGATTTGGTATCTTTGGGTTCAATTTTTGGTGGTCTAGGTCTGGAATTATTTTCCTTGTGGTGCGGCGGTGCTACGCTTAATGTTTCGCACCATGTTTTGAGGGTTTCAACTCAAAAGGTAGGTGATTCCATGTGTAGCCATTTTATGATGAGTTAGCTTGCTTGGTTTATTAATTTAGTATGTTTATAATCTGTTTTGTGTGGTTTGAAAACTTTTTTTGATGAATTTGGTTAAACATTTAATTTTTAGTTGTATTTTAGCTTGAAATTGGGTACTTTTCATGTGTGACTCTTGGGGTAATGTTTGGGTTTAGTTTATAACATATGAAAGTGATTTATTAGTCTTGAAAGGGGCTGCCAATTCTGTTTTGTTAATTCCTTATTATCATGTGGGCCTTGAAAAGGGGTTTTTGAATGAGTTTAAGGTGTAAAACCGTGTTGTGCTTTTTGAAGGTGATTTATGAAAACATGTGTTTTTCATGTGTATCTTTGTGGTATTATTTGATGTATTTTTATAACATTTGGGGATTCTTTAATAATTGTTTTAAGGCTGAAAAATTCTGTTTTGGATTGGTATTGGTATGATTTTGGTTTTTAATGAGGGTTTTGAAATGGGTTTAGTGGGAAAACAATGGTTATACCTCTTGGGATAGTTTTATAAAAATTGAAAATGTTTTATTTGGTTAAACAATGTTTGGAAAGGGTGTATATGTACTATTTGGGTCAGTGTGTTCACCTAATGTGGGTTTTTAATGGTAATGTGGTGATTTGAGATGTCAAAGATTTTTATAATTTTTTATAAATTTTCAAAATGTTTTACTAAATTGTGTTTTGTGTGCGAAACACGGGTGTGGGATATTTCATGTGAGTTTATTTATAAAATGAATTATGAAGGTGAGAAGGGTATTGTGTGACATGTGTGTGGGCTGTTATGTGAGTTGAATATTTTGTAATGGTTTTATAAAATTTTTTAATGTATTTGTGGACGTGTTAAAGAAATGTGAAAAGTGTTGTAGGCAATTTGGAATGAGTTTGATTTCAAAATGCATTTGAATGAAAAGTGGAATTTGTGACTTTAGTGATGTAAATGGGGATGTTTAGTTAATGTGTGATATGGAAGTGATATTTGCATGTGAAAAATATATTTCTTGGATTGTGAACTTGTTTGAGCACAATGGGAAAACCCGGGTATCTAGGTGGGTGGATGTGTACTAGTATGCTAGTGAATCTGTGGGGTTTGGTCTCAGTTTCACTTTGCAAGATTGACGCTTACAACTCTAACTAAACTATGATGATGATGATTGGGGACCACAAGGTTATGTGTATGATCCCTACTAGTGGCTCTTTCACGAGAACGGATATTTTTTGTGGTTACTCTCACCGAGATACGAGGTACCTGGGACCCACAGCTAGCTAGTGCCTAGGGGTTATTTCCTATTACATGTGCTCATTAGATCCTTTTTACATAACGTCGGTATACGGTATTGTTTTCTTGAAAATTCAGTAGCATTTTTAGTTATTTTAAAATTGTCGGTCCTTTAAAATTAGCCCACATGAAAACTGTTTTCATTTATTATTGCATCCTTTAGAAAATTGTAACAAGCATTTCTTATTTACAAAACTTGCAATACTTTTTGTCATGAAATGTTTATCACATGGAATCTCATAGTGGTGGTATCCTACTGGGATTTATCTCACACCCTAATTACACCTTTAGGTTTAAGTAGACTTGCTTATTTTATGTCATAGGTTTGGGTACATGTTTTATGCCATTGGTTCTGGTTTTTAGCGGTCCATCGTGATGCAGTTTCGTGGAGATGGCTTGAGGGTGGTGACTCTTTCCATGTATAGGTTCTTGGCTGTGTTTTCATGGGTTTTTACATTTTTAATGGTATTTAAAAAATGTTTAAAATTGTGTAATTCAGTTTTGAATTTTAGTAAAAGATGTTTTGGTTTGGAAAATCCAGATTCGATTTGCTGGATTCATTTGTCGTTTTAAGTATACAAACTCAGGTAAATCGTTCCCAATTTTCAGTTCTTCATACCCAGGCACTTGTACCATCCTTTGGAGATCGGGAACACCCTTCGGGACTTGTCACAGGCTGGGTTTGGTGCCAGTTTTGGTGGCGATCAGATTCGTTTTGTGACAAAATGGTATCAGAGGAGGTTCGCTCCATTTGAGTCAAGTTATTTGGGAAATAGTCCAGAAAGTCTAGAGTTATGATTGATGGGACATGGAATTCTGGTTATGGTTAGTGTTCTTGATCAACACACCTCATTTCAGGATTCAAGTTGCCTGTGGAAGTTGGGATTTGTATATGTCTTTTGGTTTTCTTGGATTGATGATGATTAGGGGAAATGAAAAGAGAGTTGGGTTAATGGTCTCAATGAGCTTACAGGGCCTAGCAAGCCATGTGGAGCCGGGGATATTCCCTAGAACACTCTCTATGACAGTGAAGTTATTGGAATATGGCCGCCAACCATATGTCCAAGTCACCCACTAAAACTAGTTTCCTCTCGCATTGTTTGGTGTTCTTTAGTTTTGAAAACATGGAACATTGGTTTTAAAGTGACTTTGTTTTAAGAAGTGTAATGTTTTTGTGAAATTATTTTCAAATAAATAAGGAATGGTTTGATTAATGAAATGGTGGCACTGAATATTCATAATTATTTTGAAATGGAAAATTGTGTTCTTATACCTCTTTTGAATGCAAAAACTATATTGAAGTTGGTTTTGAAAAAAAGTGTTCCATTAAAGTTTTCTAAACCATTAAAAGGCGTCTTAATGGGATGAGATGTTTTGAAATTGATTTAAATAACTTGAATGTGAGTTTTCATTGGAACGATTATGCCTTTCTGAAAAGTTGTTTTTATGCGGTAATTTGGGTTCGACCTCCTGGTTAGCGGCTTGGATAAAAATGATGTGTTGGTTGACCATTTTTGTTTTGAAAAGTGGAAATAATATTTTCATTAACCTTTGGTATTTCCAGGAGTGACCACATGAATGGGGTTATATGGGATGATAGATGGTTGATGGAATGACTGGATGAGTGCCAGGACAGATATGAGGAGGGTTCCCGGTGTGGCACAAAAACATGCATGTGTGAGGCCCATGGGGTACCATTGGTGGATACGCCTACCGTTGATCCATTATTTTTACAAGAAATGGTTTTAAAGAAAAACATGTTGTCTTGATGAATAGTTTGGGATGTTTTTTTATAATGGGTTATTGAAAATATTGATGTTGTGCGATGTTTTGAGTCCAAGAACCCCTCATGTTCGAACTGTTTTTTTTTGTTTGTGTTTGGTCGGAAAGCTGGACATAAGGTCCAGTTAGTAGTCTCCGATGATATATGTTTTCGGACACCTTTAAGATGGTTCCATTAATGAGTTTGGATCAGTTTTTTTGCATGTTTTTACCAATGGACCATCTTGGTTGGGTCCTTGGGTTCTCTCATTGGATAAGGTGTGCCCCCATTAAGATTTAGTGCACAACTGAAGTGCAACGCGGATTGTTTCTCCATTGGAAATTCCTCCAATTGATCAATGTAAGGAATATTTTATTGAGATTTTTAGAATGATACTACACCATTTACTTTCATGGTTTTCTTTTCAGATCCTCTTTTTGCGTAAGAGTGCTCGTGGATGGTGGAAAGAGACCTTAGTTTCTTAAGCTACCTGATTCGTCGAAGGTGAAAGTTGTCTGGGGTTGTCAGTATGGATAGTGTCTAAAAGGGCCTCTAAGTCCTTCATAGTATCTTCGTAGAAGGGGTTTATGTTAAACCAACAGTGTGGGAAATCTAGCCACGAGAGGCTGTTATGGACACTTTCTGGAATGTTGTGATATTTGGGGATGTTGTATAAGTCCCCCTCCTTGTATTATTTCTATCGGTTGCTTTAGTCATGTTCAGTGACGCGATGTGATGTCGAGTGCTTGTTTGATTGTGAAGGTGAAGTTGTAAAATATTATGTGAGTCTATTTTTTTCAGAAGTGTTTTTCCTTTTGGGAGATCTTGACATCCTCTATTTTAGAGGAATGTGTTTATATGTGTCCTTTATCTCTGTTGTTTCTCACCTGAAGAAGCAAGGTGTGATGTGAGTGTATCCTCTAAACCCTTATTTCAGTGAATTTAAAAGTTAGGGTAAAGTGAGTTCTTAAGTGTGTTATGTCTTGGTGAACCCATCAAGGATTGCGTGTAGTTGTTTGTAGAATCAGAAGAAGAAATTCTATTCGGGGGTTTCCAAATCCTAACTGCGAGGCCAAAGATGCTTCAATCATTCCCGCTCCAGCCATAGGTCCCAGGGAGAAGCTGGCACGTAGTCAGAGGAAATCCCAGGGTAGTTTTTAACCTTGTAAAAAGAACTATTCTTAGTATGAGAGATGGGAATAGTTTAAACATTTATTTTTGTCATTTTTCTTCACCTTTTCATGTTCGGTGGAAAGAGTTGGCGGGCCTCATCCCCATGTTATCCCCCAATGACATTATTTTACCCTTTGGTTTCATTTGGGTTCGGGAAAAAGGTTTTAGATATTTATATACATGTTGAGTGAACATTTATTAGTAACCATTCCCTAGAAAAGCATGTAGGTATAATGATACAAATGGTTATCGCACAGTTTCCCAAACTGTGTGGGCTAACCGTGTTGTCATCGCAACTCGTTAAGTTTTGGGGTTTTTCTATGCTGACCTATATTGGTCAGTTAAGATGGATGGTTCTTATGGTGGGGAGACCAACTATGAGTCTCATGTATATTATTTTGAAAATTCCTAATGGTATTCTACCCCTTTTATTGGGGAGTTTGTCCGGGGCTCCACTGTTAGTGTCTTGATTCCTTCTCGGAAAACAATTATGTTTTCTCTTATGGTTGGGGAGCCCATTTGTGTATCCTTGTACCAGCAACTCACTTTTGTACTTGGTTTTGTCTTGGATGTGGGTAGACTCATTCAGATATATATAACTACATACATCTTCCTTGGGTAAATGTTGGGATTGGATAGTTCCCAATGGTTTAGTTATATCAAGATAAGTGTAACCTTGTTTGATGTTCTTGTTTGTTTGGGTAAATTGCTTGAGCCTTGTTCATATAGTGTTTGAGGAGTTTTATTTTAGATTAAATTTTGAATGTGCTTGATAATTTCAGTAATGAGGTGTATGTTTTGGTTGTGAAGTATTCCTTCTTTAATTGATCACTGGAGGTGTTTTGGCCTTTGGGGGTGATGCTTAGCAAAGGAGTCCATTTATGCCTTTCGGTTGGGTTTGGTTTTTGCTTTGTCTGTGATGTGGATTTTCGAGGGCGTAATGTTTTATGGTGGGGATATTTTTCACACCCATGACTTTTTATTTAAATTCATTACTCATTTAATTTCCATTCCTGATTTGTTTTGGGGGTTTACCACTCATTTTGTTGAAAATGGTGGGTTTTGAAAATTTGGGCCAAACCGTGAGCCCAAATCCATATTTAAAAACAAATTTTGTTTCTTCTATAACTCCTTCAATTTTTACTATTTTATACTCATTCCACTTCCCAATTGGCATACCCTAATATATTAAAATCACCATATCCCTTTGAACCACATAGAAATCCCAAATCATTATGGATTTGGGTTTTTAATTAAGGTAATGGGCCTTCCCGTAAGCCCATTTCCTGCTTTAAATTATTTTTTTAAAATTTCATTATCTCATTTTTTTACTATTTTTCGGTGATTCAACCTCCCACTCGAAGCGAATAACCTCATCCTCAACCCCTGTATCGCGTTTGCCTCTTTGGAGCTCATATACCCCGCAGAGTTGGACGATATTTCTCAATCTTTCTCAAATCGACCAGATTTGATGAGGTAAAATGAATTTTTCATAACTCCTTCAATTTTCATCCTTTTCGTCCCATTTCAATCCCCACATGACCTAATATGACTCCTTCTGACCTCCATATCAGTTTTGGGTACTTGGAGATTCATATATTGGTGCATTGGGGCTGATTTCTTCAAGATATTTCAAGTAAGGGAATTCCTTCTTGGTTCTTTCCCTCCTCTTTTAGTTTTTATTCCTTTTTATTGAATTTCCTCATGTCCAGAAGTTGGGGTTAGATCCTAAGGTCTGATTCGGTATCTTTTGGGTCAGTTTTTGGTGGTCTAGGTCTGGATTTATTTTTCTTGTGGTGCGGCGGTGGTACGCTTAATGTTTCGCACCATGTTTTGAGGGTTTCAACTCAAAAGGTAGGTGATTCCATGTGTAACCATTTTATGATGAGTTATCTTGCTTGTTTTATTAATTTAGTATGTTTATAATCTGTTTTGTGTGGTTTTAAAACTGTTTTTGATGAATTTGGTTAAACATTTAACTTTTTGTTGTATTTTAGCTTGAAATTGGGTACTTTTCATGTGTGACTCTTGGGGTAATGTTTGGGTTTAGTTTAGAACATATGAAAGTGATTTATGAGTCTTGAAAGGGGCTGCCAATTCTGTTTTGTTAATTCCTTATTATCATGTGGGCCTTGAAAAGAGGTTTTTGAATGAGTTTAAGGTGTAAAACCGTGTTGTACTTTTTGAGGGTGATTTATGAAAACATGTGTTTTTCATGTGTATCTTTGTGGTATTATTTGATGCATTTTTATAACATTTGGGGGTGGTTTAATAATTGTTTTAAGGATGAAAAATTCTATTTTGGATTGTTATTGGTATGATTTTGGTTTTGAATGAGGTTTTTGAAATGGGTTTAGTGTGCAAACAATGGTTATACCTCTTGGGTTTGTTTTATAAAAATTGAAAATGTTTTATTTGGTTAAACAAATTTGGGAAAGGGTGTATATGTACTTTTTGGGTGAGTGTGTTAACCTAATTTGGGTTTTTGAATGGTAAATTGGTGATTTGAGATGTTAAACATTTTTAGAATTTTTTATAAATTCTCAAAATGTTTTACTAAATTGTGTTTTGTGTGGGAAACACGGGTGTGGGATGTTTCGTGGGAGTTTATTTATAAAATGAATTGTTAAGGTGAGAAGGGTATTGTGTGACATGTGTTTGGGATTTTATGTGAGTTGAATATCTTGTAATGGTTTTATAAAATTGTTTAATGTATTTGTGGAAGTGTTAACAAAATGTGAAAAGTGTTGTAGGCAATTTGGAGTGAGTTTGATTTCAAAATGCATTTGAATGAAAAGTGGAATTTGTGGCTTTAGTGATGTACATTGGGATGTTTGGTTAATGTGTGATATGGAAGTGATATTTTCATGTGAAAACTATATTTCTTGGATTGTGAACTTGTTTGAGCACAATGGGAAAACCCGGGTATCTAGGTGGGTGGACGTGTACTAGTATGCTAGTGAATCCGTGGGGTTTGGCCTCAGTTTCACTTAGCAATATTGACGCTTTCAACTCTGACTAAACTATGATGATGATGATTGGGGACCATTAGGTTATGGGTATGATCCCTACTAGTGGCTCGTGCACGAGAACAGATATTTTTTTTGGTTACTCTCACCGAAATACGAGGTACCTGGGACCCACAGCTAGCTAGTGCCTAGGGGTTGTTTCCTATTACATGTGCTCATTAGATCCTTTGTACTTACCGTTGGTATACAGTATTGTTGGCATGAAAATTCCGTAGCTTTTTTAGTTATTTTAAAATTGTCGGTCCTTTAAAATTAGCCCACATGAAAACTGTTTTCATTTATTATTGCATCCTTTATAAAATTGTAACAAGAATTTCTTATTTACAAAACTTGCAATGCTTTTTGTCATGAAATGTTTATCACATGGAATATCATAGTGGTGGTATCCTACTGGGATTCATCTCACACCCTACTTACACCTTTGGGTGTAAGTAGACTTGATTATTTTATGTCACAGGTTTGGGTACATGTTTTATGCCATTGGTTCTGGTTTTTAGCGGTCCATCGTGATGCAGTTTCGTGGAGATGGCTTGAGGGCGGTGCCTCTTTCCATGTGGAGGTTCTTGGGCTGTGTTTTAATGGGTTTGTACCTTTGTAATGGTCTTTAAACAATGTTTAAAATTGTGTAATTCAGTTCTGAATTTTAGTAAAATATGTTTTGGTTTGAAAAATCCAGATTCGATTTCCGGGATTCATTTGTCGTTTTAATTATACAAACTCGGGTAAATAATTCCCAATTTTCAGTTTTTGATACCCAGGAACTTGTGCCATCCCGTGGGGATCAGGAACGCCCTTCAGGCCTTATCACAGGATGGGTTTGGTTCCAGTTTTGGTGGCGATCGGATTCGTTTCGTGACAGAGGTGGACATCCATACGTACACTTCAGGTAGAAACCCCGATGGACGATCCTATAGTATCTCTTTACCATTAAGTTGTTTTTTCCCATTTTCAGTTGTATATGTACTTTACATTTGGGCTTGTATTTCTGGCCCCTTTTTATTTCGAGCACAGTTTTTGTATACAGTTTTAACTTAGTGTTTTGCTTCCAGTTGTGTACTCTGATTTGTTTTTTATAGTTATAATGAAAATCCCTTCCTAGTTTAGGGATATACACCTTTGGTTCTAGTCGGCAGCCCCAAGCCTATGGAAGGCGGGCTTGGGGTAGTTACGACACGAGCCCCGGGGGATGGGTCATGAAAAATTGGTATTAGAGGAGTCGGTTCTACCGTATAACCTAGGACTCTGATATATATTTTATTTTAATAAGTAGTGTTAAGGGTACTAAGTGGGGTTTTCATTTTAGGGAGTCCAGTGATGGTGCGGGAGGCCGACATAACCATACACCAGGACCCTGAATTCTGATTTCTGACTCAGTTCACGAAAACACTAATTTCCTATGTGTTTTCAAATGTTTTTTTTCAGTCATCTCAACCAGGTCAACTCACCAGGTATAGTCTTTTAACTGTGTTGCATTTGTTTCTTTCAGGATGCCTCCCTGTGGATGACTAGTTAGAGCCCCGAGAGTTGTACGTTCTGACAACCCACTAAGGGATGAGGCCTCAGTGCAGACCCTCTTCCAGTTGTGGTACCAATGGAGGCACCAGCGGTACTACTATCCATTGGGACACCGATTCCACCATCCCTAGAAGCAGACGATGCATGCTGTTTGAGAACTTTGCATGAGTTCCATTTCCAGAGGCCACCAAGGTTTAGTGAAGAAACGGACCCACAGGTGGCTGAGGATTGGCTGGAGGCTGTGGTGAGAGTCTTTAGGCTAGTAGGGACACCAGAAGACTTTATGGTGATCCTTGCTTCCAGCCTCCTTCAGGCATCATCTGACAAATGGTGGAGCCTGTCGCTCCTGGTTCATGATGAGGTGACACTTCTTTGTGTAGACTTTGAGAGGCTGTTTTAGGTGGAGTTTTTCCTAGCCACACTTGGAATGGTGTAGATACAAGAGCTACTTCATCTATAGCTGGGTAGCATGATGGTGGCACAATACTCAGCGAGGATCACCGACCTCTCGTGTTGCTCCACAGATATGGTATGGGACCCATTATTTAGGGCCCAGAACTTCGATCAAGGACTTGGTCAGCAGATCAGAGCTTTGGTGATCCCCCTCAGCATCCCAACATAGACAGGGGTGTTAGAGAGAGCCCTAATAGTGGAGAGTTTTCTTTGCTGAGAAATATCCAGCAGTGATACCCACCACTATCTGACATGAAGTGGGGTATTATACAGCTGATAGTAGACAGCTGTCATAGAGGTCGAAGAGAACCATACCCACAGGTGGTCGACTGCATGACATAGGTTCGGTTTTGCACGGCACACAGATCAGAGACAGACATGCCGGTAGTAGGCAGTGTCACTCATGCAGTGGGCTTGGTCACATGGCTCATGAATGTCTAACCCACCACTCTAATGATTAGAAGATAGTTGAGGGACCTCCCAGGCAGAGGCAGATATTCGATCGAGGCAGTCCATAGGGCTCAGGCGGACATGGAATAGGAGCTGGTCGAGCAGCTAGCAGTGGATGACGTTACAAGGTGCTACTGCCACCACCACAAGGAGGTCCACCCCAACTGCAGGGAGTAGGTGGAAAGGGGAGAGCTTAGCTTCAGGCAGCTGAAGCATATGACCATGGTTCTCTAGAAATGATTTGAGGTACTATTTGTGTTTACTCCACCTTAGCTGCAGTTCTTATCGACACAGGTGTCAGTCACTCTTTCATTTCCACTACCCTCCTTTAGATACCAGAGATTATAAAGGAGTCGTTAGTTTGATCCTTATGGCTAGAGACTCTTACAAGAGCTGATTCGATGATAAAAAACTAGTTCCAGCAGTGAAAGCTTGCTATAGGAGGCGAGAGATTCTGATGGGATCTTTTAGCAGTGACATCGAGGCCTTACGACTTCATCTTGGATTTGGACTGGTTATCTACAGTCCATGCCCAGATTGAATGTATTAGGTGAAAAGTGTGGTGTGTCTGCACGAATGGGACCAGGTTTACCTTCACTGATGAGAAGGTAACCTTTCCAGAATAGTACTAACTTACATGGAGGAGGGTGCAACCGATCACTCACCAGTTGGCTTGCCTTACCCTCGGAGCAGTTGATGTGGAGAGTCCGAGTTATCCTGTAGTGGTGGACTAGTACGCGGATGTTTTCCCTGACGATGTTCCAGGAATACCTACTTGTAGAGAGGTGGGCATCGACATTAACATGTACCATGGGACAACACTGATATCTACTCTAGAATATTGGATGTCTCCCACTGAGCTTCGTGAGCTGCGAGTAAAGCTAGAGGACTTACAGGGAAAGGGATTCATCTGGCCTAGTGTTTCTCCCTGGGAAGCCCCGATTCGGTTTTCCAAGAAGGTGTATAAGAGCTTGAGGCTTTGTGTCGACTATCATTGCCAGAACGAGGTGTCCGTGAAGAACAAGTACCCACTACAAAGGATTGAATACCTCTTTGATAAGCTCAATGGAGAACAGTGGTTCTCGATGATAGACTTAAGATTAGGAAATCACTAGCTCAGAGTTCGAGACACGTATGTGCAGAAGACGACCATCAGATGTCCGTACGACCACTACACATTCTTGGTTATGCCCTTCGGCGTAACTAATGCTCCAGCATTGTTAATGAGTCTGATGAATAGGATCATCCAACCTTGCCTCGATCGCTATGTTATGGTCTTCATCGAAAACATTCCGATCTACTTGACTACTGAGGAGGAGCATGCCTTCCATTTACGGGTAGTACTAGACACACTCCGAGGGCACCAACTTTATGGTAAGATGTCGAAGTGCTGGTTTGTGATTCGAGCGGTTCAATTCTTGGGTCATGTTATCTCAAGGGCTAGAGTTGTAGTAGATCTAGCGAAGATCAAGGCGGTACTTTCTTGGGAACCACCTAAGAGTGTGATGGAATTATGGAGTTTCCTAGGCTTGGATGGATACTATTGGAGGTTCGTTCTAGACTTCTCCATAGTTGCTTCACCACTAATATCCTTGATGAAGAAGTGGAATCCCTTCGTGTGGTCAGAGAGATGCCAGCAGAGCCTTCAAGAGCAGAGGCAGAGGCTGACTAGTGCCCCTATTTTGAGACTTCTAGAGGAGGGAATAGGGTACATTTTCTACTGCAACGCATCAGGGACTGGACTCAGGTGTGCCCTGATGCAGGAGTGAGATGTGATCACCTATGGTTCTTGGCAGCTGAGACAATATGAGAAGAACTACTCTACCCATGACCTGGAGTTAACAACAGTGGCCTTCACCTTAAAGTTTTTGCGGCACTATCTGATGGGAGAACGTTTTACAGTATACTATGATCACAAGAGTCTCTGGTATATCTTCTTCCAAAAGGACCTAAACCTGAGATAGCGGCATTATCTTGAGTTCCTCCAGGACTATGACTTTCAAATAGTATATACACTTAATAAGGGTAATTTTTTGTAGATGAGCTCAGTAGGAGATCTGGTATAATGCTACCGGTAGAGGCAACCGAGCAGGTGGCTTCCTTACAGATATCGTTTGTGGATAGGGATGGAGCATCCAATCTATAGTCTCTTACAGTCACTCCTCCACTTCTTCAGCGAGTTAGGGAGGTGCAACATGGGGACGCTGACTGTGAGATACGACGTGATCAGATATCCATAGGGCGGGCACCTGATAAATTTTCTGAAGGTAGGGAGCGTGACATCCTCTTCAGAGGACAAACCTTAGTACCAGTTTCACTTCAGGAGGATGTTTTAAGGGAGTTCCACACTTCCCCTCTAGCGGTACATCCAGGAGTGGCGATTATGTACCTAGTCCTTCAACGACAGCACTGGTGGCCAGGTATGAAGATGGCAGTAGCTAGGTTTGTCTCATGATGACTCACTTATCAGCAAGTGAAGGCAGAGAACTAGGTACCCGTAGGATTGGTTCATCCTTTAGAGTTCCCAGAGTAGAAGTGGGATGGGATATCCATGGACATCGTGATGGTTCTTCCACATACATCCAATAGTCAGGATTCGATATGGGTGATATTTGCTTGACTCACCAAGTTGGACCACTTCCTACCAATCAACGAGCAGGGCTTAGTAGAGAGCTTAGGGAACCTCTATGTATAGGAGATTGTGCGTTTTCATTGATTAACTTCTTCTATTGTCTCTGACTATGATGCACAGTTTACTTCCCAGCTATGGAAGGGGTTCCATAATGCTTTTGGAACACAGCTTCGCTTGAGCACAACCTTCCATCCATAGACAGATGGTCAGACCAAGCAGACCATTCAGACCCTCGAGAACATGCTCCATGCTTCTGTCCTCGACATTGGTCGCAGCTGAGAGGATCACTTACCATTGGTAGAGTTTTCCTAAAACAATAGATATCACTCCAACATCGGTATGGCACTCTTTGAGGCCTTGTATGGTTAACCTTTCAGATCCCCTTTGTGCTTGACAGACCCTAGGGATTCAGTAATGCTAGGACTAGAGATGTTGTGAGCTGCCACTGAGAAGGTGTAGATCATCCAGGAGTGGATGAAGACTGGACAGAGAAGACATAAGTCGTATGATTACAAGAGATGGAGACCTCTATAGTTTGATGATGGCAACCACCAATTTATACGGGTCTCACCTCGAAGAGGTCTATGGGGATTTTACCGATACAGTAATTTGTCTCCACAATTCATCAGAACCTTCTAGGTCCTCAACAGAGTAGATGAGGTGGAATACCACTTAGCTCTTCCACCTCAGTTTCACGGGCTGAACGATGTCTTCCACATATCTCATTTGAGGAGATACGTGCACGACCCTTCCCACATCATCGACCATGGAGAGTTATGCATCGAGGACGAGGCAACATTCATGGTGGTTCCTGTAGAGATCGAGGATCAAAAGGAGTGGACCTCTCATGGATGGTCGATTCCTCTGGTGCACTTTTACTGGTAGCACGTGAACCTCCAGGAGAGCACATTGGAGCGGGAGGCTCAGATGCGTGCCCATTACCCCCATTTGTTCCCTTAGTTCGAGTTGTTGCTTACAGAGACGTAAATCCCTGAGGTGGGGAGAATGTAAAGAACCAGAAATTCCGTGGAATTTTTTTTCTTAAATTCATGGGATTTTTACGAGTTTGCGAAAATTTACGGCGCTTGATTCCAAGGCCTGGTGTTCTCAAAATAAATTTTTGTAGTTTTGTTCGGGCACGTTCAGTAAAAGTATAGGTGGGATTTTATAACATTTGAACTAATGCTCGAAATTGAAATCCGAGGGCACTGTTGAAATCGCAACGCCGATATTCACTTA
The DNA here is from genome assembly GCA_963277665.1 of Viscum album. NCBI lineage: Eukaryota > Viridiplantae > Streptophyta > Magnoliopsida > Santalales > Viscaceae > Viscum > Viscum album. The sequence goes on from OY728121.1 coordinate 1,209,223,165, forward strand.
AGAAGACTTTCACCTCGACGGTAGTTGGTCAGGAATAAAAGTTACTTTTTGGCTTTTTATAAAAAAATATAATAAAATAAAGTACAACACTTTATTTTATTTTTAAACTGAAATGTGTTGAGTGTGTTAGTTAAAACCTCCCCTTGGGAGTTGGTGGTGGGACCACCACACCCTAATATATCATGAGAGGTTACGGTGGTGGGTCCCACCCGATCATAACCTCCTATGGGATGATAATTGATTTGGGGACCACTGGAGCCGCTTAACAGCTCTATTAATGATAGGGGCGGGGACCACTCGACCCATATTGATGGTGGAGGATGAAACCTCTCCCCTCTCCATGATTAATGAGGGAGAGCCTTTTGACCTCCCTACACAATTAATTACACCACCACTTATATTTTATTAAGTAGAGCCTCTTGGCATCCGCCAATTTAATGAGACAACACTTGTGCATTTAATTTTGTGAAGACGGGTTTTTAATTATCATTTTTGAATTGGCATGACAACATAATATTATACGACTAATCTGATATTATTTTGTTGGAATTTCTCTTTTGTGGGAATTGGGATGAGCTTGGGAGAAAAGTACTCCCAAAGAATAATGCTCCACCGAACGAAGAACGTGAATAATGCAGGATTTATTCTTCGACTTCTATCCTCAAATCCTACCGATGTGGAGCGCCTTCCGCGGCCGACTCAACTCGGGATTTGGGGAGCGTGGTGGATGAAACGAATGAAGAATTCCTTCGTCTTATTCTAGTGAACTAAACCGTCAATGAACAATGAATGACAAATAATATGATAGGGGGTTATTGCATGTTGATGCTTCCCTTTTCATCCTCTCATCATTGAATAAAAAATTGATAAAAAGTGTTGTAATTAATTGTTGAGCTTCATTATTATTATCCAAATGATATAATCTCTATACGCGGAGAGTGTGGACCAAAATACCATGGAATGACTCCTCTTCCATTATTTCATAATGATTCTTCAATATGGGGATGAGGCAACAGAAATAAAGGCAGCAACGACAAAGGACGTGTTACTTGTGGCCTTCGCAAATCGCACCGCCCCCGCGGTGCCCCTATACTTTCGGCCTGCCCGCACACTGCCATGCCCCACGCTGGCTAGCCCGCATGCCGCCGCACCCTACGCCAGCCTACCCACGCGCCACTGCGCCCCACATCGGCCAGCCCGCAGGCCGCCGCGCCCCACGTCGCCTGCCCGCGCGCCGCCGCAACCTGCGCTGCCCAGTGCCCTCGCCGCCTCTCCGGTCCACCTGTGGCCTATGCGCTGGCCTCTTGGCCGCTGACCTCCAGAGCCACACCCCTCACAGCACTCTCCAAATCGGCCCTGGCCTTCGGGCCGAGCCACCTGCGTGGCGGTATTTGGGCAGAACCGCCCTCGCAGTCCACTAGGTCGGGCCCAGCGGACCAAACCTAACTTAGCAGGCTGACTCGCCCAACAGGCTGGGTTAGACCCATCGGGTCTGTCCGGGTTGACCCAGACCGGGTCATCCCAGATTGGGTTAGGCTATGTCAGTCTGACCGGGTCAGACCGGACCCCGGCCCACTATCGACCCATGGCTTACTTTGGCCATATCTGTGGCACCAGAAGTTTGTTTGACGAGCCGGCAGCAGCTCTGGTAATCTCGATGAGAGACATTCCATTGAGTATACCCCACTGTAGTTCGGGGTATAGTTGAGATACATTCAGGTTGGTTCGTACATGAATCCAACCGGACCCTCGGGACTAATAGGCTAATAACTCACAGACAGGGCGTTTGATTGACGCGCCGTCAGTTGCGTTGAGACCCCTATGACATGGAGATCCGTTGAGATACTTCTATGTGAGACTTCTTCACAATTGGAGTATTGACCAGTAGTACATGGAGCAGATCATTTCAGTGATGAGACGATAGAGTACGGAAACCTAGTAGCTGGATGAGAGCTGATGAATGCTTGACTGATTCGACTCGGAGTGACTTGACTAGCCCAGTGGAGAGCTCATCTGTGTGATGCGAAAGACCCATTAAGGAGGAGCTCCTCTGTGTTAGTCTGGTAGACCCAAGGTACATTATAGGAGGAGTACCTCTATAGAATATTAGGGGGAGCACCTCTGTGTGACGTGGCAGACCCACGGTGGGGAGCGCCTCTGTGTGACATGACAGACCCATGGTACTCGACAGGAGGAGTGCCTCAGCAGTCCATGTATAGTGGGAAGTGCCTCATTGTGATGCGGTATGACCACTGTACTCGATAGAGGAAGATTATACCACTATCCATGGTTTCAATAACAAAAATCATAGTTCGAGATGATTCTTTGGATTTTGTGTTTCCTCGTGATTGATATGGGTTACTAGATAACAAAGGTATACGTATGGGAATATACCTAAGTAATGGTTATCCATTGATTTCGTACTTTGTGATTTATAATTGTTTGACTTTGTGAGACCTTGAAGGTCTCGGGGTCCCTACTGAGTATCATAATACTCTCCCCTTCACGGGCTATGACCGAACCTTTTTGTGTTGGATGCAGACTATGGACAATGCTGATAGAGTCCGAGAGCGCCAGGACTCGACGGTACACAGAGGTGGTCCTTACAACGAGTCTGTAAACAGAGGAATCTGACGGATTTTGAGTACTGAGGTGGCCATCGGTACCAACCTTTCAGGTGGGAACCCCGGAGGATGATCCTAGAGCTTCTCTATACCTTTCTACTATTTTTTCCTTTTTCAGTTATCCTTGTACTTTTCAGTAGGGCTTTTATTTTCGGCCCCTTTTTACTATTCATCACACTTTTTGTATAATGTTTTTACTTAGTGTTTTGATTCCAGTTGTGTACTCTGATGTCTTTTTTTACAGTTATAATGGAAATGCCTTCCTAGTTTAGGGATATACACCTTTGGTTCTAGTCGCCAGCCCCTAGCATTTGGAAGGTGGTCATGGGGTAGTTACGACAGGGGCCCCAGGGGATGGGTCGTGACAATCAAAGAGATCAGAGTCCTTGTATTTTTTTTACCTCATAGAAATTAGGATTTTATTTCCATTATTGGATCATGTTTCTATTTATCTAGTTCCTCCCCCATATTTCTTCCTGATCGGGTCTCCACCCCCTTCCCTATAAAATGCTAAGGTTAATCCTAACCAACCGATCTTTCCTCATCTAATCATGACTGCCCTTTATCCTCCAATCTACCCTCCTCACTAATCATGTCACTCCACACCAATCCACAAGTAAGCTTCTAGTTCTCCTCCTCCTATGTTGTTCTTCTTCTACCCTAAAACCCTGTAGCATCAACCTGTGATGCACCCATCCACCTCCTTTATTGAAGTCACCCTCGAACATTTCCCTATCATGATTCTTACCCTACAAATAATTCTATAGATGGTATTAATCTGATTCCAAAATACCTATTCATGTCTTAGACTCCCTTATTTGCTTTATATATATATGTGTGTGTGTGTGTCTGTGTTTGTGTGTGTGTTTCTTTAAAACCGATTCATTAATGATTTTACTTCAATTATAAATGTTGATTATTACAACTTTAGTCAATTTGAATTTCCATTAGAAACTTTTATAATTGAAAATTAGGTTATATTATATATATAATCCCATAGTTTCACCTAATTCCACCCATCCCACTTCCTCTCAAAGCCACAGTTTCCTTCTACTAAAATTTCTAGAAGCCTGCAACCCCTCTTTTGATCTAAATCAGGTTAGTGTTCATCAAGATATTTTATTTTACAAAGTTATACATACAATCCCAAACACACACACACACATATATATATATATAAATTTATCCATACAACTTATTATTTTCATAATTTACAGGTTATGGGTTATGTTTTAAATTTTGTTTTGAAAGGGTTTTCAACCCGAACCTCTACTTTATTTTTGGGTACTTAGATTCCCTACTTAAAATAAATTGTTAAATATTCTTATTTACTCCCCATAATTTATTTTGGAATGCTTTATATATATATAACAATTAGAATCCTTCTTTATTTTATAGGGAGTTTAATTTTTTAAAAGTATTTTTCAAAAAATCTTCCCACTTAATAATCATGTTTCAAAGAAACTTCGCAAATTCTTAATAATTTTCAAAATCAATCTATATACTATATTTACCCACAATTATTTTCCTAAAATCACACATTTTATTATGAAAAACTACAATAATTTAATTTAAATTTAATATAATTATTTTTTTAAATGACTTATTTTTTTCAGAGTAAAAGAGTATTTATCTTAAGAATTACTAAATGATATAATACGGGTATTTTCACATATTTTAAAACTATTATGGACACGAATTTTTAATTAGGATTAATATTTTGTGATGTCATCTACCATATTTTATTTTGAAGATTATGATTACTCTGATTGTGGATGTGCTCTCTTGATACCATTCACCTTACTACTCAAAATGGTTACAATTTAAATTTAATGTTTTGGAAAAGTGATTAAAATTTTATTTGTTAGTTCCAATATGAATTTTTATGTTCATTATGTTTATCCCCATTCACATGGGGAATTAATTTGACTTATTACATTATGGGTGGGGCCAACTATATCCCCTAGATGCAGTGGTAGGTCCTTTGAGACAAACTAGTTTCTCAACACAAGGCCTTGATGATAAGATTATGTATGGTCTTGGCAAGAGGCATTGACGGTGTGTTTTTATGTCTGATATTATGCATTACCTCATTATGAATCTCTTACATGATCTTCCTTGTGATTATTCTACTAGTAAAATATACATGGTTAAGAATCATTCTCTTATGAAAATTTATATGGATTTATTTAATTAGTTTTATTTCAGCTATGTGATTCTCAAAATTATATTTTTAAATGCACAAGGAATAATGAATTAAATTGATGCATTTATGTACATAAATGTGTAACAATTCATTTATAAAGAGGGATTAATATTTTTTCCAATCAATAAATTAAGGATAGAAATGTTTCTATCATTTTGATTTTTACATTTATATGTTAACTGATAATTGAAATCATTTTATGTGAAAATTATGAACAAGTAATATTTCATGTGAAAATTTTTATCTCCACCCCTAGGATATCATGGATAATATTAGTGTTTCCATTATTTAACTTATAGGTGGCGTTCTATGCAATTTTTATTAGACTGTGTTCATATTTTTTTATATATTTTATATGTATCTTTTAAATAGGTATAACAATTTTTGAGTATGGGATTCTCCTAAAATTGATTTTAGTAACTCTCAAAAAATGATGATGACATGTTATGAGAAAGGAATTTTATTTTTAAGGAAATTATTTACAGTATGTAATTCCATTTTAAATAAATGTTTAAAAATAATTTATTGTTGGCTTTTAAAACCCCTTTATTGGAATTTTAATTTCCCACCCGATATTTTAAATTAATTTTTTATAGGTTTAGTAGATTTACCAATGATGTAGTTTTCTTTGTGGAGGTATAAAACTGAATTTTATTTTTTAAAATTTTTTAGGAAAAGTTATTGTTTTATATAATTATCCAAAACCTAGACTAGTAAAGATCCTCTATTGAGTAATGTGATGTGTAATTATTCAGTTCCTTCAATAAAAAAAATTATACATATTATTTCAGCCTGGGATCTGGGAAACTAGGGTCAATGAATTATAGATGGTATCAAAGTAACAATATAGATAATTTCATAAAATTAGAATAAAACTAATAATGTAAGTATGATTTCTTGAGTAAAATCATTATCTCAAATTTTTATAATGAATACAATAGATCACCAACTAATCTTTTGTCTCTTCCTATTGAGTAATGTGAAACAATAATTTTTAAATCATTTTTTGATGTGTATGCTTATTTCAAAAACTCGTGATTATCTTATAAACACTATTACTGGATATCAAACAACTCTAATATACTTCAATTCAAGGGTAGAGTTGGTTAATTCAATTACTTTAGGGAGTATGAAAAACGTATATTCTATATGCATAATGGGAAATACTATGGGGGTCATTTAAATTTTTTCACTATGTTTAGAGATTATCTAGCATTAAGGAATTCCCAAGAAGCTACAGTGGAGGTTAAACTCATAAATCAATTATATTTCAAGTATTTAACTATATAATGTAAGGTATACTTTATGATATCATTTTTTTAAAGGTAGTCTGGATAGTTAGTTGGAATTCAGTGCATTTTGATATCTTTGAGTTTTAATCCTTCAATGAATCTATCAGGATAACCTGTTATTATATATAGTAGTTTGATCCTAGATTCTCGAGATGTATTTGTGAAAATGAAATTGAAATAGATAAAACTACCTTTGGAATCAATTTGACTAGAAGGACATTACGGTGTGGTTTATAGTGGTGGACCTAATACGGGTATAAGTTAATTATTTTCCATTAAATTTTGTTAATTAATAATATTTAATATGTTTAGGTAAGTAATTCAGGGACTGTGTCAGATGTTCTATGATGGTGGGAATGTGTGTGTACAAAATAATTTTTTGGGGGAAATTCTATTTAGGGGGAGAATGTAACGCCCTAAACCTGATTTGTAATAATAATATTCATATTTTTTTATTTTTTATTACTAATTATGATTTTATGAATATAAATTAATTAAATTATAACAAACTCAATTAATAATAAATTAAGAGAAATATTTTATTTAATAAAGTATGGATACATTACATAATTACATGTAAAAATATTTCTACTACTCTAGGAAAGACATTAAAAGACCAAGAAAATCAAATGGTGCTTCGCTGAGTAACGTAAGAAGAAACTTTGGGTTGAACTCTCCTAATGGGTTTGCAATAGTTAGAATAATAACAGCAAGAAGAATAATGGAAATGATGAGAATATGAAGAATGTAAAGAACAATTAATGAAGTAGGAGAAGAATATAGGTGATTTTTTGTGTCCTTAATACCCATAGACAGGGGTATTTATACTACTATTAATGGTCGATGTAAAATAAGTAGCTATTGTGATTTTATTTTAAGTAACCATTGACTTTTTTAATATAACTGTTATAATTTTATAACCATTATGTATTTTAAGTGTTTGAAATTTTAATTGTTTTATGGTATTATTTTTAGTTAAACAATAATATGTTTTTAATTGAAGATAATTTTTAATATTTTGATTTTAAAATTATAAAATGAGTATTTATATTTTTTTGGTAACCATTTCTATTTTAATAGTTGAGTGTTTTGAAATTTTAAAATGAATTAAAATTTATATTTTGGAATTATAAACTTAATATATAATGTTTAATTTATTAATAATATTACCATATAAAATAATAAAAAAGATTTTTGTAATTTTTAAAAAATAATGGAAAAATAGTTTTAATGTTCTAAATATATATATATATTTATATATACATATAAGTAGATATTTTATTCTCTTTATGATTAATAAATTATTACTAAAAACTTTGATATGTACACCCACAACTGAGAATCAGTTTTCATCCCGCCTATAGGGTGGGCTGAAAAGGCTGAGCATGGTTGGACCAAGAACCGATCCTGGTATATGTTGGGAAAAGGCATGTGGTGGGGCCCCATGTGTAAGGACCCCATGTTGTGAGTGTGTTCATGTTATCAAGAGGCTCAAGAGGAATCAAGGATTATAAACCATCTGTTGATGCCCTAAAATTTTGATGTGGGGTGTGTTTTCTTAATAAAGATCAAATCCAATCGATCAACCAGGCCGCATGCAATCAAATCCATCTACAGCCTTATCTGATCATTTCACCTCTTTAAAAAATAGGATTTTATTTCCACTGTTAGATCACATTGTTATCAATCCCTATCATCGCACTTTTTTTTGCCAGATTGGGTCTCCTCCCCATTCCCTAAGTAATGCTTCGTTTAATACCAGAAATCCAATGTTTCCTATTATAATCCTTACCAAAACTTCATCCTCTGATCTACCCCCCCTTGTTTTACTTTTCTCACAACACCAGTACATATTTAATCTACCTTTTAATCTCTTATATTCTTCTTCTTCTACCCTATAAACCCGTAGTCTCATCTTGTGATTCACCTTTCCCCCTCCTTCATTTATATCACCCTCAACCCCATCCTTATCTTGATTCAGCTCCATCAAATAATTATGAGGATGGTTTCATTTATAATCCAAAATTCCAATCCATGTCTAGGCTTCCCTTACAGGATTCAATTATATATATATATATATATCTTCTAAACTGATTCATTTATGATTTTTCTTCAATTATTAATGTCATTTGTTATAGTTTTAATCAGTTCGGTTTTCAATTATCAACTTTGATAATTGAAAATTGAGTTATATATATAAACCCCTCTTTTCAACTAATTCAACCCAACCATCCTCCTCTTATAGCCTTAGTTTCTTTCTACTGGAATTTCCCAAAGAAAACAACCACTATTTTGATCAAAATCCTGTATGGGTTCATCATGTAATTTTGTTTTAAAACTGTATACTTATATATATATATGTGTGTGTGTAAATATATATATATATATATATTAATTTATCTATGATACATTTTATTTTAATAATTTACAAGTTATGGGTTATGTTTTAATTTTTTTAGTAAGGATTTTCTATCTGAACCACCAATTTTTTTTGGGTTACTCTTATTATCTACTTACCTCGATGAAAATATTAATAATTATTATTTAGTCCATATAAATTCTATTTAAATTTTCTATATATGTGAACTAATACAAATCCTTCTTTATTTTATGGGTACTTGCATGTTTTAAAAGGATCTTTCAAAAGAATCAGATTAACAAACTTGTTTCAAAGGAACTTCTTGAGTTCTTATCTATTTTCAAATTCAATCTATATTCTATTTTTATCCACATTTATTTTCTAAAAAGAACTCATTTTATTATTTTAAAACAAAATTATTTCACTTCTGGTTTTATGAAATTATTTTTTCAAAGAAACACTTCTTTTCAAAGTGAGAGAGTATTTATCTTAAGAATCACTCAATTATTTTGAATGAGTATTTGAATCTATTTCAACACTCATGTAGACTCATATATTTAATTGGGGTAAATATTTTATAATATCATCTACCATATTTTATTGAATTGTTTATGATTAAATTTATTTTGGATGTTCTATCTTGATACAATTCACTATATAACTCTTAATGGTTAGTGTTCATATTTAATGATTGGTTAATGTTATTTAAATTTCATATATTAGTTTCAATATGAATATAATATTTTTTTGTGATTACAACTATTTATATGAGGAATTAAATAAAATTATTATATAATGGATAGGGCTTGTTATAGCCCCATGATGAATCGATAGGTCTCATAATACAAACTAGTGTCTTCGCACAAGGCCTTGATGGTATGGTTATGTATTGTCTTTGCAAGAGGCCTTGATGGTGTAGTTATGATGTATTAAATTATGAATTATATCATTATTAATATTGTACTTGATATTCCAAGTTATTATTTATCTAGTAGAACATCCACTTTTATGAATAATTTTATTGTTAACATTTATATGGGTTTATTTAATTTTTCTATTCCTACTATGGGATGCCAAAAATTATATTTTAAAATTTACAATGTATAATGACTTATACTAATGTATATACTTATATGTAAAAAAATTCATTTAAAAATAAGGAATAATATTTGGTTTCCAAAATATACCAATGTTCATAAATTTTTCTATCATTTAATGGTTTTCATTTTGGTGTTAAATGATAATCGTTCTAATTTTATATGGAAATTTATAAAAATGTATTATTTCACGTGTAAATTTGAATCTACACCCTTTCTATGTCCTAAATAATTTATGTGTGGCCATTATTTAACATATAAGTTGAATTTTGTGATTTTTTATTCAAGTGTGTGCCCATTTTGTTATGCATTTTATTTTTAAATTTTTAATAAGTATAGAAATTCATTATTATGGTATTATCCAAAAAATGATATTAATAACACTCCAAAAATGATGGTGAAATGTTATATGAAATGTATTTTATATTTAGGGAAATGATTTATAGTATGTATTTCCATTGTAAAAAAATGTATCAAAATAATTTATTGATTGTTTTTAAAACCCCTTTGTAGTAATTCTAAATGCTCAGACTAGATTTTAAATTTATTTTTTACTAGTTTAGTAGATTGACTAGTGATGTACTTTTTAGGGTGGAGGCAGCCAATTGATGTTAATTTTTTTACAATTTTTTGAAATGTGATAGTTTTATATAATTATACAAAACATAGATTTATAAATATATTTTATTGAGTAATGTGACGCTTAAATATTCATGTCCTTTTATAAAAAAGTACACCACCTATTTCAGCACTGGCTCTGTGCAGCATGGGTTGGAGAGTTACACTAACGAAATCAAAGTTTTCTTTGGAATGGAAGAATATATACATGATTACATATATTAAACACAAACATGATCTCAATTATAAAAACATTTAAAAAATAAATTCCTTGGTATGGAGAATATGTTTTAATCACTCTCAAAAAGGTAGGGTTGTCCGTTCCAACCCCTTAAAACAATCAATTTTCCAATAGAATTTTCTATTGGTACTCAGATGAAGTCACAAACATACCTTATTCCATTCATTTAAGAATTTAAAAAAAATAAATAGAATTGGGGTTATGATATTAAATATAATATAATATTGTATTTTGAAAATGAATAATATATTCCTAATTTCACTTATTTACATATACAATAATTTAAAACAATATTCCCCTTAAAAACATATATTAATCTTGAACGACAAACCAAATATTTCCCCTACAATAAGATACTATGATAAAAATATAATATTAGATATTATTAATGAATTTTCAATACATAAGGATTCAATAATTTTAGGTAGATATGGGAACCAATATGGTAGAGTAGATTTATGTTTCTATCACCCATTCTGAAAAAGAATAAGAAAATAAGTTGGTGATGAAAATATTCTCATAGTGTCTTTATGAATATATCACCTATAATACAACCTTTCTTCGACATAAAATCATCATGCCATGAATAAATGAACTATTCATGAACCCAATTGTAAGACAATAACTCCAAATGTAGTTATATTTTCTATTAAATTAAACAATAGAAAATTTAATATAGTTTTATTAATGAATGTGATTAAAACATAAATTTTAGAATATTATATAGTGATTATAATTAAAATAATTACATTTTTTAAATCATAATATAAAAATTAACAATGAATTTTGGTTTTGAATAACGAAAAATAATTATTTTCAAATAATTTCATTAATTTTCCTAAAATCAAGTAAATTAAAATTCACATTATATTTTCTATTTAGTATTAAATATATATATGATATATTTTTTAAAAATAATATATTCTGAGTCGAATATATTTAATATTTTGAAATAAGTTACTTCTTATGGTTGAAAATGAATTTTTCTAACAACCAATTTTCAATGTGTTTTATACATTTATATTAAAAGCGGTTCCTTCCAATTCATTAAATTTAGTTAAAATATTAATAAAATATTTTTATTGAGGTAGTTTAATTTTTTTTAAATGAACTTTTTATTTTTAAGAATTATTAATTATAATCGTAGTAAAATATATCACATCATAAAGGGTAAAACCAGTAAATTATTATAAAAAAATATGATAAGGCCTAAAAAAATATTAGACGTATTTGTTTATAATATTTGGAAATTGTGTTTCTCGTCAACAAATAAAATTCTAATTTTTTTAAATTAATCATGTAATTCCATATATTATAAAAATTATGTTGTTTTAAATTAATATAAATTCAAAAAATTTACTCTAATGGTTTAAATATATATAGTTTTTTTGATTAGGGTAAAAAAATGTTTATTTCTAAATATTTATTTTAGATCTAAATGTTTTGTTAATAATTTTGATTATTTTTAATAATTACATTAATGGAGTATGAAATAAATAATTCATATTTATTTGATTTATAATAATATTGACTACAATTTTTAAATATGATAAAAGTAATATTTTTCTACGTATTTATAACGACTTGATAATTTTTTAGATAGATATGATATATTATAGATGTTAAAAAATTTTAGAATTAAATTAGATATTTATCTTAATTTACTTAAATTAAAATTAATCAAATATGATAAAAATAAAATTATTGGTATTTTATGAAAATTATATTATATTATATTATTTTAATATCATAAAAATCATGAAATCGGGAAATTAGGATAATACGAGGTCTAAAGTGAAATACCATATCAATTTCAAGAGAAAATTGTTAAAATAGGAGTAAAATTATAACCCATTATTATTAAATTATGTTTTTACTAAGGTTAAGGATAAAATATGTTAATTAAGGGGTTAAACCAAGTAAAATTATTAAAATACTACATAAAGATATCCAATATTTATTTTTTATTGGGATTTAAATCAAATTATATTATATAAGACGTGTCTAAATTATTATACTATAACTTGAAAATTGATATATTATCTTTAAATATTTTTATAAATTCCATGTGTGTTATATTGTTCAATATAATATAAAATTACTTCTTATCTATTGTTTACCCCACCTAGAACCTATTACTACAACCATCCACTAATTTAACCTATTTTCAACAACATTATTCTTATAATGAATGTTACAGTCCTCTTGAAATAAAACATCATGTGTCCATTAAGAGAACATACATATGATATCTTTAAAAGAAGATATATTTTGGTTTACCAACTCATTTAAAAAAATTCTTCTTAAAATACCTCTCATTATGTGTTAAATCTCTTAAAATAATAAATAAAATGTCATAAATATATTATATTAAAGACCACTTTTATATCTATTTTCTACCCTATGAAATGCGAAAACATCGCTAGTGTGTTTGTACGGATTATGTTCTCCATGTAGCAGCTTTATTCAATTTTCATGACCCCATTATATAGATGGATATAAAGTGGATGTAGTGAATATATATTAAATTTATGACATACATATTTTTCATAATTATATTATTATATATATATATATATATTACCATTCAATCCATCTGAAAATGATAATGTCACTCATGTGTACGTGAATAGTATCAACTCCCTGAAGCGATGTGATCATTTTTCCATTTATAAAAGAAAGGTAATAATGATAAATTTATTGAATATATGTGATATTATTATCATTATAAAAATTATGGAGATTATGGAACCCAAATCAATATTAATGTACTAGAACATGAATAAAAAAACAATAATGGGGAAATAATACAACTAAGAACAACAAATGATAATAATGGATGATTGTTAAGGAATGGGTAAAAATATGTTACAACAGGAATATATATGATATTATATATATTAATATAGTTTTAGAATAAATTAATTTTGTGTCTAGAGAAATTAGAAAAGTGGCCAAATCAAGTCCATCTTAGGGGAAATGAGATGTAATGTATTTCATCTCAATTTCCACATTATTTCATCATATTTCTTATTATGAACTTATTTAATTTCATATGGCATATATATTTCTCCTTTAAGGAATTTAATATTGATATATATGTTAATGGTTTTTAAATTATTTGATCATTTTTACACTTACAAGGGGTTTATTATTTTCCCATCCCCATATTATAATTTTATTTTACAAAATTCACTTTAATTTTCATATTACATATTATATGTTATAAAATAATTTTTATAAGGATTAAATTAAGTATTTATAGTGGTTTTTGAAAGATAATTTTTTTAATTTATCTATAAAAAGTAAAAAAGGAATGTTTTTAACATATATGGTGTGAACAAATTTTCCCTCCACCATATCTATTTTATGATGTTAAATCCTTCAACATGTTTTTAGTTATTATGTATCGAAATATACTTAATGAATTATTCTTTTAATATTTCTCTATAAATTTAATATATCTTCAATGGAGGTGATTTTTTCTATGAATCCAAATATTTCTGATGAACTGATGGTAGTATCTTATCTATTAGTATTTTTGTGGTCATTAATTTTTTTAGGAAATATTCCTATTCTAATAATAATTATACATTAAATTTAAATTTAATATCGTTATTCCATGTATCATGGATATTATTATTTCAAAAACTATATTTCATTTCAATTTAGGCCGGTTTACATTAAATGATATATGATTTACAACATAAATATTTACATTCTGTAATATTTATTCTACACAGATATTTGTTGATAAAGAAGATTGTTTATCAATTAAATTGATCATTTAATATATATATATATATATATATATATAATGCATTGGAAATTTGATGATGGGGGACCCAGAAGTATATTTCTCATAGATATGTTGATAGGGTTTTTGAGAAAACCTAGTTGGATAAATTTATTAAACATAATTTAGTTTTTTACACCCTCTAATTTAAAATGTATAAGAAGAAGTTATTTTTGGTAGATAAATTATGATGTCATAGATCATGACATCTAATAATATAAATTTTCATTAATAATAATTTAGTAAATATTATGCATGAGATTTATTTTTTGATATTTACCATGGAATAATTCTTTCTCGTGTTATTTACTAAATGAAAGTTCTTTCTCATTTATTTTCATTTCCATATTGATTAGGACTTATTTACTCATAATTTCCTCCATTTTATATTACCCTTACCATTAATTTTATCTCACTATTTTTCCATTCCATATAATATGAATAATAAATCGGTGAATGATTTTAAGGATATGGAGAACTTCAATTTTTTATGTTTTATATTATCTCTCGAATGTACAAAATTTTAATCATGTATGAATCCTGTTATTTAGGGCTACATAACTAATCATTCATTGAAGATGAGATCCCTTATATCTTATAAAATTTCAATATTCTAGATATTTTCTTAGGGATAGTATTTATAGGTTCTTTAGAGTTGTTTTATTAAGAAGTTTAGTAGAAAACATCATAAATATATTTTAAAATAATGTAGATAACCTCATAAGTATTATAATCCAGGATATTATTTCAGAAATTTTACCATAATAGGGATTTTTTATAGTTCAATATTCATGATTATTATGATATAACTCAATTTATTCCATTATTTTGTTATGGAACATAAAATAATCCATAAATTTTGTAAATTTATTGATTGTCTTGTTGAGAAACAAAATACGATTAATACTCTATCTGAGAAGATTATGGAAAATTTAAGGGTAGAAGAACTAGGTTATTTTTAATAAACTTTAACATATGGTATAAAATTATGTGACATGAAATAATAATCCTATATTGGATCATTTAATTAGACATAAAAGTCAATTTTTTAGTGGAAATATAAATATAATTATCGATAATCAATGGAATTAGTTTATTGTAAAGTTATTTATATCTTTGGTATGTAATAAAATGAAAATCGATATACTAGTAGTATATATTCTAAATATTGATTATAGTAAATAGTGGAAGTTGATTTTGAGGAAAATATTGGAATTACATATAAAACTTATAGAATGGCATTATTTTAAATTTATTTTATTAGAAAAATATTCCATTAATGAGAAACCAAGTGAAATGATGTGAAATTTACTCATCATAAATTAAATTGTTAATAAAAGGTTGCATATAAAGTGTAAAACATTAAAATATTGTCCATGTATTCTCTGGATTACATAAATTATATACATTTAAAGATTGACCATTTGTTTTAATTACATAATCCAAACCTCAATAGGGAACTATTTTCACTAAGTATTATATTATATGATTAAATAATATTATCTTCCCTCAAATCTAGCAAGGATATTTCTATATTATATATAATCAAGGGAAATATAGAGAAAAAGTGTTTTGTAGAGAAATATTAAAAAGGTTAATAATCAATGATGAAGAAGGTATTATAAAAATTTACATCATATGAAAATTTTGGAAAACAAAATCACAGAAAATTCATGAAGTTCAATGTATTTTTTTAGAAGTGTGATGATATGTTTAATGTGGATAATGAATGAAAGGGAAATAATGAAACCAATATTATATTATTCTCAACTATATATGAATTGGGAATTATTCACACCAATGTCCCATGTATAATGGTCACCTACAACCGAATAAGCTGAGGGATGAAGGATATTCTTATGTAACAAAAATAATCAAGATTGAATTTCCTAAGGATGAGGTGGAATGTAATTTATTCATACCTACAGATTTAAAAAAATCATTATTTAATTCTACATCATCAGAATCTTTTATTTATTCAATATTTTCCAAATAAATTATGTATTTCTTACTAGGAATTGGGTTTTTCATTAATAGATATTTCATCTTTTTAAATGAACATACAATAAACATAACAAATACTTCCATAAGGACAATATATGGTTAATTTCATTGGAGACTATAAACACTCTAATGAACCAAGAATTATGTACATGGACATTACATTACTTTTTAGGAATACTTAATACATTTTAAAAATAAATATCCAATACTGTATAAATTTAATGCCATTAAAGGCTTGGAACAAATTCATATAATTCTGTGAAATATCATCAATATCTCTCATAGAGAACTTTCACTTTAGTTCCCATACCTAAAACCATTCTTTATAACCTGATGAAACAAATACATATAAAGAGGTGAGCATAGATGATAAGTAATGGTATAAAAAGAAAATATATAGGCATATCATGAGAATAAGGTTATGAGAACATTATTTCGAAAATATAAGATCACAACTTGCATATCCAAAATCGTGGAATAAATTTTTGATAGTTCATAAGACATAAATCATAAGGGAATACAAGATCCTAATACATGGGATAATAACATTAACATAATACATGAAATTATGGAATATACATAAACATGTAACTTTTTCACATTTATAAATATAAATAGAATGACTCATTAAATTAAGAACATGAAATTTAGCTCTTGCATTAATATATAGAAAATAAAACCAGGTCCATTCATAAAATTATCAACCTAAAAAAGGCCAATACATATAATTCAAAAAATAAATTTAGGTTCACACATAACATATATACCTCATGAGTTATCAAAATTTAACGAATGAAATGGAGGGTGATATAGTTCTCACCCATTTCATAATGAAATCATTCTTATATGTTCCACAATAACATAAATCATTCATCACATCATAACCCAAGTAAAAAATGGATTTTCTTAAATATCATTCTATTATAACATAATAAATATAAAAAAAATGGATTTCATAAATAACATAAACATAATAAAAACCATAATAATAATATTTATTGTATACATGAATCATAACCCTATTACATAATTCCATTGTAAATGGAAAATAATTACGAGAGAACACTTGAAATAAATTCTGGAGGAAAATATCATTTCTTCTTCAAAATAAATATCTTTTCTTAAAATACCATGAAGATTTAAAATAAAATAATTTCATTCAATATAGAAATTAAATACTATAAAGGAATCCTCATGGAAATTATGAGTTATGAAAATGTAAAGAACTATTCATTCCAAATAAGTTAAAAGAAATCATTATTCTTGTATTGTTGTCAGATAAGTCAAAAATTACCATGTATCGAAAATGAAAAAGGATTAATTTCATATAGTTTAAAAAAATTAAACAAAGGGTAATATTGAGATTTAAATAATTTACAATAATATAATACATATTTTTCAAAAAAATATTAAAGAAACATGGAAATGGGTGATAAATATAACCCATTAAATATTTATGTATAAACAATCTCAGATAATAATGAGATTGTGAAATCATCTCCTACATAAGGTGTGGGTTCCATAGTATGTTTTATAACCTCATATGTAGTGGTTTAAATAATTTTATTTACGTATTATAGAGTCATAGTCATTTTTATGATATCATATACAATCATATAATCATCCTTTTATTTCCCTCCTCCTAAGTGTAATCCCCAAATAGAATGTACTAAGAGAAATCTAATTCATGCTCTGATTAGGATACATATGAAGCATTATTATGTCTTGAGCTTAAGGGACATCCTCCTATAAAATATAATCATCCTTTAATTAAGAAAATTTCATTATTACTCATTATTCGAGTATTAAAAACTTCATTTTCTTATGCATGTTTTGTAGAATAAGTTCTTCTTACCCTTCTTAGTTTATACTAATATCATTTCCAAAATGATATTAATATAATATATATATCAAGTTTATTCATTCCAAAATTTTATATAACCATGATTTAATGGATATCATGTTTAAAAAATCACATCACATTAGAGAGACAGTAGGCCGTATGTACGCATGAGAGACGATATCATTCCTATAATTGTTAAGTGGTATGTAAGTTGATGTCATATATTTCTTTTGGATAATATGCTCAAGATTATTTTTTTAATTATAACCAAAAACACTTTTAAGGAAAAAGTGAGAAACCCCAAGAAAACACTTAGTTGTTAAAAGAAAATTTAAGCATATTGACATTTTTATCCTTAATATGTTCCCAGAATAAAGTGGTTACCAGTGTTTCAGGATCATCCTTTATGAGGACTTCAAATCAACGCGCTAGTCTATCCCATGTTTTCAAGTATTCTTTTTTTTGATTTTCCCCACCTTTAGACCTCTTACTAGGATATAATTTTTCTTATCAATTCAGTCCATCTGTTCTCTATTTGGTTTCCACTTGAACAGTCCTTTCCATCTTTATAGAACCCTCATCTATTGAAGAATCGTTCATAAAATATTCCTTTTCCATTTCATCATTGGAATGAAATATTAGCTCCACAAGTTTCTCATCATCCATGCCTAAAATATTCAATTCATTCCTAAGGGAACAGCCCCCTCTACTGCAGCAGCAACATCCCCTACTCAGGCTGCATTTCCATTGAAGTTTAGAACCCCTTCCTTCAATTGGGCCTTCAATTTCCGGGATGATCATGTCTACATATCATGTTATAATAATCATATATTATTATTATTTAAATCATCATACCCAACCATGAATGGTGGCGGTAAAAACAAAAATTATACCATAGTGTTGAGAGGGTAAGTCGTACGTATGCTTTCTTGGTGATTTCCTTTTTCATTGGATGGATAGAAGGTGGAATATGGTTTTTAAATAATCATAAAAATTAATTATTATATAATATATTCTTCATTTATTTATTAAGAGTGGAAAAAAGTTATGAAGATAATGTACAAGAAGAAATAATTTTGAATGAATCGGTAGAGGAGATTATCTCTTCTTTGATGAGATATCTCTAGATATCATCTTTAAGAAACTAGATAAGAGATTTTAAGAAATAAAGAACCAAAATTATGTTACTATTTAATTTTATAAGGGAAATTTGATGGGGTTGGATGATCTTTAAGTATAAATGATTTTTTAAGAAAAAAAGGAGGTAGTTCCCTTCAATAATTGAGGATGGGGGCACCTTAGGAATTTAAAAAACTATTAATTTATAATAAATTCAAACCACATCCAAAAAACCTAAAAATTGACTCAGTTTAGAATATGATATGAGATGAGGCTTTAATATCACAAGGCAATAAATTTTTGAAATGTGTTTCGGTCAATTTAAACCTTATCCTTTTCATTAACATTAAATTATTCTATTTAATTTTTGACTATAGAAACCAATATTTCAATATTAAAAGGGTGAAATATTTACTTACTTAGTGTCAATTTGATCATAAATTAACACTCCATAAAATTTTCCACCATATCCTAATTTTTTATATTTTATTAAATACTCTTAAATAAGTTAATAATATTTAACTTCGATAAACAATCAATAGTGTCATTTTTGACACAATTAAATATATTGATTTTTAAAAAAATCAACATATGTTTTTATCCTAGAATAAAATATTTCATTATATTTCTATGGGGTCCAAGTAGTCTTTAAAATTCATTAGATATATTAATTACGTAAAATTATATTTATTTTAGTATTTTTAATAATAATAATTTTATTTTTCCATAATAATTTAACTACTACATCAGTTATGTTTAATTTTTTATTATAATTTTTTTTTACTTTTTTTTAAAAAATATGACTAATATAAATCCACCAATTTTCATAAGAATACTTATAGTAGATTATATCTTCTATAAAATCCACCATTAAAATGTTTTATTTTTTAAAACATGAATGTGATAACTTTGACATCACTATCAAAATAATATAGATGTCATAATATTTTCCATATATCTCTAAATGATCAATAACTAAACCCTTGGATGAATATGGTCTGGATATACTCAGTAAATAAGATTTGTTCATGTTTTTTGTGTTTTACTTATTATTATTATTTTAATGAAATTTATTTTATTTATTTTTCAATAAATTAATTATTTTCTACAACGTTAATGTATAAAAATTTAAAGTGATTATATATTTTCTATGAATAACAAATAAATTTCCATGATAAATAAAAATATTATATCTTTAAAATGATTTTTTATAGTTGAACATAACACCAATATAATATTATATTAAAAAATATATAGTTATTAAAATTTGAGTTTTCCATAATTTACATTTCATAAAATAAAATATATTAAATGTACTAATATCATCCATGTGGCTTCTAAAGGGAATGATTTCAAACCAGGGATGATTTTAGTCATAAAAAATCATCCAATGATATTTGTAAAAGTGTTATGTTAACTTTGTAATATTATTATCACCTTAATTACCAATTTTACTCTTTTATCGTATTAACAAAAATTACATAAGTAACAATTAATAATTTCAAAATAGAAAATAAATATATTTAAATAATTTAGACATAATGATTCCAAATCTTGAATCAATTTTTCAAAATTAAAAACACTAAAGCTTCAGTAATGAATTTAAAATGATCCTTCCTATCTGAATAAGAAAATTGGTTTGAAAAATTAAAATGTTACAAAAGATTGAAATGTTTTAAATCAATATTCAATGTAAAATTAATTCCAATGACCTAAATTATATTAAATGATAATAAATAATATATTAAAAATTTAAAAAAACTCAATAATATAACATAACAATGTAATTTATTTCGATGATGAAAAGTATTATTTTTTATTAATATTTAATATCTTTTTTCTATTCATCAAAACATAAATGTTTTCTAAAAAATATAAAAAATTCACCGAAAATAAATTTTTATATCCCAATTACGAAAAATATGTCTATTTTTTAAAATATAATAAAAAATGTGTTAAAAATAATTTTTAAAATGGTTGCACCATCAAAAGGTAGTAAGACTGCATTGTTTGAAAAAAAATCTTTTTCTATCTTAAAAAATGAACGTGTTCTTATATCATGTCTATTAAACATATAAGATGATTTTTGAACATTAAATTGAATATATTATATATATATATATATATTTCATTAATAAAACATTTTAAGAGTGATTTTATAATTTTATAAATTCACTTATTTGTATTTAAATAGTTTTTAAAAAAGTACTTCATTTTATCTAAAAAGGGTTTTTTTTAAATTTATAATTAATTGATTGCTGAATATTTATTTATATATACATTTGTAAATAATAATTAAATAATTTAGTTAATATTGTTTGTACATGACATTATAGTTTCTTGGTTATATGTTTATATAATAATATTTAGTTGTTCACCTAAACTTGTTCATTCGTTAAATGAATTCTAAAAAAAGAATTTTTATTTGTCTCTAACACAAGCTTTGAATAGTGTTATGGATACCACAAGATAAGTTGGTGTTTCATGTAGTGAAAGTGTATCATAGTTTAGTGTCCAACAGAAGACATCAGATAAATTAAAATGATTCTTTCTCATAAAAATATCAGAGTGATACATTCTACCACCCTTAAAATATATTTCCCCCTTGAAATTCATCTATGTTATAAAAGGATTAATGCATGAATGTTTCATTTATATAAACCCACATCATAGAAAAAATAATGAAACATCCTTTTAAAAAGGAAATTTTAAAAAACTTAATAGTTTCCATAAGTAACTCATCACTGGGTTTCCCTATAAGGGAACATAGGTGGATTGTGAAAACATGGATATGGAAGATAAAATGACCTATAAAGTTATTATGGAGAGTTATAGAGAACATGGATAGGAGAAATTTAACAACCAAAAGCCATAAATCCACAATAATCTAGGGGAGCATCTTATTCATCGGTAAACAAGGTACTAGGATAAGATTTTCAGTTTCAAGATACTTTTTAAATAGTTGAATAATAAGAAGAAATACTTGATTATGTATAATCTTATCCTTTTATTACGCCTTGACTAATTTCCCCTCCATCCATTATTCTAAAAAATGAAGGTGAATTAGTCATTCTTTAAGCATCAGTAGATCACAAGATCAACAAATAGATTGAAAGGAAATTCTATATAACTTTATCACAATAATAAGGTTATAAAAAGACATCAAATATGCATAAGTACACATGTAGTAATATTGTACATTAATCTAAAAAACTTCATCCCAAGCCTATGTTATAACTTCTAGAGAGGGATAACCTTACAATCTTTCTATAAATTGGTAATCTAATACATTAGAAAAAGGTAAAATAAATCGGCATAACATTTATCTCCCATATCACATAAGGTGTCTATTATTGGACTGATTCAAAACATGGTAATTCCTTTTTCATGTATTTTTATTCCACATACAATAAATCCAAAAATTCTAACTCAATACATGATTTAATCATATTATTCCCAAGGACATTAATAAGATAAAACATTACATTATATCCTTATCGAAAAATTATGCACATATTAAGTATTATCCTTCCCTTAAACATGTGTTTTCAAAAAATATATGTATCACTATTCGTGGTTAATGGTACTATTCAACAAATACTCTTAAATACATTTGGAAAACCCCTAATGGGCCAATTATTCCAAAATACCATAAAATTTATTCTAAAAATTATTTTGGAATCCCTTTTCTGAAAAAAAATCTACCATTACACATATTTGTTGCCATACTCTACATCTCAAATAGTGTCTGCCTTCACTTTTTCTTTTATCGTTAGCCGATCATCATAGATAACTATTGGGTTAAGGAATTGGTTATTATAATTCCCCATTTCATTGAACTTGTAGAATTAATTTGAGGGTGGTGAATTTTCTTAAGCATTCTCTCCGATGAATATCCTCTTTACATCCCTTAGATACTCTTTTTTTCAATGGAAAGGATTCCAACACATGTATCATCTTCTTATTCCTTTTAGAAATTTCCCTCTGTTCTCTTTTCAACATTTTTGACAAGTAGGTGGTTGAAAAATTTTCTTCTAACTTTGTGGAAAAACATTGGATTTTTGGTTAATCTTTATCTTCTTTTTCTTATTTCCAAAACCATGATTGTTACCATCATAAATTTCCACTTTTAGTGCACAACGAATGACTTCTTCATAGCTTACAAAGTCCCTTGTGTCTTAAGCCTTTTAGAGACATAGTTTTACAACACCAATGAATTGGTAAATTATTACTTTAGGGAAAATTTTATCCCATAAACGTACCTTGTATGTCTTTTAAAATTTTCCTCTCATGTACCAACGAATTCATTATCATTTTTCTTAAGCTCATATAATTACTTCTCCACCATTGTTTATATAATATGAGTAATTTAATTACAGAAAAATATTCCTTTCTACTTTTACCATTCCATAGATTAAATTTCTTCTTTACCCCTAACGTTTTTTTAGAAGAATCCACAGGTGATCAACTTCAGTTCTAGGTGATAAACAACCTACATGAATTTTTCATGTTTGGAACACTGAAGTAAGGAGAATATATTTTTACTTATACTAATCAATTGTTTTGTAACAAATGGTTCAAAATACCCTTTGAATGAAGGTGGAAATTTCATCCTGAAGGAATCAATAAATAGTCATTCCCTCCTCTGCTCAATTGGATGTCTATGAAGATTTATAGCTTTTGTGAGTATAGAGTTAAAATTTTTCATTTCAGTTACCATAAAATTTGGTTTCTCAGAAGGAAAATCATTAAATTTTCCATTTAATTTATCATAAACACAGTTTTTTCGGCTTCAATACATCGAATAAAAATAAAAATGATAGTGTGAACAACAGTAATCATATTGGAAAACCACAAAATCAAATGAAACATCTTATGTTTACTCCTAGAAAATCTATGATCATTAACAAAATCATTGATTGTAGATTATTCATAAAATTATCATTAGGGACATCCCTAAAATTATCTAGGGGTGTCACTAAATTATTTTCATCTTAGTTTCCATTTGTTATCTAAACATTCACTTTGACACCAAATCTAACAACCCAAAATTTATGTAGATAGAAATTAAATTACTTTTGAGGAATACTTAATACATTATACAAACAGACACACAAAGACCATATTTGTTTAGTTCCATTAGAAACATGGATCACATTATTCTAATTGGGTGAATTATCCTCCACATCACCCATAAGGATCTTACAATTTAGTTCACCATCCTAAAATGTTTCCTCATATCTATAGTAAAAGAAAAAATATAAAGAGGTGTTCTAAAATTCTATCTAATGGTATAAAAAGGAAATATATAGGCATATCATGAGAATAAGGGTATGATAGCATTAACCGAAAAATAACATCTCATACCCTACATATCAAAAATCATGGAATAAATATTTGATTGTTTATAAGAAATGAATCATAATAAAATCAAATAACATAATGCATGAGATTATAAAATTAACATAAGATAAGAAATTGTGTCCTACACATAACCTTATAACATTTAGAAAATATATAAATAGTGAAATATTCACTTATTAAATTAAGGACTTGAAATCAGGCACTTATATAAACATATAGATTTGAAAACTAGGTCCATACAAAAAATTCTGGACATAAAAACTAGATCCACGCATAGAATAGTGAACAAGAAATCATGTTTACAAATAACATATATACGTCATGAGTTATCCATCATTACCCAATGCATTGGAGGGATATATACGCCCCAAAAGTGTTATATTGAAATCATTAGTATGTGTTCCCAGAAAGATAAATCATTCACCACATCACAACCCAAAAAAAGAAAATGGGTTTTCTTAAATATCATTCCATCATAAAATAATCCATTTAAAACAAATATATCTTATAAATAAGAAAATAATAAGAAAATAATATTAATAAAATGGATAATATTAGTGAAACATAACCCTATTAAATAATTCAACGATAGATGTAATATAATTTTTATAGGACACTTACAATTAATTATTTTGGAAATTATCATTTTCTTCTTCGAAAATATTTTCTTTTCTTAAAATAAAACGTAAATTTAAAATAATGTAATTTATTTTAATATAAACAGTAAATGTTTTAATAGAAGATTCATGTAAATGAAGAATTATGGAAATGTAAAACTCTGTTCATGCTGTATATTTTAAACAAAAACAATATTTGTTTAATTTTTTGGGATATGTTAAAAAGTACCTCATTTCAAAAATAACAAAACAATTACATTAATTCCATTTAATAAAAATCCACCAAATGAAAAAATAGAATTTAATTTTTTTTATAATAATAGATATAATATTTTGGAATACATATTTATGAAACATGGACGTGGGTGATAAATATACCCCAGTAAATACTTTTGTATAAGCAATCTCATATAATAATGAGAATACAAAATTATCAGTTACTTTTTGTTTGGGTTCCTTCCACGTTCTTGAACGTCCATTATATGAGTTTAAATAATTTTCTAAACTAATTCTAGAATAATATTCATTTTTAGGATATCATATATGATCATACTATCATCATTTTGTTAATAACATTTAATTATTACTCGTTATTCAGGTATTACCTACTTTATTTTGGTCTGCATTTGTCGAATAATTCTAGGTTTTCCATTTTATTTTATAGTAATATCATTTCAAAAAATTACATTTATATAATATATATCACATTTATACATTCAATATTTTTATATAATCTTCATTTTATGGATATCATGTAGAATATATCACGGCGCATCATTGAGATAGTATGCAGTACGTACGGACGAGCGACGATATCATTCCTATAATTATGAAATGATATATAATTGGATGAAAATTATTTATTAATAGTTCAAATATTATGTCATACTAATCATATATAGTTATTATTTCCATCATTATACCCATCCATGGAATGTGGTGGTGAAATATATTCTACGCCATGGTGTGGAGATGGTAAGTCGAACATACGAACGCATGGTGATTTCATTTTTTATAAAATTAATAGAAGTTGGAATATGGTTGTTCCATAATCATAATAAAATCTCAGTATATAATTGATACTTTAGTGTTTACTTTATAATTTAAACAACATGTTAATAAAACCTAGAAGAAGACATAATTTTGAAAGAATTAGTAAGGAGGTTACCTCTTCTACCTTGAGTTCCCTTTATATATCCTCTTAAAGGAACAATAGTTTCTCTTTATAGAAGACTGGAACTTCAATAATTTGACTAATGAATTTTATAATGGAATATTTCAGTGGATGGAAGATCTTGAAAGGTAAATTTATTTTAAGAAAACAATGAGTATGTGCACTTTTATAATTGAGGATTGGGCGTCATTGGAATTTAAAAAATATCAATAAATAATAAATTAAATCCACATTAAAAACCTCAAATATGCCTTATTTTAAAATATGATATTAGAAAATGTTGTTATCGCATCAACTAATAAATTTCAGACTTGTGTTATATCAATTTAAACTATATTCATTAAATTAACAGTTAGTTATTCAATTTTATTTTTAACTATGGTAACAAATATTTCTATATAAAAGAGTGAAATATTTACTCATTTAATGTTAATTAGACCATAAATGAATAATTATTTATATTTTACACCATATAATAATTTTTTAAAAAAATTATCTGAATATTTATTTTTTAAAAAATTAAATAATACATTTGTTTAATAAACAATAAATTGTGTTCATTTTGAGAATTTTGAATTTATTGATTTTTAGAAATATAAATATAGGATGTTATACTAGAGAACTTTTTTTTATATCCCTAATGGGTCAAGTAATTTTATAAAATTTATTTTATATATTATTTATCTAAACGTTTATTTATTATATTATTTTAATAATATTAATTTGATATTTCCAGTAATAAAATTATTACTACATCAACATTGTGTAATTATTTTATACTTAATTATTGAATAAAAATAACTAATAAAATAATATGAGAATGATAAATCCTATTGAATTTATAATAATACATATAGTGGATTATATCTTCTGGAAAAGCTTTCATTAAAAAAGGTTTATATATTAAAACATGAATGTAACAACTTTAACATCACTTAAAATAAAATATTATATGTGTTATCAACTTTACCACATGGCTCCAAATGGTCAATAACTCAATATTTTGTTGATAATAGTAGATATATACGTGACTCATAATATGTTTTTCAAAAAATTTTGTCTTTTAAAGGTTAGTAGAATTTTAATGAAAAAAAATTATTTTATTGATTTTTTCATCACTTAAATAATTTCTTCATGATCAATTTTGAGGAAATTTAAGTCATTATTTATTTCTTAAAAATAAATTTTAAATTACCATGATAAATAAAAAAAATTAATCTTTAAATGATCATTTTTTGTCGAACTTATCTTTTAGTTAACATTATATTAAAAATGATATGATTTTTATAATTTGAGTAAGACATATTAAACTTTTCTTAAATAAAATATAATAAATGTCTTAATATCTTTCTAGTTATTTCCAAAGGACACTGTTTCAACTTAAAAATTGATTTATATTGAAAGAAAACTCATTCAATTATATTAGGACAAGTTTTAGGGTAACATTATATTATTATTTTCACATTAATTACTCAATTTACCCTTTTACCATATAAAATAATTTACTAAAGCTACTACTCATAGTGCCAAAAAAATAAAATATATATCTGTACATAATTTGGTAATAATTATTCCAAATATAGAATATATTTTGAAAAATTCAAAATATAGATGTTTCGGTAATTAATTTGAAATTAGCCCCTTTTCCCAAATGAGAAAATGGGTTTTAAAATCCAAAACATTGCATAAGATTGAAATGTTTATACATCAGAATTCTATGTAAAAATAATTCGAATTACTTTAATTATATTAAATAATTTAAATATAATCTAATAATATTTTAAAACAATTAAATAATATATCCTAACCATGTAAATAATTTCGATGAAAAAGTTATTTTTTATAGAAATTTAGTATATTTTCACTATTCATTAAAACTGAAAACTTATAAAAAAATATAAAAAACACATCGAAAGTAAATTTTTATATTTCTATTTAGAAAAAGTATTTTCTTAATTCAAATATAATATATTAATTTGTTAAAAAATATATTTTAAATGAGTTCTCTACCAAAAGGCGACAATATAACATTTTTTAAAAAATGCTTCTTTTTTCATAAAAAAATTAATTTGTTCTTATTTCATGTTTATTAAAAATATATGATTAATTTTAAATATTATAATAAATATATTTAATTTATATTTAATTAATAAATTAAACTAGTAGTGATTTTATTATTTTATAAAATCATTTATTCTCATTTAAATAGTTTTATATAAAAATATTTCTTTTCATTGAAGAAGGGTTTTTTTTCATTTTTAATTAATTTCTCATGAATTTTTTTCTATAAAAATTTTTAAAGAATATTTTCAAAATTTAATTAATATTTTTCACACATGAAATTATAATGGATAGGTTATAAGGTAAGATAATATTATATAGTTTTCCCAAACTCTATGAATCATGAAATGAATTCTATCAAATGAAATTGAAATTGTGTGTGACAAAATACAAGAACAATGTTGAAAATTCCACAAGCTAAGTTGATATTATGTATTCTGCAATATTTTCATGGAAAATATACAAAACAACACATAAAATAAATTAAAAATAATATATCTAATAAATGTCTCGGGGTGTTATAAAAACAATCTTGTTTTTTAGTGTTAGATCATTAATATCCACCGTAATGATCACATAATTTTGTTCACTTCATATAAATACACTACATAATCCTTTTTCTTCATAATCCAGTGAAGGAATCAAATGAAAGGGTTAGATAACTTTTATTTTAAGGGTAAACATGAGAGATATCAATATATGATCATAATAAGGCATAATATAATTTTAAGGGCACGATATCCTTATCATAACATACATGGTTCATACCCAATTTGTAAATATTTACAATTATGATTCATGTATTAAGATAGTATCATTTAAAAAAAGGTTTTATAATAGTGATAAATGATCTTAAATGAATCATTAAACAATTTTTCAGGTCATATGCAGGTTTCACCCTCATATATCAAAAAATATTTCATTTGTCAATGTTAACTTAAGAGATAATAAAATAATAGTGGTTTAAAAATATCTACCTGATTCTCATAAGGTAAAATATCATGAATAATCACTTGTTTAATATATTTGATCATGCATAATAACTACTTTTCCATAGATGACCATTCAAATATATATATTTACCATAGTAGAGAAAGGACATTGTCCTTTTTTCCATAATTATCTCATGATATATAAATCATTACCCAATTCATTGGCCATAGATATATATACCACCATAACATAATACATACATTTGGGTGTCCCAATATCATAAAATAGACATCATATAATAAACCAAAAAAAAGAAAACAATTTCATAAATATTTCATCATAGTATAAGTTATCAGAATGAAACGTGTTCTATAAAAATCTGTTCATGAAGATCATAATCATAAACCATACAAAAAATGAATAGAGATGGTACCTGTGATGGCCCAATCATATCATACATCAATATTACATCTTAATAGATGATTATTAAATACATAACAGAACAATCCACGGATGAATCGTTTATTCATAATGGATTTTGAAACAAGGACACATAAAAAATAGTCCATAAGTGAGTTAAGTCATTACTGACTATGTTACTCATAGCTAGCCCCATTCATATAAATATCATATATAATACATTAATTATAACATGGGAAAGAAAAAATTATACTGAGTGATCTCAAATACTCAGTATGGGTAAACAAGAGATATATCAATATATAAGGAGTAAATTTTTATGAGAACATGAGAATTACATTTGAAAACCATATTCAACATATTGTAGATAAAAAACTATAGTCATAGAAAAAACCATTGATTTTCTTATGACATGAATCATAATGGAGTCAAAGAATAAGAACAATGAGAATATAACATTAATATAAGGTATACAATTTTGTCATAAACAATATTATATAATATCATTTCTTTTTATGTTCATGTACCATTTCTAGTACTATCATATTGGAATGATTTCAATCCCAAAACCATCGAAGTATTCATGGTTCACCCCCAAGAATGTAGTAATATAATTTTTTTTAAATTGGCTTAACTTAACAATCCATTACAACATATCTAATAAGATATCAATCTATACCCAATTCATTGGATATATATATAGGTCTCACTAGTCAAATAATGAAAATCATCTATATATGTGAGACAAGATCATAAAACATTAATCATATCCTAAAACAAGAAGTGAAATGGGATCTGTTAACATTTCATAAAAATATAAACTATTGAAATGATACATGTTTCTTAATCAATTCATCAAGGCATAACTTGTGAAAAAATAAGTAGGTTACAAATCATGTTATCCTCGAATAAACTATGGAAGAAAAATCGGTTTCACAAACATAGTGATATCATAAAATTTAAACATTAAAATAATGAATAAGGACAATATCCATGGATCATATATTATGTAACAAATGTAACATCAATATATGTCATCTTATAAAAAAATAATTTTTAAAAATCTCATTGAAATTTTTAGGAGGAAAATATCATCCCCACATTGTAAAACACTTTATAAAACATAAAACATTTTAAAAATACATTTCCCTAAAAATAATCTTAGAAACTTATAAAGGGGTATATTAAAATAATTTAACATAATTTTCAAGGAAAATAAAATTTCCATTTTGAAAAACACTTTTTTAAACATAAAACATTATCCAAATCCTTTTCATTGAAAATAACATTGATGACTTATAAATAATGTTTCAAATCATTAAAAACATTTGTTGAGGAAAATAACAAATTGAATTTGAAAAAAATATATTTAAAATTAAAAAATATTCAAAATATTATTCATTGAATATAACCTTTATACTTAAAATTTATTCTTAAATGAAAATAATTTTAATGATGGATAAAAATTTCATTTATGTTGTACATGTTAAAACAATGATTCCATTCACAATATTGGAAAATGAAAAAAATGGATTATCATGAAAAAGAAATGTAGATTAAATTTATCATTTCTATAAAAATTAAAACAATGGTTAAAATATAATTAATAAATAATTTTTTGAATGTTTGAAATATTTTTTAAAACATTTTTTGAGAACATTTTTTAAAAGAAAAATGGTTTTTGACCAAATTAAAAAAAACAATATAATTTTTTCTTGAACATATTATTTTGAATCATTTTGTATATAAATAGTGATACATGATTGGAAATAACATATTATCATGAAATTACAAGATTATAAATAATTTATTTATTTTATTGAGAGATGTATTATTATAATTCCTCGTTGAAATCAGAAACGTAAAAAATACTGATAAATTATGAGATATACTATAAAATCAATACCAGATTGACAATTTTGAATCATAATCCCTAAGACAAAATTAAATTAAATGGAACATATAATATCATGAAAATAAATATATTAATGATTTTAAATTTCAATCTTCAAGTATATAATCTCCACATTAGAAGATTGGTGCATAACAAGACATATGTCTTGAAGAGGGAAAATTTAGACAAAAATCTATAACTGCATTAGTATCTTTTGAATCATAAAGCCCGAAAAGAGAGATCCTAAAATTTATATTTAAACCCCTTAAATTTATTAATAGTGATCATACAATAAAATAATAGGAACTATATAAACCACATAAATAAGATATGTGGTGAATATTGTAAGTGTCTCATAGAAGTTAAAACTGATATAAGAATCCCTTACCATAGGGCTCGATTTACATCATAAAAATTAAAACCTCTTTTATAATAAATAAATTATCATTATAAATATATTATGAAAACCATTTTTATGTATATCATATCATATAAAATTTATTTCTGACTTATTATTACCTACTTATTATCAATTCCATGTTGAAGTCATGTTTTGAGCAATAATATCTTTTCTGTATGTTTTCATTTTTTGGTCCATATACGTAGATCATGATTACATAATATCAATAATGATAAAAATGATATAAATATATTATATATTCACTATATATGTATTTAGTAAATAACTTAAAAGATAGATATAAAAAGGGAAATACACTGTTTATTAAGACGGGATGTCATACGTATGCATGATCATTTATTCAATTTTACCAATATATTAAAATATCAAATCACTATTATATATATATATATCACATTTTATAATTATTACTATACATATTATCTTCCATGTAAACCATGAATGAATCACCTTGCTTCATGAGGCGATAGTTCATTGTAAACCCGAGCGATGTTATCATATTCACATTAACTGGAAAGTAATAAAAGATATAGGTGATATAAAAATTAAAAAAGTGTATTAATAAAATAAATATAATATATAGTAATTTACTTTTACATTATATAAATCTTCAAAACGTGGTGATCAAAAGTGAATAACATCAGTTTGTGAGGCTTTTGGACATCGTACACATGAATGATGACAACGTATCTCATTTGATGGAAAGGGAGATAGTTGTATATAATTATATTAATATTAAAAAATATCATTAATATTTAAAAAATTAGATTATTATTTGATATTTTTTATTATAATTTATATATGTGAAAAACTAAATAAAATAAAAACGTGTGATGAGGAATGTTACTCTTATTCGAGTAATCACATTAGGATATCACAAAAAACATTTCCTTGATGGATTTATGAACAAATTAAATAATATAGTAGGATATTTATGATATCATTATGTTATTTTTAGGTATTTTATGATACACTGGGATTGGGATGTGTGAATTGTAGATGATAGAGGGAAGGCTTTTATAATTAATGTTAGTTGCACACTTGTACTTTTTGAAAAGAAATAACTTTTCCCACATTTTTAAAAGATAATGTGACTCCAAAATCGGTTATTTTCAAACCTAAAAGATTATAATATCTGAATATTTCCATAATATTTCTATGTAAAAGTATTTTGGTTGTTATACCCCTTATATTTTTAGCTAAACCCTTGGGTAAACCCAATTTGACCTTTACTACGGTAATGAATATTGACTATGTTTACAATTCATATTAGTAAAAAATAAGATGTCACTATAAGAAAATATAAATTATTATGATTCAAAATATTGAAATCATTTTTAAAAATTCCATTCATATATGTAGAAAATATCAATTTAAAATAAATCCAAAAAACGTTGTAAAGAACGGTTTTTCCAAGAAAAAAGAATAAAAGGTATAAAATGATTTTATATAACAATTAAATATTAAATTGATAAAAATGTTATCAATATATTCAAATAATGTTTTTTTCATTTCTAAACAAATTAAAATTAAATTTATCTTGTAAATTCATTAAATAAATCTATTTTTAATAATAACCTTCATTTTTGCAATTCACGAAAAAATGTATCGATTTTTTAAATTATATAAACTACACTAAATTATAATTATGAAATTATGATTTTAAAAATGAAGTTTATATTTTCATATAAATTTTATAAATGTTTCAAAAAATAATAATATAACCACACAAAAGGTAAGAAAAAATCATTTTAATGAAATATAGTTTATTAGAGAAAAATTTGATTCAATAATTCCTATTTTCTTGAAATCACATGAAATGATTACTAAAAATTTTATTTAATAAATAATATATAAATTTCATTAAAATTAATCATCAAAATAGTAAATTGTTAATTTTTTGAGGTAAAATTAGTTTGAGTTCCAAAAAAAGTTTTTTCAGAAAAATATTTCCTTAATTATCAAATAATTTTTATATTAATATAAAATTAAATGGTTAGAGTAGAATAATTATCATATTCATATGTAAATCATATATTTTCATAATTTATTTAACCTTATTCATATTCATAGTTCCAATGGCTATGAAAAAAATATCATATTAAATAAAAATATTTCATTTGTATGTCATGCTTTGTTTAAACTTGGTATTTTGTGTAAAACATGATAAAATCTATGTTATGTGTAATGAAATTTAAAATTTATGTTTTGGGAAATAAAAATATAATTTTTTTTAATTGGTAAAAAAAGAAAAACCATGGGGTCTAACAGTCTATACCATGAAAAAAAAGTTTCTTTGTAGTAATTTGACACTTTGATACCACCAATTGATGATAGATTTGCCTCCTTAAATCCTCATGTTACCATATAACAACCTTAATCTGGAGGGTCCAATATAAAGCATTGATCATGTGAGTGGTCTTATTTTGTGTAAATTTATCTATATGATCCATAATCATTATTAGTTATTCCTAATATTATATATCATATTCTAGTGGTAGGACCAATGATTTTAGTACATGTAATGGATTAGTTATATACTTCCTCAGGATAGATACATGGAATAAATAATTCATTTGGAAGAGTTTTTTTGGGAGATCCAATTAATATACTACCATACCAATAAAATAAATAATTTAAAAGGTAACAATATACCTAGGTCTTGTATTTCATTTGTATCATATGGATAAATTCATCCTTTGGTTCAGCCTCGATCACCTTAGGCTTTATCTCTTACGCCATGAAAATAAGATGATTTTTTTTAATAAATAGATGATCAAAATAACACAAAGAGAATTATTTTACATTAATTATATATTTAGATAACATCATAAAAATATGGCTCCCAAATGTTTTCCAATATGAATAAATCATTATTTGGTGATGTAATAAATTAATCTATAAAACAAATCCAATTTAAACAAGTAAACCATTCCTTAAATGGTTAAACTATGAAACTTCAGAAATTCAAAAATTTATAATGATTCTCAGTAAATTTTATAAATTCAACATAACATTAACCCCTAAACAATCCGATGTTCCTTTTAATGTCACATATAAATATGTGAAAAAACTGATCATATATTCTACTAAAATAAGGTAAAATCTTCCATTTCAACAATACAATAATGAAAACAAATATTTTCAAAAAAATATTTAATTATCATTGATTAAATTAAATAAAAAATTATTTATTATATTCTATATATCCAAAAAAAAATTAAATTCCATAAATGATTACATAAAACAAAATTCCCTCAAATCATTGATATATTCAAAGTTAATCAATACTATCAAATATAATTTATCAATATCAATCATCACATTATCAAAAAATAAACACAATTTCAAAAAATTTATGAATATATATGTTAATTTACCCTTAATCAAAATATCACATTTATTTTCAATGTATTTTCCTGGCCATAACTACCGTTAATTTTGTTCTTGAAAATCCTTAATGAAAAACATAATATGGCACAATACATTGACGTTTCATAGTTCAAATAAAAATAACCATAATAAAAATAAAATTATTTGAATATAAACACATAAACACAAAAACATCCCACATTATTCAAACACCAATTACCGAGATTCATCATCATATTCCATACCACATATTTCCTTTTATTTTTCATATCTAGTCTCTTCATCATCAAAAATATAACTAATACACATAAAAACTTGTGGATTCTTTTCATGATCATTCCATTTATAACATCTATTATATTAATTCTTCTGCATTCCATAGTTTAAACATTTATGAAATGGTGATATATTAGGGAGACCATTATTCTAAACCATTGTGTTAACCAAAAATATCCTTTTTTTCTTATGTACTAACTTATTTTGGGTCCTTTTTCCCAATCTAAAAACATATTAGTGTTCCTTTATGACATCCACATGGTTTATTTCTACAAATTTTTTGAAATATAGATAAAATAATATACTTTCTTATATAACCTTTACAACCAAAACACTCAGTTTACTATATCCTTATATTTTTTTGTGACTCCATGTCTTGGTTATGGTGAATGTTGTTAAACACATTTCATGATAACTAAGTAGGTAAAATCCAAATTTATATTACTCAAGCCATCATAACATTTGGTTTTTCATCCAAATATTTCTATCGTATTAAAAATTAATCAAGACCATGTGGGTTCCTATCATTGACAATAAATAATTATGTAATTAAAAATATTTATAGTGTCAAACCACATCATCCTGAAAAATCAGTATTAGGATGTCTAAATTATGAAACTTTATTTCAATATATGATTCCATGTCCTTAACCTCGGTTATTAAGGGTCATTTTTTTAATACTTCATGATGGATCATAACTATATTGTGAATTTACAAATGTTATCCCTCAAGAGTGTAAAATTAGGTGATTAGAAAGGCACATTTCTATGCACCATGAGATGAACAAGTCAATATCAATTCACCCTTTTCAAAGTTATTACCACTAGGAACATCGGTTCTAAAGACAAATCAACATTATTTATCTTTATAGGTATTAAATTTTTTAGGATCCATTATTTTATAGGTATATCCCCCTTTGAGGTTTTTGTTAAATACCTTTCGTTGGGCCTTGGTGGTCGAGTCTTGTTTGGAGACTAAAATTCATTATTTGAAAAAATGTTACGATGTTCAGGGTTGTATGATTTTTTGAATTAATTTAGTCTATGTATAAACATTATAGACGGTTTTACAATGATTTCACCAGAATTTTAAGTATTTTTAGGTGGTTTAATTATATATATAGAAATGGGGCTAAAAACTATCTGTATAGAATTTACAGACTGTGTATATGTTAAATGACATGTAACATTTTTCAAAAACATAATGTGAACTGATTCTTAATGTGATGTGGTTACACATATGTATCTTTATTCACATTGTCTAAATTTTGATTTGCATAAATATTTACCTATCATTATGGGTTATTTATTGTTACATGAAAATAAATAAATACATGATAGGAAAGGATTACATCATTTGTATTAATTAGAGGAATAAGTTTTATGTGGGGATGAATGTATGATTTTAATTTTTAATTTTTTTTCATCATTTCCCTATCATGACTTGGATGATTTCAAGGTGATTTTGTAGTCTACTATTTTATTCTAGATATCCCAATTACACATTTGATCCCTAGTGAGATGTTTTTCTAATCATTCTCTCTCTTCTCCAATTACTCACATTCATTGTAGTGTAAATTACTAAACAATGTTTTTGGGTTTTGATATCAATCTTGTGTAATAATTTCCTTCCTATATGATCTCCATAACCTTCCCTTATATTAGAGTAACCTATTTTTAGTGTTTCTAATTCTCTAGATAGACGTAGTGGGTCTATAACATAACCATATGGTATACTTATTTTTCAAGTATTTGTAATATTGAGATTGTGCCAACATATCATGATCATTAATCACTTAAATGATGAATTTTATTATTCCATAGAATCTATTTTATAAAATTTATAGTGACGTGGCTTATATATTCCGGATGAGTGATATAAACCATGAATTGATATTTGAATTGGATAACGTATTAATGTGTTCTTTGAATGACATGATCTTCAAGTGATTTCATGCTATTTTTTAAATATGAAAATGGATTGTTTATATGAATTGGATTCATCTTATCATATTATTAAATTATTTTTTTTTTGATTTATTATTTCCTCTTTTACTTATAAGTTGAATGACATATGGTTTCTGGTGTTATCTATTACTCAGATATTTATTATATGATTTTTTTATCTTACTATTACTCTATTTTAGGAGATATTGTATCCCCACTATACTAATCAAATCCCCATTACTATTCAGAGTACTCTAGAATATGGGGAGCCATTCTGGGGGTTTTGTAAGCTACCCGTTTTTCCTTGTGACAGAGTTATAGATCAGGTGATGTTACAAAGTGGTATCATGGAATTATGTTTTTCTCTTATATTCTACTACTATTTTGGAAAGGTATAAAAAAGACTAGGATGTAACAGGGCTTGGTAATGATCATGTTCATGGGAGTATCTAATGCATGTACATGAGAAAATATAAGTGCATTGGGATGTTATTGTTGATCATGATGTTCATTATTTATAGGTTATGTTATTTCACCCTAATTGGCTAAAATTTTATGTGATGTTATCATTTATTTTGATTTCTACTTGTTTCTTGGTATGGATTGAGATGAGTATTAATGAATCATTATATAAACATAGGGATATATATTTACATTCATTATTCTTGATAAGGACTTATTCATTGTGTATGTTGTTTTTTCATTGATTAAATTTGAAATAAGATAACTATTATATATGATAAATGAAATAAAATGAACAAATATATCATTTTAAAACACATGTAATACATGTTTTTATATTCAAGGAGTAGGGGTTCTTTATTTTTTTCAGCTATAGAGGATGGACTTATTATTGAAAATCTTATAAGGGGTGTGTTTTTCTTTTAGAAGAAATGCCTCATCATCATCTTCAATTTAAGAATAAGGAGAGTGGAAGTCAGAATTCTCCTAACATAGTTGTACAAAATATTTCCATATTATATGAAAATATTATGGATATTTAGCTTAATGAAATCTTCCTAAGGATCATAAAATTCATGGAAAGGGTTAATATTCACACCATACCTTTGGTTTCTAAGCTGACGAGAGTGTTCCAGTAGAAACATCCTCATATATTCATAATGGTGGGTGGACCCCAAGATGTTTAGTTCTATATTAATTCATTTCATATGGTCTTTACGAACCATGAGACACCTGAAGATAGGAGGGTAACGCATGATACATATATACTTCATGGATTATCCTAATATTGGAAAAATATTAATGGGAAATCAAGGAAGAAATATATACTATCATATAAGAACTTCAAGATTATGTTCCCGATCCACATTATCTTCATATGTTGAGGGATAAGAAGTATCTTGAGTTAATGCACTAGACATAGGAGGGCATGTTAGTGATGAACTTTAGAAGATGATTCACCTATCTAAAATGATTTCTTCCATCATTAAAAATATAGGAGATCTACTGGGAGTTATTTTTTTAGAATGGGTTTCTTTATGAGATCAAGATACATGTGAAAATCATCCATCAAGGAAATTTTTGTATGTCCTAAACTAGATAGTCATCACTATAAAATCGTAGAGAGGCATTGAGCAGCGACCAGACTATTTTAGCAGGGTGAGTTTAGAGCTCTTATTTTGGTGTAAGGAAGTTCCACATTGATTGTTTTTTTACAATAAACAATAGGAAGTGAAATCAGTGCAGAGGGAATATATCTCAATAATATTTTCCATTTTAGTGATTTTAGTGTTGCATACTTGGAAATATTAAGATATATTGTATGTACCTTGATTTTGAGTGTTGTTTTTGGGGAAGGATGGGCCATATATAAGGGTTTTGATGGGGAATGAAACTACATAGTAGTGGAAGGGGATGTGAAAATGTACTAATATATGGGAAAGACTCAACTACTCCTCAATAGACTGGTATCTAGAGTTCAAATAGATTTTTAGTTTGATGAAGGGGCCATGGTACACTAGTGTAATAGTGAAATTACTAAAAAAGGAAAATCATAGGGGATTCATACTAGTGAAATAGTTAGAGGGGATTGATATTTACACGAAATCAATCTACTAGGGATATTGTAGACATAGGATCCTCTAAATTAAGGGTTTTTATTCTTGTATCATCTACCAATAAATTAATTTAGATTGATATATGGGAATCAAATTATTTTTTAAATACTCTTTTTAAAAAATAACTGGGCATGGATATGGAAATAGGGGATGTTTTTTTGACATTAGAAACACCACTGGGAGTGTGATTTGAGAATATAAAATGTTGTAATTCATTTTCTCAAGATATTGGATACTCCCATTTCTATTGGGAACTATTTATGCTTCAAATTATAAGTTTTTATTAAAAATATTATATATATTGGTTTATCTTATATCAATATCATATTTATTCTTATTGTAGTAGGGTTACATTTCGATCCCTAAAAGGAGGCATTTATTCTCACTAGTGTGAGTGGGATCTTGAAGATATTCATGTCCGAATAGTTCAATGAAGATTAAATTATCTCATGTATCAGATAGATAGAATTGTTCTAGAGGATGGAGGAATGATTCTAGATACTTTTACCCCAACATAACACCATATTTAGGATGTCTTTCTAATGACTTTAGTGTCTTACTGCCTGTGTGAGAGATCAATTTCATGATTGATTTAGTGTTTGGTGTATATCCATTTTATATATTGCCTTATAGAATAGAACCCATAGAGAATCATGAGTGGAATGATTACTTGAAATACATGGACAAAAAATGTTAATATAGACTACTACATCTCCATGAGGTTATCAAATTATTTTCACTATAAAGTATGAAGGGACATTTTTCTAATGTGTCTATAATCATATGCTAAATAAAATTACTGGAAAGATCTGATATCATGTTATGTGAATTTAAAATATCTTAGATAATTTGATAGGTAATATGATTTTTTCCAAGATGTATTTTAGATAAGGATACAATTTGTTTAGGGTGAGACCATTAAAGATACCTCAGAATACATTTGGGAAAAAATATTCCTTGTATGAGTTTTTAGTGATTCTATTTGCTTATATAGACACACCAACTGTATTAATATACTTGATGATCCAGTCCATTCATTATTTTATATAAAACTTTGGTGTATAATTTTATAACATAATAGTGTACTCAAAGTCACACGATGATCATTCACACCAATGTGACCTCATCTTTATTACATTGAAAGAGCATTGACATTATGACAGGTTATCTAAATGTAGTTTTTGGATTGATAATGTGAAATTCCAAGGACATTTAATCTTAGAGGAAGGTTTGTATGTTCATTTATGGATGGTTTAAACTTTAGTGTCATGGGAACATTATAAGAATGTCTATGAAATTCAGATATTTATTTATTTTCTATATTATTACCTGATATTTATCCAGGACTTATCTGGTCTTCCAGCACCGATGTATGGTCTGAGCAAGAAAGGGGTGTAGATTGTATGGTTATGTTCTTATGAGAATGATTTTTAAGATATAAAAGGAAGGCTAGCCTCATAATTAATTGTATCTTTACCTATATATGATAAATCATGTACAATTTATTGTGACACTTTCGGAGTTGGAATCAGGGTAGTTCTAATGCTGGTGGATCGAGTGGTCACCTATGGATCCAAATAGATGAGAATGATTGAGTGGAATTACCCAACTCGTGGTTTTTTTTCTAAGGTGGTAAATTCCCTGATATACTCTAGAGAATATATTATGGGTAAGAGGGTTCTTGTGTAAAATGACCATTGCATCCTTAGGTACGTAATTTATCAGTGCGACCTGATCCTTGAATAGATGATGTGGTCAATTATTTTTATACTTTTAACATTGAGTTGGCTTAAATACTGATAATTTTTAATATTATTTCTAATTAATTATGTTAGAAGATTAATATATTTATAATACAGGATTATAGTTACAAGTGGTGGATGATAGAACTATTTTTAGAATTGCATCTAGATGTTCAAGAGTTTTATGGACATGTATCTTTGACTTCAACATCTAGTATGTTTTTGATTTTTTATTGAATTATTATACATTACATATCTGATATAGAGGGCTTAGTTCTGAGAGAAAACTTATATGGTGGGGATACATCAATAGGATGGGATCTTTGTAGTGGTAATGATCTTCTTTTTTGTGAATGATTATTGGTACAAATGAGCTTGCCCAAAGATCTCATTAGAGAGTTTAATTCCATTACATTGGTCGCAAATCCATGTTTGAAAAAGTTGTATTAGGATCTCTATAGGTTGTACTGGTGGTCAGAAATGTACTTCGATATATGAAGATTTGTTTTGAGATGTTTTAAATGTCACTAGGTGAATATCGAGCATCAGATGATAGTTGGGCTATTTCAGCATCTATACATTCCTTCGTGGAAATTGGATGATGTCACTATAGATTTTATGGAAGGAGTTTCCTCATAATTCCAATAATAATGATATAGTAAGGGTGATCTTGTATTGACTGAAAAATGATACCCACATCTATCCAATCTGGTATAACTTCATTGTTGATGATATTTGTAGTATTTACTTACATAGGTTGTCAAAAAGTATTTTTTATCAATTAATATTGTTTTTAATTGATGTCTTCATTTCAGATTATGGATCTATTGGGTTATTAAAAAGTCTCTGTGATCTAAATTTCTTCTAATTATAACCTATCATACTCAGACTGATGACCAATCCCAGTAGACCATTCATGTTTTGGTTGATATGTTATGGGTGTGTGTTTTATATTTTGGTTCATCATAGTAGTATCACATTTCACTCATGAATATTTCATATATTAAAATATTTCAATAATAGATATAGATTGAACCTTTTGTGGAGTTCTGTGCTAATTCATTCCCTTCACCTATTTTTTGTAGGAGGGAAGTGAGTCATTTCTTGTTGGATGTAGTATCATGATGGAGATGTCAAACATTGTTTAGTTAATTAAGATGTTGTCAGTGACTAAATAGAGTATGAATAAATATTATTCTTTCCATCAGAGATGGCCTCTAAATTTTGAGTTTGGACATCATATTTTCCTTTAGGCAACTCCAATGCTAGAGAACCACCATATGAA
The DNA here is from genome assembly GCA_963277665.1 of Viscum album. Taxonomy (NCBI): domain Eukaryota; kingdom Viridiplantae; phylum Streptophyta; class Magnoliopsida; order Santalales; family Viscaceae; genus Viscum; species Viscum album. The sequence goes on from OY728121.1 coordinate 1,209,265,947, forward strand.
GAAGCATGGAAATCTAGAACCCTAGTTTGTGGGGTCTTTTGAGATATTGGATTTGGTTGGACATGTGAAATATTTATTAGTCCATCTATAGTGATATAGTTACAAGAATCAAATTTCTCACATCTAATATTTAGAGACCAAGTTTTTTCCAGATAATAATTTGAAATATTTCTTAATATATTTCTATGTATATCTCAACATATATTTATACAGCTAGTGTAACATCCCATGTAAATAAAGAATAATGAAATTTCATATTTATTAATATTTGTGAATTAAATATTAATTTTACTCTAATGGGGGTTCTATTTTCGATGGTGTACCTGATACAAAACAACAGCTTTCTTTGAAATCTTATGTTTCACACAATGCTAAGTCATACTGAAAAATAATAATATATAATTATTTTAAATTTTAGTTAACTCCTACCTGTTTTATTGGCAGGAATGAAAAGAACTAACTAAAATATTATTATATTTGTTTGTTAGTAGATTTTATATTTATGCAATAAATGTTATAGTCTTAAAATATGAATGAATCCAATTTTAAGCCTAAATACCCTAATATTCGTTAAAAGGTCAATTTACCACCTTTTGATGGAAAACCCCTTTTTATATCTAGTTTTGGTCACTTTTATATGTTCTATTTAACAAAATAAAATTATTCTTTAGAATCAGAACATCAAAATTTACTTTGTGTAAATTTCTCATATTTTTCTGATAAAATTAATTTTTAATGAATAGTGAAAAATAATGTATTTTAACTCAAAAATTCCTATTAATATAATTTATTTATAGTGTTATATTATCTTAAAAATTGGTTTTAATGTTTAATTAGATTATATTTTTACCATTTAATCCAATGTTAGTCATTGGAAATAATTTCACTTTAAAATTGGACAAAAACATGTGTCAATCTTTTGATAGTTATTATTTGCTTAAAAACACGCTTTTTGTTTTAACAATAGGAATTAATTATAAATTAATTAATGAAAATTATATGTTTTGAATTTGGTAAAATAGATATTATATTTGAATTCAGAATATCAAATATATCTTAGGCTGTTTTTTTGGATTTTTTCTGAAAACATTCAATTTTTTATGAATTGTGAAAACGTTGAGTAGTAGTTAAAAAAGAGACTATTTCATTTAAATGAAATTTTACCACTTCTGGGAATTTAATTTCATAAATACAACATACCTGGTTGTCATCAGTATGTAAAATTTGGTTCAGTAAGATGAAAATATTTTTTTTGGTGAATAATAACTTTTGACTATTATTTACCGAGGTTAAAGGTAAATAAGGCAATGCAAGGTAATAATAATATTATAATAATATAAAATTACATTAGAACTTGTTCTAAACTTATTTTATAAGTCATTTCCTACCAATAAAATCCTTGGGTGATATTTTTGGCCTTTGAATGCCATTTGGGTAAGATATTGACGTTAATAACTTTTTATTTAAAGTAAAAATAATAATATCAAAAACATGTATTGTTTTGTTAAAAAAATTAAAGGTGGGGTTATATAATTGTCATATTAATCTATAAATATTAATTTTGATGCAAAAAATATTTCATACATCCTGGTATTTTATTTATAATTTTTAGACATCAAATAAATTAATTAATTTATGGCACAATAATTGTAACACCCCGAGATTTTATGAAAATTAATCTTTTTAATTTCATTGATGTCTTGTGTTTTACGATACACCAAAAGGATCTTGCACTACACTTATCTCTGACTTGGCTTGCATTACACGCAATCATGACCTTCCATTATAGCATATGTTGTATGCAATACCGAGTCTCACTAAACAACGATATGTTATATAAACTAGCCGTTATTAATAGTAATACACACTTTTTGAAATTTTATTTTTCAAAATGGACTTCATTTTTGGATTCAGAATATCAAAATTAGCCTAGGGTGAATTTTTGGTTTTTTTCTCAAAACTTTCAATTTTTGATGAATAGTGAAAACACAAGATTATTATTTACAAACCGAATTTTTATTTAAAAAATTATTTATTTTATTTAAATTTATTTTAGGCCAAAATAGATACATAATACCCATATATCTTCAATGTAAATTACTGGAATAATTTTATAATAATTTCAGATATATAAAAATTTTATTTAACTTTTCACCGTCTTTAACCCACCTCCTGAAAGCATTAGTAATTATACATAATTTTTTTTACCACTTCTCTAAGTTGAATTTAGAAAATTCAAGAGATACGGTTAATATCAAGGAGTAAAATTTGGTTCAATAAGTTAAAAATAATTTTTGGTGAATAATAACTTTTTACTTTTATTTACCATGGTTAAAAGTAAATAGGGTAATAAAGGGTAAAAATGATATTATTATTTCCCTAAAACATGTCATAATTATATTGGATAAGTTTAATTCGACCAAAAGCAACCTTAGGGATAAAATATTTCCCTTTAGGTCCACTTGGATTATATTAGGACATTTAATTTTATTTTTTTTAAAGAAGGGTTAAAATAGTTTTAATCAAAGTTTAATAACTAAATTTTTTTAATATTGGGTTATACATAAGATAAATTAGACTATAATTATTCATTATAAAGATAAAACTATTTCCTACATAATGGTATTTTATTTATAAATTTTAAAAATTAAATAATTTAATTTATTTATGACACAATGATGATGTTGTAATTTCATTATTAATGAAATATTAACATAATTGATGTAATAAATACCCAAATAAATGTAATTTTAGACTTTTCATGAATTCAACTAATTTTATAGGTTATTATGACATGTTATTATTTATTTAATTAACTTTTTTCTTACTAATAATGCAGTTGTGATTTTCACAAAAATCATGTAACAAATAGTGTATAAATTGTCATAAAATACTTTTTTTAAAAATATTATATAATTAGTGGTTATTTTATTTCTAGAAAACTATGGATAATCCAAATGACTTCGATAAGGATATATATATTAATAATGAACCACTTGGGGTTCGTTTGGGTTGTTATAGTAAGTTTATTAACCATATAGTGTATGAAATCGAAAAAAGACACGGTAAAAGATAAATTATTTAACTTACAGTTAAATCTAAATGATAAGGATAAAATAATAACCTAAACTTGTCTAAAACATATTGGATGACATGTTTTAGACCCATATCCAACATAGATTCTAAATAAATCAATTTAGAGCAATTTAAAACTGAATATGACTTTATTATAAAATATTATTTTAAGTTTTCTTAAGGTGCCCCTCTCCTCCCTTATAAAAAGGGTACCCCTTCCCTCTTCCCTTCACACCCTTTTGTTCCTTGAAGCTCGTCCAAACCTACAAATTCCACTTTCCAACCTCTCTAGTTACATCATAGAGGTTCTGGTCTTCTCAAAATACCAACTCTAGTGCCTTAAGAAGAAGCTTAAAGGAGGTACGTCGAGGAAGAGGTAATCTCTTATACCAACTCTTTCGAGTTTCTTTCTTCTTCTACTTCCTCTTCTTTAGTTTTTTCATTATAATGTAATAACATCATTATTACTTATATACTGATATGTTATTATAAATATGAAACAACCCCATTTCACCTTCTATCCATCCTATGGAAAACGAAATCACCGCGCGAGCGTACATACGGAATACCGCCTCCACGCCATGGTGTAATCTGTTTTCCACCACCACATTACTTGGATGGGTATAATGGTGTAAATAAATTACTATATATGATTATTGTAAATTTATATTGATTCTGAAATATTATACATACACTTCAATACAATTCCACGATCATGGGAATGATATCATCACTCGTGTGTACGTACGGACTACCACCTCCACGAACGCGATGAGATTAATTTTCCATTAATAACCTTTGAAGTATGATTATAAAGTATATATAATAAATAATCATGAATGATATTAAATAATAATTATAATGGATTCATGTACATATATGTTCCATTTACTTAATTCCATTTAATTCAAAAAGGAAACGAAAACAGCATTCACGAAGATGCACGGCCTACCGTCTCCATGAACGGTATATTTCATTCCATTTATTGATCTATAACATATATTTATATACTTAATATATATTATATAAAATCATTTTTTACCTTACGGAATTATTTAAATAAGGATATAAGTAATAATATCAAGAACAACATTCAAAACACGTACGATAAATGAAACGATTTTACCCAAAACGCTGCTTTAACATGGAATTTACAAAAGAATGGGTAATATAAAGTCATAAGTGAACCATAGATGATATAATAACAATGAATATTATTCTTTTATAAGTCAATGACAATATTTAAATCATTATACCGGAGGTCCAGATATGTATGAAGCATTTCAGACCTAAGGTAAGGGATAACTATTTCAATCTCGTTCTTATTCGAGATTGTTATTCATAAGTATTTACTGGGGATATTGTTATCATACATGTCAATGTATTATAAAAATGTTTTCATGTATTTTTAATTTAATTTTTACCCATTTTTGACTTTTACAACATTTTATGGAAGGAATATTTCTTTTGTTTACCATACGAGGAACATTTTTGACTTTTCCGGTAAAAGTACAAGGAGAATGTTTTTTAACTTATACGGCGTGAACATATTTTTACGGTTTTATAACACCTTATTTTCATGAATCTTACACTAGATGATTTCGTGAATATTTTCAACAAAATCCTTATCTTTTAAAATTAAATGTTTTTTTGTGATAAAAATGAATTTGAATAAGAAAAGATATTTTTCTCAAGAATTCATTTCAAGTGTTTTATCAAAACAAATTTCCACTTATGATGACATTATTTTTTATAATTATGTTTCGAGTATAATGTATCCATTATTTAAATGGTTTAATTTTTGATTTGATGAAATTATATCCATTTGTTTTATATGGATTATGTGATGATGGCATTATGTTTATGAAACCCATTTTATTCTTCGGGTTATGATGAATGATTTATGTTTATTTTGTGGCACAAGTAAGAATGATTTCATTATGAGATGGGTGGGACCTATATCTCCCTACAATGCATTGGGTAAAGATTTATATCTCATGAGATAGACATAGATAGAATGGTAAGTTAATATGGTTCAGTGATACAGGACTGGAACGAGAAGTGAACTCGATTCAGAAAGGGAATTTGTCCACTAAGATGGAATTGGCCGCAATGCCTTGCCATTGGCCGCAATGCCTTGGCTATTGTGGAAATCATATCATGTGCTTAATGGTTTTCCATAATTACATGTTTTATTCCCATTCTATTTTATCGTGATTGATGTTCCACTATGATATATGCCTTACGTACTTCCATGATTCTTTTCTTTGCTCAAGATTTTGATGTTTAGATTTTATGTTCAAGTTTTTGCATTCAAATGATTGTGGATTGTTTTATGTTCTCTATGTTTACCCTTACTGGACATTTGAGCTCACCCTTTTTTATGTTTTCTTTTCCCCAGGATTTAAATAATGGTTTTAGGTAAGAAAATAAAAGGGGAAGATCTTTATGGGAGATGCGGAAGGTCTTTAACCAAGATTAGAAGATTATATTCCGAGTTTCCAATGAAACTAAACTATTATGATCATTGAGTTATGGTTTTTGTTATGTATTAAGTATTCCAAAAAAGTAATTTAATGTCTATGTACGTAATGATTTGGGTCTCTACAGTTGGTATCCGAGAGAATGTTTAGTTATCTATTGGAGACTAGGATGCGAAATTGTTTTTGAAATCCCTAGAGATATTTCTAAGGTATGTCTCTATGGTTAAGTATATGTATAGGTTATAGTCCAAGAATTAAGGTAACTATCTAAGAATTAAACCTAAGGTGTTACATATTGAAGTTACTCCCCCTTTGTTATGATGTTTTCCTAGCAAGATTTTTTCCACTCACACTATTCTTTATGGGTTTTAGAAAATGACTGGAAACAGGAAGATTCACGAAAATGGATGATATGATGGACAATGGAATGAAAATCTTCATGAGAAACCAAATGAAATGGGATATGGAAGTCTAAACATCATTATTATTCATAATCATCAATCTCATAATATGATCAATAATATCAACTTTGGTAAGTTTCCTGACTTAGCTAATAAGAGAAAATGGTGTTTCATGATGATCATAGATGAAAGAAAGTTCAATTTCAATCATTTAATCACGTGGTAAGAGGCATCAGGGAGAATGTTTCAAAGGAACTGGAAGATGCTTTGGGTGTTTAAAATAAGGACACAAATCCAGTAAGTTCAAAGGAAAATGTTCATTTAACACCATGGACATGGATAATGATATTGGTACGATATCAAAAAATATTAAATGTTTTAAATGTGGAATGTACGGGAAGTATGCAAACCAATGCTCAAAGGGAAAATTTCATGGAGAGAATCAGCAAGGTCATATGGGTAGTATTTATTTTGATGATAATGAAGAGGCTACAAATGATATATGAGATGAAAGAAATGATGAGACTCAGTCAGTGGTTTAAGAAGGTAGTGGAATTATTATATGTCTATAATGTATGGTACTATGGAATAAAGAAAAATCTAAGGATTGTTACACTGTTGTCTTTCCTTGAATTTTTGAAAGTATATGATGAATGGTACCGGTAACCATTAAAGGTTATTCAGAAATTTTTGGAAAGTAGATGATATGTGCATAATGAAGGGATAAAAAGACAATGATATGTTTGATAGTATTCATGATCTCATGACTGATATAAGGACTAAGTGATATTATGGTTTGACTGTTTCGAAATTTTGGAATTTCGGTACATGGAAGGAGTTAAATTTTGATAGCATTCATGTTTTCACTAAGTTTCTATGGTAATTCATGTTTTAAAAGAATACATTATTAAGGAATTCCCATGTTTAGAATGTGACCAACAAGATATATTGTATGATATATGGAGGATAAATGTTGGTATTCACATGCTCAGAAGATGAAATTTCTAGTAATTGTTTTCTTTATACTATGAACTTGGACAGAAGTATTTTGGATAAGCCTAAATATTGGAAGGGATTATGCTGTACATAAGTTAGTATTATTAAAGGATATAACTTTTTCTATATTATTAATGGAATTTTATAATAATGTAGTTTTAGAAAAAGGACAACCTGTAGGACAGGCGACAACTCGTCGCATCGGACAAGGCTTTGGGAATCGAACCCACAACCGAAATGTGATAGGCCTTTATTTCCTACCACTGGCCTACAAGAAGTCCCTGGTTAGTAGAGACTACTTTTGTTATATTAAGCAGTATGATAGATTAAGTATATGTCCATTTTTGGAATCATATACGATTAACCTCACCATATATGGACTTATGTATATTTGATAACATTATCTAACCTTTTGTTTGAGACATATGGAATGACCCATCATTCTATCACATGATCTTCTAACACTTCACAAATGAAGAATTCAACTTCATTTCATTAATATATGAAGTGGAAATTTTTCATGGCATGAACAATAGTGAGATTATAATGAAATAAAGTAAGTATTTCTTCTAATTCAAATTCTTCAACTTTAGGGAAGTGATCTTGAAAACCAAATTTTTTTTCCTAGTTCCCTTATATCTGATGAATCGGATGGTACCATAGATCATCAAAAATATATGGCTTTGTGATTATTGTCTTTTTCATAGCCATGTTCTCTACCACTCTCCATCAGAACATGATGGTTAGATTTCTCTTCAATATCCATATTTTCACCTACGTTCTCCTATGTGGAAACCCAGTGATTAGTTAATTTGGGTAACCGTTATGTTTCATAATTTAGTTTTTAAAGATAAGTTTTGGTATTCATTTTTACGATGTGGGTTTCTATTGAAACGTTGGAGTAGTAAACCATTTATAACCCTGAAAATTTTCAAGGGAGAAATTCATTTTAGGGGGGGGGGGTAGAATGTAACACCCCGAGATTTTATGAAAAATATTTTTTTTAATTTCATTGATGTCTTATGTTGTATGTTACACTAAAATGAGATTGAACTACATGTATCCCTGACTTGGATTGCATTACACGCAATCACGACCTTCCACGATAGCATATGTTGTACGCAATACCGAGTTTCACTAAAAAATGATATGTTACATAAAATAGTCGTTATGAATAGTAATACCCACTTTTTGAAATTTTATTTTTCAAAATGGACCGCATTTTTGGATTCAGAATATCGAAATTATCCTAGGTTGATGTTTTGGTATTTTTCTGAAAACTTTCAATTTTTGATGAATAGTGAAAACACAAGGTTACTATTTAAAGACCAAATTTTTATTTAAATAATTATTTATTTTATTTAAATTTATTTTAGGTAAAAATAGATTTATAATACCTATATAAGTTCAATGTAATTCATAGAAATAATTTTATAATAATTTCAGATATATAAAAAGTTTATTGAACTTTTCACCGTCTTTTACCCACCTCTTAAGAGCATTCGTAATTATACATAAAACTAAATTTTACCACTTCTGTGAGTTGAATTTTGAAAATACTAGAGACACGGTTAATATCAAGGAGTAAAATGTGGTTCAATAAGATAAAAATAATTTTTTGTGAATCGTAACTTTTTCCATTTATTTGACACGGTTAAAAGTAAATTGGTTAATTAAGGGTAAAAATGATATTATTGTTACCCTAACACATGTATTAATTCTATTGGATAAGTGTAATTCGACCAAAAACAACCTTAGAGTTAAAATATTACCCTTTAGGTCCACTTGAATTAGATTAGGACATTTATTATTATTTTATTTAAAGAAGGGTTAAAATAGTTAAAATCAATGTTTAATAACTAAAACATTTTTAATATAGGTTTATACATAAGATAAATTTGACAATAAATATTAATTAGAAATATAAAAATATTTCCTACATATTTGTATTTTATTTAAAAATTTTAGACATTAAATAATTTAATTTATTTATGACACAATGATGATGCAGTAATTGCCTTATTAATGAAATATTAACATAATTGATGTTATAAATACCCAAATAAATGTAATTTTAGACTTTTATGAATTAAACTAATTTTATAGGTTAATATGAAAAGTTAGTATTGATTTAATTAACTTTTTTCAAAATAATCATTCTGTTATGATTTTCACAAAAATCAAGTACCAAATAGTGTCAAAATTAACATAAATAGTTTTTAAAAAAAAATTATATTATTAATTGTTATTTTATTATTAAAAATCTAAGGTTCGAAAAAATGACTTAGTTGAGGATATATATATTAATAATGAACCACTTGGGGTTCGTTTGTCTTGTTATACTATGTTTATTAAACATATAGTGTAAGAAAACAAAAAAGACAGGGTAAAAGTTAAATTATTTAACTTAGAGTTAAATCTAAATGATACGGATAAAATAGTAACCTAAACATTTCAAAATACCTATTGGTTGAGAGGAATTCCACTCATCCCAACATTAGCTTCTAAATAAATCAATTTGGAGTTATTAAAATCAAAATATGACTTTATTATAAAATAATATTTTATGTTTTCCTAAGGTGCCCCTCTCCTCCCTTATAAAAAGGGCACCCCTTCCCTCTTCTCTTCACACCCTTTTGAGCCTTGAAGCTCTGAAAAAACCTGCCAATTAATCTTCTAAACCTCTCTAGTTACATCATATAGGTTATGGTCTTCTCAAAAGACCATCTCTAGTGCACTAAGAACAAATTTAAAGGAGGTGTGTTGAGGAAGAGGTAATCTCTTCTATCGACTCTTTCGAGTTTCTTTCTTCTTGTACTTCCTCTTCTTTAGTTGTTTCATTATAAATTAATAACGTAAGTATTACTTATATACTGATATGTTATTATAAATATGAAACAATCCCATATCACCTTCTATCCATCCTATGGAAAACGAAATCACCGCGCGTGCATACGTACAGAATATCGTCTCCACACCGTGGTGTAATCCGTTTTCCACCACCACCTTACTTGGATGGGTATAATGGTGTAAATAAATAACTATATATGATTATATTAAAGTTATATTGATTATGAAATATTATACATACACTTAAATACAATTCCACGATCATGGGAATGATATCCTCGCTCGTGCGTATGTACGGACTACCGTCTCCACGAACGCGATGAGATTCATTTCCCATGATTAACCGTTAAATTATGATTATAAAGTTTATATAATAAATAATAATGAAATATATTACATAATAATGATACTATATTTATGTACATATATGTTTCATTTACTTAATTCCATTTAATTCAATAAGGAAACGAAAACAGTGTTCATGCGTACACACGGCCTGCCGTCTCCATGAACGGTGTATTTCATTCCAATTATCGATCTATAATATATATTTATATACTGAATATATATTATATATAAATAATTTTTTACATTATGTAATTAATTAAATCAGGATATAAGTAATAATATCATGAACAACATGTCGAAACACGTAAGATAAATGAAACGATTTTACCCAAAACGCTGCTTTAACATGAAATTTACAAAAGAACTGGTAATATAAAGTCATAAGTGAACAATATATGATATCATAATAATTAATATGATTATGTAATAAGTCAAATACATTATTTAAATCATTATACAGAAGTTTTGGATATGTATGTCGCATTTCAGACCTAAGGTAAGGGATAATTATTTCAATCTCATTCTTATCCGAGATTGTTATTCGTAAGTATTTACTAGGTTATTGTTATCATCCATGTCCATGTATTCTAAAAATATTTTCATGTATGTTTAATTTAATTTTTATCCATTTTTTACTTTTACCACATGTTATGGAAGGAATATTTTTTTTGTTTACCATACGAGGAACATTTTTTACATTTCCGGCAAAAGTACGAGGAGAAATTTTTATAACTTACACGGTGTGAACGGATTTTTATGGTTTTATAATGTCTTATTTTCGTGAAGCATACTCTACGTGATTTCATGATTATTTTCAAAAAAATCCTTTTATTTTAAAATTGCATGTTATTTTGTGAAAAGAAAATGATTTTGAAGAAGAAAGGATATTTTCCTCAAGAATTCATTACAAGTGTTTTATCAAAACTATTTTCCATCTAAGATGAAATTATTTAGTATTATTATGTTTCAAGTATAATGTATCCATTATTAAAATGGTTTGATTTTTCTTTTGATGAAATTATATCCATTTGATTTATATGGATTATGTGGTGATGGGATGATGTTTATGAAACCCAGTTTATTTTCAGGTTATGATGAATCATTTATGTTTATTTTTTGGCACAAGTAAGAATTATATCATTATGAGATGGGTGGGACCTATATCTCCCTCCAATGCATTGGGTAAAGATTTCTATCTCATGAGATAGACATGGCTGGAACGATAAGTTAATCCGGTTCAGTGATATAGGACTGGGACAAGGAGTGAACTCGACTCAGAAAGGGACTTTGTCCACTAAGATGGCCTTGGAAGCAATGCCTTGGCTACTCTGGAAATCATATCCTGTACTTAATGATTTAACACAACTACATGTTTTATTACCATGCGATTGTATCATGATTGATGTTCCCTTATGATATATGTCTTATGTACTTCCAAGATTCATGTCTTTTCTGATGATTTTGATGTTTAGATTTTATGTTAATGTTTTTGAATTCAAATGATTATGGATTGTTTTATGTTCTCTATGTTTAACCTTTCTGGGCATTTGAGGTCACCCTTATTTATGTTTTCTTTTCCTCAGGATTTAAAGAAAGGTTTCAGGTAAAAAAATAAAATGGGAATATCTTTATGGGAGATGTTGAAGATCTTTCACCAAGATTAGAAGATTATATTCCGAGTTTCCAAAGAGACTAAATGATTACGATCCATAAGTTTTGTTTTTTGTTATATATTAAGTATTCCGCAAAAGTAATTTAATGTCTATGTACGTCAAGCTTTGGGACTCTATAATAATGATTCAGTGTTTTCCTCATTAATGAATGATTAAAATAAATAAGATTATAAAAATTAAAACAGTATCCAAAACCTTTCCAATTCATATTGGATGATTTTATTTCAATCGAAGTGAATCTTATATTTGAATTTAATATGTTTTGGACGTATAAAAACCAAAAAATCTTTATATAATAAAATAATATTTTTATTCTTTCCTAAAGATCCCCTCCTCACCATTATAAAATTCCCTCACCTATAACCCATTACTCACACACCTCATGCCCCTTGGATCATTCTCCATCTACCCAAATAATCTCTTAATATCCCTATATTAGTATTAAAATCTTTCCTCTGGGTAGAAGGAAATTCAAGCAAACCTTTTGGTTCAAAAAAAAGGGAGATAACAGATTCAAAGGTAAAGTCTTCTCTTAAGTTCCTTTCTTTTATTTTACTTCTCCAACCCCCTAAACTCTCTTTTTCCATTATTTTATAAAAAAATTATTATCTTCAACATACTGGGTTTTTGTTATGTAAGGTATTCGAACAACACATACACACACCTCTATCTAATGGGTAAAAAATTTACCATTTCTGTGGACGTCAAACTGCTGCCTCACGAAACGATGATTGTTCAATCATCTCCTTCCACATATTTTGGTGGACATTAAGATGATACTGTATTTATATGCGATATATATTATATTTATATTGTATCTATTATTCTGTATTTTTCATTTATACCATACCTTTATGGTTTTCATAATGGGTAAATGCGATAATTTCATTTGTGGAAGTGCGGACTACCATCCACTCAAAGTGATATTACTCGTTCATGCTACACATTGAATGTATAAAGGATATATTTACTGAAATTATATATATGATCTTATACAATATTTATAATATACCTAAGTATCATTAATTTTCCGTTCCAATATTTTGGAAATAGAAATGAAAGTAGCCTTCAAGTATAGGTACGACTTACCATCTCCATGAATGGTACATTTCATTTATTACCTCAAAATGTTAAGTACTATTATAAATACAAATATATACTAGATATATATGATATATATGATATCTAAATCTGTAATATCATTCTGGAGATAATGTACATTAGACCACATTAACAACTTGTAATTATAAGAAGTTCATTTTTTACTAAAGTACCAAATATCGAAAAAATGACCATTATTAAAGTAAATGATTAAATAATATTTATAACATGTAAATAAGAAATATAAAAATAAAAATAAACTTTAAAAAGGTTCTTAAGAAATAAGAAATAAACTTTAGTTTATTATTCAAGATATTAGAGAACGAACGAGTCAAGTCAGACATGAGGTAAGGGACATAGTCTCAATCTCCTTTCATTGAGGCATATTTTGATTTACACACGACTTTGTTTTATAAAGTGTAGAAACCACTTTAAAATTTTATTTAATTCAAATGGAATCTTTTTCTACGTAGCATTTTACTAAATGAAAAAGTGAAATTTTTCTTTTTAACGTACGCAGTGACAACGAACTTTCCGCCACTACGAGCATTATTTGATCTTTCACTTCCTTAACAAGATGTAATGTTTTTAAAGGAAAATTAATAACATATACTCTTATTATGTATTTTGTAATTGAAAATGATTCTAATAATGGATTCATTACATCAATAAATTTAAATTATATATTGTGATTGCAATGTGAAAATGTTATCTTTCCTTTATGTTTGTTTTATGTTTTGTGGATGTGTTATGGTTATTGGGCATTGTTTACGTATACTGGTGGTTCTGTGATAATATTTGGGTGGGTGAGCCAGAGATATCTCTTCAACGCATTGTGTAATATGACAGAGGTAAACATTGATGTTTTTCTTAAGAGATTTAGGGAATATACTGTGATGGGTATTCCAAATGTAACTCCTGACATAGTTGTGAAAGATACAACGTAAGTATTTTACAGATGCCACAAAGTTTCCTTTATGATTTATGATTTCCATTTGTTATTCATAAATCTTCTGATCTTGTGTGGTATGTTAAAGATTTAATAGTATGATTTCGATGACTTGTATGTATTAATGGGCTAATGTTTTCATTCATTGTTTTATAACCCTTACGGATCTTTTTATGCTCATAGCATGTTTTTTTGAAATGTTTTTTCATTGGAAATAATGATGAATTGAGTAAAGGTTGGGATCAAGGAAAATTCATGCTCTCTAAATCATTAAACTATACATTGATCTTCTTTCAAGAGTTTTTATTATATAAAAATAATAGATACTGTGTGGATGTGTCTACATGTAATATTCAAGTTGTTATGTATATGTTATGAAATAATTCTCTAAAGTTATAAACTTGAAAAGATCATCAATGTTAATTAATAAATTAATTCATTATTATGTAATGTTTAATGTCGGGTCCTTATAGTTGGTATCAGAGGTCAGTTTAGAAAAATTTAGGAGTTTGGGTATTGTTAAATTAATATCTACAAATTAATTTCTGTTAATGATATACCATTAATAGGTTACAATGTTGCTTCACCTAAGATATTTCTATGATCATAACAGTTTTATTTAGTGGAAAAAAGGAAACTTGGGTTGTGAAGGAATATAGAGGAAAATGAACTTCCAAATCAGCATCCTGAGATGGTCGGAATCCTAAATGAATAGTTTTTTGCAGTAATGGCATATTAGACTCAGGTGATAAATGGTGGCTGAGTTTATTGATGATATTTTGGTTTCATTAAAAAGTAAAGAGGAAAATGAATGTCATTTAAGGGTTATCTTGAAAACATTAAAATAAAAAAACTATATGGGAAATTAATCAAGTGTGAGTTTTGGAAACAAAAAATTTCATTCCTTGGTCACATTGTTTCAAAAAATGTCATAAATTTTGATCCTGCTAAAATAATAGTGGATGAAGAATGGCCAAGACCCGCAAATAAAACTGAGATCCGTAGCTTCCTTGGTTTAGCTGGTTATTACTAGAGGATTGTTGAGAATGTTTCATGGTTATCTTTCCCACTAACTAAATTAACTCGAAAATGTGTTATGTTCATCTGGACAAATGAATGTGATGACTTTTTTCAAGAATTGAAAAGAAGATTGGTGAATTCTCCAATTTTGGAATTGCCTTCCATAAATGGTATGTTTTTTATCTACAATGATTCTTCATTGAAAGGACTTGGTTGTTTCCATATACATAATGACCAGCTAATTGATTATTCTTCATGTTATTTTAAACTCATGAGTTACATTACCCTACACATGATTTGGAACCACCTACTATTGTTTTTAATTTAAAATTTCAGAGGAATAATTTTTATGAAGTAAAATGTGAAATATATATTGAACATAAAAGATTTATGTATATATTAACTCATAAATAATTTAACATGATACAGACAAGTCAGAAAGAATTAATCAAGGAGTTTGATTGCACAATTCATTACCATCTAGGAAAGACAAAAAAATTGGTTGATGCTTTGAGTGGAAAATATAATTCCACATTAACCATGTAACATTTGGAACAAGATATTTTGATTAAATATTTGATGAACATTGGCATAGAATTTGTTGGTGTAGGAAATTACTTTGTTTTGATTAAGTTTTCAGTGAATTCATCTCTATTATACATAATTAAGAAAGCGTAGAATGAATATAGTGCGTTGAAAAAAAGGTAGAGTTGTTTAAGAAGGGTAAGTTGTCTGATTATAACATTGATAATGATTGCGTATTGAGATTTAGAAAGAGATTATGTGTGACTTGTGATTCATAGTTGAAGAATGAGTTGTTTTTTGAAGTTTATATATCTCTATTTTCAGTTCATCCTGGAAGTACTAAGATGTACATAGATCTTCGGGAGTATTATGAGTTGGATGGAATGAAAAAAGATATTGTTGATTTTCTTAGCAAGTGTTTGACTTTACAACTGGTTAAAGTAGAGTTAAAGTTACCAAAAGGGATTATTTAATCTTTACCGGTGCCAGAGTGGAAATGGGAAAATATATCCATGGACTTCGTTGTGTGATTACCAAAAACAACATGAGGTAACAATGCAATCTGGGTTATTGTGGGCTGATTGATTAAATCTACTCATTTCCTTACTATTTAAGATACTTTATCTCTATGTTAACTTTATTAGTTTTATGTTAAAGAGATACTCAGGTTTCATGGAGTTCCCCTCTCCATTGTATCTGATCATGAACCTAGGTTTACTTTTAACTTTTGGAAAGGCCTTTAGAATTCATTGCATATTGAATTATATTTTAGTACAATGTTTCATCGTCAATCAGATGGGCTATCAGAATGAAAAATTTAGACCTTGGATGATATGTTATGTGCTTGTTCAATGGATTACTATCGATTTTGGTAACAAAATATTTTTTGGTTGAATTTTCTTATATTAATAGTTATCATTCCAGTATACAGATGGATCCATTTGAGGTATAATATGTAAATAGATGTCAAACTCTAGATTTTTGGGATGAAGTAGGTGAAAGGAAACTGATAGGACCAGAATTGGTAGAAGAGATGGAAGAAAAAGTTCATTTGCTTCAGAAGCCCATGAGAATAGCTCAGAGTAGGCTGAAATGTTATGTAGATAATCAGAGGAAGGATCTTTTATTTGAGCTAGGTGATCAAGTCTTTCTCAAAGTTTCTCAATGGAAAAGTGTGAATCATTTTGGAAAGAGGGGAAAGATGAATCAAAGGATCATTGGACACTATGAAATCCTAGAGAAAGTTGGATGAGTAGCGTACAAAGTTGATTTACCACCATGTTTATCCCAGGTACAGAACTTTTTTCATGTTTCGATGTTGAGAACGTATTTTCTGAATCCATCCCATGTTTGAGACTCGAGGTTGTTTAGTTGGAATAGAATATTTCATATGAGGAACATCCAGTCCATATTCTTGACCGAAAAGAGAAAGTGTTGCAGAATAAGGTAATTAATCAGGTAAAGGTTTTATGAAATACCCAAATGATTGAAGAGGCAAAGTGGGAATTTAAAATTCTATGAGGGTTAATTACCCCCACTTATTTAATAAGTGAATAAAAAACTGTAAGGATGCAATTTCCAAAAGGGGGGACAGATGTTACATCCCACATAAATATATAATAATAAATATCCATTTTTATAATATTTGTGAATTAATTATTAATTTTACATTAAAGTAGATTCTATGTTCGATGGCGTAACCAATACACAACAATGTCTTTCTTTGATGTCTTATGTTGAACACAATGCTAAGTCATACTGAAAAATAATAATATAATATTATTTTTAATAGTAGTTAATGCCTAGCTGTTGTATTGGTAGGAATTAAAAAACTAACTAAAATATTATTATACATGTTTGTTAATTGTTTTTAAATTTATCCAATAAAATTTATATGCATAAAATGGGAATGAATCCAATTTTAAGCATAAATACCCTAATATTCCATAAAAGGTCGATTTAATGCCTTTTGGTGGAAAACTTTTTTTAAATATAGTTTTTTTCACTTTTATATATTTTATTTAAAAAAATAACATTCTTATTTTGAATCAGAACATCAAAATTTTCTTTGGGTAAATTTTTGGGTTTTTCTGATACAATTCATTTTTTAGTGAATAGTGAAAAATATTGTATTTTAATTCAAAAATGGATTTTAATATAATTTATTTATATGATTAGATTCTCTTATTAATTGATTTTAATGTGTAATTAGATTATATTTTTAACATTTAATCCAATGTTTTTAATTGGATGTAATTTCACTTTGAAGATGGACAAAAACAAGTGTCAATCTTTTGATAGTTATTATCCCTTAAAAACACCCTTTTTAATTTTGACAACGAGAATTAATCATAAATTAATTAACAAATCTTCTATGTTTTGAATATGGTAAAATAGAAATAATATTCTTTTTTGGAATAACAAATATAGCCTAGGATTAATTTTTGGTATTTTTATGAAAACCTTCAATTTTGGATGAATAGTGAAAACCCTAAGTATTAGTTAAAAACCGAGTTTTTCATTTAAATGAATTTTTAACACTTCATTCAATTGAATTTAAAAAATACAACATACATGGTTTTAAAAAATAAGTAAAAGTTGGTTCAATAAGATGAAAATAATTTTTGGTGAGTAGTAATTTTTTTACTTCTATTTACTAAGGTTAAAGGTAAATAGGGTAATTCAAGGTAAAAATAATAGTATAATAATATAAAATTACCTTAACACTTGTACTAACCTATTTGTATGAGCTACGGGTGACCAATACAATCCTTGGGTGAGATATTTGGCCTTTTAAATCCATTTAGGTAAGATAATGACATTAATGAATTTTTATTTAAAGTAAAGAGAAAAATATCATAAACATGTATTGTTTTGATAAAACAATATTAATGTGGGGTAATATAATTATATATTTGAAAATAAAGATTAATTTTAATGCTAAAAATATTTCCAAAATCATGGTATTTTATTTATAATTTTTAGACATCAAATAAATAAAATTAGTTATGACACAATAATGATGTAGTGTTTACCTCATTAATGAATGATTTAAATAAATATGATTATAATAATTAAAAATATATACAAAAACTGTCAAATTCTTATTAGATGATTTTATATCTAATTGAATTCATCTTTTCATTGAATTTAATATGTTTTGGACCTTTATAAATAGAAAATAATTATATAAAAAATAATATTTTCAAACATTTCTAAAGATCCCCTCCTTCCCGTTATAAAATGCCCTCACCTATAACCCATTACTCACACCTATCAAACCCCTTGTCTCGTCCAAAATCTACCCAAATAAGCTATAAATATCCATCTCTTCCTCCTAAAAGCCTTCCCATATGGAGAAGGCGATTCGAGTAAAACTTTTAGTTCAATCCAAAGAGAGATACCCAATTTAAAGGTAATGTCTTCTCTTAAGTTCTATTTCTTTTATTTTACGTCTCCAGACCCCTAAAATCTCGTTTTACCTTTATTTTAGAACAAAAAAAGTATCTTCAAAATACTATCTTGTTATTATGAGAAGGATTCGAACTACACTTACACACATCTCCATCTAATGGGTAAAGAACATCGTATTTCTGTGGATGGCGAACTACTCCCTCACGAAATGATGATTGTTTAATCATTCCCTACCACCTCTTATGGTGGCCATTAAGATTATAAATATTTATATGCGATATATATTATATTTATATTGTATCTATTATTCTGTATTTTTCATTTATATCATACAATTATGGTTTCCATATTGGGTAAACATGATAATTTCATTTGAGGAAGTGCGGACTATCGGCCCCTCAATGTGATATGATTCGTTCATTCCATACGTGGAACGTATCAAGGATAGAGTTACTGAAATTATATAAATGATATTATAATGGAAATATAATATACCTAGGTTTCATTAAGTTTTCATTCCATTAAATTGGAAATAGATATGAAAGTAGAGTTCATGTGTACGTACGGCTTAACGTCTCCATGAATGGTGAATTTCATTTCTTACCTCCTAATGTTATGTACTATTGTAAATACATATATAAACTAGATATATATATATATATTATATATATGATATCAAAATCATGAATATCAATCTGGAGATAATGGAATTTTTACCACATGAACAACATTTTATTATAAGAAGTCCATTTTTGACTAAAGTACTAAATATCGACAAAATGATCGTTATTAACTTAAATGATTACAAAATATTTATATCCTTGAAATAAGTGATATAAAAATAATAATAAACATGAAAAAATTTCTTAATAAATTTAAAATTAACTTTAGTTAATTATTCATAAGATTAATGAACGAACGAGTCATGTCAGAAAAGAGGTAAGAGACATCATCTCAATCTTTTTTCATTGTGGAATATTTCGATTTATACACGACTTCGTTTTCTATAATGTATAAACCCCCTTGAAATTTTATTTAATTAAAAGGTATTATTTTTCTCAGTAGAATTTTACTAAATGAAAAATGGAAATGTTTCTTTTTAATGTATGTGGTGACAATGAACTTTCCGCCACAACGCGTATTATTTGATCTTTGTCTTCTTTAACAAGCCGAAATGTTTTTAAATGGAAAAAAATACCATATAAAATTTTTATTTATTTTGGTATTGAAATTTTTTTTATAATTGATTTATTATGTCGTTATATTTAAATAATATGTTGTGATTCAATGTTGAAATTTTATCTTTCCTTTATATTTGTTTTATTTATTGCGAATATGTTATGGTTCCTAGGCATTATTTATGTATACAGGTGGTTCCGTGATAAACCATGGGAGAGTGAACCTGAGATAGCTCTCCAATTCATTGGATAATGTGACTAAGGAAAACATTAATGTTTCTATAAAGAGTTTTAGGGAATATAATATGATGGGTATTTCAAATGTAACTCCATACGTATCTGTGAAAGATATAACATAAGTTTGTTATAGATGCCAAAATATACCTTTATGATTTATGATTTCCATTTGTTATTAATAAATCTATGCTCTTGTGTGGTATGTTAAATATTGGAAAGTTTGATTTCATTGAATTGTATGTATTAATTTTCTAATGTTTTATTTCCTTGTTTTATAACCCTTACTGAGTTTTTATTCTCATCCCATTTTTTTGAAATATTTTTCACAGGACAAAATGATGAATAGGGACATGGTTGGGATCAAGGAGAAGTCATGTAGTCTAAAACATGGGACTATACATGGCTCGTTTTTTCAAGGGTTTTTATTTTATGAAAAAATGGATACTATTTTAATGTGTCTACATGTAATATTTAAGTTGTTATGTATATGTTATGACCTAATTCACTAAAGTTCTAAATTGTAAAAGACCATTGATGTGAATTATTAACTTAACTCATGATTATGTAATGTTTATGGTTGGGTCATTATAACCAAGCACTAAGATAGAAAGCGATTTTGATGCATAATTTAACCAAAATAATGTTATAAAAATATAAAATATATTTTATATTTATTCTGTGATGATTCATAAAAATGGGATAACAAATAATGGATTCCCAAATCAGAAATCTAAGAATACATTTCTATTTGGAATTCATTTTTCACCCTAGGAGTGACCTATAATAGGTTGTGTTGGGAATTCATACATATTTACCATGGGTTGTATGTTTAGTAGATTAATTAATTAATTAACTCATTTTCTAAAACCCAATTTCTTACAAATACATCTCTATGGTAAATCTTCCCAGGTTGGCCACATTAAAACTCAAGGGTTTAAAATACTCCACCTCTCCTTCTGTTGGCAGATCAAATCAGATGATGATGAAACTCTAGATCAGAGAAAATTAGGTTGATGTGAATAAAAGACAACTTTCTATCATTAAGAAGCATGTTATTCAATGATGAGTGATCCAATCTCATTGATGGACATTCGTTGTTATGGTTTATTTTCTTTTTTATTAAATAGATATAGTAGATCAACTCCCTATATTAATCTGTGACAATTTTGGATCAATGACATTATTTCATGTACCAATTTAATTGTTTATTCATTGGTTTTCTAACCATGGATATACACTTTCCAAATCATTTTCCATGAATTCTTTTCCCATGATGTCCAAAAAAAAATTGTTCTTTTCTCCATAATATTCTTTGTGTTATTCATTAGTAGTACCTCATGGTCCTAGTTCGATGTTATCGAGTGGTAAAGATCATAATTAGACCCCTACAAACATGACATATTAACGCTCAAGGGATTGATCGATGATACAAAGAAATATTTTGGATGAATGTAGTATGTGGATGTTTTTTTTGATGATCATATATCAAATATGTTGTGATGGATGGTTAAGGGTGTGGGGGTTCATATGGATGAACTACTATGGTTTGATAGAAGCATATTTATGGCCACTGGATGGAAGGAAACAATTCATATTGAAAAGATATACATATTTAAGGCGGAATCAATGATTAAATTGAAAAAATGGTTGTACTTTAACCAAGGATCATGGATCCTAAATTCATTTAATATCACCAGTACATACCATTTGTCATGACGGACACACAACATGTATCCCCTTGGTGGTGGGGTCTAGGGTTTTTTTATTTCATAATGATGGAATGTCATATTAGTATCCTATACGATATGTATCCTCATCCCCATGTGGTTGAAAATTGTAATGAATCACACATCTAGGAGAAATACATGTGTTCATGTACATAGACAAACCTAGACCACACAGTCAACACCCTGTGTGGATAGGCACACTATGTAAAAAAGTACACAGACATGGGAAGGATATAGAAAAATGGTCAATCCCATAGGTAGGACCACTTTTTGTATTGGAAAACTATTTATTTCCCTAACATTCCATATAAAATTACACTATTGGAGAGTGTGTACCTCAATGGACATGATCAGGTGGTCGAGCAAGAACACATTCCATATCGGTCCCCTCACACGTTGTGTACTCTGTAGTTATTTCTGAGGAAACTTTAAACCTACTTATATCCTTCATTTGAACATTGATTTAAGACCACATGTATCAAATACATTGTGTTTTTATTTTCATAAATTGATGGAGCCCATAGTTTGGTATTTTGAGATACTATATGAAATATTACAGGCATAGAACCTTTTGAGGTGATGCCCAAAGATAGAAGTTATCAGAAAAAGGATCCTCAGAGACACTAGAGTGGAAGACACCATCATCTTGGGCATGGTTCTTATACAACTTCAAAATGAGTGGAACTCCCATCAATTATGGAACTAGTCCTCATGGGCCATAGTGGTACCCCCTTGTGACATCAGGTAAAGATTTATTGACCTATAGATTGGACCCCCTCTCAATTAGCATGGGAGATCGTATTACACATATCTAGTAGAACCCCCTATCAAATAAGGTTTGAGTCCTCAGATAGTATATTGAACCCCCCCCCCCCATCATCATGGGAGTAGGCCCTCTATGAGAAATTATAGAGTAAAACCCCATTGATGCACTAGGGAATGGGTCCTCTACTTTAATTTTTTTATCCTCGACTATATTGAATAGTGGAAAGGCATGGGCCTTCATGTATATACTTTTGGGAAGATGTTTATGATGCTCGGAATCATTTAATTAATTTTGAAATTGTTTTAGACTCCTCTTCTAAGAATGATCTGTGAGATAGGTAACCCCTTTCTAACTTATTTAGGAATCATTTGATTAAGCATGTATATATTCATAAAAATCCATACCCTTTGATTTGGTTACTCGCCTACCATGGGATGATAATCTCTTTGGAGTATTCCATGTTCATTCCAAGTTTTTATTCATATGGTTGGATGAGTTCAATCACCAAATTTGGTTGAAAAAACCTTGATTTTTTCATCTACTCAGCATATTGAGCCCCATATTCTTTGACAATGTTACTCTTTATCTCTTGGTTTGGGAGGATCTATTCTCTTTCATTGCTTTCGGAACTCTAACTTCTATCTAAATTATTTCTATTTATATTTTATCTCTCAATTCTCCCCCTTATTTTTCAAGGTGTCGTATTGGGTTTGTATATACTCACCACAATATGGGATTTTCAAGCATGTGTTGTGTCTTATTAAGATGAAGGACATGTCAGCATTGACTTCAGATGACCTTAGGGATACCTAGTAATTTGGAATGAAAATGGTAGTCTTTTTATAGAGATCTGATGTTGGGATATCTCATCATTTTATAGTCCATCTCATTTTTTGGGACATCATTCGTATTTGGTGTGTATTTTCCATCTTTACATTTCAGTTTACACTAGTGTACTATTTTACTTTCTACAGGTGTTACGTACATGGTTGTTCCAAATGTTTTTTACTTATAATATATTCATATACTATTATATATTGAGATAGATGTTCGTGTGAAAAAAAATACATAAGAAAAGGCCTCCCAATTTTAGATATGATTTTGGCATAGGTTTACACACTTTGGCCTATGGAGGAAGGCTTAGGGTGTTTGAGGCTCAAGCCCTGGCTAGTGTATGTTCATGAGAGTTTGGTATAAAAGTGGTTCATTACATGGGAAGTTTTCTAGAGTGTACCCCTTATAATGAATTTTTTCAGGATTAGAGAAATAGTGTCATAGTGTCTTATATGCGACTCTTGGGATAGGGAATCTAGTGATAATACAGGTGGTTGATGTATCCATTCACCAAGACCTTGACATTATTTTGTCGAATCTGCTTATTGAGACACTGGTTACAAGGATAAATGGTACATGTATCATATATGATTGACTATTTAAATTTTCTTATTTATTCATCTCCACATTATAATTCATATATTCATATATATACTCATCTGAGCATGGTATAACTTTATAACTATTAGGATGCCTCTCTGATTTTAGTGGGCTAGGATACTAGTTATAGATTATGATGGTGATCCTATGAGTGGTGAGCCCATAGTTCAGTGTCCACCCCATGATCTTCCTACTTAATGTGGGAATGTAGTAAAACATCCACCAATCAGAAATCATATTATTCACACCAATCATTCTAAAGATGCATGTATTATAAGAACACTTCATGAATTCCATCTATAGAGGTTGTTGAGGTACTGTAGAGAGATAGATCCTCACACAATATATGATTGGATAGATTTTGTGGTCCATTTACTTATGATCATACATACATTGATGGATCTAGTGGGAATGTAGGAATCTAGCCGTTTAGATGGAGTAGTTGGGCATTTCTAGAATCTCGTTAACCAGATGAAAGAAATAGTAGACACTCTCATGGACCAATATCCAGAAAATGTTTTGTGAGGTGTATTAGCCCTCCATATTTTGATCGGTTTGGTTTTAAAAACTTATGAATATTCCTTATGCAGGGATTATGGTGGATGAGAACACATTTAGGTTTACCTTACATACATGGTACTCCCTTTATTTGATCTAGGATGGATACATCCATACATGGATGTTTGAGTAGGGACTCTGCCAATATATCTGATCTAGAGTAATACCTTTTTTCATCTACACCTATTCTAGGGTTTTTGAGTGGGAAATATTAACATATATCTTTATATCAAGGGATGGTAGTTATTTGTAGCTAGAAGTGGGTGTCACATGTCTGATTCATCATCTGTAGCATACAAAAATAAGAGGATAGGTTCACTATGTAGGAGACCTCCACTTGATCAAAATCTAGTATGTGGTCATGGAATGTTAATAGGGATGTAGAATCATTATCAAAACCCTTCCCATAGGGCCCGTGCTGTGACTACCCCAGGACCTCCTTCCATAGGCCAGGGGCAGGAGACAAGCACCGAAAGGTGTATTTCCTAAAACGGGAAGGCACTGCCTTTATAAACTGAAAACTCACACAAACCAAGCACATAGAAAGATTCAAGAACATGTAAACTATATAGTAAATAGGGTGTGTACAGAATGCAAAGGGTCTGGAATACAATCCCAACTGGAATGTACAAGTAAAACTAGAAAATGCAAGTAAAACTAAAAATAGCTCATGTGAACACCGGTCAAGGATACTACCTAAAGGGTGGATACAGCTCTCAAACGGTCGTCTCTACGGTAAGCATAGTTTAAGTTCCACCTTTGAGCAGTCTCTAGTCTTGGTACTCTTTCCCTCATTCAACACTGTCTGTCTTCTACATAAGACACAACAAGGTGAGAGCATAGCCCGTGTGGCAGTGAGTATAACAATACTCAGTAGGGACCCCATAACCCCTGGAGGTCTCTCAAATCCACAAATTATAACCCAAAACACATGGAAACAACCGTAAACCCTACTTAGGTATATGCAAATACATATACCTAAGCTATCAAGATATACTCATCTCACCCAGGAGGAAAGAATAACACAAAGGTAACCCCACGATGGTAGGAGTACCACACAGATAACACCACAAAGATATAGTACCACATAGGTACACCATGAAGATATATAACTCAGCTCACACAGGTTTAAGTGAAGAATAGATTTAGAGATGATTAGTCACCAAGCTAGATCATCTTATTCTATCAAAAGGCACTCCTGCTGATTATAAGGAGTCTGACCCACACATGATCGATAAGTACAAACCCCCGCAATGACCCACACGAGATTGGACCCACACAAGATCGGTATGTGCTGATTCACACAAGATCACTGAGCACTGACCCACACAAGATCTGACCCACATAGGATCAGTATGTGCTGACCCACATCGGATCGCTGAGCACTGACCCACAAAGGATCTGACCCACACAGGATCTATATGCGCTGACCTACACAAAATCATTGAGTGCTGACCCACATAGGATCTATAGGTATTAACCCCCACAATAACCCTCAAAGGATCTGACCCACCCAAAGTCGATAAGAAACTAACCTCCATATTATCTGTCTCCAACCTATGCCTCACTTCCAGCCACTGGATTCCTCGCACCCGGTGCAGTCTAGTTCTGTAGAATTTGTCCCTTGAGATATCGGTCAAACCTCAAACTACAATAATCTCTATGTAGAAGTATCTCAAAGGTCTATCATGTTATAAGGGACCCAACATAATAGATGATGCATCAATCAGGTGCCTGGTCTGTAAGTTATTAGCGTTTCTTCTCCGAGGGCCTGGTTGGATACAGGGTTCAATCCAACCCAGTTGTACTCCAACATTATCCAAAACTCAAGAAGAGTATACCAAAAGGACCGTATTGATCGAAATATTCAGGTGCCATTGATGGCTCATCAAACAGACGCCTGATTGTTATGATATGGTCAAAATGCGTAAATGGGTCCGGATGGCCTAGGCCTCAGTGGGCTCGACCTGCTGGGTCATGGTCTGGCCCAACCAAAGTAGGGGGCTTCCCATCCCGGCCCACTGGGCACAACCTACTGGAATGGCCTAGTGGCACGACCCACTGGGTGGGACCCAGTTGTGTGGTCTGCCCGATCTGGCGCTGAAGACAGAGCACCCCATTCCATTCGGAATGCCAAAGGGCAGCGCCTTAGGGCGCTGCCATGTCATCTGCGGAAGCCAAGTCGGTCCCTTCGATCTGCCACGGTCGGTTGGGGGCTCCGGCCAATCCTCCTCCCAGCAGTGAGGTCACGTGCTGCTGCTCCACAGTGGCCAGCTAGGTTCTGACTGCTCTTCGGCCTCCACCGTGGCCAAGCGGCCTATGTCTCTTGCTCATCCATTGGCGAAGACGCACACTTCCCTACCGTCATGTGTCCAACCAGTGTGCTGACCCTCCTTCTCTTTTGGAGGCCACTACATCTCTGTTTTTAGCCCCAAAAAATGATGGCATATTCACGATTCTCTGGTTTTGGGCTCCGCATCCATTTGTCATGCTCATCAAAATATTGTGTTTGCAGCATCAATAAATATTTTGCATTGAAGAACGCACGAAGAAAACGTGGAGAATAAAAAGATAATATGCAGGGTATATGCGTGAGATGATGGCCATGTGAGATTGTCCATCATTATTGAGAAACTAGAATATAATAAGTTATAAAATAAATTCAATCATATTAAAAACAAGCCCCTACATTGATGTTCTCATGTAAGAGTTGTCATGAGGAATAAGACGAAGTCGATGAAGATGGTGAAGTCGGCGTTCGTCACTCTCGCAAGAGGTTTTCGATCAGGGATCAAGCATCATCCCCGTTTTTCGATTGCGGAGGATTCCCTTCATTGGAGAGGGTGTTCTATGGTGAAGAATGTTCTCCCAAATCTTCTCCCCTTTTCCAATCCTTTACCCCATAAGAGATGATGTGCCAAATTAAAAAAATTACATTTATTAATTAATCAATTAATTTGTTGGCTAATTAGGGAATTCCAAGGGATAAAGATGATTCATTAATTTAGAATTAAAGAATATTATTAATTAAAGAGGAATGTGGTTACACATTTTGTGTAACCATGCATTCAATGGCTAGCATTAAATGCCTAACCACCCTTGTGTGGTCCCCACCATCATGTTTCAAATGGGTGGTTTCAATTTCAAAAAAAAATAATGCAAGTTTATTTAATTTTCTCCCACGAAAAGTCTGAAAACTAATTTCCTCCCTCAAACTACAACGGTCAAGGTGAAGATCACCTTAAGAGAATATCAGCATTGTGTGTTCAACGATGTCCTCATATTTCAATTCCGAGCAACGGTTCAGAATTTATAAAATGCTGCTCAAGCATTTATTGAACGTTCCCTATAAAATTTCAAATATTTATTCTGGGAACATCGGGCCTCAGAATCAGGGGATATCAATTTTCTCAAACTCTTATTATTTCTATATAATTACAAAAAATTACATGGAAAAATTCAGGTCTTTTCATTTTCCCTACCTCTGGGCTTTGCCACCCAAAAAGCCACAATATGAACTTGGAAAACAAGTTGGGGTACTAAGCAAGAATCTGAGCCTCCTGCTCCCATGTGATCTCCTAGACGTTCCTGTGCTTCCATCAAACACATACTAGAGATATTTACCACCCACGAAGGACCTCCTCCAGTCGATCCTCAATCTCCACTGGAACCTCTAGAAACGCCACCCCACCATCGAAGTCCAGATCGCCATAGTAAATGATGTGATATGGGTCGTGAATGTAACTCCTCAGCTCAGATACGTGGAAGGCATCATGCACTTGGTGCTACTGAGTTAGAAGAGAAAAGTGTTAAGCCACGTCACAAACACTGATGACCCCCTGAAAGGGTCTGGTGAACCTCAAAGATAACTTTCCACCTTAGCCAAATCCTTGCAAACCTCATCTAGGTGGGACCCGTAGAAATACAGGGTCACCATCCTCGAACTCCAGAGGTCTCCTTATATTGTCATTATAGGATTTATGCTTTCTCTATGCAGTCTTCATCTGCTCTTGGATGATCTGCACCTTCTCTGTGGTAGCTCATACCATCTCTAGTCCCACATGTTCTGACTACCCTGGGTCAATTCAGCACAGAGTTGATCTGCAAGGTTGTATATACAATGCCTCGAATGTTGCCACACTAATAGTGGAGTGATTTTTGTTGTTGTATGTGAACTCCATGAAATGGAAGTGATTCTCCCATCTGTGGGAAAAATCAAGGATGAAAGCTTGTAGCATGTCCTAGAGGGTCTGATTGGTCTGCTCTGTATGACCATCCATCGGAGGATGGAAGGTGGTGCTCAACCAAAGCTGTATTCTGAATGCCTCCTACAACCCTTTCCATAGCCGGGAAGTAAAGTGTGCATCATGATTGGAGAAAATCATAGATTCCACTCCATTAAGCTGTACAATCTCCTGCACATAGAGGCATCCCAAGCTCTCTACTGATTCATACTCTTGGATAGGTTGGAAGTGGACTGACTTGGTGAGTCGGTGAATGATCTCCCAGATAGAATCATGACACCTGGATGTGTGTGGAGGTCATGTCACGAAGTCCATGAAAATTCCATCCAATTTCCACTCTGGAACCTCTAGTGGCTAAACTAAGACTACTGGAACCTAATGTTCTTCCTTCACTTGCTGAAATGTGAGGCACCGATAGACAAACTCTGCCACTGCTTTCTTCATTCCTGGACAATAGTGTTGACGTCAAAAGTCTTGGTACATCTTCACCACTCTTGGATGTACTTCTAGAGGGGACATATAGAACTCCATCAACACATCCTCCCTAAGTGCAATAGGTACCATAGTGCGTCCTTTGAAGAGGATGACGTGAACCCCACCTTCAGAAAACCCATCAGGTTCCTGTCCTATTAATATCTGAGCACATCCAGCCTCATAGTCAGTTTCCCCAACCTGTGCCTTTCTAAATAGATGATGGAGTGGGGGAGTGACTGTCAGAGACTGAAGATAAGCTACTCCATCTTGATCCACGTAGGATATCTACAAAGAAGATAACTACTCTGTCACCTCACTCAATAACTATATACCAAATCTCAGACTTAGTGAATCTTCTACTACATTCCCCTTCCCAAGAGTATAAGGTATCTCGAAGTCCTAGCCCTATAGGAACTCGAGCCAACATCATTTTCTCAGGTTCACGTCCTTTTGAGAGAAGATATACATAAGACTCTTTTGATCAGAGTATATCGTAAAACAATCGGCCATCAAGTAATGTCACCACATCATCAAGGTGAAGACCACTACTGTAAACTCCAGGTCATGGGTAGCATAGTTCTACTCATATTGTCTCATATATTGAGAACCAAAGGAAATTACTACTCACTCTTGCATCAGGACACATCCAAGCTGGGTCCTTAATGCGTCGTAGAAGACTATGTACCCAACGCCCTCCTCTGCTAGCCTTAAGATAGGGGAACTCATGAGTCTCTGCCTCAAATCTTGGAAACTTTGTTGGAATCTCTCCGACCACACGAAGGGTTTCCCCTTCTTCATCAATGTTGAAAATGGTGACACAACTCTGGAAAAGTTAGGCACAAAACTGTAGTAGTAATCTGCCAAACCTAGAAAACATCTCACCTCTATGACACCCCTAGGTTGTTCCCAAGATAGCACAACCTCAATCATTGCTGGATCCACTGAAAATCCATCCTCGAAGATAACGTGTCCCAAAAAGTGGACCTCTCAAATCTAGAACTGGCACTTTGAGAGATTTCCATAAATATGGTGCTCTCGGAGTGTATCCAAAACTATCTGAAGATGATAGGCATGCTCCTCCTCCATCACTGAGTATATCAGGTTTTTGTCGATGAAGACTATGACAAATCTGTTTAGGTATGGTTGGATGATCCTATTCATGAGTCCCATGAACAATTTTGGGGGAATTGGTCATGCCAAATGGCATAACCATGAACACATAATGGCCATAACGATATCTGAAGGACATCTCCTACACATCCTTATCACGTACCCCGAGCTGGTGATATCCTGATCTGAGATATATCTTTGAAAACCATTATGCTCCCTTCATCTAATCAAAGAAATTTTCAAACCTCAAGAGTGGGTACATGTTCTTCACGGTCACCTGTTTCAGGCTCTAATAGTCAACACAAAATGTTGAACTCCCTTCCACCTTCTTGTAGAATAAAATCGAGGCTGCTCAAGTGGAAACACTAGGCCTAATGAAACCCTTTCTCTGCAAGTCCTCCAGCTGTACTTCCAGCTCTTGAAGCTCTGTGGGAGATATATGATTTGCAGAAATAGATATCGGTGTCATCCCAGGTTACAAGTGAATATAGAATTCCACCTCCCTGCAAGGTGGTAGACCCGAAACATCATCTGGAAAAACATCAGTGTACTGGTCCACCACTACAAGATAGCTCAGAATCTCTATATCAACCACTATGAGGGTATGGCTATCCAACAATTGTGGGATTAGCTGCACCCTCCTTCAGGTAAGTCCATCTTATGCTACAATGGTTCCCTTCTCACCAGTGAAGGAAAACCTGGTCCCATCCTTGCAACCACACTGCACTTTGCACCTAATACAGTCGATCTGACCATGGACTATGGATAACCAGTCAATACCCAAGATGATTTCATAAGGCTTCAATGGCGCTACTAAGAGATTCTAGTCGAAGCTCTCGCATCCAATAGTAAGATCCCACTACTGGAACTAGTGTGTAATAATCGAATCCACTCCCGTAGAAGTCTCTAGTCGTAAGGATTGAGACAATGACTACACCGGTATCTATGATCTTTGAACGAGGGTTGTGGAAATAAAAAAAATAACCGGAACCTTTGTCTATAAATACTCTAGATAAGGTGGAGTAGACACAGATCGTACCTCGAATCATCTATATAGCGCCGTGATCGTAGGCCTCATCTGCCTGGAGCTGATCTTGTCTATGTCCACCTGCTCCTCATGGTCGGGGTGGACCACCGGGCGGTGGTGGCGGTAGAACCTCGAATCACCACCCACCTCCTACTGCACGAACTGCTCCTCTGCCACACCGACCTTCTACCTGCGAACCTCCTTGATAGAATCTTCGCCTCTGCCCAAGCAGTCCATTGACCATTTTATGGTCGTCTGTATGGAGGGACGGGCAGTCGTGATCCATGTGACCCTGCTCTCCACACGAATAACACTTCTTGTTCCTAGCTGGTCTTGCTCTATCTCGAGAGTCCCACACCACCGACACTGTATCCCGTGATTTTTCATCTATAGGTCTAGTCCTCATGGACCTCTGCGTCATCTATCTACTGCTACCTTTATATAACTCTTCTATGTGTCGTTTGGTGGTGGGTCTCGATGACGGTGACTTCTCAGCAAGGAACCTCTCCATTAAGAGTGCTCACTCTAACACCCCCGCCTGTGTCGGGATGTAGAGAGAAATAATCGAAGCTCTAACCTCATATCTGAGCCCCTTCTCGAAGGTTTAGGCCCTGAATAAAGGGTCCCACACCATGTCGGTGGAGAATCATGAGAGGTCGGTGAACCTCGCTGAATACTGAGCCATTGTCATGCTACCCTAGTGCAAGGGGAGAAGCTATTGTATACACACTGAGCTTAAGGTCGTTGGGACAAACTATTCCATAAAAAGGCTCTTGATGTATGCCCAAATGAGACTTACCTTGCCATGAACCTAGAGCATCATGCTCTACTATCTTCCTGCTGCTGCCCAAAGAAGACTGGCGGCAAAGATCACCATGAGATCCACTGGTGTCCCTACCAGTCGAAAATCTCTAACCATGGCCTCCAGCCAATCCTCATCTACCTGGGGATCCATCTCACCCTGGAACCTCAAAGTCCTCTGGTGCTGAAACTCATCCGATGTACTCAAGTGGCATGCACACTCTAATACTGGGGCTAGTCGCATCAGCTACTTAATGGGTAGTGGTTCTACCAGTACACCACCCAATGGTATAACTACCATAAGGGGGCCCTGCACAAAAGCCTTGTCCCTCGGTGGACAGTCCTCGAGTACTCTACCTGAAAACTAGACTGTCTGTCTATTTGGATACACCCTGAAAGAACATGTGTGACACAGTCAATAAGTTTAACATGGTGAGATAACTCAATGATATCACAATGAAAACATTTCAAAAACACACACGCAATCAGTGTTTTCATGAACTGAGTCGGAAATCAGAAGTCAGGGTCTGGTTGTAGGGATACGTCAGCCGTTGAACCAACACTGGATTCCCCAAACCAATAACCACAATCATTAAACATAACACTATTTTCATTTAAAAGATCAGATTCTGAGTTCTTCAGTAGAACCAAAATCCTCTGATACCAATTTTTCATGATCCGTACCCCAGGGCCCGTGTCGTGACTACCCCAACCCTGCCTTCCATAGGCCAAGGGATGACGACAAACAAAGAAAGGTGTATTACCTAAAACCGGAAGGCATTTCCTTTATAAACTGTAAACTCACAAAAACCACACACACAACAAGTTACAATAAAAAGTAAACTATATATTAAATAGGGTGTGTATAGAAACTAAAGAGGCCGGAATATAATCCCAACTATAAATTACAAGTAAAATTGGAAAATAAAAATAAAACATAAATAAAATCTTGTGAAAACCCGCCAAGGATTCTACCTGAAGGGTGGGTATAGCTCATAAACGGTCGTCTCTATGGTACACCTTGTCTAAGGTCCACATATAAGTAGTCTCCAATCATGGTACCCTCTTCCTTAGTTAGTTCTTTCTATCATCTGCACAGGACACAACAAGGTGCAGGCGTAGCCCAAGAAGGGGTGAGTATAAAAATAATCAGTAGGGACCTTGAGACCCATAAAGGTCTCTTAAATCCACCAAGTACAAACCAAAAAATAAGGAAATAACCATCAACCCTACTTAGGTATATGCCCATACATATACCTAAGTTATCAAGATATACTCATCTTACACAGGAGGAATGAATACCACAAATGTAACACCAGGAAGGTAGGAGTACCACACAGGTAACACCATGAAGATATAGTGCCACACAAGTACACCATAAATATATAAGACTCATATCACATAGGTTTATGTGATGTATAGAAGTATGGATGATTAGTCACGAATCTTGCTCATCTTATTCTATAAAGAGGGACTGTTGTTGATTATATGGAGTCTAACCCACACAAGATCTATAGGTACTAACCCCCGCAATGCCACACACAGGGTCTTACCCACACAGGATAGGTATGCACTGACCCACACAGGATCACTGACCACTGACCCACACATTATTTGACCCACACAGGATTGGTATGTGCTGACCCAGATGGGATCGTTGAGCTCTGACCCACAAAGGATCTGACCCACACATGATCGGAATGCACTGACCCACATAGGATTTTTGAGTGCTAACACAAACAGGATATATAGGTATTAACACCCCGCAATGATCCACACAGGATCTGACCTGCCCAAAGTCGATAGGTAACCAACCTCTGTATTATCTGTCTCCAACCTCTACCCCACTACCAGACACTGGATTCCTCACACCCGGTGTGCTCGAGTTCCATAGAATCAATCCCTCTAGATATCGGTCATACCTAGACAACCACAAATTCCCAAATATAAGTATTCCAAAGGTATGTCACATCATAAGGTACCTAACACAACAGACAGTGCATCAATCAGATGCTCGGTCTGTAAGTCATTAGCGTTTTCGCTCCGAGGGCCCGATTTGATTCAGGGTTCAGTCCAACCCGGCCATACACCAACTTTATCCAAAACTAATGCGGATTATACCAAAAGGATATTCTCGATCCAAGGATTTATTTTCCGTAGATGGTTCATTTAACGGACGACCGATTCTCAAGATATGGCCAAAAGGCATAACTAGGTCTGGATGGGCCCGAGTCTGGTCTGACTCGGTCACCCCGACCCAACTCTACCCTGGTCCGGCCCAAATGGAATAGCCCACAGTGAGCCCAGACCTCATATAAGGCTTCCCGGCCAGGCCCGTAGGGCGGGGCCTATTGGCTCGGCCTGGTGGTGCGGCCCACTGGGTGAGGCTTGTTGGGCGTGGCCCGGTGGCGCGGCACGGTGGCGCGGCCTGCAGTTGCGTCCTGCTAGTGTGCCCTCATGGCATGGTCCTCCCAAGCTGGAACCGAAGGGCAGTGCCACCCTTCAATTCGAAATTCAAAAGGGCAGTTCCTTAGGGCGATGCCACATCACCTGTGGGGCCCAAGTGGGTACCAACGATCCACCACGGCCAACCGGGTGCTCCGGCCGGTCATCCTCCTTGCGGCGTAGTCATGCACTGCTAATCCACCATGGCCGACCGGGTGAAGTCTGCTCTTCGGCCTCCACTATGGCCTAGCAGTCACGCTCTCTTGTGCATCTGCTGGCACAGACACATGCCACCATCCCTTTATGTGGTCGAACGATGTGTCGGCCCTCCGCTTCTTCTGCGAGTCACCGCATCTCGGTTATTTGACCAAAAAAATGATCACTTATTCATGATCCTTGGGTCAAGGGCTCCACATCCATATGACATGATAAAAAAAATATTGGGTTTCCAGCATCATAAAATTTATGGCGTTGAAGAACGCATGAAAAATGCACAGAGAATCAACAGATAAAAGTCAAGGTATAAGCACGGGATGATGCCCATGTTAGTTTGGCCATCATTGTTCAAAAACCAAAATATAAATAATTATCAAATAAATTCAATCATATTAAAAAAAACCCCTACCATGACATTCACCTTTAGGAGTTGCTTCGGGGATGAAGACGAAGTCGATGAAGATGGTGACATCAACGTTCATCGCTTCCACAAGATGTTTCTGATCTAGGCTCAAGCATTGTCCTCATTCTTCGATTATGGAGGATGCTCTTCATTGGAGAGGGTGTTCCTCATTGAGGAATGTTCTCCCAAATCTCCTCCCCTTTTCCATTATTTTCCCCCATGAGATATGAGGTTCCAAATTAATAAGATTAAGTTTATTAATTAATTAATTAATTTGTTTCCACATTAATTGGGGAATTCCAAGGGTTAATGTTGATTCATTAATTCAGAATTAATGAATCCTTTTAATTAAAGAGGAATGTGATTACACATTTTGTGTAACCAGCCATTTAATGCCCATCATTAAATGCCTGACCACCCTCATGTGGTCCCCACCTTCAAGTTTCAAATGGGAGTTTCAATTTCAAAAATAAAATAATTAATATTTATTTTATTTTCTCCCATGAAATGTCTGAAAAATAATTTCCACCCTTGACCTACTTTGATCGAGGTGAATTTCTCCTTATGTGAATATTAGCACTATGAGTTCAACGTTTTCCTCATATTTCAATTCCGTGCACCAGTTCAATAGTTACAAAACCCCACTATTGCGTTTTCTGAACCTACGCGAAAAAAAAGTTCAGAAATTCATCCTTGGAACACTGTGCCTCGGAATCATGCGCTGTCAATTTTTGCGGACTCGTAACATTTCCATATAATTAAGAAAATTAAATTGAATAATCTGAGTCTTTACAATCATTTATAGGTGAGGTGCATTTATTTTTATGGGAGTAATCACATATTGTGAGACTGTCTGAAAAGATGTGTTGGGGAATATATGTAGGTATCTTGAGGACTATCATGGTAGAGGAAACACCATGATCATGGGTCTCTTAGGAGATGACAGGTTGGTCCCTATTGATGATACATTGGTAGACAATGAGGAGATTTCGGTGATGGAAGAAACTATGATATCCCTCTACCAACACCACTAGATTATTAACCTCAAGCTAAGGGAGATGGATTTCATGGCAATGGATAGTTTCAATATTTAAAGGCTTATGACATAGTAGTTCATGAGATGATTAGAGTAACAATATGTGTATTTTATAATTATTATTTAGTATTATTTGAATCAAGATCCCTTCCATCCTTCATCTCTATGCTCTTGGTGTGAGAGTTGGAGCACCTAGTTGAGGTGCAATCCCAACAACTTTATCTTGAGGTTCCAACAGTGAACATTTCTCCTATAACTTTTGACTTCCATAAATCTGATATATCACATAATAAGAGGAAGTCCATGTGGGAAATTATGGTCATCGTGATGGAACCCTATGACATCATCTTGGGTAAGGTTTGGTTGTCCATTGTTTGATTCAAGATTCACTATCACTGAAGAAGATTCATAGGTCTATGTATTAATAGAATGAAATTCAGATTTATGGGTGGGAGATATATCTTGGATAGAAAAGTGTATTCTATAATGAGGAGCATAAAACCATGCATCTATTATTTTCTGAGTATAGACCATATGCAATAGGCTCTTCAGGTATCTGGATTCCTTCAGTTTTGGTAGATTATATGGACATATTCCCTGAGGATTGTTTTGGGAAAAACATCAAGGATTAGGATGGAATATTGCATCAACATTCATCCTAGGACAACATTGATATTATGTATGTCATATAGAATGACCTAATCGAGATCTGAAAGCTATTGTTGCAGTTTGAGGTCCTTAGAAAGAAGGGTTTCCTTAGACCTTGTGTAGCCCCCTGGGAAGTACCAGTGTTTTTCGCGAACAAGGAGGACTTGAGCTTGTAACTTTTCTGGGATTATCAACACCAGGACCTGTAAATGATAAGGAACAAGTACATATTACTAGGAATTTAAGACCTATATTACTTTTTATAAGGCATATGATAGTTTTTTAAGATTGATCTCAGGTCCTGTTATAACCATTTGGGGGTTGTTGAGTCTCATATTCCAAATATTGCATTCATATTTTTCTATGGACATTATGAGTTCCTAAAGAATCTCTTTGGTGTTATGAAGTCCCCATTTGTATTTGTGGATTTGGTAAACCAAGTCTTCCAGCCAGAAATGGATATGTATTTTATCTTATTCATCAATGACATACTCATATATTATTCAA
This sequence comes from Viscum album, assembly GCA_963277665.1. Lineage (NCBI taxonomy): Eukaryota > Viridiplantae > Streptophyta > Magnoliopsida > Santalales > Viscaceae > Viscum > Viscum album. Next base: position 1,209,303,593 of record OY728121.1, read on the forward strand.
TATAGGGGGAGAATTATGAGTATTTTAGTATGGTTCTATATTTTCTTCGAGATTACTATCTTTAGGAAAATCACTTGGTGTGCCAGTTATAGACTCCTAAGCTTCCCTTTCTTGGGAATTCCATTTATGAGAATTTTTTTCCACAGAACCAACAGAAATCATTATATATGTTTATTTGGAGCCATATAAGAGCATTTAGATGGTGTTAAAATTCCATATCATGGCAGGGTACTATGGGATATTTGTGAAAGACATCTCCAGGATTTCCACTCTTTTGACTTGTCTAAAGTGGAAAAAGAATCCATTTTCCGAGACTAGGTAGTGTCTAAGGGACATTGAGGAGTCTATGTTGAGGATGATGATTTATCCTTTATTGATACTTTTAGAGGAGGTGGTGGGGGGTATGACTTGATGCAGTCGATGGTGTTGACTCCAATACTTATCGAGCATTTAAGAGAGTATGAGCTAGGAGACATCAGCAATGAGGTCTTACGTGACTATATATCCTTGGGGGATTCACCACATGGATATTTGGAAGTAGGAAATCATGAGATCCTTTTCAATGGACATAAAGTGTTACCAGTCATGATGGGGGAGGAGGTTATATGATAGTTCAATAATTATCCCCTAGTTATACATCCCATTTTGGGAAAGATATATAAAGACCATCAGTATCATTTTTGGTGGTTCATCATGAGATGGAGTGTAGTAGAATTAATCTTTCAATCCTTACATATCAGTTTGTGAAGGATGAGAAAAATTTTTTGGAAATATTTTTCCATATTCTTGATATCCCATAGTGGAAGTGGGATAACATATCCATGGGAATTGAGATAGGAATTCCATGAATAATGAATGGACCTGATGCTATATAGGTTGTAGTTTACGGACTCAGGAAGTCATCACACTTCCTATTAGGGACATAGTTCAGTGAATAGCTTCAAAAAGTTGTATAAATGGGAGATCATTCTCCTCCATGGGGTTTCCTTGTTGATTTTCTCCAATCACGACACATATATTACATAAATGTTTTGAAGTGTCTTACAGGAGGAATTCATGACCTAAATGAGGATGAGTACAACCGTTCACACATAGACTGATGGGAAGACTGACCACACTATCAAAGAGATGAAGGATATACTGAGGTCTTATAAGTTATATTCAATCTAGATTTGGGGGGATCTCATTTATTTAGTAGATATCACAGAAAAATATATCTACCACTCTAATTTAGGAATTCCACCATTTTGGGTCCATGTAGGGGAGACCTCATAGGTCACCCTTTTTTGGATAAAGATTAGTGAGACATCTCTTGTGGGTCCAGATTTGGTGTAGGCAATGAATCAAAAGTTCTAGGTCATCCATGAGAGGATGTGAACGGACCAAAGAAAGAATAAATCTTACACAAAGTGTGTTCATTGGACTTTGGAGTTTGAGTAGGGATACAATGTTTTCCTCCGAGTCTCCTTGTGAAGAGGTTTATGGAGGTTTATCTAGGGAGGAAATCTATCCCTGAGGTTCATCAAGATGATTGAGATCATACAGAGGGTTGGGGAAGTGTCTCACCAACTCTCCCTACCCCACACAACTCGAGTGGGTTCCTAGAATCTACCTTGTGTCACAATTGTGGAGATACATGGATAACCTCACAAATATCATCAACTTTGGAGGGCTAGACATTGAAGATGGATCCAAATTTGCAGATCTCCTAATGGTGACTGAGGATCAACCAGAGAAGACCCTACATGGATGGACCATCTCCTTAGTTTGTGTGTTTTGGCAGCCAAAGAATGTTCAAGATAGTTCATTAGAGTGGGATAAGAAAGTGAGATCTCATTATGCTGAGTTGTTTGTCTAATTTTTCATTTAAAGGATGAAAATAATGAAGGATTGAATGATGTAGTGACCCATTTTAGTTATTGTAAGACTTTTAAATATTTAATAATATATTTCCTAACTCTGGCATAAATATGGTGTGAGTTTTTGAGTCCTGATTTTCCCAAGATTAATTTTATAATAATATTAAATATATTTTATATTATAAGTTTCCAGTTTCATTTAAAATTGTATACCACTCAATATTAATCACAGATTAAAAACATGAGACCATAGTGGAGTTTGTGTAATGTGTTGGTTACCCTATCGGTGACCTAAAATTGGTCAACATGGGGTGTTTGGACATCCCTCCCATTGGTGGTACATTCAGTAGATTTCTTAATTAATTAATTAATTTCACATAACCCAATTTCGTAAAAATAAATCACTATGGATAATATTTTTCTGTTAGTTTAATAAACACAAAAAGGATACCATTTCTCTTCACCACCTTCTGTTGGCGAATCAAATTAGGTGATGACAAAACTCTAGAACATAGTAGACAAGGATGCTATGAAAGAAATGGCTTCCCTCGATTGTTGTTGAGAACATTCTTTCATGAATAATGATCTGATATCCATGCAATACTTTTTATTTTTTTATGCCATTTTTTATTAAATTTATTGATCAGATCAATCTTTTATATTGTACTTCTCCAATTACAGATCCTTTAAATTCTCTCATGTACAAATTTTATAATTTATTCATTATTTTTAAAACCCTAGATATCTGGATTATTGATCATTAGATAAGAAATCTTGACCAATGGTGGTTATACATATCGTATTTTACTTTATTCCTTCTTTTTCTTTGTATTATACACCGATATTACCCCACAAACCCAGTTTGAAATTTTTGGGTGGTACCAAGCTGATTCACGCTCAAATTTACCCAAGAGAAGAAGGTAGGACGGTCCTTGTAGTTTAGCTTGGATTGTCGAATCCTCAGAGACCTAAGAAGTAACCTATAGACACGTAAATTCTATGGACTGTTATTGGATATGAAGTGGCCAACTTGGGTTGATTTTATATGGGTTTAAAGGAACTCTAATATACTTAAGTGAATTCAATTTAAAAGAATGAGTTGATCCTAGGTTATTTCTCGGGCTGGATTGGACGTATTTCCTTTTCATTGATTTCAATTTTTTATATTTGAGATGGGTTCATTTAAGGAGATAAAACAACATCATCACTTACTGGTTTAATGCCTACACCCTTTAACACTAATCACCTATACACTTTAAGGATCAATGTTTTGAGCACTTCAAGGTAAAGGTTCTTATTAGCACTTGAAGTGTGTGACGTTAAATTCAACAAGGATGATAGAGTTTAAAAATCATCAAATAAAAATATCAATTAATGAAGTGATTATATATTAATGGGATGATATATAAAATCCAATCCAGCCCATTTCTACTCCCTTGTATCAACCCATAAGTGGGTTATCCCTCCATTTATCCCATGGTTTCAATGGAAGTGGAAAGTAGACTCATGAGGGAGGAAATGGAGAAGTAAAGAAAACAAAAAAAATAAAATGATCACTCCACCGTTGTGTGAATAATTTCACAAGGTTTGGTGTGAATAAATTCACACCTTGATTCAACGTTATTGAAGTGATATGAAGAAAAACAGAATAAGAGTATAATAAGAACTTTTATTAAGAAACTAAAGTGAATTGAACAACTTACATGTGAAAGACAAATTTGAGACAACAAAATTGCAGCATTACTATACAATTGAACAAAGCACTAAAATATCCTTCAACCATCCAAAACCACTGCAATAAATAGACATGTTTTAACCCTTGGGTAGAGCCTCCAACATTCCATGTCTTCTCAATTAATTGTGGTAGGCCATAGGTGGGTGGAAAGTAAGGGAGAGTTGATTTTTCCACCCTTGACCCAAGGTGGCAGACAGCTTTCCTTCACCGAACAGATTCAATTGGAAGACCTTCAAAATTACCAAATAAGAGTGGTCCATAGAATAAGGAAATTGAGATACGGATGTCTTCTAACCTCCTGTAAAATTTGGGCCCATTTATAGTTGTGGATTACTAGATTTGATCATATTAGATGGCTGTTTTTCTGTGCCGCAGAATCTGGACCAGAATTTTATCTCTAACTTGGGCCGCCTAAATTGACTATATAGAGGCCGAATTAGCCTTGGATCCTGAAGCATGATTTGTTCCTATACAGGTCTTCGAGCCTCCCAAGAAATTTGGGATTCATTGAGCTTGTAGTTGTGGCCCCACATTCTCATCAGTGGGCTGGTGTCCAATCTGCCTTATCCAGAATTGCTTCCTTTCATTGCCAAATATCTCCATCATCCTTTATGAATCTTTCATTGATACTTAAAGTGAATATCCAGTTCAAAAGAATATCAAATTAAAATATTTATAATTATATTCCTTAAAATTAGATAAATCATTGGGTACTTCAAATGATGTTAAAAAATATACCACATAATAGTGCATTTTAAGAAGGTATTACAATCATAATGTGAAATGATGTTCAAAGTGTAAAATGCACTAAAATGGTGCTTATGAATAACAAAGAACATGAATATTATATATATTAACAATTAATATTATCCTCATTTAGTGGTTAATCACACCCCCCAACTTATGTTTTTCTAGTCCCGAGCAAAATATATCTCAACAATATGAAATTCGAACTCCTTTTTACCAAAACATTTTAATTCACAATGATCACCAAAAACCATTATACCAAACAATCATGAAACCCATCTAAATATTTTAATACAATATTGTTTCATAAGAAAATCCCGATCCCAAGCCCATTCCTTTGTATAAATTCATTTCCATATTTCATCCAATATCAATTAAGTATGAGGATGTGTTGTGAATCACAATAGACATGGGGGTTCATCTTAATTCAAGGGAAAAATGATGGGAGCTCTAGGTGGAATTGCATTTCAATATTAAGATGAGTATTCAAAAAAAAAATTGTATCATTTTGTTTTGTTTTGTTTTGTTTTTTTTTTCAATTTTTCCATGGTAATTGAAATTGCACTCAAAAGAGTCAACCCATGTAGTGAGACTTTGCCGATGACTCCAAGGCTCAAAGACCATAAGGCACCAAGTGAATCCCACATACTCGGGCATCATATCGAGTTAACTCAGTTAAAAAAATTCAAATTAACAAAAATAGAGATAAAATTACTAACTCTGGGCCAGACAACTATGAAGTCACGATCCCCAAGTGCTGAAAGCAACGCATTAGGTCATTTCATTGATCTACGCGCAAATTTATTGTTTTTTTAATTATTTTATTGAATAATCATATTAAAACTAAATTGATCACCAAACCTATGCTATTTATTTGGGGGACCCCATCAACTCAAACTAATACCCCACTATCCAAAGACGTGCATTGTGATATTTTTTTATTTGGATGAAAATATAAACGATGAAATATCACATTGGACAACCAGACTTTCCAAAATCTATGCACCTGAAATTATAGAAGGATTAAAATCAGAATCGGGGCATGCTAAATTATTTGATATTCAGTTTCAAAGTGTGCAATGTATATTACCATGATCCAAGTTAAATGAATTTTTCCTTCCATTTACACTTTTTTTTCATATCATTCATTTTTTTGAAAAAAAGCATTTTTTTTATTTTATCTCCCACCCATCTTAAAACAAAACTGTCCCCAGTGTTTGAATAAATGAAAATTTAGAAAGAGTAGAGGAAGATAATGGATGTTCAAAAAGGAAATTGAAACTCAGGATCATGGAATGAAATCACCTAGTGGTTGAAGTTGAAGTTCTTGCTGCTCTAAATTAGTCCTTTGACCTCTTGGGGGAAATAGGAACCTCTTTAATTGAACATGTATCACCCAAAATAGTACGTGAACCAAAAGAAGAACAAACCAGAAAAAACAAAATACACGACTTATTTAATTCCATGTATCATCATTTTTATGTTTTTTTCCTGTTTTTCTATTTTTTTAAATCAAACTAATGATACATTGTCTTCTTTTAATATTCTTGGTAAGGTATTACTTAGGGATCACACCACGTGACACAGATGAATACGGTGCTCCCCTTTCATTCCCATCATTACTCATAATAGAATAACAAGTCAACAGTATTTTTTTAATATAAAAATGATTAATTAGTCCTATTTAAAATATTTATTTTATTAAAACAACAAAATGATAGGAAACATGAGAACCATGGGTTTCCTCCCATGAAGCTCTTTGTGTAACATCGTTATCCCGACATGAACCCTAAATCTATCAATTTTTTCTTGGTTCAAAGGTTGGATCAGTTAAATCAACCTCTATTTCTTGTTTATTGAATGATTCAATGAATGGTTTTAAACATTGACCATTGACCTTGAAAATGTAACAACTTTTGGGATCTTGAATCTCTACTCCCCATGGGGGTACACATGATGCACTATGAAAGGTCCTGACCATCTTGACCTTATCTTTCCCGGGTGTAAATGAAGTTTTGAACTATAGAAGAGCACATGTTTTCCCAGTTCAAAATGTTTGACCTTGATATTCCTAGATTGGTAGTCTTGAACTCTATCTTTATTGATCCGTGAATTTTCATAATCCTCCATCCTTAATTCCTCCAGTTAATTGAGATCTAATTTCCTTTTTGTTTCGGGCAATGAGAGGTCATAATCCATTTTCTTAATTGCCCAAAAGGCCTTTTGTTCAATTTCAATAGGTAAATGGCATGATTTTCCATAAACCAACCTATATGGGGACATTCCTAGAATGGTTTTTAATGTTGTATGATATGCCCAAATAGAATCTAAGAGTTTCTAAGACCAATATTTCTATGAGGGGTTGACATTTTTTTCAATATTTTTCTTAATCTCTCTATTTTCTAAGTCAGCTTGACCATTGGTTTGAGGATGGTATGAAGTGTAAACTTTATGATAAATACCATACTTATACCTGAGTGAAGAGAATGATTGACGGTAGAAATGGGTTCCTTGATCACTGATTATAGCCCTAGGAATTCCAAATCGAGAAAATATGTGCTCTTTCAGAAATCGGATCACAACATGATGGTCATTAAACGTGGTGGGAATGGCTTCAACCCATTTTGAAACATAATCAATAGCTAAAGGATATAGAGGTATCCCCTAGAGTTTGGGAAGGGTCCCATGAAATAAATTCCCCAACAATCGAAGATTTCAATGACCTGAATGGGAGTGAGGGTCATTTGATTCTTTTTTGTGATGGACCCTACTTGTTGACACCTAGGACAGATTTGACAAAACTTGTAGGAGTCCCTTGAGTGGGTGGGCCAGAAGTTACCACATGGAAGAATCTTAGAAAATTTTTTCGTAGAGGAAAAGTGACCTCCACATGCCTCACTATGATAGAATTTAAGGATGGACTCTTGTTCAGATTCTGGAACACACCTCCTAATGACTTGGTCAGGGCAGAACTTATAGAGGTATGAATCATCAGACACATTGTGTCTGACATTAAAAAGGAATTTCCTTCGGGATTGAGTCCCTAAGAATTTCGGAATGAATTCTATAACTAAGAAATTGTCTATGTCGGCATACCAAGGGAAGTCACTCATAGAGTATAGGTGTTCATCATGAAATGAATCAGACACAGAAAGGTGATTTTAGTTGTCTTTGAATTCCATCCTAGAGAGGTGATCAACTACAACATTTTCAAAACCATTTTTATCTTTGATTGTGTGGTCAAATTATTGTAAAATAAGGATCCACCTAATCATTCTAGCCTTAGTATCTTGTTTTGGGATGATGTATTTTAGTGCATAATGGTCAGTGAACACAGTGATGGGGGTCCTAAGAGGTAGGACCTAAACTTCTCTAAAGCAAACACAATAGAAAGTAACTCCTTTTCAGTAGTGGTGTAGTTTATTTGGGAATCATTTAAGGATTTTCTTGCATAAGTAATGACATAAAGAGTTTTATCACATCATTGTCCTAACACAGCTCCAACAACAAAGTCACTGGAATCACACATAAGTTGAAAAGGAAGGTTCCAATTTGGAGATTTCATGATAGGAGGAGAGGTGAGAGATTATTTGAGGGTTGAGAACGAACCTTGAAAATTTTTTGTCCAAACAAATGTAGCATCCTTTACTATGAGAGCACAAAGGGGACGAGATATTGAACTAAACTCCTTGATGAATCTTCTATAGAAACCAGTATTTCCTAAGAAAGACCTCACTTCCTTGATAGTTTTGGGGTTATGGAAGGTGATGAATGATGTCAACCTTGGCTTTATCAACTTCAATACCCCTAACTGACACTAGATGGCCTAGAACTATTCCCTCTTTAACCATGAAATGGTATTTTTCTCAATTTCGGACTAGATTATTTTCTTCACATCTTGACAAGACTCTCTCTACATTCCTCAGAAATCCCTCAAATGTATCCCCAAACATAGAGAAGTCATCCATGAAGACCTCTAGAAAATCCCCTACCATGTCTGAGAAGATTCCCATCATACACCATTGGAAGGTTCCAGGGGCACTGCATAACCAGAAGGGAAAGAATTTGAAAGCAAAGGTTCTGAATGGACATGTGAATGTAGTATTTCCTTGATCCTCTAGGGACACATCAATTTGATTATACCCTGAGTACCCATCTAAGAAATAGTAGAACGCATGACCTACCAGTCTCTCAAGGACTTGGTCAATGAATGGTAAGGGGAAATGGTCCTTCTTGGTGAATGAGTTTAACTTCCAATAGTCAATGCATACCCTCCATCCACTACTCACCCATGTTGGAAGAATCTCTCCATCCTCATTGGTTATCACTGGGAGTCCATCCTTTTTTGGAACCACTTGGATTGGGCTCACCCATTCAATCTCAGCTATGGGATATATGATACCATATATTAACAATTTCATAAGTTCTTTCCTTACTACCTCCATGAGATTAGGATTGAGTCACCGTTGAGTTTGATGACATGGCCTTGAATGAGATTCCAGAACAATCCTATGAGTCCCAATAAGTGGGCTAATCTCATGAATATCAGAAAGGGTCCAACCAATGGATTTTTATTCCTCCTAATGATATCTAGAAGAATCCTTTCATGATTGTATTTAAGATAAGAACAAATTACAATAGAATGTGTTTGATTGTCCCCTAGGAATGCATACTTGAGTGTAGTGGGAAGTTCCTTCAATTCAAGATCAGGTTGGTTCATAATTTCAACAGAAGATTGGGACATTGGATCAAGTTCAATTTCCTTTTTTAGAGTTTCAGGTAGGATTTATTCCCCACTTGTATAAGTTTCATCTAATATATTGGATTGATCATATTTCGGGAAGGAATTTGGACTGGTCTCCATGAAAGTGGTTTCTTGAAATGTTTCACTGAATGTTTTACCTAAGACTTCATCATAAGAGAAATTTGAAAATGATTCTATCCAAGGAGATAAACTTCCTTTATATGAACAAAGGAAATCAATCTCGTCCCAACTTAAACATTCATCAAATATTCCTTGATGTTCCATGGATTCATTATCAATTCTTTATATCATATTTAATTCATCAATGTCCTCGTCATCCCCTATTTGTGAGCTTTCATTATAGATGTTCAAGTCTAGACTCATGTTCCCAAAGGTAATGGTCATGTTCCCATTTCGGACTCGGATAACAGATTTGATTTTTGCAAGGAAATAATGACCAAGGATGATTGGGGTTTGTTCCTTATTTCCTAAGTTTGGATGGTTGTCAAGGATAATGAAATCAGCAGGGTAGATGGAGTATTAAACCTTTACCAGAGCGTCCTCCAAAATCCCCTTTGGAACCCTAATGCTACGATCCGCAAGCTGAAGTGTGAAAGATGTGGGTTGGATCTCTTCTAGGCCTAAGTAGCAGTACACATCATATGGGATGAGATTGACACTAGCACCTAGGTTACACAAGGCCTTGACAACATTGCCCTCTCCTATTTCATCATTGATGTAAGGGAAACCCGAGTCTTTCAACTAAGTTGGAATGGTCCCTTGAATGGTGGTACTCACATTAGCAGCCAAAAGGACTTGGTTTTTATGAGAATTTTTTTTAAAAGTGCACAAGTCCTTAAGGTACTTTGAGTAGGCCGGTATGGTTTGGATTGCATCGAGAAGGGGTATGTTAAACTTGGCTAGTGAAATGATTTCCCTCAATGATTCACTCAGTTTAGGCTTGGGTTTCCCCCTAATGCGTTGAGGAAATGGTGCAGGTTGTGGGGTTGTTTGTTGAATAGTTGTTTCTTTCACATTGTTATCAGTTTCCTTAGATTGATCTTGGTGTTCATTTGAAATTTCATCCAAGTTTGAATCTACAGGTGGGTTCTTAATTAGTTGTTCAGGTTTCTCAATTGATTTCCCACTTTTTAAAACAGTCACAACCTTTAGTTGTTAATGAGTTGTTTGAGTAGAACTTGAATCTCCCCTAGAAGTTGAGGATGGAGCCTCCTGAGTAGGAATGGGTTCCTTTCCAGTTTTGATGGTCTCAAGTTATTGTTTTTGGGAAGAGACTTCTGAGTTTGTCCTCTCCATTTGTTTGCACAGTTGTTCTAGTAGGCATTGTGGAACAGTTTAGGATGGTGATTGAGAAGATTGGCTTATCCTAGGGGGATATTTTGGAGGTAGGATGGTTTGTTGAAAATGGACTGGTGGCTATTGGTATTGGATAGGTTCGGTTTGGAACTGGTTATGGGTTTGGTAGTTCTGATGGGGGTAAGGATTTTGTCCCTGTGGTTGGCTAGGCTGTTGGATATCGTTCCTGCGGAAGCCTGGGTGGTCAATATACCTTGGGTTAAAGTTGTTTTGGTATTAAGGCTTTTGAAAGTTCAAGGCATTTACTTATACTGGGGGTCCTCCTAAAAGAATATCCTTGATGGATGGTATGGTTCAGCAGTTGTCTATCTTATAGTCATGTTTGTCACAAATTTTTCAAACAGGGTCAATAGATTGGATTTCATGGACATTCCTATGGTCTATCTCTTCCACCTTCCTAGATAGTGCTGCGAGTTTAGCCCTAAGGCTTTCCTCCTCTCTATGTGTATTAATTCCAGTAGTTCATTGTGGATTTTCTGAATAAGGTAAAGTTCCCCATGTTTGGTTTTGTTCAGAAAGGATTTCTAGATACTCTTAAGCATCATTTGGGGCTATGTTTTTAAAGGTTCCATTACACATCATGTCAATGAATTGTTTGTTCCCCGGACCCAACCCTTCATAGAAAATTATCACTTGTTCAGGAATAGAAAAACCATGGTGTGGAACCATGTTTAGAGTGCCTTTGAACCTCTCCCATGTTTCATAGAATGACTCTCCCTCTTTTTAAAAAATTTTTGGATACTCTTTTTATGTGTAATTGTTTTATAGTGAGGAAAGTATTTTTTTTTAGAATTCTCATTGTAATTGGTACCAAGAGTTGATGGATGATGGTATCATATTTTTTAGCCAATTTTTAGCTTTATCCTTTAAAGAAAAATTAAATAGCCTAATATTAGTTGATTCTAGTTGATGTGAGGGACACATGGCCTCTACAATGCCATTGAACCCCTTAATGTGAAGGTAGTGCATCTCAGACTCCATTCCATGGATTGTGGGAAGATTGTTTTGGAATGGGGTTTAAAGATATAGTTGTCATCTCCTAGGGAATTGTGTCTAATTAATGAGGGGGCATTGGTACAAGAATGTGTGAGGAAGTCATTCATGGTTTGATCCATTTCATTCCCCAAGTTTGGGGCTGTCTCATTTGGGTTTCCATTTGGGTTCCCACCCAGAGTTATGAGTGGGTTTCATTGAAGACCTTCCATTCAAATAGGCTTAATTTTTGACTCTGGAGTATTAGGAATATTAATATCTAATGTAAAGTGTTCCCTTGGTGTACTTGACTCCCCATCCTCAGGACTATCCACCATAACTAGACGGTTTGATTGATCTCGGTTGCAGGCAGACATGCACCAAAAGAAAAAGAAATGAGAAAGGGACAAGATAAGAGACTTTGGATGAGAAAAGAAGAAATGGGGGAGAATAGAATGGGTGTTATATGACTTACTTGGGTCCCTGGAAACAGCGCCAAAATTTTACTCACGCTCAAATTTACCCAAGAGAAGAAGGTAGGACGGTCCTTGTAGTTTAGTTTGGGTTGTCCAATCCTCAGAGACCTAAGAAGTAACCTATAGACATGTACAGTATATGGAATGTTTTTTGATATGAAGTGGCCAACTTGGGTTGATTTTATATGGGTTTAAAGGAACTCTAAGAGACTTAAGTGAATTCAATTTAAAATAATGATTTGACCCAAGGTTATTGCTTGGGGTGGATTGGACGTATTTCCTTTTCAATGATTTCAATTTCTTATATTTGAGATGGGTTCATTTAAGGAGATAAAACAACATCATCACTTACTGGTTTAATTCCTACACCCTTTAATACTAATAACCGATCACTTCAAGGTAAAGGTTCGTATTATCACTTGAAGTGTGTGGCCTTAAATTCAACAAAGATGATGGTGTTTAAAAATCATCAAATAAAAATCTCAATTAAAGAAGTGATTATACATTAATTGGGTGATAAATAACATCCAATACAGACCCTTTATACTCCCTTGGATCAACCCATAAGTGGGTTAGCTGTCCATTGATCCCATGGTTTCAATGGAAGCAGAAAGTAGACTCATGAGGGAGGAAATGGAGAAGTAAAGAAAGCAACAAAAATAAAATGATCACTCCACCGTTGTGTGAATAATTTCACAAGGATTGGTGTGAATAAATTCACACCATGATCCAACGGTATCGAAGTGATATGAATAGCAACATAATAAGAGTAGAAGAAGAACTTTTATTAAGAAACTAAAGTGATTTGAACAACATAAATGTGAAAGACAAATTTGAGACAACAAAATTGAAGCTTAACATTACAATTGAACAAAGCACAAAAATATCCTTCAATATTCCAACACCACTACCTTAAATAAGAATTTTTGAGCCCTTGGGTCAATCCTCCAACAGTCCAAGTCTCCTCAATTAATTGTGGTAGGCTATAGGTGGTTGGAAAGTAAGGGAGAGTTGATTTTTCCACCCTTGACCCGAGGTGGCATCCAGCTTTCCATTACCGAACAGACGCACTTCGAAGTCCTTATAGATGGCTGAATCATAGTGGTACATAGAAAAATAAATGTAGATCATGGTATCTTATAACTGCCTGAAAAATTTGGGCCCATTTGGAGTTGTGGATTCCGAGATTCGGTCATATTATTGGGATGTTTTTCTGGGCCGCAGAATCTAGCCCAAAATTTTATCTCTAACTTAGGACTCCTAAATGGACACCATGAAAGCAGAATTAACATTGGATCCGGAAGATTGATTTTTAATTATACATGTCTTCAAGAATCGCATGAAATTTGGGATTCATTGGGCTTGTATGTTGGGCTCCACATTCTAATAAGTGGGCTGGTGTCCAATCTGCCTTATCTAGAATTGATTCCTTTCATTGCCAAATATCTCTATTGTCCTTTATGAATCTTTCATTGATCCTTGAAGTGAATATCCAGTTCAAGAGAATATCAAATTAAAATATTTATAATTAGATTCTTTAAAATTAGATGAATCATTGGGAACTTCAAATGACGTTAAAAAATGTACCACATAATAGTGCCTTTTAAGAAGGTATTACAATCATAATGTGAAATGATGTTCAAAGTGTAAAATGAACTAAAATGGTGCTTATGAATAACAAATAACATGAATATTATATATATTAACAATGAATATTATCCTCATTTATTGTCTAATAACACCCCCAACTTATGTTTTGCTAGTCTCGAGAAAAATATATCTCAACAATATGAAATTCAAACTCCCTTTTACAAAAACATTTTAATACACAATGACCACAAAAAACATTTATACCAAAAAATCATGAAACCAATCAAAATATTTTAATACAAGATTGTTTCATAAGTATATCCCAATCCCAATCTCATTCCTTTGTTCAAATTCATTGCCATATTTCATCCAATATCAATTTAGTATGAGGATGTGTTGTGCATCACAATAGACTTGGGGGTTCATCTTAATTCAAGGAAAAAATGACAGAAGCGATAGGTTGAATCACATTTCAATATTAATATGAGTATTCAAATTTTTTTTGTATCATATTTTTTTGTTTTTATTTCAATTTTTTCCTGGTAATTGAAATTGCACTCAAAAGAGTCAACCCCTGTGGTGAGACTTTACCGATGACTCCCAGGCTCAAAGACCTTAGGGCACCAAGTGAATCCCACATACTCGGGCATCATCTCGAGTTAACTCAGTCAAAAAAAATTCAAATTACCAAAAATAGAGATAAAATTACTAACTCTAGGATAGAAAACTATGAAGTCACGATCCCTAAGTGTCGAAAGCCACACATTAGGTCATTTCATTGCTCTACGCAAAAATATATTGTTTTTTTAATTTTTTTATTGAATACTCATATTAAAACTAAAATGATCACCAAACCTATGATATTTATTTGGGGGACCCCATGAACTCAGACTAATACCCCACTATCCAAAGGACGTGTATTGTGATATTTTTTTATTTGGATGAAAATATAAATGATGAAATATCACATTAGATAGCCAGACTCTCCAAAATCTATGCTCATGAAATTATACAAGGATTTAAATCAGAATCAAGGCATGCTAAATTATTTGATATTCAGTTTCAAAGTGTGAAATGTGTATTACCATGTTCAAAGTTAAAGGAATTTTTCCTTCCATTTACACATTTTTTTTCAAATCATTCATTTTTTTGAAAAAAAACATTTTTTTTATTTTATCTCCCCCCAAACATAAAACAACATTGTCCCGAGTGTTTGAAGAAATGAAAATTTAGGAGTAGGGGAAGATAATGGAAGTTCGAAAAGGAAATTGAAACTGAGGATCATGGAATGAAATCACCTAGTGGTTGAAGTTGAAGTTCTTGGTGCTCCAAATTAGTCCTTTGAACTCTTGGGGGATGTAGGCACCTCCTTGATTGCACATGTATCACCCAAAACAGTACCTGAACCAAAATAAGATCAAACCAGACAAAACAAACGACACAACAACTTATTTAATTCCATGCATCATCATTTTTATGTTTTTTCCTATTTTTCTGTTTTTTTAATCAAACTAATGATACATTGTCTTCTTTTAATTTTCTAGGTAAGGTATTCCTTAGGGATCACACTGCGTGACACGGATGAATACGGAACTCCCCTTTCATACTCGTCCATACTCATAATAGAAGAACAGGTCAATAGTCTTTTTTTAAATATAAAAATGATTAATTAATCCTATTTAAAATATAGATTTTATTAAAACAATAAAATGATAGGAAACTTGAAAACCATGGGTTGACTCCCATGCAGCTCCTTGTTTAACTTTGTTAGCCAGAAATGGACACTAAATCTATCATTTTTTTTCTGGTTCATAGGTTGTATTAGTTAACACAACCTCTATTTCCTGTTTATTGAATGATTCAATGAATGGTTTTAACCATTGACCATTGTCCTTAAAAATGTAACCACTTGTGGGATCTTGAATCTCTACTGCCCCATGGGGGTACACATGATTCACTATGAAAGGTCCTAAGCATCTAGACCTTACCTTTCCTGGGAGTAAATGAAGTTTTGAACTATACAAGAGAAGATGTTTTCCCAGTTCAAAATCTTTGACCTTGATATTCCTAGATTGGTAGGCTTGAACTCTAGCTTTATTGATCCTTAAATTTTCATAAGCCTCCATCCTTAATTCCACCAGTTCATTGAGATCTAATTTCCTTTTTGTTTTGGCCAATGAGAGGTCACAATCCATTTTCTTAATTTCCCAAAAGGCCTTATGCTCAATTTCAACAGGTAAATGGCATGATTTTCCAAAAACCAACCTATATGGGGAAATTCGTAGAATGGTTTTGAATGTTGTACGATATGCCCAAAGAGCATCTAAGAGTTTCTCAGACCAATCATTCCTAGAGGGGTTGACAGTTTTTTCAAGAATTTTCTTAATATCTCTATTTTATAACTCATCATGACCATTGGTTTGAGGATGGTATGAAGTGGAAACTTTATGAGAAATACCATACTTATACATGAGTGAAGAGAATGGGAAATTGCAGAAATGGGTTCCTCGATCACTGATTATAGCCCTAGGAATTCCAAATCGAGAAAATATGTGCTCTTTCAGAAATCGGATCACAACAGGATGGTCATTAGACTTGGTGGGAATGGCTTCAACCCATTTTAAGAAATAATCAATAGCTAAAAGGATATATAGGTATCCCCTAGTTTTTGGGGAGGGTCCCATGAAATCAATTCCCCAAAAATCAAAGATCTCAGCGACCATAATGTGAGTGAGGGTCATTTGATTCCTTTTTGTGATGGACCCTACTTGTTGACACTTAGGATGGCTTTGACAAAATGAGAAGCAGTCCCTTGAGAGGGTGGGCCAGAAGAGACCACATTGAAGAATCTTAGAAGATGTTTTCATAGAGGAAAAGTGACCTCCACATTCCTCACTATGATAGAATTTAAGGATGGACTCTTGATCAGATTCTATAACACACCTCCTAATGACTTGGTCATGGCAGAACTTATAGAGGTATGGATCATCAAACACATAGTGACTAACATCAGAAAGGAATTTCCTTCAAGCTTGAGTCCCTAAGAATTTTGGAATGACTACTGTAACTAAGAAATTGGATATGTCGGCATACCAAGGTCAGTCACTCACAGTGTATAGGTGGTCATCGGAAAATGAATCAGACTCAGAAAGGTGATTTGAGTTGTATTTGAATTCCATCCTAGAGAGGTGATCAGCTACAAAATTTTTAACACCCTTTTTATCTTTGATTGTGAGGTCAAATTCTTGTAAGATAAGGACCCACCTAATCAGTCTAGCCTTAGCATCTTGTTTTTGGAAAAGGTATTTTAGTGCATAATTGTCAGTGAACACAATGATGGGGGATCCTAAGAGGTAGGACCTAAACTTACCTAAAGAAAACACAATAAAAGGTAACTCCATTTCAGTAGTGGTGTAGTTTATTTGGTAATCATTTAAGGATTTTCTTGCATAATCAATGACATACGGAGTTTTATCACAGCGTTGTCCTAACACAGCTCCAACAGCATAGTCACTGGCATCACTCATAAGTTCAAAAGGAAGGTTCCAATTTGAAGATTTTTTAATGGGAGGAGAGGTGAGAGAGGATTTGAGGGTTGAGAATGAACCCTCACAACTTTCTGGGCAATCAAATGGAGAATCCTTTACTATGAGAGCACAAAGGGGACTAGATATTGAACTAAAGTCCTTGAAGAATCTTCTATAGAAACCAGCATGTCCTAAGAAAGACCTCACTTCCTTGCTAGTTTTGGGTGATGGAAGGTGACGAATGATGTCAACCATGGATTTATCAACTTCAATCCCCCTACCTAAGACCATATTGCCTAGAACTAGTCCCTCTTTAACCATGAATTGGCATTTTTCCCAGTTTAGGACTAGATTATATTCTTCACATCTTGACAAGACTCTCTCTACATTCCTCATACATCCCTCAAATGTATCCCCAAACACAGAGACGTCGTCCATGAGGACCTCTAGAAAATCCCATACCATGTCTGAGAAGACTCACATCGTGCACCGTTGGAAGGTTCTGGGGGCATTGCATAACCCTAAGGGCATGCATTTGAAAGAAAAGTTTCCGAATGGACATGTGAATGTTATCTTCCCTTGATCCTCTAGGGAGACCTCAACATGATTATACCTTGACTACCCATCTAAGAAACAATATAACACATGACCTTCCACTCTCTCAAGGACTTGGTCAATGAATGGTAAGGGTAAATGGTCCTTCTTGGTGAATGATTTTAACTTCCTATAGTCAATTTAGACCCTCCATCCACTACTTACCCTTGTTGGAAGAATCTCTCCATCCTCATTGGTTATCACTGTGATTCCAACCTTTTTTGGAACCACATGGATTGGGCTCACCCATTCACTCTTAGCTATGGGATATATGATACCATCTATTAAAAATTTCAGATGTTATTTCATTACTACCTCCATGAGATTAGGATTAAGTCACCTTTGAGGTTCAAAACATGGCCTTGAACAAGATTCTAGAACAATCCTATGAGTCCCGATAAGTGGGCTAATCCCAGGAATATCAGAAAGGGTCCAACCAATGGATTTTTTATGCCTCTTAAGGACATCTAAAAGCATCCTTTCATGAATGGATTCAACCAAATAATAAATACCAATAGGATGTGTTTGATTTTCCCCTAGGAATTCATACATGAGTGTAGTGGGAAGTTCCTTCAATTCAAGATCAGGTTGGTTCAGAATTTCAACAGATGATTGGGACATTGGATCAAGTACGATTTATTTTTTTAGAGTTTCAGATAGGATTGATTCCCCACATGTAGAAGTTTCAGCTACTATATTGCACTGATCAGATTTAGGGAAGGAAATTGGAGTGGTATCCATGAAAGTGGTTTCTTGAAAGGTTTCACGGATTGTTCGACCTAAGTCTTCATCATAAAAACAATTTGAAAATGATTCAAGCCAAGGAGATAAACTTGCTTCATATGAACAAAGGAAGTCAATCTCATCCTGACTTAAACATTCATCAAATATTCTTTGATGTTCCATGGATTCAATATCAATTCTTCCTATCATATTTAATTCATGAATTTCCTCGTCATCCCCTATTTGTGAGATTCCATTATAGATGTTCATGTTTAGACTCATGTTCCCAAAGGCGATGGTCATGTTCCCCTTTCAAACTCAAATAAAAGAGTTGATTGTTGCAAGCAAAGGACGACCAAGGATGAATGGGGTTTGTTCCTTATTTACTAAGTTTGGATTGTTGTCAAGGATAATTAAATCATAAGGGTAGATTAATTTTTCAAATTTACTAGAACGTCCTTCAAAATCTCCTTTGGAACCCTAATGCTACGATCAGCAAGTTGAAGTGTGACAGATGTCGGTTGGAGCTCTTCTAGGACTAAATGTTAGTACACAACATATGGGATGAGATTGACACTAGTACCTAGGTCACACAAGTCCTTGACAACTTTTCTCTCTCCTAGTTCAACCTTTATTTAAGGGAAACCCGGGTCTTTCAGCTTAGGAGGAATGGTCCCTTGAATGGTGGTACTCACATTAGCAGCAAAAAGGACATGGTTTTTATGTGAAAATATTCTTTTAAAAGTGCACAAGTCCTTATTGTAATTTGAGTAGGAAGGTATGGTTTGAATTTCATGGAGAAGGGGTATGTTCAACTGGACTTGTGAAAATATTTCCCTCGATGTTTCACTCGGTTCAGGCTTGGGTTTCCCCATGATGCATTGAGGAAACGGTGCAGGTTGTGGGGTTGTTTGTTGAAGAGTTGTATCTTTCACATTGTTATCAGTTTCCTCAGTTTGATCTTGGGGTTCATTTGAATTTTCATCCAAGTTTGAATCTTCATGTGGGTTCTGAATTTGTTGTTCAGGTTTCTCAATTGATTTCCCACATCTTAAAAGAGTCACAACCTTTATTTGTTCATTAGTTGTTTGAGCACAACTTGACTCTCCCCTTGATGTTGAGGATGGAACCGCCTGAGTAGACATGGGTGCCTTTCCAGTTTGGATGGTTTGAAGTTCTTGTTTTATGGAAGAGACTTCTGAGTTCATCCTCTCCAATTTTTTTCCCAGTTGTTCTAGTAGGCTTTGTGGAACAGTTTGGGTTGGTTCTTGAGAAGATTGGTTTATCCCAAGGGGATATTTTGGATGTGGGATGGTTTGTTGAAAATGGACTGGTGGATGTTGGTATTGGATAGGTTGGGTTTGGAATTAGTTATGGGTTTGGTAGTTCTGATGGGGGTACAGATTTTGTCCCTGTGGTTGGATAGGTTGTTGGTTATCTCTCTAGCAGAATCCTGGGGGGTCATTATACCTTGGGTTGATGTTGTTTTGGTATTAAGGCTTTTGAAAGTTCAAGGCATTTATTTCCACTGGGGGTCCTCCTAAAAGAACATCCTTGATGGATGGAATGGTTGGGAAGTTGTCTGTCTTATGGTCATGTTTGTCTCAAATTGTGCAAACAGGGTCAACAATTTGGCTTTCATAGACTTTCCTAAGGTCTATCTCTTCAACCTTCCTAGATAGTGCTGCGAGTTTAGCCCTACGGCTTTCCTCTTCTCTAAGTGTATGAATTCCAGTAGTTCTTTGTGGATTTTCAGAATAAGGTGAAGTTCCCCATGTTAGGTTTTGTTCAGAAAGGCTTTATAGATACTCATAAGCATCATTTGGGGCTTTGTTTTTAAAGGTTCCATTACACATCATGTCAATGAATTGTTTGTTCCCCTGACCCAACCCTTCATAGAAAATTCACACTTGTTTAGGAATAGAAAAACCATGGCGTGGAACCATGTTTAGAGTGTCTTTGATCCTCTCCCATGTTTCATATAATGACTCTCCCTCTTTTTCAAAAACGTTTTGGATACTCTTTTTAAGTGCAATTGTTTTATGGTGGGGAAAGTATGTTTTTGTAGAATTATCTTTGTAGTTGGTACCAAGAGTTGATGGATGATGGTCTCAAACTGTTTAGGAAATTTTTAGCTTGATCCTTTAAAGAAAAAGGAAATAGCATCATCTTATCTAATTCTAGTTGATGTGGGGGACACATCATTTCTACAATGTCATTGAACTCCACAATGTGAAGGTAGGGCATCTCGAACACCATTCCATGGAATGTGGGAAGATGGTTTAGGACATGGGGTTTAAAGATGTATTTGTAATCTCTTAGGTAATTTTGTATAATGCATGAGGGGGAATTGGTCCAAGAAGGTGTGAGGTAGTCATTCATGGTTTGATCCATTGCATTCACCATGTTTGGGGCTGCCTCATTTGGGTTTCCATTTTGGTTCCCACCCAGGGTTATGAGTTGGTTTCTTTGAAGACCTTCCATTGAAATAGTTTCAATTTTTGACCCTAGAGTATTAGAAAGATTAGGATATAATGGAAAGAGTTCCCTTGGTGTACATGACTCCCCAACCTCAAGAGTATCCACCCTAACTAGGCAGTTTGATTGATCGCGGGTGTAGGCAGACATGCACCAAAAGAAAAGAAAAATGAGAAAGGGACAAGATAAGAGAGTTAGGATGGGAAAAGAAGAAATTGGGGAGAATGGCATGGGTGTCTCGATGACTTACTTGGGTCCATGGCAACGGTGCCAAAATTTTATTCACGCTCAAATTTACCCAAGAGAAGAAGGTAGGATGGTCCTTGTAGTTTAGCTTGGGTTGTCGAATCCTTAGAGACCTAAGAAGTAACCTATGGACATGTACATTCAATGGACTGTTTTTGTCTATGAAGTGGCTAACATGGGTTGATTTTATATGGGTTTTAAGGAACTATAAGAGACTTAAGTGAATTCAATTTAAAATAATGTGTTGATCCTAGGTTATTGCTCGGGGTGGATTGGATGTATTTATTTTTCAATGATTTCAATTTCATATATTTGAGATGGGTTCGTTTAAGGAGATAAAACAACATCATCACTTACTGTTTTAATTGCTACACCTTTTAATACTAATCATATATAAACTTTAATGATCAAAGTTTTGTGTACTTCAAGGTAATGGTTCGTATTAGCACTTGAAATGTGTGGCCTTAAATTCAACAAGGATGATGGAGTTTAAAAATCATCGAATAAAAATCTAAATTAAAGAAGTGATTATACATTAATGGGGTGATAAATAACATCCAATACATCCGTTTTCTACTCCCTTGGATCAACCCATAAGTGTGTTATCCCTCCATTGATCCCATGGTTTCAATGAAAGCGGAAAGTAGACTCATGAGGGAGGAAATGGAGAAGTAAAGAAAACAACAAAAATAAAATGATCACTCCACCGTTGTGTGAATAATTTCAAAAGGTTTGGTGTGAATAGATTCACACCATGATCCAACAGTATCAAAGTGATATGAAGAAAAACAAAATAAGAGTATAAAAAAGAACTTTTATTAAGAAACTAATGTGAATTGAACAACATTCATGTGAAAGACAAATTTGAGACAACAAAATTGCAGTATAACATTACAATTGAACAAAGCACCAAAAGATACAACAATCATCCAAAACCACTAACTTAAATAATCATTTTTGAGTCCTTGGGTAGAGCCTCTAACAGTCCATGTCTCCTCAATTAATTGTTGTAGGCCATAGGTGGTTGGAAAGTAAGGGAGATTTGATTTTTCCAACCTTGACCCGAGGTGGCAGCCATCTTTCTTTCACCGAATAGACACGCTTGTAAGAACAACTAGGTTGCAGAATCAGAGTGGGTCATAGAAGAATAAAATGGATCTACGGATGTCTTCTAACCTCATGTAGAATTGGGGCCCATTTCGAGTTGTGGATTCAGAGATTGGATCATATTAGTGGGCTATTGTTCTGGGTCGCTGAATCTGGCCCATAATCATATCTCTAACTTGGGCTGCCTAAATGGACACCATGGAGGCCGAATTATCATTGGATCCTTAAGATTGATTTGTTCCTATACATGTCTTAGAGCATCCCACGAATGTTGGGATTCATTGGGGTTGTATATTGGGCCCCAAATTCTCATCAGTGGGCTGGTGTCCAATCTGCCTTCTCCAGAATTGCTTATTTTCATTGCCAAATATCTCCATCATCCTTTAGGAATCTTTCATTGATCCTTGAAGTGAATATCCAGTTCAAAAGAATATCAAATTAAAATATTTATAATTAGATTCCTTAAAATTAGATGAATCATTGGGCACTTTAAATGATGTTAAAAATTGTACCACATAATAGTGCATTTTAAGAAGGTATTACAATCATAATGTGAAATGATGTTCAAAGTGTAAAATGCACTAAAATGGTGCTTATGAATAACAAATAACATGAATATTATATATATTAACAAGGAACATTATCCTCATTTAGTGGATAATAACAATCCCAATCAATCCCTCAAAATCAGGAATGATTGATGTGCATGGGATGGATCGATGAAACAAAGATATATATTGGATATTTTCAGGATTAAGATTTTTTTAGATGATAAGAGATGAAATAAAAGAAAATTTGAGGTGGAGGATGTGTAGTGCATACCTTTGAACTATCATGGGTTAATGGAATCATATTTCTAGCCACCGGATATCCAAAACCCATGTATTGGGACTAGATCCAATATTTTCATGCAGAATTGAAGCCAGAATCAATGAGAATTGGGTATATTTATATATCGGTTAAGGGATATAATATTTTGTGAAAAATGATTATTACGATATTTTTATCATGATGAACATCAAACATGTATCCCCTTGCCTTTGGTGTCTTCGTTTTTGGTATTTTATTAGGAAGGAATGTCATGTATATCCCCTATACATCATGTACCCCCTTCCCTATGTGGGATAACCATGTGATGAAGAACAAAGCCATGAACAAGCCATTTGATCAAGTAAAAGGACATGACTAGTGCACTTGGTAAATACTCATTGTTGAGAGGAAAACCATTTACTAAAGTATAAATACATCAGATGGATACATGGACAGTACCAGGAAAATATAGGATCATTATGTATTAGGGATATGCTGTGTAGTTCACCTGCATGATGTGTATACCTATATATTTGGTGTGCCTTGTAACTCTAGGGATATAAACATGAAATAGAGTGCGACCTCACACAATTTCGGTCCCCTCACATGTCTTTGTACCCCTTGGTGCCTTTTAAGGAAACATTAATCATCTGTTTCTCCTCCATTTCAACCAAAATTTTTCCCCATGAGGGGCCTATCCCAATTTCCATTCCATGTAAAACATGTTGGTTCCCTAAGATGTGGATTTAGAGATATGATTTTATATTATCCAATAAAGGAACGTCTTCAGGTGACACCTAATGAAAGCAGTGATAAGGAAGATGATCACCAGAGTGACAATAGTCGAACCCACAATTTGTATGGATGTGGGTCCTCTAAGGCTTCCTACAGAGTATAAATCCCTTGTTGGGTAGGGTGTGGGTCCTCAATGACCAGAGTGGAATGCATTTATCACACCTTGGTGTGGGTCCTAGACCTATAGAGTAGAACCCCCATCATCTTGGGTGTGGGTCCTCTGCCTAACGAGTGGAACCCCCATATCATATAGGGTGTGATTATATATTACATTAGACTATAACCACTCATCAACATGGGATCCAGTATTTTACGAATACATATTGAGTAGACCCCCCCCCCCCCAACGCACTAGGGTTAATGTCCTCTACTTATATTTTATACCCCCATGGATGTGTGGTACATTAGAGAAGTTTATTCCTTTACACTGTTACTTCTGGGTAGATGGATGATATACTGGGCATCTTTGATAGAATTTTGGAAATATTTGAGATTATTTCTAGTAGGTTGATCCATGATATGGAGATCCCATTTCACTCTCATTTGGGATTATATTTACTAAGAATAAATGTATAATTATGTATCCATACCTTTTATTTTTTTTAATCTCCTTCCATGGGTTGTGAAGATGTATAGGGTATCCCATATTATTTTCATGTTTATGTTCTCATTGTGGATTATTTCACTCTACTTATATGGGTGTAATAGACTAGATTTTTAATCCATATAATCACCATGTTGACCCCATGTGCCTATATAATCTTACTCTTTCTCACGTTGCTTGTGTTGAGTCATTCTATTTCAGTTAATTTGGAATTCTATTTTCTATCTAATGTCTTTAAATTCCTATTGTATCTCTTACTACTCCCACTTAAACATTCTAGGTTTCCTAATAGGTATGTATATACTCACCCATGCATGGGATTTTACAGCATTTTTTTAGTCTTATGTAGGTGAAAGAAAGGTCAACAATGAATTTAGAGGTTCGTAGTGATACCTATTAAATTGGATAATGTATGATGGTCAAATATTAGAGATTAAGAGCTGAGATTTCTCAATGTTTTAATTTCATGGGATTTCATTTAAGGAAATATTTATGATTGGCTTTGTATTTTTCTCTATTACATTTCATTTTAAACTACCATACTCTTGTGTTATCTAGTAGTTTTACATGAACAGTTGATCCCATATTTTTTTCTCCTTTTACACAAATCCTCTACACTTATTCATCAATTTGGATATGTGTGTTCACACAGGTACATAGGAAACTTCCACATCATGTTAGATATGCCTTTGGCACTGCTCGTCACCCCTGGCCTATGGAGGTGGGCTTTGGGTAGTTGTGGTTCAAGACCCATCTTCGGTCAGGATAAGATATCACATCTTATGAGATATTGTCTTAAACCTTATAATGTAGAAGATATCGATGATTTGAATCATTTTATTGAAGCACAAACTAAAGGGAATCCATCAGAGATTGCGGACCATAATGATAAGTTACTCTAATGTAGGACTAAACATATAGTTTGGGTGCAATGGAAGAAAGAATGTATTTCAAAGGTGACCTCAAAGAGGGATTTTGATATGAAATTACAGTTTCCAAATATATTCTCTGAGACCCCACTATGGTTGTTGGGGAATCTATTGGGAAATCACTAATATGGAGAGGAATGTTTATGATCCAATCCTTTATAGGAACACCCAGCTTTGACTTTTGTGTTAAACATCTTTCGTTAAACCTTGGTGTGAAAGCGTTATTAGGAGTAGGAGATATATTGTTGGGTAAATCGACCTAAATTTAAGGTATTATGTTTTTTTTGTATTAACAGAGTCTAATTATAAATGTTCTAGATTCTTTTAAAAAGTTTTCCTTTGGTCTAGAATTATTTTATGTTGTTCATTTCCTAATGTAGAAACTGGGATACAAAGTGTCTATAGATAATTTACAAACCATGTACATATTACATGGTGTATAACATCATCCAGAAATTGCTTAGGATATAGTTCATGATATAATGTGGTTATTCCATGTAAACCTAATTCACCTAGTTTAAATATTGATCAATGTTAATATTAAATTGAGGTGACTTATTATTCAGTGTAACTCGAAAATAAGGAAATATATGATGTGAAAGGATTGAATGTCATCTATTCCTCATACCTTTTATTTTAATGTTATAAAGATCATATTATTTTCATATTTCATTCAGTATATACTTTTAATCCAACAACTATAAGGAATTTTAGGTTATTTTGATGTCTCTTATTCTTTTCTTGATGTCCCGATTACACCTTAGATCCATGGTGAGATGTTCTTATTAGGTTTCCCTTTCTTCTCCTATTTCTCCATACCATTGAGGTGTAAATATATTGACCACGTTTATTTTGGGTATTTTTCTTGATCCAGTGTGATAGGGGTGTTCCCATTGATCACTATTCTGTTATTTCTGTTGACATTACCAATTTTTGGTGCTTCTAAATCCCCATATAATTGAATGGGGTATGAAACCTAACCAAATTATCTTTTAAAATTTCCTAAATGGCCAATATTACAATTAGGAAAACATATCATGTGCATTAAAAAATTTAAAGTGGAATTTTATTATCCTTTGGAATCCATTGCATCCAATTAAAAGAGGCTTTTCTTATAGCTACTCGATGGGTGAGAAAACCATGAATTTATATATTAACTGGGTAATAGATTAATGTGTTATTAAAATGGCATTAGATTCAGGTGATTTCTTGATATAGTATCAAAATGGAAATATATTGTTCATTGAAATGGTTTGAATATAAATGGATTGAGACCAATTTGATAAAAGATATGTGTAATTGAAAGATAAATGGTAATTTGTATAATTAACCATTGATCCATATGATGTGACATAGTGAAATACTTATTTTTATGAAATGTGTTATGATTCATTCTATAATTATTATATTGAGTAGGATATGCCCATTCCTATGGTTTAATATTTATATTGAGTGGGATCTTCCTATTTCCATGTTGTAATGCTAATATTGAATGGGATCTTTCTTGACCCATGATATAATGATTATATCCAGTGGGATATTACCATTACCATGATGTAATACATATATTGAGTGGTATCTTCCCATCCCCCCTGATGTAATGCTTTTATTGAGAATGCTTTACCCAGACCCATGTTGTAATTCCTTTATTAGGCAAGTTGTGTGTAGTCCAATGCTGAAATGTTCTTATAATAGGCTTGTCCCATATTTCTGTAATTTTCTCATGGATATGTGGTTATAGTTAGTATTTGTTTTACATACCTAGTGACATAAAGACATGGTAGGTAAGAAGGTTTTTTATATATAGTCATGGTAAAAATATTTGTGGTAAATGATCAGAGACATTGTGGTATGGTGACAATGATAATTGATTAATGCATTTTATTAATTGATTAATTAATACAGCAGTTTCTCCCTTTTTCACAAGCACTTATTTTCTGTATGGTTTTGATTAGACATAGTGTTGTCAACCTAATGAGTTTTACACACACCTTATTCAAGAACTTATTGGAACATGATAAGAATACATGGATTTATGTTTGGATATGGTTAAGGGACCTTGCTGTTGATTATGGATTTTCAGATTGGATGGAGTTTGGATATAGTTTAGACATGCAGTTCGAGACCAGGGTATTTTGATACTATATTGTCCCATTTGATTATATTATTTTTATTACTTTTAATTTTACATATAGATGCATCGTATCCAATCATTTCATGGAACCTTATTATTGATTTATTGGTTCCTCCTTCACATCCCAGTTGTATGATATATGTTTTCTATAATTTTGTATGACTCAAATAGTTTTTATATGTTTTTTGGAAATATAATAACTCTATACTAGGGGGTGTTGTATTTCAACAATACATATAAAACCCCACTAAAATTCAACAGACTATGAAAAATAGGGAGGCATGTTTGAGGTCCCAATACCAATATGTTTTTTCCTTTTCAAATGGATCCATTTCAATGGAAATTACATTATTTCATTGAAACCTATCATTTTATCCATTAACAAAACTACAAGTAATTTTTATCTACATTAGATCATCATTAAGATTATCCTCAAACTTATCCATTTACATATGTTTAGAAATATCTATAGGGACCTCACTATGGTTTTATCATGATATTTAACAAAGGATAACTAAACCTTTATCCAATTACAACTATAAAGTCCCAAAATTTTCATACCTAAATATTATATCATAATAGATAAATATTAATTACATAACATAAGAATCCACTCTGAAATCCTTTAGGTTTTTTAGCTTCAAAAATTTAGACACATAAACAACTGATATATAATTGAGCTACATCATCTCCCTTTATGATCATCAAAACTAGAATCCTTCTTAGACATATCATATATGACTACATTCATCATATCCTAGTGATAGAAAACATAAGAAAGGATGAGTTGATATTATCAGAAAGCATACAAAATTGAGATACTAATATATCATGAGAAAAATTTAATGATAACAGGATAATATTAGTTGAAAACCATACACAATATATAATAGATTATAAACATGAGTCCTTGCATAAATATTTGATGTTCATAAGACTTGAATCATAATGAAATAAAATTACATGAACCTTGGGAACCTAACATTGGTATGTCGAGTAGATTTATAGAATAAAAATAATTATAGATCATAATTTCCTTAGTAGTTCGAGGCTTATTTCACAACTATAATAGTTGAATGGATTCACTCCCTAAACTACCCCAATAGTATAGTATGACACCCAAGACTATAATATAAGACAATTTCCCATAATTAAATTTGTTCACTCTCCATTCCAAACCTATTTATCTCATGATATGTAAATATTTATAAAACTATTTGGAGGTTTATATATGTACCACCCATCGAATAATGAAAATAAAATACATGTGTTCCATAAGATGATAAAATAAACATCATATTAAAAAACATGAATAATAAATTGACTTTGTATACATTTCATCATACAATAATCTTT
This sequence comes from Viscum album, assembly GCA_963277665.1. NCBI lineage: Eukaryota > Viridiplantae > Streptophyta > Magnoliopsida > Santalales > Viscaceae > Viscum > Viscum album. The sequence continues at coordinate 1,209,332,396 of OY728121.1, forward strand.
GGAAAAAAAAATTTCACAATCATTTCATCACTACCAAGAACCATAACCCAATGATAGGGTTTAATAATAATTTTATCGTGGTATAACCTCTATAAGTGAAATGGTTTTCATTAAAATAATTTCATCATAAAAACGAATATCATAGAGATTAAATAATAATAATTACCTTGGATAATATAACCTATAATGAATAATTAATATCCAAAGGTTTCATATTAGATATAAAATGATTTTAGATGATCATATGGAATAATTTTTTAGGTAAAAATCATTCCAAATTTAAAATAAATTTTCTTTTTTTTAAATTACCTTTTAATATTATCAAGGAGGCCTTAAAATCCTTAAAAACACTTCATGATGAAAATATAAATTCATCTTAGAGAAAAAATAGGTAAAAATATAAATCAATTTCAAAATAATTTTATTTCAAATTAACCTTCAAAATTTGTAATGTAGTCTCCAAATAAAATACTTTTCATGAAAATAAGAAATTATATTTATTTCATACACATTAAAAAAGGGTTCCTTTCACATTTTTAGAAACATCTAAATGGGTATTATTTAGAAAAAACATATGTATATCAATTTTAAAGAAATTTTATGATGTATAAAAGTGTCTAAAATATATTTAATAAATAATTTGAAAAATGATAAAATAATTTTTTCAATGGTTTTATAGACAATGTGTTTGGAATAAAAGCGATTTTTGACCGATGATATAAATAAAAAGTTTTTTTCCTAAAAATATTCTTGTAAACACATGTGTTTATAAAGTGAGTGGAATGGAGTTAAAACATTTATTGTAACGCCCCGACCCCAGCTACCCAGAGTCGGTGCATTACTTCGTAACATTGGCATGATCATAAAAGATCAAGTCTCGAAAGACCGATTAGTTTAGTAGCCTTGGAAACACTAGATACATTCGTAAACGTTACATTACATCATAAAGTGAAAAACTACAACAAAAAAGTCTCCATAGTCCACACTCATATCCTCTTCTGACTATCCCTGCAGGTCATTCATAAAATACTTCTTCACATCCTGGAAAATATTAAAACATTGAAAGGGGTGAGCTCAGATGCTCAGTAAGGATAACAATAATGCGGAAGCTTTCATAAATAAACATTAACATTTAAGGCAATGTATAACTAAAACAAAAGCCTTATTGAACTTGAACTTCAGCATAATATGGAAAAAGTAAAATAAAATAATGCCATTACTTACTCAAATGGATATTCTACTAGACGAATAATCACATGCAATAAAAATAACCACTTTCATAATGAAGGAATGTATAATGCCGGACATTCTGAAACATTTTGTCAAGGCCTCGGCCAAGACATCTAAAATGATTAAGGCATCGGCCAAAACCATAAATCAAATTGGGAAAGGGCCTCGGCCAATTCCACGTCTAGTTGTCTCATGAGACCTACCAATGCATCGAGGAGCTATAGAGGGCTCCACCCGTCACTTATTAAGTCTAATACATTCCTCATATGAATAGGTTTAAACATATCATAAACCATAACATAATCGTATCACATAAAACATGCATAAAGGAAACATAACATTTCCACATTTCAATCACAAGATATCAGTACAACACATTGATATAATAAAAATGATTTCAAAACCATTTTCAATACCAAAATAAAATAAAGTTAAAACTTTGTATTTATTTTTCATTAAAAAAAATGATGGCTTGTAGAGGAAGCCGAAACTCAAATAATGGTCACGACGGCGGAGAAGTCGTTTCCGCCGCATAAGTATGGAAAGAAAAACATTCCCTTTTGTCATTTAGCAAAAATCTTCGTATAAAAAATATTCCTTTTGAATAAACGTAAAATTCATAGGGGTTTATACACCGTATAAAAGAAAGTTGTGTATAAAACCAAATATGCCTCAATGAAAGGTGATTGAGACGAAGACCCTTACAAAGATCATTTTTTTAAAATAAAGTAGATATATTATGTGTATTCACTATATGTACACATAAATAAGGTACACATACAAGATAGGACATAATAATATCATGACATAATTTTAAAGTAGGATATTAACCCAAAGAATAGAAATTGGGTTAAGAAGTTCCCTTACCTCGTGTCTGACTTGACTCAACTGTTCTTTAACCTCCTCAAAATCGGGTAACTCTTTTTGATTTGAGCCAAAGGCTTCCTTGGGAAGAGTTCTGACCAAAGTGAGGCTTCTAGGAGTAAGAGTGGGATGTTGGGAGCGTATTTGGGCAGAGGTTGGCCGAGCCAAATGGCTTGAAGGTGTGAATAAGGTGGGAGTGGTGGGGGCCTTTTATAAGTGGAGAGGAGGGGCTCTTTTGGAAAGATTGAAATGTTACATTATTTCACAATGATTTTCGGATTCTAAAGGTCCCACAATTATATAATTCGAGGCTAAGGTGATAAGGTTTCGAAATCTCCTCATCCAATAGGCTTTGGACAAGTGTAAGCCTTGGATTTTGCATTATCTTCTCATTTTATTTAAATCGTTAAATAATGAGGTCATCGCTGCATCACAATGATGCCATAAATAATTTAATTTATATAAGGTATAAAAATTATAAAAAAATACTATGATGTAGGAAATATTTTTATCTTTCTAATGAATATTTATAGTCAAAATTTTGACTTTTGTAACCCCACTTAAAAACTGTTTTAGTAAAATACTCATGTTTGTGTCAATTTAATTTTAACATTAAATAAATATATATTAATGTCATTTTCCAACTGAAGTGGCTCCATGGGGTCCCCAAGTTGACCCATGGGTTGTCTTGGTCGGCCATGACTCATCCAATAGGAGTAGGACAAGTGTCATGCTCATCTCATATTATTAAAACATTATTTGTACCTTAAACTACACTAATTACCTCTAATCGCGATTAAAAACTTAAAAGTTGCTATTCACCAAAAAATTATTTTAATCTAATTGAACCACATTTTACTTCTTAATGACAACCATGTATGTCGGATTTTTGAAAATCAAATCACAGAAGTGGTAATATTTCATTTAAACGAAAAGTCAGTTATTTAACTACCACTTAGTGGTTTCACTATTCATCAAAAATTGAAGTTTTTCAGAACAATGCCAAAATTTCACCCTAAGCTATAATTGATATTCTGAATTCAAAAATGATGTCTATTTTACAAAATTCCAAACATATAAGTTGCATTAATTAATTTTATAATTAATTCCCACTGTTACAAAAAATAGCGTGTTTTTAAGAAACAATTTATATCAAAAGATTGGCAATTGTTTATGTCCAATTTCAATGTTAAATTAATTCTAATGAACACCATTGGATAAAATGGTAAAAATATATTCTAATTATACTTTAAAACCACTAAATAGTATAATTTATCACTATAAATTATTTTTATTAAAAAAGTTGTTTTAAGTATTTTTCACTATTCATAAAAATTTTGAAGTTCTCAGAAAATTACAAAAAATTCAACATAGGAAAATTTCAATATTAGGAATACAAAAATTAAGTCCATTTTGAAATATAAAATTTCTATAAATTTAAAAAGTGGTTGTTACTATTCATAATGGCTACTTTGATTAGTTGCAGTGTGTTAGAACTCGATGTTGCGTACAATGCAAGCTATTACATTATTGAATGAGAAGCGTATCGTGGAAGCTCGGGGTGTTAAATTCTCCCCTCCTTCAATAAATTGCGTACTCGCAATTTGAAATTTTTCTTTGAAAATAAAAGGTTGAAAAGAGAAAATACCTTTGAGGAAAACCCACATCGGAAATATGGTTAATAAATATATAACATTAAAAGAAAGCAGGATAAGTACAAAGGTCACCTGATATAGCCCATTCTAGGATTATATGAAAATATGGATATGGAGGCGAAACAAACCATCAAGGTCTGATGGAGAGTTATAGAAAACAGGATTAGGAGAAAGTTTAACCACAAGAAAATCACAAACTTGTGATTGGTTAAACGGTCATTGAATCCCCAGTTGGAAAAGTTAACCGACAAAATTTTTGTTTTAAGTTACCTTTTATAATGTTGAGGAATTTATTTAGGAGATTTACTAAGAACGTAAGGGAATATACATAATTGTTATGTATACTTTCATTCGTTAATAAATTTTTACCACAAACCCAACTTTTACTCCAAATGGTAACAGAACTCAAAAATATTCTATTTATCCTAATTGTATAAGGTTCCAAATGTTAAAACATACGATTTAGATTAGTAAAACTATTTTGTAATAACCAGGGACTTCCTTTAGGCTAGTGGTAGGAAATAAAGGCTTGTCGCACTATGGATGTGGGTTCGATTCCTGCACCTTTGTCCGACACGACGGGTATGCCCCACCCTGCAGGTTGTCCTTTTCATAATATTCCAAAAATAATCTTCATAAATTTTTTAACCTTAAACAATACTATCCAAAGATCAACTTAATCCACTCCAACCTTTATAGTTATCCAAAATACCTTTGTCCAGACTTTCTCTAAAAGGTCTCTTAATTCCAAAATCAATTGTAACATCAGATTCCCCAAATAAAGAAAAGTTTATCTTATTTTCAAATACTAAAAATATGATTACCTTAATCATATTAAAACCTTACTGAAATCAAAAAGTACTGCAGTACAATCCATATATATATATCACATTATTCTTATAACCAGAATATAATCCTTGAGTCCAAAAGCACCAATACATTAATTATTCCGCTTCAACTGTAGTCACAGCATAAGATTGGCTTTGATCCCTTGGCCTTTTCTGATGTAAGTTTCCTTGACGCTTAGGACATTCATTTTCATAATTCCCCATTTCCCTACAATTTTAGCATTCAACTTTGACAGCCTCTTTCTTTCCCTTGCAATCACGAGCCTGGTGACCCTTTTCTCCACATTTATAACAAACTCACATTCCTTTTAGGCACATAACAGGGTGATTCTTCCCACAATTATCACATAATGGAAAATCCTTCTTTCCCTTTTTCCCTTTATCTGTCTATTGTTCCCCCGTTCTATTCTTCTCTTGCTTTACTTTGTTGTCATAAGACATAGAGAATTCCTTTTCTGTCTTGATAGCACACGAGACAATATCTTCGTATGTTGAGAAAGATTGTGATACTAAAGCTCGACGGAGAAATGGTTTTAACCCATCAAAGAAACGATCAATCTTACTCCTTGGGTTACGTATATAATCGGCAGCATGCCTCGCTAACCTTGTAAAGTTAGCCTCATACTTTGCGACATTCTCATCCTCCTTCTGCCTCAAACTCAGAAATTGCCTTTCCATATCTGCTCGATGGTCACGAGGAAAGTATTTTTCTAAGAAGAGCTCTTTGAACTCCCACCATTCCATATTTGATACATCATCATCTTCCTTTGTGTTTTGAATCAGCGACCACCACTGATCGGCATCTCCAGTGAGGCGGTAAACTGCCATGACAACCTTCTCCCTTTCACTACTCCCCAAGGCATGGAATATTTTCTCTAAGGAATTTATCCATTGCTCAGCTACTATAGGATTTGTACTCCCATTGAAGGTTGGTGGTTGTTGCCTCATGAAACGGTCTAGCATTGATCCTCCACGTTGCGGATCAGGGTTCTCCATATGAGTAAGGTTATTATTCATAACCTGAGTGAGTTGTCCCAGTTTGGTAATAAGTTGATCAGCACCAGTTGTATCTCTAGATCCACAATAATTATCTTCAGCAATAGGGCAATCCCTACACGGAGTTCGTGCAATGATACGGTTTCCATTCCTTCCACAAGGCGCCATTTCTATACAATGGCATAAACTAGATTAGTTTATGAATCAAAATACATAATTCCATACTTATAAAATACTTAACATAAATTGAACTATTTATGGATATAATCCATAATCATAAAAATGTTTTCATTGAGGAAGTATATACTATTAACCGTTCATAGTGGTTTGTAAAGAAAATGAGAATTATCCTAAGCATATCCCCCGGGAGTGTCGTAACCAAGAGTGCAGCAAGGCCCGTTGTTGTGCACCAGTTCCCATTCGAGTCTAGCTCAAAGCGGTGTTTTCGGGTTTTACCCCTAGGTACATCTGTGCCAGAGCCGCCTCTACCTGCTCGTATCCAGACAAGGATGTATTGCTCAGAAAACTCATAACATCTCTATAATACCAAAATTCTAGGAAGTTATTCTATACTAATCCTCAAAGTCTATCTTTGGGCTATGTGCTCTAATCAGATTTTATCTAAATCTAGCTTCCAAGGTTAGTACTAAACTTCCTCTGATACCAAATGTAACGCCCCGACCCCAGCTACCCAGAGTCGGTGCATTACTTTGTAACATTGGCATGATCACAAAAGATCAAGTATCGAAAGATCAATTAGTTTAGTAGCCTTGGAAACACTAGATACATTCGTAAACGTTACATTACATCATAAAGTGAAAAACTACAACAAAAAAGTCTCCATAGTCCACACTCATATCCTCTTCTGACTATCCCTGCAGGTCATTCATAAAATACTTCTTCACATCCTGGAAAATATTAAAACATTGAAAGGGGTGAGCTCAGATGCTCAGTAAGGATAACAATAATGCGGAAGCTTTCATAAATAAACATTAACATTTAAGGCAATGTATAACTAAAACAAAAGCCTTATTGAACTTGAACTTCAGCATAATATGGAAAAAGTAAAATAAAATAATGCCATTACTTACTCACATGGATATTCTACTAGACGAATAATCACATGCAATAACAATATCCACTTTCATAATGAGGGAATGTATAATGCCGGACATTCTGAAACATTTTGTCAAGGCCTCGGACAAGACGTCTAAAATGATTAAGGCATCGGCCAAAACCATAAATCAAATTGGGAAAGGGCCTCGGCCAATTCCACGTCTAGTTGTCTCATGAGACCTACCGATGAATCGAGGAGCTATAGCGGGCTCCACCCGTCACTTATTAAGTCCAATACATTCCTCATATGAATAGGTTTAAACATATCATAAACCATAACATAATCGTATCACATAAAACATGCATAAAGGAAACATAACATTTCCACATTTTAATCACAAGATATCAGTACAACACATTGATATAATAAAAACGCTTTCAAAACCATTTTCAATACCAAAATAAAAGAAAGTTTAAACTTTGTATTTATTTTTCATTAAAAAAAATGATGGCTTGTAGAGGAAGCCGAAACTCAAATAATGCTCACGGCGGCGGAGAAGTCGTTGCCGCCGCATAAGTATGGAAAGAAAAACATTCCCTTTTGTCATTTAGCAAAAAGCTTCGTATAAAAAATATTCCTTTTGAATAAACGTAAAAGTCAAAGGGGTTTATACACCGTATAAAAGAACGTTTTGTATAAAACCAAATATGCCTCAATGAAAGGTGATTGAGACGAAGACCCTTATAAAGATCATTTTTTTAAAATAAAGTAGATATATTATGTGTATTCACTATATGTACACATAAATAAGGTACACATACAAGATAGGAAATAATAATATCATGACATAATTTGAAAGTAGGAGATTAACCCAAAGAATAGAAATTGGGTTAAGAAGTTCCCTTACCTCGTGTCTGACTTGACTCAACCGTTCTTTAACCTCCTCAAAATCAGGTTACGCTTTTTGATTTGAGCCAAAGGCTTCCTTGGGAAGCGTTCTGACCAAAGTGAGGCTTCTAGGAGTAAGAGTGGGATGTTGGGAGAGTATTTGGGCAGAGGTTGGCCGAGCCAAATGGCTTGAAGGTGTGAATAAGGTGGGAGTGGTGGGGGCCTTTTATAAGTGGAGAGGAGGGGCTCTTTTGGAAAGATTGAAATGTTACATTATTTCACAATGATTTTCGGATTCTAAAGGTCCCACACTTATATAATTTGTGGCTAAGGTGATAAGGTTTCGAAATCTCTTCATCCAATAGGCTTTGGACAAGTGTAAGCCTTGGATTTTGCATTATCTTCTCATTTTATTTAAATCGTTAAATAATGAGGTCATCACTGCATCACAATGATGTCATAAATAATTTAATTTATTTAAGGTCTAAAAATTATAAAAAAAATAATATAATGTAGGAAATCTTTTTATCTTTCAATTGAATATTTATAGTCAAAATTTGGACTTGTGTAACCCCACTTAAAAACTGTTTTAGTAAAATAACTCATGTTTGTGTCAATTTAATTTTAACATTAAATAAATATATATTAATGTCATTTTCCAACTAAAGTGGCTCCATGGGGTCCCCAAGTTGACCCATGGGTTGTCTTGGTCGGCCATGACTCATACAATAGGAGTAGGACAAGTTTAATGCACATCTCATATTATTAAAACATTATTTGTACCTTAAACTACACTAATTACCTCTAATCGAGATTAAGAACATAAAAGTTACTATTCACCAAAAAATTATTTTAATCTCATTGAACCACATTTTACTTCTTAATGACAACCATGTATGTAGGATTTTTTAAAATCAAATCATAGAAGTGGTAATATTTCATTTAAATGAAAAATCAGTTATTTAACTACCACTTAGTGGTTTCACTATTCATCAAAAATTGAAGTTTTTCAGAACAATGCCAAACTTTCACCCTAAGCTATAATTGATATTCCGAATTCAAAAATGATGTCTATTTTACAAACTTCCAAACATATAAGTTGCATTAATTAATTTTATAATTAATTCCCGCTGTTACAAAAAATAGGGTGTTTTTAAGAAACAATTTATATCAAAAGATTGGCAATTGTTTATGTCCAATTTCAATGTTAAATTAATTCTAATGACCACCATTGGATAAAATGGTAAAAATATATTCTAATTATACTTTAAAACCACTAAATAGTATAATTTATCACTATAAATTATTTTTATTAAAAAAGTTGTTTTAAGTATTTTTCACTATTCATAAAAATTTTGAAGTTCTCAGAAAATTACAAAAAATTCAACATAGGAAAATTTCAATATTAGGAATAAAAAAATGAAGTCCATTTTGAAATATAAAATTTCTATAAATTTAAAAAGTGGTTATTACTATTCATAACGGCTACTTTGATTAGTTGCAGTGTGTTAGAACTCGATATTGCGTACAATGCAAGCTATTACATTATTGAATGAGAAGCATATCGTGGAAGCTCGGGGTGTTACATTTATTCTCATTAAATAACTTTAAGATGTGAAATTTAATGAGTTTAATTATTTATGAATCATAATATTTCCTCATTAGATGGTTATAATAGGAAAAATCCCTTTAAACAATGATATTTTACCATAAGTCAATTACCATTTTGGTAACATTGATTTATAATCCCCATTAAAGAATAAAATTAAATGAAAATTTAAATATCGTGAATATAAATATATTTATTACCTTAAATGTCAATTTTTTATATCTAAACATCATAAAATAATATAGGGTGCTGACATGACATATGTTTCAAAAAATGAAATTGAGATAAAAAATCTTACAACTTTTGAAACAATTGAATCATAAACCCCCTGAAAAATATATCATAAAATGGATATGTATTTACCAATATAATTCAGTATATTAATCATATAACACATTCATGGGAACTATATAAACCACATAAATGATAATGGTGGGGAATATGTCATGTGTCTCACAAGAGTAAAATGTGAGACACGAATCCCTTACCTTATGTTTGAACATCCAATGTGGAGTTAGAAATTTTTTTATAATAAATATATTTCTACTAAAAATATATTATAGAACCATATTTATATCATTAATACCATATATGTTTAATTATAATCATTTTATACATTTTTATGAATAATTCCATGTGAATTTTAGGTATTGGGGAATAACAGCATTGTTTTTAATGTGTGTTTTGATTTCTTATTTTTTTAAATCCACAAACATTGATCAGGGTTACATAATATATGTAATGTTAACTATTATATAAATATACTATATGTAAATTATATATGTATTAAGATAAGTTCATAAAAGTTAATGATTGTAATTGAAATACACTTTTCAGGGTGATGGTAGGTTGTACGTACACCCAAATTTTATTTCCATTTTATTAATCAATTGAAAAAAAGAAAGGTATAAAATTTATTTCAATTCAAGAATAATTTTTATTTAATTTGTATCAAATATTTTCATTATAATTATAATTATGAACTTCCATGTAATCCATGATCGAATCAGATTACTTTAGGGGTTGGAATTCAATCTTAAAAATGAGCTACGCTATCATATTCCCAACAAATACTATGTAAGAATTTATATCTGATTTAGTAACTCCAAAACTATAGTAATATCATTAATAAAAAATACATTTATATAATCAATCATTTCATCCATCTGTGAGAAGTTGTGATCGAATAAAAATAATAGCGGTTCATGATATGGTCATTTATTGTACACATGAATGATTAAATCATATCCTATTAAATGGAAACGGATATTTTTAGCTATTTATATTGTTATAAAAAATTATATGTATATTGAATTAATTCTGGTTGTTATATCAATATGTTTTAATGATAATTGAATTAGGTGGAGGATAAAATAAAATAAAATTTCCTATGAAATATAATTACATCTTCTTTAGGAAACCACCATTGGTTTTCACAACACTCAATCAAAAGATTACATTATGTAAAATATATGGCTGATAAGATGACATAACATAGTTATTTAAGTGATTTATTGGGTTCATGGATGAGGGAAAGGGTTTTGGAAGTGTAGAGATGAGTGGGGAGGGTGTGTAATTTTAGAGCTGATCTATGTGGCATAATTGTAATGCTAGAAAATAAAAAGGTTTACCCTCATTGTTCTCAAGAAAAAAAGGATCATATAATTTATATTATAAACCCTTATAGGTAATAATGATAATATATGTAAATACAATGGGTTTGGTCTTGTTTATTATCCATTTAATCATATATCTTTTATGTTTAACCCCTTGTAAAACAATTTTCAACCTAACAATGGTAATTAATGTTTACAACATTTAATATTTATTAAGGAGAAATATTAATTTTAAAAAATTATAAAATATAATCTATTATAATTCAAAATATTTAATCCATTTTCTTATATTCAATTTTGAAAAATTGAGATTTCAATTTAAAATTTATCCTATACACGAGCTGAAAAAATGTTGTTTTCAGGAGAGAAATGTTTCAAAAGATAAAAAGGGTTTTATATGAATATTAAATATAAAATTGAATAAAATTTTAAATTTTCATAAAAATAAATATAATTGAACTTATTATACTTTCAAAAACATATTAGAATTTAATTTTACAAGTAATTTATTTTAATTAAATGGTTTTTTTAATAAAAACTATTATTTTGCAGTATTCAAAAAAAAATTATCATTTCAAAAAATTTTCAAATATATAACTCAAGATAATTAAAAAAACTTATTTAAGAAATTAATTTTTTAAATATATATATATTTTTTTGAATTTTTTTTGGAAATATATTTTTAAAAATAACTTTACAAAAGGATACAAAATTCTTCTTCAAAAAAATACATATTTAAATGAAGAAATTGATTAGTTATTTCGTATTCCCTATAAATAACATAAAGTGAATTTTAGAAATATTATTAGATATATTAAATATAAATTTCATTAAAAAATTTCATCAAATATTGATTTATGATAATTTTTTTGGTAAGGAAAAATTTCTGCATGAAAATGGATTTTATTAAAAAAAATCATTTATTTTCCAATAGATATTATTTTCTTGAATAACTACGAAGACACCAAATATTTAATTTTATGTACTTATGTATCAATGTATTTCATAATTTTAAGCATCCAATTCATACCCATGATTCTAGAAATCATTTGATAACTATGATTTTAATTTATAATATTTTAATCATTTGTCTTTTTTCATTTAAACTCTGCCTTTCATGTCATGAAATCTAAAAATAATGCCATGTGTAGTAAAATACAAACACATTTTTTTTAAATGAAATATATAAATATGATTACATTTATTTGAGAAAAATATTTAACAAAATCATGGGGCCTTACGGTAAGGTTGGTTCATATCCCTAATAAAGATTATATATCATAAAATAATTACATCTTAGATGGAAAAATATTTATCCATATGAAATTGAATATTTGTTGAAGAAAATAACTATTTTATTTTATAATCACTTCATAAAATGTAAAAAATTACTAAATATTAACGAAATTGTGTTATTTTAAAATAATCATGAATTAGTTTTAAAAAATATACAAATATGTTACTTGTCATGATGATGGAAAATTCCCTCCTGATCGTACATTTTAAAACAGATATACCTTTCTCATTTTTGAAAAAAATACAATGATCCTAGATCATATTACAAAAAAAAATTCCCCTTTAAAATACTATTAAAACATTCATTGAAAAGATGGAAATTGAAGAAAATTATTTTCTAAAGATGAGATAAATAAATTCAATTTTTGGTTATACTATTCATTTATTCTATTTAGATTTTAAAGAAATATAAATTAATAGAAAACATAATATATCATTTAATATTTAGATTATAAGAAAATAAATTATTTTCATGATAGTTATATAGTGTTATTTCATCATAAAAAACATAATCATAAACAATCATGATAAACCAAGATATTTTATAATTATTTGTTTACCATAGTGGAAGAATCTTTTTCATTAACCCCATAAAAAATTAACTATATATGGATTTTTTAAACCCCATTATTTTATTAATTCTAATTAAAAAAATACTTTCATTGTAATCATATACAACATATAAATGATAAAATTTGTGAATATAGAATTTTTCCCATGGGAATAAAGGTGATACAAAAATCCCTTACCTAATGTCACAAATTTCATCATAGACATTCAGACATCCTATATAATATATAGATAGGTTCATTATACTTATCCTCTAGAACAATACCCATATTATATATATAAATATATAATATGATTTAATTATGCCCTTTTATTACCTATTTATTAAAAATTCCTTATAAGAATAACATTTCGATTAATAATATCTTTGTTTTTCATGAATTTTTTGTTTTAGTATTTTTGGTCCTTTTAATTTTATAGTAGTTATATCATCGCTATAATTATAAAAATTATAAAAATATCATTTTTATTAATTATATATTTATTTTTTTTGTCATTAAATTTTATAGATAGAATATAAATTTCACTATTCATAGAGACGATAGACCATATGTATGCATGAGAATTGTTTTCTATTTTCAGGAAGGATAGAATGAATAAAATGGAAATATAAATTAAAATTTATATAATACTTTATATATCATAGATACCATATATATTCATTAAATAATATCTAATTTATATCAGTGTCAAAATTAAATGAAAAACATATCACATTACTTCATCAAGGTGGTAGTCCACACGTCCCCATGAGTGATGTAATCATTTTCCAACAGATTGGAAGGTAAGAAGGTAGATATGATATTATTATTAAAAAGAATAAAAATTTCCTTAATTACATATATATATACATATACATTTATTACATAATTATATTTACCCATGGGAGGTGGTGATGGAAAATTATGTACGTTGGTTCATGATGCGGTAACCAGTCATACTCTGGATTAATGGATATGTTTCCCATTTTATTAAAGAAAAGATGGATATTGGTTAGGAAATTAATATAATATTATAATATTATATAGGATATAATTATTTTGTTTTATCATATTTTCTGATGATGACCTGATGTATTTGGAAGATGAAAAAATTATAACACTTGGTTAAGAGCTATACCACTTCTTTTGAGAGCCTATTTAGTTTTATACTAAAAGCCATCGTAGTAGGATTTATTAATCAAAAATGGATTCAATAATCTGGGTAGGGAATTATTTAAATTATTTGGGAAGTTATTGGATTATGAAATGATTAATTTAGTTTTTATAGTTGATGAGATAAGATTTCCTTTTATAACTGGGGAAAGGAACCAAATTGGAAATGACAAGGAAATTTCCCTACAAAATCAAAAATGATATTCATTACCCAGAGGTACATGTTTCCAAATTACCACATATTATAACATGGGATATGATATGTGTTAATTATATCTACAAAAAATTATCAATACATGATTTTTTTGGAAAAAATCCATATATTTTGGTTTATCCCCCTATTTAGACACGTTTTACTCTTAAACATAGTAGTTAATTTTTCATTAATCTACTATTAATTTTGACCAAAATTTATCTTAAACATATTATATAATATTAAAAATTATTATAAACAATAATGAATCCATTTTAAGTAATTCCATTCTTTGAAGTGGGAAAATTTATTTTAAAACTATACCTACACATGTGATGAAAAAGTTGTTTTCCAAGGAGAAACGTTTCATAATTATAAAATCATTTACATTTTTATATACATATTAATTTCATTAAAATGAACTGTATTGGATAAATAATAACATAAATTAAAAAATTTAGCATCAGAAAAGAAAAAAGAAAAAAGTAAATACTTTTTTAAAAGATATTTATAATAAAACTAATTATTTTTTATTATTCATTGGAAAATTAAAAATTATGAAAAATTATGAAAAATTCACTCTATGATACTATGTAAATGTATATTTTAAAAACAAATCATATTTTTTCAAAAATATTTTATAAAATTGTTACAAATAAATTTTACAATTTGATTAAAACAATCAACATTTATTATGGAGAAAAATGTATTTTTTAGCATGTAAAGACTTTACTAAAATCTAATTACTTTTTTCAATATGTTATCTTAATATAAAAATTTTTATTTTATATTTAGAATTTTTAAAAATATTTAGTACACTATGTTTAATATCTATGTTATAATGGTAATTTTAAAATATTTATATTAATAGTATATCCCAATTCATTAAATCATAGTTTTTCTTGTAATTCAAGGCATCGATGAAATTAATTTTTTTAAGAAAATATTTCATAAAATCATTGGGTGTTACATTATACCCAACATATAATGAATTATTCCCTCAAAATTATATCACATTTTAAAAAATAAAATATTTTACATGTTCCTCATCATATCCACTAGTTCCTACTTTGATTCCTCAAGTTTGTGGTTTTCCAACAAAACATTGATTCGATGAGTGGTCTTATTTTAAAGAAGTTTATTTCCACGATCCAGAATAACTATAATATTTTCTTCAATGGAAAGATCATTACCCATTAGTAATACCTCAATTTTCATTACAAGTTAAATATCAAGTATTTACTACAATTGGAGAGTTTCATAGAAAACACTTTTGGCTTCATATAGGTTCATTTGTAGAGTAAAAAAATAAGTAACATTCACTACTCAATCAATAATTTTTATGTGGATAATTATATTAAGGTTCATATTTAAATTCATTGAAAATCCTGTAACATTCCCCCAAAGATAATTTCATAAAACACCTTCTCACCAGATTAAATTCAAGAGAACATCAGTGATTATTAGCATTACATTATTTTTGACTTTATGTTTCCATTATTTGTTACTAAATGGACCTAACATTCTATGCCATTTCTTCAAGCTGCATAGGTCCCAATATCTTTTTTTACCTCAACTGCATCTCGAATTGTTGGATTTATACAATTAATTTTCTAGGAATCTTCATAAGGATCCATATTAATTCTAATGATAATGTTATTGTTTTATGAAATCTCAACTAGAGGAAGGTGTTTTTCCCAACCACCTTGGAAATCCATATAAAAGTATCATAACATATCATCATGGGTGTAAATATTTTTGTCAGTATAACCATATTTATGATGATAATAAGCTATTATAAAATATAACTTTTTATCCAAATAATATTCAATAATTATTTATAACATCAATGTAATCCTCGACTATCAATCAGATACAGTAGAATGATGCACTACAAAAAAACATTACCATGTCATTAATGTATATCCCGGAATGATGATCTTGAGAAAAATCAGCACTGATAGTAATGAACTATTTTTAATTTTTAATGCAACCAACTATAACCCATATAACATTATATTATTTGGTTGTTTTGGAGATTCCGATGAGAAAATACATGGTAAAATTTCCTCATTCTAATTCTGGTATGGGTAATGCTTCTAACATCCATGTAGACTTTTGTATCTCAACCTAACCTCTATTTGATACAAAGAACCATGATATATATTCTACAATATACCTCTTCATTAAAAATCACTAGAAATTTTCTTTCAAATCAATATAAATCTTTTTAATTATTTTAAAAACAAAGAAATAATAACTATGTGCATTATCTCAAACCTCCATGTTTAAATTGAGTATAGATGGAACACCTGCTTTTTTCATAAAAATAATTTTTCAATAATATTCATGGTTAAACTTTGGAACATTTCAACCCTTTTTTGTTTCTCTAAATCATCTATATATTCCTTATTAGTCATCACATTGATTGATGGATGGAGAGTTATTTTAATAAAATACAATTTCTCTAATGGTTCACAATTTCTAGACATTTCCAATGAAAATATATAAATTTTTTATATGTAGTGATAATTATAAAATATAAACTATCCTGCCCCTTTTGACTTAATGAATTAGCTACTTTTTTTCTTCCTTGATGTGGTAATATTTAAGGCAATCATAGTCATTTTTTATATCCAACAATATTGTCTATTGACATTAAATACATTATATTCTAATATATACATTAACCATTTATGATCAATATATATATAAATATCATGTATTTCTCCATAATGATAATAAATTAATATCCTTAATTTAGAAATTTTTATAGATAACTCTAATTTATGAGTTACATTATTTTTCTCATGAATATTCCATTATCATGATGCACAAGCTATCACCATATCATTCTTCATGAGATAACAACCCTATTAACTCTTCAGTGAAACAATATAGTTTAACACCCATCTCCATTATAGGGTATTGTAATAACCATTTCCCCATCTAAACGTCTATCATGTTCCTTGAAATTATCCTTATATTCATCCATCCCCAAGAACTTGGTTCCATTCCGAGTTAAGTTATGGTGAGGATTTAAAAAAACAAAAAATTTCCACAAAAAATAGATAATGTCCCAAAAAAACATAAAAAACTATGGATCTTAGTAACATTATTATTTCTAGTCTCATTATCAGTAAATTCATTCATTAATGGATCCATTGATATACCCTTTATTGAGATCATATGACTAAAAAATGAAATATTATTTAGTAAAAAATAAAACTTGGTAAATATTTCTATATAGTCTCCTTCTATATGGTCCTCATTACAATTCTCAGGTGGTATTCATGTTTATCCTTTATCTTGGAATAAAAAATTATATAATCTATAAATACTACCATGAACTGATCAAGGTACACTATAAAGACTCTATTCATTAAATCCTTGAATGTTGTGATTGAATTAGTAAGACTAAATTGAATCATTATATACTCATAGTTTCTATACACTGTGTAAAATGTTGAAATAGTAATATCCTCCATATTAGCCATTAATTAATTATGTCCTAAATAGAGGAAAATTTGGGAAAATATTGACCTCATCACATGTGATCAATCCAGTCATCAGTATAGGTTAGATGATACTTTTTCTGGGATGTGATGTTTTTTAGTTCCGAAAAATCAATACACAATCAAATTGATCCATATTTTTTAATTACGTAAATAATTGAATAACCCTATGATAACACATTTTTTTAGTTAGTCCATTGTTAATATTCTCTTAGAGTTTGTTATTCAATCCCATCAACTCAATTTGTTTCATATTATAAAAATTATATGATATAGGTGACACACTACATAATATTTCAATAAAAAAATCAACTTCATGATTTACTATAACACTAGGACACTCTTTTGGAAAGACATAAAAAACTCCCACAAAACCATAACTTCATAGATTTTGAGTTTCTCCCCGGAACTCTAAGAAAATAACCCATTTTGAATTGGAATGATGACCCATACAATGGATAATATCTCCATTGGATGTTCATATTTATATGTTCACAAATAGATGGTCACAAGTTGGTGTGGAATATAAAAAATTACTATGATTATTTAGAAATTGATATGTTATTTACAATTTGAAATTCAATCAATTCTTAGGAAATAATCATGTTCAACTAGAAGGGGAATAAATTGATTTGTAGGGAAAATGTTCCCACATACCTCAACATGAAAAGAGTCATAGACTAGAGTTTTGATCATCATTCCATTGGGATTTTCACTACTATTTAAGCATCTAATCATTCCATATAATAATTAACATCCATAGATACTTTTCTTGATTTACATTATATCTTGTAACTTAGCTCAAATAAGTTATTTAAATATTTGAGCATACCTATTACCACCTAAACATTATCATTATATCTTTAATAATATAGTAAATCCTATGTTATAATCATGAACATTAGGAATCATTTATCAGAGTGAGCAATCAATCATATCCATCCACAATCCATTTTTTATTTTATGGAAAACCCACTTTGAGGGTATGTGGGAACCCCTAAAAACCATTCCTTCACATCAAGTCATACAAACATTATATTATTAAAAAATCGAAATAGTAATATAAAGCCAAGTCACTGTGTCACCCGTTATTACACACCCAGTTTCCAAATTTAAAAATCATCACTTCAAATCACGCTAATCCTACGAGCTAACTGATTTGCATAGACTGCATTGATAAAGGAAATGTCTAGTCTATAATTCATCACCATCACTCTATCACCTCTCCATTTTCATCGAAATCCAACACAAAAATCTACAATAAATAACCCCAATGTAGCCGATCACGCCAAAAAATAATCATGGTTGGAGACAACCAATCACCGGAAACCATCTTCACTACCAAGAAAAAATCCAGACAGAACACTATATAAGAATCTAATTAAAACCTATGCCAAAAAACATAGCGCTCCAGTTCGGGAAGAATCTTGAATCCCTTAGAAGGCTGAAACAGAAATACCAAAACTGCCAAGTTTCCATTGTGCCAGATCCAACTAGGAGAGTCAAATAGAAACTTTCAGTCAGAGAAGGTTGAGTAGTCAAGGAGCTTCAGGACACAACCGTCATTGGGCCCAATGAACCTTCTAGAAAACTGTCATCGATGACACAAAAAGGAACCAGATCTCTATATCCATAGAAATAGAAACCTTAAATCCAATAAACCATAGAAATAGAGAAACAGGGAAATAAAAATGAATAAAAAAATGAAAAAGTCTAACTCCATCAGAACCCTAAATCCCTTCAAACAATGTACCAAAAATCCCAAAACAATGTAGTTACATCTATTCCAGATCCATCTAGGAGAGGTTCATAGGCCCTTGGGGTTAGAGACTGTTGATCAGACAAGAAGCTCTTCAATAAAAAACCGACATTGGGCCTGTGAAACCATCTTGAAATCAGATGGTTTCCTCATATAATAGAACCAAACAACCATGAAATCTGAGTGGTAAAAGAAAGATAAAGGAGAAGAAAGAGAACATAGCTCGATGAGATTAGAGGAGGAGAGATCCAGGAGAGAAATGGGAAAGATCACTAGAAGAATCCGAGCAAAGGGATGAGAGGATAGGAAAGATGAGGAGGGACGGTGAAGGATTCTCACCATTAGAGGTAGATGAGAGGGAGGGAGCTACAACACTGGGAAACCCTAGCGGGGGTGGGAAGGGAACCCGGAGACTTAGGAGCCATCAATCATTCATATGATTTCAAGAGGATGACATTTTATTTTTAATCTATTAGACCTTGTGTTTATCATATGTAATTCATGATCACCAACTATCAAATTATTTATGATGATTTATATAGAGTTTTTTTTAATTTCCATGACAGATTTCCAATGAGTGACAAACTAGTTATGCATTAAATTCTATTATCGTGCAATGGGTGGCGATTGAGTCCAGCTCAAAATGACATTTTCGAAAGTTATTACCTCTTGGTACAACTATTTTAGAGCCACGTCCACTTATATTATCTAGACATGAAATGTAATTTCAATGAAACCACTTTATCCATTATTCACTAAAATTTTATGATATTTTTATATTTATAGACATAAACATAGACGTATCCTTATCCATATCCTTATACATGTCCCTAGGGATCTCACGTAGAATATCTCATCCGAGTTTATATAATTTAAACATAATTTTCTGCAGATACCATATATAAGGACCCAAGAATTTCATACATCTATATTACATATATTTAGATGAATATTCAATAAAATTCACAAATACTATCCCTAAGACCAAATAATTTTAATTTATTTGGAGAATATAATCACACTATTGTTATTTCTTGAATGATATTAAACATAACTCATAGAGAACTCCATATATAGTAAGCATCATAGAAAAACCCTAATAATTTCATTCTTCAAATTATGAGTAAAATGAAATGTTAATTGCATAAGGGATTATGTAAGTATCCATTAGATGGGAATAACATTCCCCATTTCTTGTATATAATGACAATATTCATCATTATAGGTAGTCTTTAAGAAAAATAATAAAATAAAAATATAATATTATGAACCGCCCATATCGTCATCATATAAATACCACACCTCATCACCCACTTTCCTCACAAATACAAAGCCATGGATCTCACCAAAACTCTACCAAAAATACTATTATTTTCTACTTCATTCCCCTTGAATACGTGGTCTATCCAAAAATTATTTCATGGAACCTTAAGGGTTATCCTAAGAAGATACAACAAAAGGGAGAGGTACACTCAAAACTAATCTTATTTCATTATTATTCTTCTTATAACACAACTATTTCATTTACATAAACTAATAAACAGTTACATTAGAGTAAAAAAAAATTTTGATAGGAAATTGTAATGTTGTTATATATATATGCATATATTCTACCCTTCATTCATTCGATTATTAAAGGAATAGTTGTTCATAAAATCGTTGGTTCACCCCCTATAATAGTAATGTAGTTCATTTTTACCCACCACCTTAAAGGATGATCATAAAAATATTATTTTAATTAAATATTTTGAAAATAATTTTTTTAAAAAATATTTTATCTTCTCAAATGTATATATTGAAATAATATTATATAAAATTAAACTAGTCCGTGTTTTTTGGAAAACCAACCTAAATGAACTAACTATATAACATTCATGTTTTTACTAAGTGATTCTTCCCAATGTTGAAACACGTACAAATTTTTTGGACCATGTGAATTTTCATAAGTTTATGAATAGAATTTAATTTCAGTTATACAATATTATTTTCATTTGATATGAAATTTAATAATTATCCACAAGAGATCTGACCTTGGATCAATGAAATAAATTCCCTAGGTATGATGGAGAAAAATATTGCATATCATTTAAATGATTTTAAGTGAACATAGTTTAATCATATAAAATCCAATATATATGTAAAAGGTTATTAATAAATTAATTAACGAATTTAATTTGATTATTTAGGATACTAAGAGAATATAAAGAACAATTCTGTAACATAATGTATGGGATCTCTCAAAACCACCCAATCTAAATTAGGTAAAATATTCTATCTATTTACGTAAATTTACCTCTATCTCTTTATTATTTATTATTTTATATTTTAAATGTATGTCCCCCATATATTTTCTTAGTTTAATTCACATTTAATTCTTGGAAATATTCATATTTTAAAAGATCCCATCTCAATTTTTTTTCCATTACGAAAACAAAATTAATGGGAACTTTTCTATCTCTCACCAAATTTCAAGTGACACAATATAAAATATTTTAATGTTTCCTTTGTTTTTAAAATTTCAAATTTCATTATGGAAAAAAAATTATATTATTTCTTGTTTTATATAAATTATTATTCTCCTTCACCATTATATGTTTATTTACTATTTTCTTTAAAACCCCACTTAATAGGTACATTTACAATGTTACCTATCCACTCATTTGACATATTCACTTCACTCTAACACAATTTTTCATGAACTATGATTATTTTTCAAATATGAAGGTGAAATATTGTTTTATTCTCCAATTTCATAGAAATAATTTTGATACGATATCTAGTTATGAACTATGATATTATTATGTAACTCATTTTATTCCATGGGTAACATTTATGTTTTTAATTTTTGTTTTCTACCTTATATGGATCACATTTTAATTTAAATTTTTTATTGGCGAAATTAGAAAGAAAAGAAATTCCTTAAGTGAATTTTATAAATCATGAAAAAATATTCATGGGATTAGAGGGCTCTATATCCTTGGATTTTATATATTGGATATTTATGTTAAAATTCATGAAATTATATGTGTAATGGTTTTGGGATGAAATAGTTTTTATTAGAGGAAGTTCTAGATATTTATGGGTTTTAGGATATGTATAATTCATTGAGAATACAAGGTTTGATTATAGGTATAATAGAATATCCTAAATGTTTCTTGAGTTATAGAATGAGTCATTTTTTTGAAAATTCTTGTACATATAGATACTACATGTGGATGTTCCACTGGAAATGATTTTTCTTGATAAAATAACATCCTAAATTATGGACTGGGTATTATTTTGATGCACCCCTTGTGCAAGAAAAAGGTTTATTAATGCACTCCTAGTTTGAAAATCATAATGGATATTCTCTATCAATATCACAAAAACATTATGAACTACTATTATAGAATTTAATAGATTCTAATATTCAAAAAAAGATAGGATATTAACCATGTATTACCTTGGTTAAATCCTAGAGACTTAAAATTTAGGATCAAAAATTTATTTATATGTTATTCATTATTGTTTCATAGTTTACCTTTTATATGATTTTATAGTTGGATTATTCTCATACTTATGTTTATTTTAGATATTTTAAATGACCAGAACCTAAATAAAATAGTGAAATGTTCACTCATTATCCATTCATGGTCATAAAATTTCTTATTAGATTATAATTATACACATTCATTCATATCATGATACTAGAGTATAAATTTGTAGACACCACCTCAAAACATTGTTTTTGATAATTATATGATAATAGAAAACTGAGAAATTGTTGCATATAAGTTATATAAGTCACCCCCAATGTTTTTAAAATGAACCTCCCAAAGTATTTTTTTATTATCAATTTTTTGGGAAATTTTTGACATATTATAAATGTATTGGTTATCCTTATATAAATACATCATCAAAAATCATGATAGGGACATCAATATTCACTTCTTGAGTTATCCTCTAATTCAGTAGATGATTGATGTGGATAATGAATCTATATAGGAATAATTTTTTTTTCATGTGTATATGATATTTACTCATGAGAAATAATATCTTGGTCAAATTACTAAGACCATGGAAAGAATTAAAATTCATCGACTATCCCATGCTGAGGAACTATGTCGATGTATTCCCTGAAGAGTTTTGTGGTCTTCATCATAACTGAGCAGTTGAAATCCCAATTGGACTTATATCAGTATCTTTCCCCATATCAAATACTCTATATATAATTTCCACAATTGAATTACACGAATAGACTATATAATGGAATGATAATCTAGAAAAGGGTTTGAAGCACCCAGGGGATTCACCATGCAGTGTACTAGTCCTCTTTTTCTATAAAAAGTATGGTTCAATGCACCTATCAATTTATTATTGGAAAATAATTAAAATCATGATGAAGAGAAAGTATTATCTACCATAGATTGAATAATTTTAAGATCAACTACATGGGTCCCATTACTTCTCAAAGGAATAACATTAGTCTAGATATCACCAATTAATAGTGAAGAAGGACTATATTCTCCAAACTCCAATTTGAACAAGGCGTGGACACTATTAGTTCATAGTGACTCCCTTAGAACTCAATAATTATCCATTAATATTTATGAACATAATAAAAAGTGTATATAGTTATTACCTTGAATTTTGTTTGGAATTATTCATATATGACATTAAGATATAATAACTTTAAAAAAGGTCATTAGCGGTTGATTTTCTGTAGAATAGAGGTTGTTTAAACCACTGTCTAATAGTATAGCGGTGGTTAATAAAAAAAGCACGTTTTTTCACAATCTCTATTCATTTAGTGGAAGTTTTTATAATTTAGAGACATATTTATTATGTATCATTTCTTGGAAATTTAGTAGTAATTTTATATTTATTTAGTAGTAGATATTTTATTTAAAAATATCTAGGAGAAATATAAATAAAATGAAACTAATCAATTTTGAACATATAAGTGGTTGATTGTTTTAGTGATGGTTAATTATAGCCTATGAAAAAATATTAAATTTAATGTATTTAGAGGTGATTACTAAAAACTGCTACTAAAGAGGATTTTTTTAAATTGTTTATTAAAAAATGCACATATAAAAAAAAGAAATGAATGAAGCTACAATAAGAATATATGATAAACCCATCATATTTAAATCCTATGTCCTCAATAATATATTCAAACATCCACATTCATCATAACCTTGGTCTTAGTCAACCCATACATCATTCAACAAATACCATGATCATCAATATATACATATTAATTATGTTCAAAAACAACTCATACCCAATATAAAACCATTTCAGGACCTCCAATTTATCTATTTTCCACCAATTCATCCAATTAACTGAATCTGACCACTTCATCTCATACATAGTAACAAAAAATGAAACAAAATTAAAAACTAATCCCAATAAATCATAATTAATGTATAAAACCTGAAGAGTGTTGTGGATTAGAATAGTCAATATCCTGACTACTTCCAGCATCTTCCACATACTGTGAAAACCAAAACATTTACGAAATGAAATGAGAATGAAAAAAATGTATAGAATATATTAAGAATGATGAACATAAAATTTGTTTTTTAATGAAACAGAATAATATTTAACATAAAAAAATTATACATAATGAAAAAAAATATGAAAACATAAACATTCATATTTAATATATGATTCAACACTTGAAACTAAAAAGGGATATTTAAATATTCTAATTTATTTTTGAAGAGACATGTAGTGTTCTTGTACTTGAATTAATAGAAATAAACTAAAGAAATTAATATCAATTCTTGTCTTATATTTAAAAAACATTACATCGATGTTTGTCTATTGATTAATCATCAATATGCGGTTTTTTTCTATAGTTTTGTCTCTTCCATAGATGTTTTATTCTTTTAAAACACTAAAAATGAATTTACAGACATCACGAGAAAACCATATTTTATAATGGATTTCCATTACTTCCTACACTTTCAATTAAATATATCAGACTTTTCATCATTTTTTAGGGAAAAATGATGTCGTTTTCCTAGTTTACCCCCCCCCCAACACTAGTTTTTAACGGTGTTTATACCATTAAAAAGTTTTTATTAAGTAATTCAGATCATAATGCATGTCATATTGAAATGGTTTCTATACATATATTTCAAAAAAATCAATAGTGGTTGTGACTTGATTTCACGTCAATATGAGGTAATTTTATATAATTTCAAATTTTTTATTCACATTTTTGGGTTTCAAAATGCTAAAAATGAATTTTTGATCATCACGAGAAAAAAATAATTTTAATTGACATTCTTTCAGTTTCTATATACCAAAATTCAATCTACGGAATGTTTCCTATTATTTAATGGAAATATGACATTGCTTTCTTAGTTTTGACCCCCCAACTTTTTTTAATGGATTTTTTACCCTAAAGAAGTGTTTAATGAGTAATTTTGACCACAAAACATGTCAGATTGATATGTTTTCTATGCGTACACATCTAAAAACTATTCTAAATTTTTTATACCCTGATTTCACATTAATATGTGGTTTTTTCTAGGGTTTTGATCATTGTACTAGTGTTTTAAAACCCAAAAAATGTGTTTCCGACCATCATCAAGAAAATTGTAATTTAAAATTACATTCTTCCAGTTCTTACATTTCACAATTAAATCTATGGTAATTCTCCCCAAATTTTAGGGAAATCTAATGTCTTTTTTTAGTTTTGACCACCCAACAATTGTTTTTAATGGATTTTGTTCCTTTCAGAAATGTTTACTCAGTAATTTTGACCACATCGCATATTGGATTAACATGTTGCCTATGATTACACATTAAAAAAATCTCAATCATGGTTTCCCAAAGATTTAAAATCAATAAGAGGTTGTTTTTTATGTTTTTTACCATTCTATGCATTTTTATTTTTTTTAAAACACAAAAAACACATTTATGGATGTCTCGGGAAAACTACACTTAAAAATGATTTGTATTACATCCTTACATTTCACAATTAAATATACGGTCACTTTCCCCTAATTTTAGGGAAATCGAAAGTTATTTTCCTATTTTTAACCCTTAACACTTGTTTTTAGAGGATTTTGTACCTTTAAGAAGTATTTACCAAGTAATTATGACCACACCATACAACATATTGACGCATTATATACACATTAACGTTAAAAATCATTGGTGGGTTTTATAAGATTTCACTTCCATATGAGGTATTTTTCTGTGGTTTTCATTGTTTCACACATGTATTAGTGTCTTAAAACCCCAAAAATTCATTTGCAACCATACTGGGAAAACTATAATTCAAAATTATGTTAATTTGTTTCCTAAACAAAATAATTTAATTATGGATCATTTTTCTAATGTACCAGAACATTATAAATGTGTTTACTCATTTTTGAGTAGACCAGTTCAAGTTTTTACTAATATTGATGTCAATTTTAAATAAAAAGTGGAACTTAGAGTCCTACAAATCATGTTATGAATTAAATTGAGGTGAAACTTATTAATACACATCTAGAATGACATATGAGTCTTTTCCAAAAAGTATCAAAATAACCCAAATTCATTTACTCAGTTTTGAATGCAACACATACCTTTCCTAATAAAATATAATTTTATAATAGAAACATGCACTTCGACTCATACCAATCACATCATGTATCAGTTTTATGTGAGACTAATTACTCCAAATAAAAAACTAATTTGTAATATATTTCTTAAATTATCATGAAAATATAAGAGTTTTTCTTAGTGTTTTATGGGTGACAATTTTTGTACTAAAATGTCATGTTTAAAGTGATATCATACACATTGATTGATACTGGGAACCTCATGTATCATAATGAGGCGAGGTTGATTCCTATATGCCACAAATGACCGGTGGATCGTATTTATGATGTTTTAAAATAGTAAGAAATAAATTTCTCAATTTTAAGTAGGTTAGTTTTCATTTTTATTAAAATAGATCTTTTTTTTAAATAAAAGGACACACAAGGAGTCATATCGGGAACATCAAGTATTAGATAATGGTTGGGATGATTCATACACATTGAAAAATGACTTATTGGTCATTTTACTAAAGCATAAAAATAATTAGAATGTGTTTAATTGGTTTTGAGTAGTTCCATTTTCCTTTTTACTAAAATTTATGTCAATTTTAAATAAAAAGACACACTTTCATTCACACCAGTCACACCATGCATTGGATTGAGGTTCGGATGATTCCTACACATCTCAAATGACTTCTAGATATTTTTTCTAAAGTATAAAAACACCCCTAATGTTATTCAATGATTTTTAGTATGTCACGTTTGTTTTTACTAAGTTTTTTATTTAAACTGGAAACAAACAATTTGAGTCACATGGATCACATCAATTATTATTATTATTTGAGACTGATTCCTACATGTCATAAATTAATTATGAATTTATTTTCAAAATTATCAAGAAATTAAAAGCATGTTTTCTCAATTTTTAGTGAGTGACATATTTTGAACTAATTGGTTAATTTTAAACTAATAATAAACAAATTGAGTCATACTAGGAACATCATGTATCATATTTAGGTGAGGATGATTCCTACACATCATAAATTAGTTATGGATCCTCTTAATAAAGTATCAAAATAATATGAATGTGTTTTCTCAGTTTTTAGTATGTTAGTATTCCTTTTTACATAAATATTTTTCAATTTTAAATATAAATTTTCACATGAAGACATTATAGGAAAACATTGTACAAGATTTTCGTTTAGTTGATTCCAACATGTCACAAATTAATTTTGGATCATATTCATGAATAATGATAACAATTTGAATACATTTTATTGTGGTTTAGTAGGTCATTTTTTTAATAAAATTGATGTTAATTTTAAATAAAAAGGCCCACTTGAAATCATACCTTAAATACTATGTGTCTAATTGTGGTACAGAATAATGATATACATGTGAAATAACTTATGGGTGGTTTTCCTAAAGTATCAATACAATATGAATTAGTTGACTCATTATGAGTATGTCAATTGAATTTTTTACTAAATTTAAATCTTAAACTAGAAATGTGAACATTGACTCATATAGATCACATTGTGTATCAATTTTATGTGAGACATATTCCAAATCATAAAAAATGATTTATGAATCGATTATCTAAATTATCAAAAAAAATTGTGAGTTTGATTAGATTTAAATTTGGTAGTTTTTGAGTTAAAATATCGATTATAAACTGATAATAGACAATTTCAGTTATATTTGGCACTTCATGTATCAGTTTGAGGTTAAACTAATTCCTACACATAAAAAATTACTTATATATAATTGTCTTAAATTATCAAAATAATCTTAATATGGAATATTTATTTTGGGTATGTTAGTTATATTTTTTCTTTTAAAATTAATGTCAATTTTAAATAAAAATAAGCACTTAGAGTCATACCAGCCACACCTTGTATCAGACTGAGGTGTGGATGATTCAAAAAAATCCCAAACTCTCCACAAAATTCTAACTTACTATGTTACCATGATTTATATTTTCATTCATTATTTTAATTACAACACTTAACATTGATTCGATGTTCTTGGTAGAAAAAATTTCTCCTTTTTAAAAGCGAGAAGAGTATAGGATGTTTCATGTTCCCATTATATTACAAGAATTCACTATAATGGGAATATGATCTTCCACTACTCTTCAATATTTTAACAATGAGAACAAAATTTAATATAATATGATCTACTCAACATGAAGTTTTGGAATTTTGAAGAAAAAAGGAAATGAAAATAGAAATAGTGGTTAAATATGAAGATATATTTTATCTCTTTTGTGACCTGTTGTAGATTGTTGAATGAAAAATATGACTGCACAAAATATCTATGAAAAATAATAAATAATTATTAGATTAAAATTATAAGGAAATTATGCTACAATTAGTAGATATGATAATGAAAAAGTTAATCAAATAAGTAGTAAGAATTCACCTTTTCATGATGATTGTATTCACTCTTAATGCATTTACATATTGTCATTATCTCGGTTGCAGTATAGAAGTCAAATCACTCTTTAGCAAGAGATGATTTGAACATACCACTGCAACTCGAACTAAATAATCCTCATGTATAAGAAAAAAAAAATTTATATGAGTACTAAAATGAAATTAATTTAACATATATATGAAAATTACG
Source organism: Viscum album (assembly GCA_963277665.1). NCBI lineage: Eukaryota > Viridiplantae > Streptophyta > Magnoliopsida > Santalales > Viscaceae > Viscum > Viscum album. The sequence goes on from OY728121.1 coordinate 1,209,361,800, forward strand.
CATTATAAACCAAAGGATAGCCATTGAAAATTATAAAAGATATCAAATATGTATTAACCTATACTGATTTGGAAGATTAAGTGTATTTTTTAGTAAAGAAATAATAATTTTTATTATATATTTACTTTTTTACATTTTATATTTTCGTAATGGAAAGACAACATCTATACTCAAGATCAATAGTTTCTATTATTTATTAGGGTAAATATACTAATTTTTGAGGACCTTTTAACGATTTTAAAACCCATTAACTGGGATTAATTGGATGGTAATAAGTCTTCCCAAAACAAGTGAATGTGAATATTTCATTAAAGAGTTGAAAAAATCGGTTTATCACAGCTCTAGTAATCAAACTCCCAATAAGTGGGGAACTATTTGTGTTGTACAATGATGAATCAAACAAGGGATTTGGATATGTTCTGATGAAAAATGATAAAGTAATTACCTATGCCACAAGGTAGTTGAAAATTCATGAGCAAAAAAATACCATCTCTGATCTGTAGTTACAGGCATGATCCTTAAATTGAAAATCTGGTGGTATTGTCTCTATCTGTTGAAGTGTGAGATATATATCTATCCCATGATTCCAAAGTATATTTTCACATATAAGGATATTAATATGTGCTAAAGGAGATGATTAGATATCATCAAGGATTATGGCTATTCAATCCACTACCACCCTAGTAAGGAAAAGAAGGTAGTGTATGCTCTACCTAGAAAGGATCCTACATCATTATCAATAATGAGAATTGAGAAGCCTCCAATCTTATTTGAATTTCGAATGATGGAAATGGGAATCATTTAGGAAGTAAAATAATCAATCATTTCTAATCTTATTTCTCAACCATCCCTTATGTAGAAAATAAAGGATTCTCAAATAAATGTTGTTGAAATTCAAAAAAGTGTGGAAGCTATCAAAAATAGGAAATCATAAGAGTTTGAAATGGATGAGGACGTATTCATGATATTTTTTCATTACTATGTGTACTATCCAATCCTGATATAAAGAATTAGTTTTTTAGTGAAGTGTATATATCAACCTTTTCTGTCCACCCAAGGATCACAAAGATGTATTGAGATCTCAGAGAGAACTATTGGTGGGACAATATAATGTAGGAGATCCCTAAATATACATCAAGGTGTCTGGTATGTCATTAAGTGAGGTATGAAAGGATAATATTATAAGGGGGTGATGTGACCATTACCCATACCAACATGGAGATATGAAAACATCACCATGTATTTTTTCATCAGACATCCAAAGAAATCCATAGGAATCTATTCAATATGGGTTGTTGAGAATCATCTCACAAAGATAGATAACTTTATCAATATTTGAGAAAAATTATAATTAGATAAAATTTCATGCATATTAATGAGAGAAGTGGTAAAGTTTCATCAAGTACCACTATCAACTATATCAAAACAAGATCAGATATTCACCTCCATGTTCGAGAAAAGACTCAAACATGATCTAAACACCGAGATGAAATTAAGTACAGATTATCAACCTCAAACTAATGTCCAAATTAAATATATTATTCTAACATTGGAAGTCATGTTGAGAGCATGTTCTCTGGATTTCAAGGGAGGATGGGACCAACATCAACCTATGGTTGAGCTCTCATACAAAAAAAGTTTCTAGTCGAGCATCCAAATTTCTCAATATGAATCCCATTATGCGAAATTATGCATAACAATGGTATCTTGGGATGAAGTTGATGAACCTAAGATTCTAGGACCAGAAATGATTGAGGAAATGGTAGAAATGGTGAAAACCATTTAGTATCATATATAGGCTACCCAAACCTAAAAGAAGAGTTATAAGAAAAATTCAAGAAGACTTGGAGTTTATGTTTGGAGACATGGTATTACTATACATATATCCATTATAGAGAGTCATGAGATTTAAGAAGAAGGGAATGCTAAGTCCTAGGTACACTAGCCCCTTTGATATTAATGACCATGTTGGAGTTTTGGCCTAATTACTAGCACATCCACCAACCTGTCGCAAGCAGCCGATGTATTCCATGTATCCCTCTTGATAAAGTACATACCATATCCCTCATATGTACTGAATTCATAACCGGTATAGTTGGAAAATGATATATCATACAAGGAGTAGTTGATGAAAATTTTGGGACATATAGATAATGTTTTACAAAAAAATACCACTCACCTAGTCAATGTACTATACCCAGAGAATTTGTACGAAGAGGAAACATGGGAGCCATAGGATGTAATGAAAGATAATTACCCACACCTATTTAGTTTTAAAACTGAAATTTTATGGGAAATATTTCATAAGGGGGGATGAATGCATTGAACAAAAAAATTTATAAATGATAATTCTATTGTCATAGTTATTTTATATAGTATAAATCACATAAATTCACATGTAAAACACAATACAAACTTTTTAAAATAAAAATTATGGAAATAATATGTATTTATAGAAATTATGGAACCCAACCCAATGGAATAATAATATGACCTACAGAATAGTAATGTGACCCTTAAGAATTGTATCCTAGAAAATTTAATAGTAACCACACCTATTAAATTATAAATATAATTTATCCACCCATTAAATGAAAATATGGTCAAATTATATTATAGTATACGTAAATAAATCTTTTAGAAATTATTATTTAAGTGTTGATATTTTTATAAAACATAAATGTTTATTTTCAATATTATAGTAAATATAATGATTTAAATGAAAATTTATTTTATTATAATGTTTTCATAAATAAATTTTTTGTTGAATTATCATTATAATATATGTTTATTAGACCTTGATTAATTATGTAAAGTGTTATAAAATCAGTTATAATGTTTAAATTGGTATTTTATATATACAATCTCATTTTAAATTAAAATTAAATTTGTCATATATAGATAATCATTTTCATAAAATGGATTCCATTTTATATTATATGAATCTAAAGTGGATGGGATGAATTTTTGTTATTTTTCTATAATAGTGGTTTTTTAGTAAATATTACAGTACGGTAATTTATTGAATATATAGATTATATGTTAATTACAATATTATTTGACTCATAACTGATGTAAAAAACATAATCTCTAATTATCCATATTTCTTAACTGTATTTAGTCACAGAATAATCAATATTCCTTTTCTTGAGGAATAAAAAAAAATTAAATAAGGAGAAAACAATCCCTCATACACTATAAATTTGACCCATCACCTCCTCTTCTACTCACAACTTCTATGATTTTATCCTTATATAAATTCTACCCAATCTTATTTACAATTATCTCCCCTTATCTAATGATATTTTTTCTCTAAATAAATTTCCAAACTCACATCCCTTTAGGAGGTTCTCATAGAGAAGAATTCAAGAGGTTAAAACCACTTTTTTTCTATTAATTTCCTTCCAATTTATTTTATTTTCTTATTCTCTCCTCACCTACCACTATCCATGTGTCATTGAAACTCAATTATATCAAATATATTGAATATTATTTTCTTAATTTAAAAATTCATCATCATTTCATTCCCCTTTCCTTTTTGTTTTAAAAAGGAAAACATCGTCTATGATGTGTTAATTTATCACATTCAAGGATGATGAGTTATCAATATCTTTTTCTAACTTCAAGGATGGTCATAAAAAAATTTCATTGTTGAAAACGTTATCATATATGTATTAAATACTTTTTAATTATTTTTACCCATTATATAAACATGATATTGATGAATAAAATAAAACTACTTTGTGATTATAAAAAAAGAAAAATTAATTTAAATGAATATCAATACTATTATATATAATGATTCATCCTCACATCTAGAACCCAAATGAAGTATAATACCAATTAATATTATGTCTTTTAATTATGAAAATATCCTTTCAATTATGCTAAACTATTCAAATTTTACATGATTTTCCATAGATGTATATAAATAATTGTTCATGAAAACCAAAGAAACAAACACACCTAAACGATAACTTTGTTTCTTATAACTATTAAAAAGAGCCACGAATAGAGTTAATAAAATTATAATAAATAATATAAATGTATATATGGATCTTAGTTAACTGATTAATTGATTTAATTCTATTATCTAGGACATTAAGATTAAGTGAAAAACTATTTCATACATAAGGTAAGGGGTGATTTTTGAACATCCATTTTTCCATTGGATTACATTATCTCTCTATATGCTAATTTAATTCTTATTTCATTTTATATAATTCTTATAAATTCTATTTATATGTTCTAAATTCATGTATATATATCATTACATCCTTCTTTGATGGGGAAATACATGTTTAAAAGGTTTCCTTCTAAATTATCCCTAATAAGCATGTCTGGTTAAGAAGAACATCCCAATTTCCTACCCATTTTCATGTTAACTAAATAATATAGTTTAACAGACCATTAGTTTCCTAAAATCATACATTTTATAATTTAAAAATTATTTGTTCATTTTTGGCTGTATATAAAATATTTTTCCTTTTTTAATTTAAAATTAATTTAACTTTTTTTCTTAATCCGCACTAAAATGTTTTATTTCTAAAGTATATTAAACAATTTTTTAGCTATTTTCACTTTAGTTTGACCTACAATGTCATGATATATTCATATATCCTCTTATTAATGCCCATTTATGATTTAAATTCATTTATTCATGGACACCTTTATGATACACACATTTATTGTGCTCTATGAAATGATAATAATATCCATTTCATTATAGAGGAAACCTTATATTTCTACCACACATATCATAGAACATGTTATGATGGGAGATACTAGATAGAACTCTAATGATTTGGTTAATTTTTTCTCTCATGATAATCCATGTGAAACGGTCGTGGTGGTTATCCTTGACTTGTGCTCCACGTGCAACAGTCTTAGTGGTTATCCTTAAGTCGTGCTCCTTCATGTGAAATGAGCCTTGGATCATGGTTATGTAATGTTTTATGTTTATTCCAGATTAAATGGTTTCATGATTACAATATCTCATTTTTAATTTATTATAATTCCATTTGTTTATTTATATTCCATACCTTTTTATGTCATTATGGTATTCCTTCTAACCAATTTTCTAAGATTTATTCTTATTTTAATTCTTTTATAGGTATTTTTAGATCATACCTTTGTTAATGTATTCCCATAGGACATACTATTTAGTTGGATAGGATCAAATTATTTTAAGACTATATTTATGGAGATTTAATTTTTTTTTTCTTCATTTTAGTTACATGTATTCAGTTTTATGTACCTAATCCTTCATATATAGTAGAAATTATGGTATTTGGTTTGTATCTAATGGTAAATTATGATTAAAATCATGTAATAATATGTCTAAAAGTATAGGTCCATTTTAGTTGGTATTATATGAACAGTTTAGTCAGTTTTTCAGATTAGGAATAGAGAACTTTAGTAAGAAACCTAGGGATAATTCTATCACTATGGATAACCTTGATTGAAAAAAGGGCATCAGAAGTTATTATATACTTTTCCTATAAAAGTTTATACTTCTATGTTATATGTTTTAATTTAATGTACTTATTAGATAATTATTAAATCCCCCTAATTATGCATTATTTTTCTTAGTTAATGTATGGAAATAGAAGAACCCTCGACAATAATAACTATGATAGGAAATGTGAATTTTTCCCAAATGTAATTCAAAATATTATGGGAATGTGTGTCCAAAACTTCTTGATTGTTATTTCTCTAATGACTCATGTAATGAATAATAACTTGAATCTTGTGAAATACTATCCTTCTCTTAAGAAATATAAAGTTTCGTTCAAATCCTTCATGTGAAAAAGGCATCCAATGTTTAGTGGATCTTCTGATCCCCTCCTCACAGGACAACAGATAAACTCTATTGAAAAATTATTCATTGTCCTACAGTGCACAGAAGAAGGTAAATGTATTCTAGGGGTATATAATTTTGATGGAGAAGCTGATCAATTGTGGGAACAGATCAAGAACGCAATATCCAAGAAGGAAATCGATTCCATGGAATATGATTTTTTCATGAAAGTATTTTTCAATAAATATTCTCTAAGACCCTTCCCTATCAATATAGAAAGACAGTTCCTCATACTAAAGAAGAAGGAATAGAATTATATTATGTAATTTGAGTAAAACTTCACAATACTTTCTTGTTACCCCATTGACATTTCCATTCACATTGAATGAAATGTGTATCACTTCTTTAGTATAATAAACTTGATTATAAAAAAATAATTGGTGATTAGATACATCAAAAGTAATGAGGAGTCTATTTATTATTCCCTTATAGTTGAAGTAGAGATCTAACACTATCACTGGTCTCATGGTACTGGATATAAAAAGGTCAAATAAGGGTCAATATAGGGGAAAAATAGAAAAATCTCACAATTAAATTAAAACCAAATATCCCACATATAAAAATTATGGGAAGAAAATTTGTAGGAACTTTCTAAAGGGAACCACGAAATTCTTTAAATATACAACAATGGGGGATATAGATTATAATGATCAAATGGATATGAAGAATCCATGTAAGGTGGAATAATAAGGTATGTTTTATGTCAACACTCATCCTATAGTGAATTTTTTCTACTGCAAGGGATGTGGGTATTATGAAATCTAGTTCCCTAAGACTAGGGTTGTTTAGGGAAATCAACAAAAATAACCTCCATGGAAAAATGGAAACTAAAATACTATCACTATTACAGAGGTAGAGAATGAAAATGGTGTGGTTATAGGTATAATGTCTTTTCGGTCAAGAATAGTGAATACACTATTTGATTCTGGTTATATAAATTCTATCATATCATACAAGGTTAGAAGAACTATTCATGCACTACCTCAAAATATGAAGGTTGAGTTATCTGTGAGAACAAAAACTAGAGAAATTAGTGAATCAAAAGTTTATAAATCCTATATGGTTAATGTTTTCTGACTGAACCACCCATCAAATTTTATATCACATCCCTTGGTGGAGTTTGATAATATTTTGGGCATGGATTGGATATCTTTATACAAATCCAACATCGACTTTTGGGAAAGTGAGAACACTCTTCACATCCCAAATAATTCTCCAATTCGGTAAATTTGTAAGGTAGAGGGTGAATCTAAATCCGAATAATATTCTCAGTTGTGGATATTATTTCTTCATAAGCAACAATATCTTGCTCAAATGATTGATACAAAGGAGAGAATAAAAACTAATGACATGCCCATTATGAGGGACTATACTGATATATTACCTAATGAATTACATAGTCTTCCTCCTAACAAATAGGTTGAGTTATCAATTGAAATTATCCTCAGATATCTTCTAAAATCAAAGAAACCTTATATAATGGCCATCATTGAGTTGGATGAAATAAAGACACAGTTATAGTAGAATGTGGAATAGCATTTTATATGCTCGAGTTTTTCCCATGTGGTGCATGAGTCCTCATCATCAAAAATAAAGATGGATAAATGCACCTCTACATTGATTATCATGAGTTCAATAAAATCATGATAAAGAAAAAGTACCCCCTTCCATGGATATATTACTTTTTTGTTCAAATATGTGGCACCAAGTATTTCTTTGAGGATATTTGGTTAGGATACCACCAATTAGATATGGGTAAGGAATTTATTCAAAATAGTTCTGTTTAAAATAGGTATAAACATTACGAGTTCATAGTTACTCCCTTATGACACATTAATACTCTAGAAATTTTCATTGATTTAATGAATATAGTCATTATAAATTAACTCAAAAAAATTTCGGTGTTATTTATTGATGATATCATGATAAAATCCCTGAGCTAGTAGGAACATGAGGAGTATTTGACTGTTTTGATGATGACATTACGAAGGGAGAAATTTTATTCAACGAACAATAAATGTGAGTTCTGGATGGAGGGTGTTTCATTATTTTGGCATGTAAACACTAGCAAAGGGATATCTATAGATCCTTCCAAGTCAATGGAAAGAAAAGAGTGTGTCATGAAAACATATGTAATGGAGATCTATAGTTTTGTTGGTTTGGTTGGGTATTACTGGTGATTTATAAATAAATTCTCATGATTGTCAAAACCATCAACTAAGATGGATCAAAATGTAGAATAGATTTTCTGTACCATTGAATGTGAAGAATGATTTAAAGAGGTGAAAAAGAGGTTTATTGATGCACTAGTACTAACACTTCTGACAAGTGGGGAACTCTTTATGGTGTACATCTGTGGATAAAACAATGGTTTAAGTTTTTTTTAAATGATAAAGAAAAAGAATATTCCTTATGGAAGATGAAAATTAATGAGAAAAACTATACCATACATGATCTGGAGTTGGCAGGAATTATCATTGCATTGAAAACATAGAAGCATTGATTCTATGGGGAGAAGTGTGGGATATGTATTGATCATAACAGTCTCAAATATATATTCACACGAAATGATCTTAACATGTGCTACAAGAGATGGTCAGAGCACATGAAGTATTATGACTTCTCAATCTACTAACATCTTCGTAAATAAAATACAGTGGTAGATGCTCTAAGTAGAAATGATATTATGTCTTTATCAATGTTGACAATTTATAATGATCCATTATTCATAGACTTAAAAAAGATGGAACTAGGAAATGATAAGGATGGAACATCATCAATTCTTCAAAAAATGATTTATCAACCATCCCTCATAGAGAAAATGAAAGGATGCTCAAATATTTTATGTGGAAATTTAGAAAAGGGTGGAATCTATCATAAATTCTAAATACTAAAAATTTCAAATGGATGATGAATGATTCATCATATTTTGGCCTCAACTATGGGTACCATAAAATCCTATGATAAATAAATTACTTTTGAATAACACACATTACTCAACCTACTATATCTACTCAAGGATCACAAAGTTGTATCGGGATATCTGACAGAACTATTGGTGTGACAATATGAATAAGGAGAATGCTGAATATATATCAATGTGACTGGTATGTCCTCACGTGATGGTAGAAAGACAAAAGTCTAATGGGATTATGCTTCCATAACCCATACAAACATTGAAATGGGAAAACATAACCACTGAATTTGTCACCGTACATTCGATGACATCATGAGGAAAAAATGAAATATGGGTTGTTGATGATTATTTAACAAACAATGATCACTTTATCACAATTCAATAGGACATATCATATGATCATATCTCACAAATATGCATCAGATAAGTAGTAAGGGTTGATGGAGTACCACTATTTATTGTATCTAATCGATAAATAAGATTCACGTTCATGTTTTGGAAGAATCTCCAACATGCTCTAAACATTGAGATTTCCATTAGTACAGCTTATTATCCACAACATTGTGGCCAATCTGAACAAAATATTGAAACACTGTAAGGCATTTTGAGAGAATGTTTTATGGATTTCAATGGAGGATGTTACCAATATCTACCTCTGGTCGAGTTCTCCTACAACAATATTTTCCACTCGATCATCCAAATGGATCAATATTATTCTCTTTATGGGAAATGGTGTAGAACATAGGCATGCTGGGATGAAGACGGAAAATGTAATCTCTTAGGAACTACAATGGAAGAAGAAATGGTAGAAAATGTTAAAACCATTCATTAACATATGAGGGTAACCTATATTTGATAGAATAGTTATACATAAAATTATCAAAGAGACTTATAGTTTAAGGAGGGTGACTTGGTATTCCTCTACATATATCCAAGAAAGAGAATCGGGAGATTTGGGAAGAAGGCAAAGCTATGTTCAAAGTACATTGACTAAATTTAGAATCTTGATTTTGTTGGACTTATGGCCTATGAATAGTACTTACAAAAACTATTTCTTATATACATGATGTATTCCACATATCCATCTTGAAGAAGTACATGCCAGATCCATCACATGTACCAATTTCAGAGGTGGTGCATTTGGATAATGATCTGTCTTACGAGGAGAAACTGGTGAAGTTCTTGGACCATATAGATAAATTTCTATACAACAAGGAAAATCACCTGGTCAAATTACTATGGAAGAACCATAAGTAAGAAGAGGAGTCATGTGAATTGGACGAAACATTGAAGCAGAAGTTCTGTCACTTATTTATTTTATAAAATGAAATTTGAAGGGAAAAATTTCAAAAGGGGGGAAGAATGTAATTACCCAAAATTTTATCAATTAAATTACAATCTCATAACTATGTTATATATAACAAATCAAAAAAAACATATATAACAAAATACAGACTTTAAAAATGATGAATGAATTAAATTAGTTGTATTTATAGAAATTAAATAACCTAAACCAAAACAATTATAGCATGAAATATGTAATTGTAATATGAACCTTATGAATTATAACCAATACAATCGAATAGTAACCTCAATAATGAATGTATAAATAAAATTTATCCACCCTATAAATGAAAATATGATATAATTATATCATAATATAAGTAAATAAATGTTTTAGAAATTATTATTTAGTTGTTGAAATTTTTATAAAATATAATTTTTTTATTTTCAATTTTATAATTATTATAATGGTTTAAAATAATATTTATTTCATGAAATATGTTCAAGAATAAATATTTTTTTCATGTGATTATATGATACTTTTAGTAGACATTGATTTATTTTTAAAAGTGTTATAAAATCAGTTATAATTTTAAAATTGGTATTTTCCAAATAAATGATGATTTCAATTACAAATTAAATTTTTCATATTTTGAATTTTTTTTATAAAATGAATTTCATTTCTGAATTCGACACATCAAAAAATTGTTACTGTAATTTATTTGGGATTTTTCAACAATAGTTCATTTTTTGGTGATTAGTAAAATATTGTAATTTATGGTATATATAAAATACATGTTAACTATAGTATTAATTGAGTAACTTATAATATGTGAAACATAATATAAAATTATCCTTATTTTGAATATATTTATTCATGGAATCATAACTATTTTTTTCTTGAGTAAAAATAAAAAAATAATGGTAAAAATAATTTGAAAACGCCCCTCTTATCCACTATAAATAGCATCCATCCCCACCTCTTCTCCTCACATATTTAAAACATTAATAATTTCTCAAATTCTATCCAATACCCTTCCTTTTTATCTCCCCCCACATTCATGAGCCTTTTGTCTAACGAAATTTCCAAAATCATATCCCTGAAAGAGGTTCTCAATGAGAATAATTCAAGAGGTAAAAACCAAAATTTTTAAAAAATTCCATTCCAATTTATTTTCTATTATTATTCCCTCCTCACCTCCCCTTATCTATGTGTCATGGTAACTCGAGTATCTCATATATAATGTAATATTATTATATTAATTTAATAAGCATTCATCATTTCATTCACCTATTTTATTTTCTAAAAATGAAATCATCGTATGTGGTGTGTTAATTTATAACTTTCAAGGATGATGAGTTTTCATTTTCCTTTACCACCATCAAGGTTGGTCATAAACCCATTTTTATATTTGAACCAGATTATAATATAATAATTAAATCCAATTAAATGTTCTATAAACATTATATATATAAGATATGAATTAATAAAATAAATCTTGTTCATTATGATCAAAAAATGACAAATTAATCTAAATGAATATCATTAATGATTTATCAAATTAATCGTCCTCACATATAGAACCAAAATGATATATAAGACCAATTAATATTATATAATATCGTTAAAAACATATAATTTCAATTCGGGACATCTGTTCTAATTTAAAAATATTTTACAAACATTTATAAATGTAACTGATCATGAAAACCAAAGAAAGAAATGCTCAAGAACGATAAAATTATATTATAGAGCTCATAAAAAGGGCCCTGAATAAACATAATAAAATTATAATAAATAAAATGCATGTATAAAATGTTCTCAATTAATTAATTAATATATTTAATTTTATTACCCATGATATTAAGATCAAATGAAGAACTGTTTTGGAGATAAGGTGAGGAATTTATTACGAACCTCAAATTTTCCTTTGGATTATACATTCTCTCTGTATCTCTCTATCCTATTAAAACTCTTATTTATTTTTATTTAATTATTCTAAATTCAATTTATATGATCCAAAATCATGTTTCAATATTATTACATCCTTATTTCATGGGGAAATACATTTTTTTAAAAAAGGATGCCTTCTCCATTCCTCATGGAAATAAAGCCTTATTAAAGGGGACTTCTTGACTTCGTACCCTTTTTAAAGTGAAATCCATAATCTATTCCAACCTGGAATTATTTTTATAAATTCACTCATTATATCATAAAAGAAATCTTGGTTCATTTATGGTTATATATATATGTATTTTTCTTTTCTGATTTAAAATCTCTATAATATTTTTCCATGAACACCTCTAAAATGTTTAATTTATAATTATTATTAAAAAATATTTAGACATCTTTTCACTTCATATTGATGTCACATATCATGATATATTATTATTTTCTTTTATTAATGTCCATATATAATTTAATCTCATTCCATCATGGACACTTTTATGATATGATCATTTATTTTTATTTATAACATTATTATGCTACCCATTTCATTCCATGCGTAACCCTGATATTTATTTTTCATGTGGAACTCATATCAATGAATATTTTATAATGGGTGTGGATATATAGTTCTTCAATGCATTGGGTTATATTTAGTCTCATGATACTTATTGTTCAACGATCTTGGTGGTTAACATTGACTTGTGCTCCATGTGCAATGGTCTTGGTGGTTAGCATTAACTCATGATCCATCATATGAAATGAGCCTTGAATCATTCTTATGTCATGTTATTTATTGCTTCCAAATTACTATTATTCAATGATTATATAATATTATGATCTATATGATATACGTCTATATGATTATTCATATTCCATACCTTTTTTATACATCATGATATTCCGTCTAGACCATGTTTTTTGATTTATTGTTATGTTAATTCCCATACTATGGGTTTTAGCTGATATCTTTCTTCATGTATTATCCTAGGTTATCCTATGAAGTTGTAAGGGATCAAAGGAAGTTAAGATCATCCTTTGTGAGATTAATTGTTCTTTTAAAATTATAGACTCATGTTTCTAGTTTTATATACCTACACCTACAATGAAAATAGACTTTATGATCCTTGGTTTGTATTTAATGGGTAATTATGATTTGAATCATATAAATATATTAATAAAAGGATAGTTTCATTATACCTATGTAGTTGAGATATTCTTGGTAGTACCATTACATGCCCTATATAACTACATGTTCATTGATCCATTTGATTGAGTGACATGTCTAGGTAGAGGATTGATCTCACAAGCTGTGTGGTCTTCCTAAACGTCATCTATGTCTTGAGAAACTTATACCTCTCATATGTTCTTTAGTTTCACTCACAAATTGTCCTATGATTTGCCTATCAGGAGATATATTATGTTTAGAACAAGATGGTGTACAAAATTGAGTATTTTTATACATCATGTGACATATTCGATGGATAAATATTTTTTAGATGATGTTTGAAGATGTAGTGATCGGGAAGGATCATCAAATAAGGGAAATATTGAAAACTCCCACCTATACTTATTGACTTGTTCCCTCATCCATTAAATACTAGGTTGTTTATCCTCTATCTATATGCATAGTGGTACTAACCCCTTTCTCCCATAGAGTAGGGTGTGGGTCCTCTTCCTACTGAGTGGTACCCCCCAAATAGACTAGTGTGCGGGTCCTCTATCTATATACTAATTGTCACTCCCATTACATATTACATTGTGGGGCCACTTTCTACAAAATTGTACCCCCTTATGGAATATATAATGGGTCCTATAACTACTTATTGGCATCCTCCTATAAAACTAGTGTGTGGGACCACTATTTATCTACTGTGTGGTATGCCCTATATGGACTAGGTGTGGGTCCTCTATATACTCAATGGTGAACCCCTTATAGAATATAGTGCATGGATCCTATCAGTCATCTAATTTTTACATCACATATAGACTAGGTAATGGGACCTATACATACTAAGCGCTACCCTCCCCCCAATATATTGGTGTGTGTTCATCTACCAACTTAGTCATACCACCCTTACATACTAGGATGTGGGTCATCTATCTATAAAAATATTGGTAACACCATTACACACTATGGAATGAGTCCTCAATCTGTCAACTGAGTTGTTGCCCTGATGCCCATGGGAGTGGGTCCTCTAAATGTAGATTTTTCACCTTCAACAATGTGGAATAGTGGTGAGGAGTGGTTTCTCCACATGGTTTCTTCTGGTGGAAGAAACATGAGATGTTGGAAATCAATTAGGGACCTTGGAAATATTGGAAAAATCACAATCCTATTATGAACTATAGGATAGATATACCCTTTCCCAATAATTTTCATGTTTAAGATAACATATATATGTGTGTTTTTTTCTCTCTTTCATTAGGATGGAGATGACCACTTTAATCATGTCTCATATTTCTCCCCCTTCAGTTTTTTGGGTCTCCTACTGGGTATGTATATACTCACACCATTATGGGATTTTCCCACACATTTCTTATCATCTTTATATGATATATTGTATGGTGTGGATTTAAAAGGAATATAGGGATACCCAAGTGAATTTGACCATGTATAGTGCTCAAGCATTGAGATAGATAGTTAGGATCTCTCATATTTTTTTCTTGTTTTTTTAAGGATTGGACATATTTTCTGGTTGGGTGTGTATTTTTTTCTCTTAATTTTTTATTTACTATATCGTACCCTTTTATATTCCATATAGGATATTACATGAATGTTTTTTTATCTGATTCTCTTCTATATTTTATTATTATCCCTATTCACTTCTATATAGAGATGGTTTGGTTTTTGACTATTGGTAGAGTAGGAAAAGGAATACCATTTTTGTTATACCTTTCACTGCTTATCTCCATCCCATATCCTTTTGAAGTAGGCTTGACGTAGTTTTTTATCATCATTCCACTTTCTTGGCATGACTCTATGGGTCGGGTTGCGATAGATTGGTATCAAAGGTGGCTAAAACTTGAGATGGTGGTATGAGTTTGCACATTATGAAGATTGTTTAGGATCTTAATTTTTTTTATTAATGCATATCAAGTGTGTATTTTAGGTCAATTAACCCAGATTTTGTGTAGATGAGGAAGTATCCATTCACCGGGATTCTAACTACATTCTTGTTTACATGGAATACTGAGAAATCATTTGTAGGGAATAACAGTACATGCATTATATAGTATTTGAGTACCTTGATGGTCCTTCTTGAGGAATATCCCCATATATAAATTCTCATTGACTATGGAACTTCATTTCACATATAATATGTTTCTAGGATAAAACATATTGAGGTTTTTTTAGTAGGGTTGAGAGTATGACCTGATGAGAGCTGACCCATCCCAAAAGTGGCTTTGACATGAGGCAAACATCCTTGTGAATAGTCATTAGTTGGAACTATCTCTTATTGATAAGTTTTTAGACCCATACCTAGGGGTTTAGGTGGATTTATAATGTATGAATGAGTAGTGGATAGATCTTTGGGTTTTGTATGATGATGCTCAAGGTTCAATCTCGTATCATGAGCTTCTGAGGAAGGAATATCTTGGAGTGAAGGGTCCCCAAGGCCCACAAACTATGGTTGTGTGATGACATTATCATCACGTGAGAGACCATAATTCCCAAAGAACTCAATTAAAACTCATTCCACTGATTCATAATCATTTCTTTGGTTTTTATGGGTATAGAAATGCCACATTCAATTGTTATAACAGTCATAATACTATCATAAAAGAGATTGATGAACTACCTATGAAGAGGAAATAGTTTGATAATAGAGGTTCATGGGGTGGAAGACGTGATGTAGGGTCTAGAGAAATAGTTGGATGTGGCTTGTTCTTTGTTATGATACTACCAAAACTACCCCCAAGTAAACCACTCTAAGAGTGATGATATTTTGGTCATTATCATGAATAGATGTATAAATTGGAGTTCATTTACCCATACGTTCAATAAGTGTTTTGTTGTATGAATCATGTACCTTCTATATATATTTTAACAATATTAGATATTGCAAGGAGACACTATTTTTAATCCATTTCATGTATTTTAAAAGGATGAGAGAGGAATTAGTAGAGCCCTATATTAGTGATGTTTTTTCATTATGTTTCACATACAAGTAAGAGGGAAAATTCCCATCCAGAGATATGTTCATGATATGTGATTGAAAACCATGTGGATGATTCAGTGCTGCAAAAAGTAAATATTTTCATGGTTTGGTGGATTATTTCATTGGAATTTTTTGTTTGAGGTCTTTTTTATGTGATAAGTTTTTATATAAATCTCTATTTCTAATAAATATTTGAGAGAGGTAAAGGATTGGTTCCAAGAATCCAGATCTCGTAGAGGATTAATGTGTTATTCTAGGTGCGGTGTGTGTCCTCACTACCCAAGTAGTTGATTTCATATGGATTAATGACCACTTATCCTAGAGTATATCGTCAATTTGGGACCTAGTGATACTGTTGGATCCTTTTTTCTCTACCCTCATGTTTGAGGCTCTTATAGGGGGGGTTAAAGATCACACACAGATACAGAATGTGTGACCTAACTATGGGAGTAGTGAGAGAGCCTCATGCAGAACCTGTTCATAGTATTTGTGGGAGCCTATAATTTATTCCTTAGTATGGACTTGTTTTTCTACCATCCTTGATTAGTTTCTACCAGTGAGTGTAGGAGTCTTTTGGTTTTTCTATACCGAGTTGTCTTCCTTTGATTAGGTGTAATCCTATGAAGGGAAAGATTAGATCATTTGAAAGATGTCACAAACTTCTTATGAGTACTCTAGTAATAATGTTGATGTAGTGGATGCTATAATATTTTTTTCTAATATTCAGGTGAGATGATGAGGATTTTTTTGCAAGGTATGTTCTAGGTTTATCACCACACTAAGATTTTGGATTCTATAAGGAATGGAAACAGGGCCACTAATATTTATTTTGACATCACATTTGATAAAACTCATTGGTATTCAAATGTTGAAGGTGAAATTATAAGTTTGTAGAGAAATGTGTTTTGTATGACCCAATGTGTTCACCTTTGTAGCACATAATTTTTTCATGAGATTAGATTGTGTGCTTGATTTTGGTTGTGATATGGTGTCACTTGACCTAGGTTACATGTTAAAGAGTATCCACAAAAAATATTAAATGATTTATTCATCCTATGGTTTTGGGTGAATTGTTTCTTAGAGTTCACCCTCATGATATGTTATCAAATACACTATTTTTGGTGTAGGATATTATAGGAATGGATTTCCAAATCCATTTTGGTTGCTTGGAGCATATACTGATACCTTATGTAAAGAAAAATATATATGGAAAATCATGATACATATGGATTATAACATTAATCCTTTATGGATTAGTTTGTGGTTATCTACTTTGGTGACATACATGTGTTCCCAACATCTTAATTAGAACACACGAGTCACTTGAGGATGGTGAAATTTACCACCAGTTGGTAGTTGTTACACCTATGCTTCTTTAGAGATCAGTGATGTTATAAATAAGGGATATAAATTCTGATTTTTTTCATGAACAAATACCAACTGGATATATACGTTATTTATTTTCATAATGGGGGAAGATCTATATCTTGGTTCTAGGATGGATGGTGACACCAGTAAAGCTATGGAAGGAGGATATGAGATGGTTTTCCCCTTGAATATAAATATTTTAGAGGTGAGGAAATACCTGGATTTCATGGCATAAAATGGAATTCCAAAAGGGATCCAATTATTTTTCAAGCTAAATTAGTTTTGTATCATCTATAAAAGAGGTATCTCAAACATATATTTTTGGATAATTCATGACACATGTTCATGAAAAAGTTAGTATGGATTCATATAATTATAATGATGATCATTGTAGATTTTGGAGGTACATAATGGATTGATAATGTGGATATTACATCATAATAAGAATAACATGCATGGATATTATATTATTTTTATAAATATTCATCACATTTCAAAAGTATATGTCTACAGACCATAATATTTTATTGTCTTTGGAAACTGGGAAACATGATCTTCTAACTAGGTGAAAGTTATTCAACGTCTCCTCTAATGTCTACACCTATTTTACTCACACTAAATATCACTTTTTTATTAACCTAGGAAAAGGAAACATAAGAACAAGTGAGCTCATATGCACAGTAAGGATTTGAAAAGGAGATACATACCAAGAACATGAACATAATTTTATTGAGAACATGATCATTACATTAGAAGATCAAACCCCACATATCAAAGATAAAAAAAATGAATCATTGATTAAATATTTATAGATCATAATACATGAATTATAATGGAAACAATATCATAATCCCTAAAATCATAACATAGGAAAAATACATGTAATTGTTTTAGAAAGATATGCATATAAAATCATTCCCCGTATGTCCAGGCTAACTGCAAATACATATCGTAGAACATAAAGCGGTATATACTAATCACGTGGGTCACAAAACCATCTATAGTTCTATCCCATTTATTATACGAAATGAGTTAACTCCCTAAAACCTTATAAGTAGTCATGGTTCACTCCCAAGACCTTGTTAGTAATCAAGTTTCACTCCCAAGACCATCATACCAGACAAAGTCCTTTACTAAACTGATTTAACTCCCCGTTCTGTCAATGTATATCACATGAGATATAAATAATTACCTAATAAATTATAAGGAGATATATATCCCACTCATCTCATAATTAAATTATACTTACAATTTTTACAATTTAACAAAATATTCATTATATAATTACCCACAAAAAGATAGGGGATTTATAAACATCATATCATAATCCTATAAATGAAATGGGTATCATAAACATTTAATCATATAATAACTTTTTAAAAATAGATAGCTTTAATAATTATAGATTAACTCATTAATGAAATCTATTTTCATTAGTTTTTTTGTCATGGAATAACAAATGGATTAGAAAATGACTTAGTAAAAAACTTCTAATCTTAATCATAAACAATTCACAGAAAGAATATGGGTGTTATTCTTGGATTGTATCCCTATAAAAGATTAAAAAATATCAAACAATATTATCTTATATAGAGAATTATTTTAAAATATCACATGGAGGATTTAATGATATAAATAACATTTCATTGAAAATAAAATATTAATACAAAAAATTATCAAAATAATTTTTTTTATAAAAATTGTAAAATTATGAATTGATATTTAAAAATAATTTTAAACATTTATAGATTAAAATATCCTTTTGTATTTGGAAAACACTTTTTATAACATAAATCATCTTAGAAACCTTTTTCTTCTAAATTATCTAGGAAAACATAAAAATTATTATTTAAAAAAATTGAAAAACTTTTCTTTGAAAAAATATATGAATATATACAATAATATCATTAAAAAATTGAAATATTTTTCATTGAAAATTTCCATTTTTAATAATTATAAAGGAATATTTTAGAATCATTTAAATCATTTTTGAAAAATAAAACATTTTTTAAAACCTATTTCCATTGATATTGCTTTGAAAACATATAAAAGAAGATTTGAAATCATTCAAATCCATTTCATTGAAAATTATTATTCTAAAACCTATAAATTATGATTTGAAAAAACATTTTAAACAAAATTTTAAAATAAAAGAAATTAAAACCATTTTATAAAACATGGCTTATGAATAACATGAATTAATGACCAAAAAGTGAAATGATGTCGGGTTTCCTTAGACACATTATATAAACTATCATAAGTACCAAAGAGAGTAAAAATGGTACCATTAGTATTATATAAAATTTATGAATATGGTAGACATAAATTCATGAGAATTATTAATACATGGATCATCAAATTTCATCAATGTAAGAATAATAAAATACAATCCCCATAAATGATGAGATTGTAGCAATAAACTTTCACCACTTTGGTAACAATGATTCACAATTCCCATGGGATAGTATCATTAAATGAATCATAAAATATTATTAAAATAAGTATATTCATGATATATCATGTCAAAGGATCATTATATACATCTCATAATATAATATAGTGGCAAAACATAACATGTGTCTCAAAGAAGACAAATTGAGTCCAAATTCTCTTAACACATTGGAAACATTTTAACTATAAGCCTCACGAGATAGAGATAATCAAATGAATAAATAAATTACTATAAATTTTAGTATAATAGTTATATAATACATTCTTGGTATTCATACACACCACATAGATGAATAAATTTTTAAATAATGCTTGTATCACACGGTAATAGAAAGGTGAGATGGAATTCTCTTACCTAAAGTCTTGACTCTAATTGTATTTGTTCAAAAGTACTATAAAATAAATATATGTATATTATTAATCAAATAAAAACCATATTTATTTATATAATACCATATATTATTTTCTTATAACTTTTTATTAAAAATTTACTCACAATACCATCTAAAAGATATGTTTTATGTAATAATTTCCTTGTTATTCGTACATGTTTTGACATGTTATTCTTGGTAATTTTTTATTGATCATTATTTCCTTATTTCCATAATGTAAAATATGATATAAATATTACATATACATATATACATATTCACTATATATATATTTATAATTATATATGAAATATAGAAATAGAAAAATGTGATACACTATTTATTGAGACTTTTGGTCGTACGTATGCATGGACGTTGTTTACGATTTCTTGTCTCATTGAAAAAAATAAAGTAAATAAAATATAAGTATAAATATATTTATTTTAATTCTATTAGATTTATTATTTTATATATATCACATATTTTTATTAATCCCATCCTTAAAACATTACATGTAAAGAAAGAATGAAACACAGCCCTTTAAAGTGGTGGTTGTCCACAAGTCCACAAACGATGTTATTGTAATTTCACAGAGTGGAAGGAATGAAGTTATTTATTAATTAATAATTAGAGAATCATAAATAAATAATATATATCATATATATCATATAAATCAATAGGTACATCATTATTCCCACCCTTATTTGTGTTAATGGAAGAAAAAATAACATCAGTTCACCTGGCAGTAGTTCACCATACAAACAATGGATGATTGTGTGTCCAATTTGAAAGAATTTTTTAGGGGTTTAGGTAGTGAAAATGACATAAAAATCTAATTTTTTTAGAATAACTATTTTATTATATAATAATTTAGTAATCTTAAGCGAGTCGGTGGAGAATAAATAAAACAAAAGTACTTTTCGAATGACATTGCCTCTCCTTTATGTTAATCCTTTTGGATTGAACCAAAGGGTTTCCTTGGATGGATTTTTCCCTGAATCAATTCTTGGTGTGGCCTTAAAAACGCTTTTTGTTTCACAACTTTTAATTAAGTTTTATTTATATTAATTAATAAAATGTGTATTTTTCAATATATACTAACACAATTGTATTTTATAAATAAAATTAATAATTAATCAATTTTTATAATTAATCATGTATTTTAAGCTTTAAAAAATTTAATTTATTTTTATTTTATTTTTATTTTATAATTACATTTTATTTACTTTGGTCTCGTTGTCTGTATATTTAATGATTCAACATTTATTATTCAATTAATTAGGATTATTTCAAACATAAATTATTTACTCTTAATCTAACATTACGTGTATTAAAAATTAAATAATATAACATAATTAATAGATGCCTTTTAATAATTCATTAATTACTAATTTATGTTTTTAAAGGAACTAAATTTAATCAAAATTTACAATTTAAAGTCTTAATACAATTCAATTATTCAAAAATATGATAAGTAATTGTCTATTTTAATTAATTTAGTTTGTTATAGCCGCAAACATTTAACTTTGTTATTTAAATGCTTAAATTTTATATTAACTCTTAATAATTAAATTTATTTTCAATTTAGTTTTAGTTTAGTAACGATTTATGCTTTATAAAATAATGTTAATAATATTATAACTTATGTTTTTAAACGTTTTTATATGTTTATTTTATTTTCATTTGATTTAATTAATAATTAGCTATAATTTAGTATTTTGTTCGTTTTTTTATGTTTCAATTTATTTTAATATTTCTATTATCCAAGATTAGGGTGTCACTGTAACTTTATCCACCACTTCATTCACGATTCCATAGTGAAACCTATTTCAATGTCTCATTGGTTATTTTATTCATGGTGCCTCCTTAAATTCAATTTCTCTATCTCACATCCCCTGCCACCGTAACATTTCCACGCATCGTATCCTCAGACACTAGTTCCTCTGTCTTCGTAAAATCCTAGAACTCTTCTTCTATATATTCAAGACATCACATCCCTATGATACTACAATGACACTAAACCTAAATTGCATCTGAAAAAACCACATTTACCACAACTCTGTCTCAGTACCACAACAACAACTACTATTCCACCGGAGGAATTAAAACTACCATATGCATGAGGAAGATTTTACTGGGAAGAGCAGCGACAATGTGACAAATCACTCGACTGCAACGCCGTCGAGAGAAGAACCATTAAGTCGCCAAAATTCTGAGAAAGCCGAGTTGCGCCAAATGAAGCCTCGTCACTGCTCGATGGAACTCGTTTTACACCACCGTTGTTTCTCATATAGAGGCTGATGTCGGAATTGCAACGCTGTGGGGTATCGTGTCGAGCTGCCCTGGTTTCGAAGGGTTCCATCATAATGATGTGATTTGTGGTGAGAAGGAGTCTTGGTCGAAGACCAATGTGTCTTCTTGAGTAGAGGATCTGAGACTTAGCCACCATGATGCTGGACTCCAACACCACCGAGGGAGAACCATGAGTCACCTTGTCGCCGAAGGATGTTGTCGTGCTGCCTTACATCTTGTGAAACAACTTGACTCCCTGTTTTCGGTGGGGTAGAGTTGACTATAATGCACTATTGAGGAAGGATGATTCGACGCCAGTGGAGTAGAAAAAGGAGTCGTTGTCAACCTGTCTATTGCGGGTCTTCTACTATGAAGAAGAAGAAACCTCCTCCTCATGAAGAAGAGGAGAAAATGGGGGGAGAATTATAAAATAAATAAAAAAGTTAAAAGTTAAAAGTTAAAATATATAAAAATAATTTTAATATTAAGAAATTATTAATAATTGAATAAAATATAAAACTAATTAATTAAGTAATTTAAAAGGTTAAAATTATTAATAAATTTAAAATAAAAATTAAAAACTGTAATGGATATAATAACTATAATTTATCTTCATGAATAAAATAATTTATTACGAGAATCTTAACGTAAAAATATTAAGAGATTAAATCTTCAAAAAAACTATATACAAATATTATTAATTTAATGATTTAATAGATACTTAACTTTTAATTTAATCTAATTATTAATTAATCACCTTCATCATTAAATAAATTTATAAATAATAACATATAACTCAGAATATTGATTAACAATAATAAGTAAAATAATAACTAATAAATATTTAAATTTACATTTTACTTTTGTTTAGAAAATTAAAATTTTATCATTGAAATATTTAGTCATTTTTCTAGTCTAATTTTGTAGGTTCCTTCAAGAGATTGTTATATATCTGAATTCACATAACTAACTCACTCGAATATAGTTACATGAGAAAAACTAGTGCGACATGTCAGTCGAGAAAAAATGCATGTGTGTGGTGCTTAAGTGAAGGACCTTTTGGAGTCTTTGGAAGCAAGCAGTGACATGCAACCAATGAAAGCGGATATAAAAATAGAGCTGCAACATAATTTAGAATATAAAGACTCTCATTTAGGAACTCATTCATTCCACGATCACATGCATCTGAGAGTAGATTTGGAGAGGAACATTCACTCGAACTAACACACCATTTTTGAGATCGAAGACTCCCGGGAGATGATAGAGCAGACATAGATGCAAAAGAACCTGATGCAGAGCCGTTCTAGGGGAACATTTCTTCCCACTGTCCATAATTCTTGTACTCTAATTTTGGTTGTTTTTACTACTTTAGTTAAGATGATCAATGGATGAATTGACTTAGCTCAAGAATTAAATTCTGCTGGTTAATCATTTAAACATCATCATTTACATAACATTTGTTTTAGAATCATAATCAGTCGTTGAGGTTGCTTAATGATTCTCTATTCAGTTGCTTCAAACCTCAATTTTTTTCTAAATTCATAAATTCAAGATCAAATAGATATTTAGTTATTTAATACATTTTTTGAATCATTGCTGTCTTTAATTTTTGAAATTTATTGTGAGTTTATTTCCAAATGTTATCCTTTTATAACTATTAAGCTATTCGACTGATTTTGGAGTGGTGAACTCCTAAGGTCAGTCTTCTGTGTGTTGAGTTTCTAGGTGAGGGATATTTTTCACCTTTTTCTTGAGGTGTGATTCAAAATAGTGGAGTGTGGAACATGTCCTATAAACCAGTAGTTTGGGATTCTCATGGTTTATATTTGATCTTATCCTTTAATATTAATGATTTATTTTATTATTTCATTATCTTAGGTTAGTTTTACTGTAGTTCATAGTTCATTAGTATACTAGTAAATGATTTAGTCTCTTATCACCATTTTTATCTTTACATTTTTATTAAAGAAATATCCAAAAAATTGAAAAGTAAAAAAAACTATAAATATATTTACAGCATGCGGACAACAATGAGGTTTTTAATTTTTTAAACTTTTGAATTTACTCACCTTCCTTCTCTGGAGATTGACCTTTCACCATTGTGCTAGTGTAGGTTAATAAATTTAATTTTTAACGCCATGAAAAACTCTGAGCACATAAAAATTTGGCGTCGTTGCTGGGGAAGGCACATGTTGAGCTTTCATAAGGTAAAAAAACTAAAAAAATTATCTTAAAAAATCATTTAAAAAATTTTCCTGTGAACATTTTCTGCTTGTGTTTTCTGTTTAAGTTCTACATTAATTTTTTTGTGTGTTTAATCTAAAAATTTAAAAAAAATTGGAATTCTTTTAAGGCTCAAACTACTGCACTGGACCTTACTGTGCTTATTGTAGAGATTATGGAAATACAGCCTCGTAGTGTGTCTATAACCAGGCATAACATGATTTTTACATTGATGAAAATGAAAAATATGAGTTTATTCCTAAATCCCTAGATAAACATGACCTAATTGATTATAAATTGGATGCTAGGATGGAACTATTGAACAAATGATTAACTAAATTCCATGAAATTCAACTTACAGATTATCAAGAGCATGATAAAAAAATGAAAAATTAGAAAACATGCTTTTGAGTTACAACAAAGGTTCAAGGAACAAAATTAATTTGAAGAAAATGAAAATGAAAATGTTTATTAAATATTTTAAAATCAAATTGATGAGTAAAGTGATAGTTAAACTGGACATGAAACTATTCTCTTTGAAAAATATGATTATTTTGAACTAAATCTAGAAATAACCAACTCACTGAGTCAAGACAATATCATTAAAAATAACAAAAATAGCTTTAATGGTGTTGAGTTGGACAATTTTGAAGATGAATTAAAACATATTGAAAAAGATTTCCTGATTCTTTTCCTCATTGTTTCTTTTGAAAAAAATCACTATTTTAGAAGTTTTGAGAACGAAGTCACTCGCGTTGAAGTCAAACTTGAAACTGAAAACATGAATGTTAAAAATTCATCACCCAAAATTTCTGAAATTATGAACATTGATCCTGAATTTGATATTTGGTATAGTCTGGATGAGAACATTAAATTGGAAGTTAAAGACTCTAAATTTTTTTAACCTAAATTGATAACCACGCTTCCATGTTTTGAACCTATAAACCCAATTATTTCTGAATTGTTGTTTGATAATGAAGAATAGGGAATGCTTTTAGAAGAAAGACTAAATGATGAGTTTTCATTTCCCTATTCTCATATTAATCACTTTTATGAAACATTGTGCAGGGAAATTACAAATAGTGTTGATTTACATGGGATTAAATGTTTAAATTTGATCAATGTTGAGCATGAATATATTGAATCTGAATAGAACATTTCTCTCCCTAAACATTACATTCTAGAACACACTATAGATCTTGTTTTGGGATGTGAGCCTTTGGAACTGGAAAATGAAAAAGAGGTTGAGTACACACTTGAATTAGGCAGAATTGGTTTGTAAGAAGCTTTAGATGTTCAGTGTGAATTCAATGATGAGGAACTTCTAGAAATGATTAATAACATTATAAAACCTGAATCTGTGAGTGATAATATAAATTATCTTCACCGTCTGTCACTTTCATCCACAACTATGAAGGGTGCAGAGCCTTTTTATGATATTGATAGTTGTCTATAGGGGGAATCACACTTTAGTTCTATTGTACATGATTCTATTCAGTATGTTATTGAATTACCTTTTGAATCTACTAATCAGATTTCACCAATTAGAACCCTTGAATTTGAATATAATTATGTTGATTTTGATAGGGTTATCTTAGAGGACAATTAAACACCCTTTGAAACACGTACTTTTTCGTCCCTTCCTAAAAATGCTAAATGTGTCAAATCTAAAACAAATATAGAAGTGGAAAAAATTATTCTCACAATTGTTAAAGGGTGTTTTTTTGGATTTTTATAATCTATATGTAATTGTTTGTGTTTATCTTGGGATCCAAAAAATTTCAAAACATAATGTTAAAAATAAATGGGCCAAACATATGTGGTGGTTTTTATTATGGAAATAAAATCCACCAATGACTAAAGTTAGTTACTAGGTGTGTCTGGCAGGGGACTATAAACCAAGCGCTGCATGGAAGGTAGTATATGATTTTTTTTTCAATAAAACACAAAAAATTGGGATTAAATAAAGTCTAACTAAAGAATTTAAATTCAGTGCTTCTTAGAAGTCAAATCGTTTTATTTATTTTGTTTTTTACTTTTGTTTTTGTTCTTGTTTTACTTTGAATATGGTGCTTATGTACTGCTTCTTCTGATATCTCTACTGGATATATGTTCTTGCTTTACATGCTCTGTGTTTTCAGGATACTACTACGTCAATATGGGGGTGGAATTCCCAATATAAAGATTAATGAAAAACCTATTCAGAGAATTATCTTAGAACATGTATTCATTTTTATGCTTCTATACATTTTAGTAAAAATTCACTTCTAATTTGCAGTTATTACTTTAGGTGAGTCAGTGATTGTTACTTTGTAAATAATTGTGCATATGTTTAAAAAAATCTATTTGTTTTTGAAAATTTGCTGCATGCTTTCTTGAAAAAGCTAATATATGTCTTGTGTATTGGAAAAGTTTCAATTGCATGTCACTCTATTTATAAAAAAAATTCTACATGTTACTCTTGCTGAAAATATGAAATTCATTGTTTAAAATCTTTACACTACTTTAATTTATGTGTGGGGGAAACATGCGGGCCATTTGTTGGGTTTTTCATTGAAGCTTTCTAGTCTATAGGGTGTTTAACATGCATCTTCATGCTATATTGAAATGCATTTGAACAAAAAAAATTAAGATTTTTTCACCCTATCCACTTGGAATTCCCCATAACATGCCATGTTTTCACTTTAATGGAAAATCTATTTCACTAAACTTAAATTTTAATGTGTGTACTTGTTAATGAACCTGCTGTAAATTAATCATTGTGGCAAACAATATTTTTTAATTTCAAAGATACCCTTAAAACATGTCATAAATCTACTTAATTGAATGTTTTTTTTGAACTTTAACTGCTAAATTGTTCTTCTCCACTATAGAAGTCAACTATGGAGACAATGTTGGATTTTAAGTGTGGGGGAGGGGGTCAATTCGTGACTTTTCTAAATTTTGTTTAATTGTAATCCCATCAATTTCCACTACAACTCAATTTTTTTGTAAAAATGGGTAATAGTTTTTAAAATTATTTCACAATTTTATGTTGTACATGGTACTCAGTTGGTTCTTTCCATTAAATGATTCATGTTTGGTAGTTAAGAGTTGTCGTGAAACTAAAAATAATATGGTTGGATGATTGTTGAGTGGTATTTCTTAGTGGTTTTATGTGATCTTTTTTTCGGGACTAATTTTTAGAGTGATATGGGTAACCTATTAGTGGAGTTATG
This sequence comes from Viscum album, assembly GCA_963277665.1. Classification (NCBI taxonomy): domain Eukaryota; kingdom Viridiplantae; phylum Streptophyta; class Magnoliopsida; order Santalales; family Viscaceae; genus Viscum; species Viscum album. Next base: position 1,209,389,895 of record OY728121.1, read on the forward strand.
TTCAAAAACCTTGTAATTGGTTGTTGGATTTTGATTTAAGGGGATTCATTTTTTCATTTATTTATTAAATTATGCACCTTAATTAGACCACGTAAATGATTTTCCTTGAAATATTTTGAAACTAGAGTAATCTGGGCATCTCTGATCTCACGGTGAATCTCTAAGACCCTAGACGCTGAGTGAATTTCTGTTTACTATAAGCCCTATATTTACTTTAATATATGTGTATTGAAAAGTGAATATCACATGATACATGGCTTAAAAAATTGTTTCTAGGGTCAAAAATGAGTTCATTAAGGTGATGGGAATGATGAACACCAAATGAAAAAGGGGACAATTGGTTTATATGGGAATCATTTAGGTTGTATCAGTAAAGTGATTCATAAAAAATATTTATTTTTGGAACCTAGGTGATGAGTCAAAGTACAACGTTCAATTGGTTAAGTTCTTAATTCGACATAATTTATCCTCTTATCACTCTTGGAATTAGAACCTGAGTTTGGACTAAAATGGGACACTAAGTAGTTTCACAATTGATGCATGACATCTTCATTTGTGGATGAATCATTGCTTCTTTGATCACACTTTGATTTTTTGTTCTAGGAAAGACATAATTTAGAAATATCTCTGCAAGAACCTAATGACAGATTCGAAGTCCTCTATTTGAAAATTGATCAACATGCTACATTTTGACCAGAATCATATACCTACATCTATTTTCAAAGATAGTGAATCATGGGATTGTCTGAGGAAAAACAATGCTTAAGTGTGGGGGAATTTTATGTGGCCTTAAAAACACTTCTTTTTCCACATATTTTTTATTATTTTTTTATAATTTTGATTTTTAATTTCTTCATTTTTCACTATATACTAACACGTTTTTATTTTATAAATAAATTTACTAATTTATAAATTTTTATAATTAATCATGTATTTTATGCTTGAAAATAATTAATTTATATTTAATCTTATAGTATAATTAATTTTTATTTAGTTTACTATCCTTGTCTGCATATTTAATGATTTAACATTTATTATTCAATTAATTAGTTTTCAATCGCACATTAATTATTTACTCTTAATATAACATTTCAAGTATAAAAAATTAAATAATATAACCTAATGAATAGAATTATTTTAATAATTCATTAATTACTAATTTAAGTTTGAAAAAAAAACTAAATTTAATCAAACTATATAATTTAAATTCTTAATCCAATTCAATTCTTCAAAAATATGATAATTAATTGCCAATTTTAGTTAATTTAGTTTGTTATAGTAGAAATAATATAACTTTTTTATTTAAATGCTTACATTTTATATTAACTCTTAATAATTTAATTTATTTTCAATTTAGTTTTTTTAGTAACAATTTATGCTTTAGAAAATAATGTTAATAATATTATAATTTACTTATTTACATTTTATTGAAGTTTATTTTATTTTCAGTTTTTTAATTAATAATTAGTTTTAATTCAGTATTTTGTTCATTATTTATTTATGTTTCAATTTATTTTCATCTGTTTATTATGCATGTTTATGATGTCACTATAACTATAGCTACTGCATCATTCACGGTGCCACCATGAAACCTCTTTCACTCTCTCTTCGGTTATTTCATTCACAATGCCTCAGTTAATTCAATTTCATAGTCTCATAGCCCCTTCCAACGTAACCTCTCCACGCACTGTATCCTTAGACACTAGTTCCTCTATCTCTTCAAGCTCCTGTAACTCTTCTTCTACAGTTTCACTGCATCACATCCCAATGATATGGGCCTCCAGCCTAGTAAAGAGGCGGGATACTCCGTGAGCCTCTTTGACATTTTTTAGCCCACCACAGAGTGGAATCCAACTTTGCTCCGAGCGCGTGCTTCTTCATGTTGCCTCTTCCCTATAAAAATTGGACTCCCCTCATGCCCAAATGACCAATCATCCTACCTTTCACCTTCTCGACTCTTGAATCAAGAATCATTTTCTGCCCTGCGAACCATGAGCTACTCAAGGTACTTCTTCTCTACAAAGTGCCTCCACATTCCCTTGTTTTCACCCTCACTTTCAAGAGGTATGCCTTCTATGAAGCCCATGGGCCTTCACGAAGGAAGGATATCCCCATGGGGACTCGGGTCATTGCAGATCATTTATGCTTCACTAAGCACCCCCATGCACATGTGACTCAAATTCTAAGGCAGAGTCACTGTGCCTCGCGAAGCACATTACTTAAAGGGACCTTTCTTCATGAGGAACCCATGCTTCGTAGGGATTTTCTTCGCGAATTCCCTTCCACATCACGAATCACCCCTTGTTTTCACCAAATCCCAATGCCTAGGCTAGGCCACTTCACTTCGCAAAGCCTGAACCTTCACGAAGCCCTTCCATTTCATGGAGAACTAGAGCTCTATGAGGCCTCTACTCATAAACCCCTTTCTATACAACTCCATCTCCTATGCAACCTCCTAGTTTAACACGAAGTAGTTTCAATGTCCCTTGGACGACACTACCCGTTGTGTTGCTTCACCACATGCTTCTTAACATAGTCATGATAACAACTATTGCTTCATCACATAGTGAGGTGAATGTGGATCCCCCAATGGTTCGCTCCATGACACCCCCTAGCCACGACATTGCCAGTGCATTCCCTTCACCAAGATGCAAAGGGTACTAGTTATGTAAGTCCTAAGGGTGCAGAGAGAACCCACATCGTCCAAGCTGTAGGACGTTAAAATAATAAGCACCAATGTACTCAGTACATGATGCTAAACTGTGACTTCCCCCCATGCATCCTATGCGGGGAAAGGGAAACCACCTTAGTGTAAGCCTGCAGCTTTTCTTGTAGGAGTTAGAACATTGGATCCTCCTCTCTTCCTGGATGCCCGGTCCCTCTCCCACTAGGATTATTCACCATTCGGGCCTCCATCCTAGACTAAGTCCCAATCTCCATCTACTCTAGGCCTCCATCTTTGAGTGAGTCTCAACCTCTCTAAACTTCTAACCACACATAAGCCACTATTTCCACTTCGGTCTACGATCATGTGTAAGCCCCACTCTACTTCCCACGGACACACCTTTCACGACGTGATCTTTAGGACTCTGTTTCATCTTATTTATCACATCGAGAAAGACTCACATGGCTTAGAGAAAGCACCGACCATGACATCCACCTTTGGAATCCTAGAGTGTAATCCCCCTCAAAACCTGAACTATGAGGACTTTGATCCTCACCTAGGCATGGTATGTAGGAAGCTCCCACGATGTTCAATCCCACCACCCCGGTTGTTTCGACCATCTTCATGTCGTTTCAACAACACCTTGGGCATCCTAGAGTGTAATCCCCACCCCTATAACCTAATCTACGAGTTATTTGATCCCTGCCAATGCAAGGTATGTAGGAAGCCTCCCTGAGGTTCAATCCCAACACCCATTGGTTATTCCAACCATCTTCACGTCAGTTCGCCAAAACCTTTTGAACTACGAGGTATTTGATCCTTTCCAAGGAAATGTACATAGGAATCCTCCATGAGGTTGAAGCACACCACCCATTGGTTGCTCTGACCCCCTTCACATCGGTTCACCAACACCTTGGGCATGAAAAAGTGTAAGCCCCACACCCAAACATGAACTATGTGGTCATTGATCCCAGCCAAGGCAAGGTAGGTAGGAAGCCTCCCTAAGGTTCCATCCCACCACCCATTGGTTCCTACCCCCTTCACATCGGTTCCCACACCAAATGAACTATGTGGTCATTGATCCTCGCCAATGCGAGGCAGGTAGGAAGCCTCTCTGAAGTTCAAGCCCACCATCTATCTGGGACCCAGGTCCGCTTTCACATTTGTTCACCCAAATCCTGCATGAAGTTGAAATGTGGACCTTAATCAGTAGTAAGTCGTTGTTCCCCCATTCTGCAGTAAGATGTTTTCAACCTCATTCGGTAGTAAGCTGATGAAGTCCCCCATCGATGGTAAGTCATCTTCAGATTAACTACATGGACATTGATTCCCCGCCACAGAGATACTTGGGAAGCCTCTATGAGGTTTAAGCCCATCACTAATGTCTCATTTTGATCTCTTCGTCAAGCCTATCTGTTTCGAGAAGTTCATGACCGAACCTGGATGTTCTATTTCCTCCAAATCCCATCCATGTGTCCATTCTCACGGGCCGCCTCCTTAGGTGTCCCATCGTCCCACCGAACTACGCGGGATTTGATTTCCTGCCATGGGGATACGTAGGAAGTCTTTTTGAGGCTCATGACCAACACTACCATCACCTTCACGATAGTCCCTTCTCATTCCCCATCAACTCCATTCAACTCTCCATCATCCATCTTGATTCTCACCCAGGACACCACATCCCGGTGGGATCATGCCACCCCATTCTCCACTCTATTTAACAGCATTCGGGAATCCAATCACATGTTGGCCCCAATATCGTTGTTCCCTCCAGGGGCTTCACCCAACTGATCCACTCTAGTCAGTGTTTTGATCAGTCTGATCTATCTCTGCTAGATGTTAAATTTGAGGCATACCCTTTTTTAAACATGGGAAGCTAAAGAATACCCTAGATACATTCCCATGGAATATGATTCCCCACATTCTATGTGGGATTCCTTGGGCTTCCACGCCCTTAAGAAGCCCTATTATAAGGGGAGGAAACCCAGAAGCTCCAATGCCCCAGTGCCCAGACACGCCAGTGATGCCCAACATGACTACTCCCCTGAACGAAGGTTTCTGGCCTGACCGGACCCCTATGAATGTCCCTATAGAAGAATCATAATTAACTGGTGTCCATGATGATATGGGACTAGGAAGTGTTTCATGAACAACATCTTAATTCAACAAGGGAGACCCAAACTAATTGATGAGTTATGAGGAGGAAATCATGGAAGGAAGAACCGACATCATATCATCCCATTTCGAAAAAGGAGAAAACATCCCTAATGAAGGAGATGATGTCACATGCCTTCGGAAAGTGGGAATGTAGGGAAAAAACCAAGACATTCGTACTCAAGTAGACGGATGAACGCACCCCAGTGAAAGCGTCAGAAATTGAAATGGTGTACCTAACATGAAATTATTCTCCTCAATATGGAGATTAGTAGTGCTCGAGGCATCAATGGATTGACTTGTCACCATATTTAGTGATCCGGTGCCGGGTCCCGCCAAGAAAATAACGGGCCAACTGTGAAACTCACCAGAAGTTGAGGCAGCAGAACGTTAGACGTCCCATTCCGTGACATTGTCAGCGTGGATCCCTCTTACTAGTCATGGAAGATTGAATGGCATTGGGGCTTTTGTTGTCGATTCCATTTTCTTTCAGCACTGATGAGTTAATCTCCCTACTTTCAGGAATCAGGAGGCTACACCCGGAATGCGATCACCTATTACACACCGACGTAGGGGTAGGGGTATCATGAACATGGAAGTCCCACATGGTTCCACCACTTCCACGACAACCTCTAAACCCATGGTCTTGGGACTTCCATGCCCCATCTCTCCATCTGAGTTTATTCGACAGAGGGTAATCAATGACCTCGTTTTCCATTACAAGGAAGAGGGGGTCATCCCCACGTGGGATATAGCCCACTTGGATTTGGAGGAACTCATGCCTCATCATCAATGCTTCCCCCGAGGGCCACCCAGGGAGCCGCTGCTCCCCACACCGACATATAATTATTTCGGGAGCCTCTCTCTGGAATGCTTGATGACTCCCTACCTTATGCTGACAAGGTAGGTGATGTCTGGCCCAGCCCGATCAGAGTCTCATTCCAGGGGCTCCCAGTGAGGGCTCCCACCTTGCCTTTTCAGCACTGCCACATGGTTTTCCTAGATTAGGAGAAGGTAAGACACGTACCTGCACCACCGGCTCCGGTTTTTCCGACTTGATGCCAGCTTCGGGTGCTATATGAGGATGCCTACCAAGGGGTGTCAACGTCGATGACTACAGTGGCCTTATCCATTGTCGACGCATACCGCCAGTTCCCTGTGTACACTGAGCAGGGGAACTTATATGCCTGATCATGATCGAGGCCCCAACCACCCCACGAGTAGGCTGGGTCGACTCTCATGGTTTCCGGCACAAGCCATGGTCACCACGAATTAACCCACGTCGATGCCACCCAGTACAGAGGTCCTCCCCGTACCACTACAATGGAGAGAGTGGGCCTTCCCCGCTTTGAGGATCAGAATGAAGATCTGTCCCATGACAACTTTAATCCAAATAAGGTTCTTCCCCACGGCGGTGAAACTCAGTACGGAAGTCTCTCCCATTCCCATTACACTGGGTATGGAGTCATTCCTCCTGCCCCGACTACCGGTGTAGGGACATTTCACATCCGATCTCTCTTCAACGTAGGGATCCTCCCCGTGTCCTCTTAGCAGCTGGTGAAGGTCCTCCTCAGCTCAGAAACCAGAGGGTCGAAGGCTGGCCTCACATCACTACCACTCAACACGGAGGTCCCACCCATGTTCAGATAGACCGGTACAAGGACCCTCCTCATACTGAGGTCACCAGGGGAAACAAGCATGGAGGTCCTCTCTAAGCTCCTGACAGTTATAGCATAGGTATTTCCCACTCTAGTGCTATCCATGGAGTTCCTCCCCATTTACCCTTTGACATTTGTCATGGTGATCCTCTCACCCCACCTTACTCGAGTGGAAACCCTCTCCGCCTCAGCACTAGTGCAGCCGAAGGACCCTGTGACAGAAATCAGCCCGGTCCCGAGGAGCCACCTAGGGGCCGGAAAGTTCGCCGTCACTACCATAAGAAGAATTCTGGGAAGGATCGAACAAAGATTAATCCAGTTCACTTCTTAGACTCTGAAGCAGAGTTTGAATCTTCTTGGGAACCCTCCTCTTGCTCATGCAAATCAAGAGATGGGGTAGGAACAAGGTGCATCAGCCTAGTACTCCCGAAATGCAAGGTCCATCGGATTCCTGCCTCCCACCATCAGTACATCTAGGAGGATGAAAATAAAGTGACCCCATAGGACACAGTCATGCAACTACCACTTTCATCACTAGAAGAACTCTCTACCTTGACAAGAGATCATGAAGAACTATTCTGGGGACCAATGGAAGGTGAGATGTAATGTGACCTATCGTCAGTGGCCATAGATCCTAAGCCAGGGACTTTGGGAATCAGCCCTTCTTACCACGATGTGGTGTCCATGTCACTACACTCTTCAGAGGACAGCCCGAGATTCTACATCTATTCATCCCACTCACCATACTCTCCATCAACCAGCCTATTATCCCAGTGGTTTGCCTCAGTACCACTATCATTTCCTCATCCACCCCCAACTGATGAATGGGGTAATCAAGGGCCATACCCTGAATCCAAGCCGAGGAGTTTATCGAACATTCTCGCAGCGGACCACTTCCACTATATTTTCTTGACCATGGCTGCGCTGAATTTTCATGCGTACAGAGGAGGTTGAATGTTTCTTCCAAACCCTTTGTGTGATGCACTTTCGCCTTCATCATCTGAGAGTGGTTAATCCTAGGAGTGAAGTGCATCTTGAAGACATTGGCGAGCAGTACTCCCTAGTCGATCTGGATGCCCTCTATGTGGCCCAGTGCCCTGAGTCACTAGGACACCGTAACATCCTCCAAGGGAAATTTTTTCTGAGTTTCATGATATTCCGCAAGATCATCGTGGAGGCATACCCCCATGCGCAAATCCATGGCCGATGAATGTATGCTTCCATCATATTCAGTCCTATATGGCGGCAGCCCGACTCGCTATGTGATAACAAGGACATTCCCCCAGGAAGGTTCATGGTCAAGATGGATGACATAGTGGACGGGAAGGATTAGTTGGAGCTTCTTGAAGGGGATTAACCACCTGACGGGGTGCTGCCACTATTGGACCCATCGGGGATAATTACTCTCCAGCAGAGGAACCTACTAGGTCTCCATACGCCCATCAAAGCATTGGTACTTAGTCGGAATCCCGGTAAGGGTAAACAGCATGTCGGAGATGCCATGAACTCCAACCTGTCTACCTTAGTGCCAAAGATGGAGGAAGACCCTGAGAAGGCCACATTGCGCCAGAAACTTGCTGAGCAGAAGAAGTTGGTTGATAATCTCTTGGTTGATCGCGCTGCAAGGCAAATATCGGACTATGGTGATCCTAGGCTAGGGCAGCAGGGGCATGAACAACTTCCCCTCGGTTAGATACCTCTAAGAGACCCTGATCGCCCTTCCCCCACAGATAGGGTTGAGGCTGAAACATACAGCAAAAGGGCATGGTATGTCTTGCTAACCCCTCCCGAATGGCACGAAAATCTGAGGGACCCAGATTAGGCTCCCCCGGCTACCCAGAGGGTCATGCCGCCAGCCACTCCACGAGCCGCGGGGAGTACATACCATGTTGAATAACGTTCCAACATGCTCGTGGTTATGAATCCCCTTCAAGATAGGAACCCCCATGTAGATGATCCAATGGAAGCACTCATTTCCCTCCTTTAGGCATTGGAAACACGACAGGTGGCAATCCCTCCTGATGGCATGCCATATCCAGCATGGGTGGATGATATGTCGACACCTCCAGGTTTCAATAATCCTACCTTATCCCCCTTTAATAGGACGGGGGACCCGCCGCAGCACCTGACCCACTTCATCTCATGGTGTGGTCCTATGTTAGGGACTCCAACGCAGTATGAGGAAACCAAGCTCCACTACTTTTTTCATACATTAGAGGGGCATGTGGTGGTCTTGTATATCCAGCTTCTCGTCGGATCAGTAACTAGCTGGGAGGACCTTCAAAAGAAATTCATCTACCAGTTCAGCTCCACCACATGGAAAATGAGCATCAAAGACCTCTTCAAGTGCAAAAAAATCCATAATGAGCGTTCCACGGACTTCATCACCTGATGGAAAGGGCTTACATGTTCTCTTGACGTGCCACTGATTCAGGATAAATTACTAACGATGTGTGCAGGAAATGTCAACATGAAGAAGGTTCCCTCTCTGAAAACCCAGAACTACCCTAGAGGATTCCGAGACTTCTCCGATAAGGCCCAGTGCCTAGAAGAAGACCTACAACAGGCCAGCCAGGCACACCTGTTGCCTCCTATAATTCCCACAAAAATGTTTGTTAGAGCTAAGCCTACCGCAGTGGCCCATATAGAGGCCCTCGTATAGCTAGAGTTATTACCAATGGATCCACCTACACAACCTTGCAGAGGCCCACTACCATAGGCACAGCCTCCAGCCTAGCAGTGACTTCCTCATAATTGGCAGGTGCCCCCACAAAATGTGTCGCCCCACATAGGCACGACAACTGGGCCCCAACTCTTCGACAGGCTCCTCCATCTCCTCATCAGGGCCAGGCCCCAGGGCCCCCATTTTCGGATTGATGAAACTGGACCTACTCGTACAATGAGAATCAGGTCCCCAACTAATTTTGAAGTGCCTTGGAACAGGGGATTGTGAGTTTTCCTGAGTGCAAAAGGCCAGAAGAGGCGAACCTCACTGATCCCCCCAACTACTGCCTCTATAACCGGATCCTGGGGAACACCCTCAAAAAGTGCTATGTGTTCAAAGAACGGCTTAAAGACCAGGTCAATAAAAACATATTCTGGTTGGGCCCAAACCCTGCACAATTGGTATGCATCGTCGTAAGGCTAGACAGTAGCAGTGATAGTAATGGTGATTCGCAGCAGGTTTCTAATCGTGAGTCCACAATGTATGATTACTGGATGGCTCAAAAACGGTTTCTCATGCCCATGGTATCATTTTTACATGCCTGAATCAGCCAGTGCCTTTAGAAGCTACATCTACTACTTCTACATCTTCATCTTAGTCAGCCTCTTCCCAGAAGATCAAGAATCAGCGGCGCCAGGGAAAGAAATGCGCCCTGCCAATGCCATCATTATCCCACACTCTCGGCAACTTCATACCTACAGAGATGTGGATTCCTCCCAAAATCATACCAGTGATAGATGACTCTTCATGTGATAGTCAAGGGTACACTTCAGTTAATACCATGGAGTTGGTAAATCCATATATGACTCCCGACGATGGGGAGTTCCAGGCGAACCTCCCCAACGTCCCCAGCTGATGCCAGCGTTGGCGGAGCCGCGACTAAATGAGTCGTCAAGGCTCATAATTTGGCACCTCCAGCCTAGCCATGAACGCCACTGAGACCAGATAGCATACCCAGTGCAAAACTCAACACACGTGGCCACTTTATCCGGTGTCATCGGGCCCACCTCCACCACTATTTGTGCTACTGGTTCAGGGAGAGCCACTTCAACCGTGTTGTGACTAGACTTGCCTTGTCATAGGCTGGTCTCAATCATCCGGACCTCATCCGTTAGCTACTCTGTGGTCTTTGAATATTGAGAAATAGGATATTCCCAACACTAGTCAGCCGTTGGCCCAGCCGGCAGGGCCCGCCATGGCTCCTTTCACAGAGCGGCCTTCTACAAGAAGAAGTTAACACCTGGAACTGAAGTATGATGTTATCAAGAACCTTTCCAGCATCCTAGCAAGGATTTACATCCTCAAGGCCATTTTCCAGTCATCAGATATGTGTGAGGCCTTCGTTGAAGCTTTAAGAAGACCCCTCCAGTTTGTGATGGAGATATCAGCTGCGGAAGCCTTTCATGCTGAAGCAGCCGAGAACGGTGAATGATAGACCATCATTTCGTTATTTATAGAATATTAAGGCTCTCTCACACAGGGTTACATCTAATCAATGTACATAACCAGCCGATTTAATGGCATGGATGTTCGCCACTGTCTTTTCAACACCTGATCTGTGATTAACCTTATCCTGACACAGACATTAGGGAAGCTGGGGTTGTTTGAAGATAACATGATTCCCTCTGATTCAAGAATCCCGGGATACGACAGGACAGAGCAGACCCCAGTCATTAAAATCCATTTGAATACCTAGTTCAGTGGCCTAGTTCCTAGCACTGGGCTTATTTTTGTATCCCAAGACACCATGTACAACGCATTGATGGGTAGACCATGGCCCCACTTGCATGTGGCGGTTCCCTCATCATATCACCAATGCCTCAAGTACTTCCTTAATGGTCGAGTAGGTGTACTCCAAGGTGATGCGTCTCCTTTTTCCTCTTGTGAATCCCGCCACCTAGATGCTGACTATTATAAGAGAAAAGACAAGCAGATTCAGGCCAGTGAGGCTGAACCCGTCGCGGTTGCAGCTGACCCCTAGGCAGGTCTGGATGGCACCTACATCTTCCCAATCCAGTAATTGGATTCACTAACCCCCGGCATGGGGTAATGTTTCGATGTCTCTGGTACAAGGGATAAGTATATTCCCAAGTCCAAGTGATAGTGAAAAATCACCTCGTACTCTCACACAAATCGGGCCTAAGTGATCCCAAAGACTCCTATCACTATAAGGTATCAGTATGTCCGCCCCATGGAAACAACTGTACATCATAAATGCCTGTTTCGCTGGTCTGGAATCAACAGGCTCAAGCCGATGGGCCACTATTGCTTTGATATCATCAAGTGTGGCCCCTTGGGCCGAAGACTAGATGAGATCGTCTCACCATCCTTCATTGCTATGGTTTTGGAAGCACATGAATCTCCTGATGCAGTGAGCACTGCTACTCAGGTAGGTACCAGCCTCTCTTCAGGATCTGCCATCCTAGAAGAAGCTTCTCCCACTAGGGATCCCTCCTATGTAATTGACGAAGAGGATCTGGTGGACGCTCCCACCACCGTTGAAGAAGGCGTATCCACCACAGTCGATGAACTAGTATAGTTGGACCTTGGATGCGAGGAAAATCCATGACCCACGTTGATCAGTGCCTCCATGTCCCCCGAGGAGTAACAGTGGTATGTGGACTTCCTTAAATAGCATCGTGACGTGTTTTCCTAGATTTAAGATGAGATTAAAAGACTAAATCCTCAGGTAGTCGTCCACCGACTTAGTATTCAAGAAAATCATCGCGGCTTCAAGCAACCTCCTAGAAAAATTCACCCTTCTCACAGTGCCATGGTCATAGCTGATGTTGACAAGCTCACTAAAGCCAAATTATTTAAGGAGGTCCATTACCCCAAATGGATGGCCAAAATTGTGCCAATCAAGATTAAGAATAGATAGATCAGAGTCTGCATTGACATCCATGATCTCAACTGTCACTGTCTGAAGGATGATTTTCCCCTTCCTGTGACAGAATTTTTGATCGATTCTACTGCTGGGTTTCAAGCCTTATCGTTTATGGATGGTTACTCTGGATACAATCAGATCTGAATGGACCCAAAGGACAAAGAGTACATAGCTTTCAGGGCACCACACGGTATGTTTCGTTACCAGGTTATGCCCTTCGTCTTAAAGAATGAAGGTTCCACCTATCAGCGGGTCGTGCATCAAATATTCAAGCCAATCCTCAGGTCATTGGTGGAATGTTATGTGGATGATCTGGTGGTCAAATACCGCCAGTGCTAGGACCACCTCAAGGATCTTTATAAAGTGTTCAGCTTTCTCCATTCTAGCCACCAGATGATGAACCCATTCAAGTGTGCCTTCGGGGTCACCTCCGAAAATTTACGTGGCTTTGTTTTCAGGTGTTGGGGCATCGAGATTGACCCAAAAAAGATCAAGGCCATCAGTCAGATGATCCCCCCAAGAAATATTCGGGATCTTTGAGGTTTACAAAGCCAATTAAGTAACATATGAAGATTCATTGTGAATATGGATGGAATGATTAAGAACTTTTATCTTTTTATGAAGAAAAGATCTGCCTATGAGTGGGACGAAGAGTTCCAGATCGTGTTTGATGAAATCAAGCAGTATCTACTCCAGCCTCCTATCTTGATGCCACCCATCTCCGGAAAACCACTGAACTTGTATGTAACTGCCCTGGAATGATCTCTCGGTACCCTTATTACCAAGAATAACAATGAAATGATGGAGAACAGCCTCTACTCCCACATTCGTATGCTTATCGATATGGAGAATAGATACTCCCCTATCGAGAAAATCTTCCTTTCACTCATATTTTCCATGAAGAAGTTGTGACACTGCATGAAACACCACGAGGTATATCTAGTGTCTTGGATCGACCCACTGATGTATATCCTGAGTCGTCCCATACTGACAGGCTGACTAGCATGGTGAGCGGTAATCCTCCTACAGTTTGACATCAGGCTCGGGACTCAGACGGCTATCAAGGTACATGAATTGGAATATTTTCATACTACCCATCCAACCACTATGGATCAGTCCCTGGACCTGGATTTTCCTAATGAGGGAATCCTCTAAGTAGATTAGGCCACCCCGTGTTTGATAATTCACTTCGATGATGCCACTCGGAGTCTCATTGGTAGGAGGTTCAATGATCCCCGACTCAACAGAGTAGTTCTGGGTATTTTATATATTACCCCATCTCAAGCCATTCTACCATATTCATTCCTACTATCAAAAGGATGCACCAACAATGAAGCAAAGTATCATGCTCTTACCAATGGCCTCGAGATGGCCCTCGAGATCAATGTGCCCCATTTTCATGTGAAAGGGGATTCAGAACTAGCCATCAAGAAAATCAATGGTGACTACGTCGTCAAAAATCTAGAGCTAGTACATTTATTAGAGAACACTCTCCAGATAATGACCCAGTTCCCATCACGGACGAAAGTTACTCATGTTCTTCGATCTCAGAATGGCCGAGTTGATTCCCTAGCCGGCCTAGCTACATCACTTGCAGAACCCGAGTAGGACGACCTGATTATACACATGGCACATCATAGAGTAATTGCTCCTATCACCCCAGATGATGAAGACAAAATGTGGATAATACATCTTACCACTAGATCCTCCACGTTAGGATACCCAAGTTCCTCAAATGTTGTGGTTGAAGTGAAAATGATTAGAGATCCCCATTTGTCAAGTATCTCCATAATGGTTACCTTCAGGAGGATCAGGCTGAGCACGAGCGAATCCTACGTCGTGCGTTGTAGTTTACCCTCCAGAGTGGTCCCAATCTTGAGCAGATCCTCTAATAGCGAGGTTTTGATGGTGTTATCCTCCTTTTCATCCAAGGATTCAATATTTCTTAGGTCATGCAGGAGGTTCATACCGGTTCCTGTGGCACCCAACAGACTGGGCCGAAGCTATCTCATCAGATACATGGTATGGGGTACTTCTGGACCTCCATGATCCATGATTGCATCAAGTTCACCAAGAGATGTCATGCGTGACAAATTCAGGCTAAATTCATGCATAGACCACAAGATCCACTCTACTCCACCAAGTACTCTTGGTCGTTTGCTGTATGGGGACTCGATGTTGTGGGACCATATCCACCAGCGACAGATCTCCGGTGCAGGTTCATCCTGAATACTACAGATTTCTTTTCCAAATGGGCAGAGGTAGTTCCTCTCAAGGAGGTCAAGGCCCATTCTATCATTGACTTCATGTGCTCCAATATCATCTACCAGTTTCTCATGTCATCCTCACTGATAAGGGCACAAAATTCTGATCAGTCGAGCTGATGAAATTGTATGCCAAGTACAACATCCGTTCTAACCATACCTCCCACTATCATGCGCAGAAAAATGGGCAGATCCAGGCATTCAACAAAAAGATCCCTAAAATTTTGCAGAAAATTGTCGGTCAGAACATGAAGAGTTGGCTGTAAAAACTCCCCAACACCATTTGGGATTCTTGAAAAATGACTCATTATTCCACCCAGGTGACCCTGTATTCCCGGGTGTATAAATATGAGGCCATCCTGCCCATCGAGATTCAGCTGCCTTCGTTACACACAGCGGTATATGACCAGCAGGCACCAGATAGGGTCATTGAAATTCATCTATATGATTTGGAAGCACTTGATGAAAACATGCTTTGTGCCCTGCACAATCTTGAAAGACACCAGAACAAGATAGAAAGGGCGTTCAACAAGAGTGTTCATCTCCTCTCCTTTCAAGGGGACTTGGTATTGGCCCTCTGAACACCAATGATCCCTGGTAAGAAACCACCCATGTTGTAGCCCAAATGGGAAGGACCTTACATAACTCATAGGGTTTACCCCAATGGTACATATTCTCTAATGACCATGGATGGTGAGCATATAACTCCTCCCACCCATGCCAAGATTCCCAAGAAATACTTTGTCAGATCCAGTTGGTCTGACATGACCCTAAACTGTTTCGGTCCCACAAGACCTTAAACTGCTTCATCACATATGATGTTAAACTGTATATCATCTTTCAGGACGTTAAACCACACCCTTAGAACCATGTGTTGCTTGATTCCCATCCACATGGGATACGTATGAATGCTCAGACGTTACATCTTGAGTCCAACCACAAAACTGTTTTCTCTGACTATTCTCTCTAGGTGAAGTTCTCTTGGAGGACCATGGTGTAGTGAAGGCTTCCTTATCCCTACTCATGCCAAGATTACGACGATCACACCATGTGCCAACTACTCATTCTTATATCCTACCATGTCCCCACCATTCAACACTAAACTTCATGGTCTTCAAGAACTACGTAAAACTTGATTCCCATCCACATGGGATATATAGGAACGGCCAGACATGTCGTTTGATGGCCCAACCCAAACCCAAAAAACAACCCTCAGATCAATACATATGGTGTGGTGGTGGGGTCTTTTTTCCTAATTCACGTTGAGTTCATCTAGATCCCACCATATGTCCCACTCCCTGGTGGGGTTCTCCTCGTTCACATATGGGTACGACTATGTTTCACCCACTCATTTGATTGGGACTTCACCATCATTCCCATCTAGAAGGGCCCTCAAATGGAATGGATGCTAGCTCCAATGGATCTCCTACCACTTCGGGCCGACACCCTCGAGGATGTTGAGAAACAAGCTGATTCATGTTCTACATTGCGAATATGGTCATAGGTCGATGCCCATTTGTTTCTCCCTGTTTAGGTCAATTTAGGGACGCCGTGTTTCGAACATGGTCAACAACTATCCTTTGTCTTTAGAGCCACCCCAAGATGTCCCAAACATTAAGCGTAGTGGTTCATTCTACCCTGTTGTATCTCCAAGCGATGAAATCCCTTCAGGAGATGCCAGCTATTAGATCCCTATATGATAGGGTGAGCTGAGTCTGGCTCCTTGTTTGCCACAACGACCACTGCACACATGAGCTCATGAGTTGTGATGAGGCGATAACCACACAAGAGGAAGTATGAATACCATTGGCCGGGATGCCCAGCCTCAGGCCCCAATGCCTTTTTAGACCCCTGGCCCGAATTATCATTTAGGGTTGTGTGGTGTGGAGCAAACTTATGTCCTTATTCACATAGGGCTATTTCCCCATGCCACACATATCCCCTTGAGAGACCCCTCCTGTCATTTATCATCCATAACGTAGGCACATGCATTGCCTCACTTTTCGGGCCCAATATCTAGCCCCCATCCCAAGTCTTAACTCTTATGAGATGGTACAGTGTGGTATGGGATTATTTCTTCATTCACGTAGCGTTACTCATTGTGTCATACACATCCCTAGATGAGATACCTTATCCATACTATTCCTCATTGCAAGAAGTTAAATTGCAAAATTTATGAGACTTTCCATCTGAGGCCCAACCTTAGGCCCCTTGGCCTTTTTGGGCCCCCTGCCTAGGTTCTCACTTAGGGTTGTACAGTGTGGTATGGTATAATGTCCTCATTCACATCAGGTTACTCGCCGCATCGTACACCTCCTGTATGTGGGGTATCTCACCCATTTGTGTCCTTACTGCTTGACGATAAACTGCACATTACTCCATTCAAGAACTACGTTTGTCTTGATTACCATCCTCATGAGATACATAGGACCACCCAAATTTATAGACATTGGGTCCAGCCCCATCTCTTTGAAATCATCCTCTCAACTTGGCCCCTTGGCCTTCATTCACACAAATAGAGTGATATATGGTGTGGTATAGGATTATATCCTCACTCACGTTGGGTTTAGTAACAACCATGCCATCTACCTCCTCCTCCTGATATTTTTCCATCCCCTTGCACTACACCCGTCTTTTCAAATCGTCCACTCTTGAGATGAGCCCCTCGTTCCTCTTCGGAAATTCACTAATGTTCCCATGGGTACTATGGTTTATCACCTGGAATGTTGGATTCTACCCGGACATGCTTTCCTCCCCTTCTCAAGCTTCGTGTTCCCCTTCACAAGGGATTCCATCACCTTTAACACCCAAAGGGACACCTAAATGGCATGGATGGTAGGCCTAAGGGATCTCCTACCATTACAGGAAAATTCCCTCAAGGGTTTTAGGAAAAAAATCGATACAAGTACCTCATTGCGAATATGGTCAACGATCAATGCTCATTTTTTTGTCCCCATTTCAGGAGAATGTTATATGGATGTTGTGTTTCAAATACAGTAACAGTTATCCTCCATCGTCACGCCAACCCCCATAAGCCCAAAATGTGGGTTACATGATTCACATCCTTCTCCACCTCATCATGTCCAAGTAGAACATTGAAACTCTTGGTACTATTCCTCAGTGTGCATCCAAACGTTAGGAGGAAAAATCCACGATAAGGAAATCATTCAGGGCTCCACCGATTTACCCTTTCCATGTATTTCATGTATTGAAAATACCTTATCCTCCCTTGTTTCCTACACTGAGTTCGACTCACTTAGGCTTAGGAATTAGGCTAATGTCCTCTTTTACTAGGGGCAGTCCATCTTCTCTATTGTCTGAGTTCAAAGACCTTAAAACTGAGATCTTTTCATAATTACCCTTTGTGTGAACTATGTATAGCTTGATTGCCATCCTTATGGGATACGTAGGAATTCCTAGACATCTCATCTATGGGCCCAGCTCAGTTTTGCTAATTTATCTCTTCTACTCTACCTTTTAGGCCCCCACCCTTATAGGGTCATGTGGTGTGGCGTTTATGGGATTCTTCCCTCATTCACATCGGGTTTACAAAATCCACTCCATATACAACCCCTCCTAAGAGATAGTCCTTTCGAGAAGTACATGCAGCTTGATTCCCATCTTCATGGGATACGTGGGAACACCCGAGAATCTCATCCTCGGGTGAATCTTAATTGAGAGCTAGTCTCTCCTACATTATACCTTTTAACTTTTCCTAGCCCCTCGGCCCGAGGTTTCTTTCTCAAAATTACACACAGTGTGGTATGGTATTATGTCCTCATTTAGGTCTGGTATGTTTTATTGGACCATTCACATTTCCTCTTGAACCTCATCACTAGGTCTAGTCCATATGACTTTAAACTATGCTTCCATGTCCCACGTGACTTTAAACTATCATTTCTATGCTGCACAACATTAAAGTACATGTGTGGTCCCATCACATGGCCCTAAACTGTGACAGTATCGTCCTGGCTGCACGACGAAAAACAACACTACATTGTGGTGCCCTCACACAAGGGAAATCATGTTTGGTACCGGTCAAACACCATAATAATTGTAAATTCCATCATTTGGATTTATTCTTTTTGTGTTTCCTGGATTTTCTATCCTAGGCCCATTGCTACACAAAAAACACCCATTCATCCTAAAGGAGAAACAAGAACTATGAAATAAAACTTCTTTTTGTGTATGGGGCAAAACTGCACAACCTTATTATACCTGGTACTGGTATCCCACCATGTTATCTTATGAACTATTTATCGCTTGATTCCCATCCTCATGGGATACGTAGGAACGCTGAGGCATTTTTGTCTCCTGGTCCAGCCCCGGAATCTACAAATCTTGTCCCTTATTTTTCATCCCCTTAGAACGAAATCACCTAGGAATATGTGGTGTGGAAAGTACCTCTTAGGTTATCATTCACGATGGGTTTTTCAATAGTCGCACTAGGTTATTCCCGTACCTTTTCCTATCATGGTTCAATTTCTATGACCCAAAGTAATATCTACCTACGGGCACTGCATGTCATGTTTGGCTATTTCGCTGCCCTGAGTATAGTCCATTAAATCATGACCTTTTGATAGTCCACCCTAGGATTTTATGTTGGAAATGTGAGACCCTAGGACCCTTGTACTTGGGAAGGTACTTGAGTCCCTCTTTCTGATACGTTGTATAATCGTATTCAGATGCGTTTCGACCAAAATCCTGAAGTATGGAATTTTCACAGGGACATTCCCCTCATTCCATAACCAAGATTTGTGAGCCCGTTATTTAGATCCTAATCCTCTTCCACATCCGAAGGGACCCCCTTTGTGGCCTGGTCTCATGCCGCCTCGGCTAACCTACCATTTCGGGCCAGCATACCTAAAGACCCCAGACGACATTTGTGACAGGTCCTGTGTTTTGAACACAGTCAACAGTCAACCCTCATATGTCTATCCCCATTATAGGATAACGTGATATGGATTCTCTGATTTTAACTCGATCAATCGCTATCCCCTATAGTCATGCCACCATCAATGTGGTCCAGATCTTGAGCATCATGATTCACAAACATCCACTTTTTTATGTCCAAGTGGAATTCCATCATGCTCGGATTTACTCTCTAATGCATCTAGGTGCCTTATATAGGTGGGTCAACATTAGTGGGATGTCAATCATATAATGCCCCATCATCCCTAATGTGTGCCTCCCAGTGCAAGGAAATTCCAATCACTACTTACTGTTTTCCACATTGAGAATGTCTCACGTGGGCTTAGTAGTTCGAGTAGGACATGTACTGGCGCAACCATTGCCACCGATGTCATTCCTCGTCCCGCATGATGTTAAACTGTGCTCTCAGAACTATGTATGGCTTGATTCCCATCCTCATGGGGTTTGTAGGAATGCCTGAACACTTTGCTTCAGGGCCCAGCCTAATTATCACTCTAGGTCCCTTGACTTGAAGGGTTTCCTCCGAGTATACGTGGTGCGATCTGGACTCCATGTCCTCATTCAAGTCATGTTGATAGTTACCGCACCAAATATTCCCTTCTAGGGATCTTCCATTTCACTCTATGTCCTATTGAATGACATTAAACTGCATGAGTCCATATGTCCTAAAATCATGACACTATGTTATGGTTCTACCCAGAAAAAGTTTCAGATTACCTATATTAATCATGGGATGCATCAGTTTCCTCTCCATAGAGAATTATCCTTACTGGTTCTGGTCTCTGACCACACTGTGCCCCAAGAACTACGTTTGGCTTGATTCCCAATCTCATGGGATACGTAGGAACCGACAGACATCCTGTCTCTATGTCCATCCCCAGGAATAGTAATTCTCATTTCCCCCTCTTTTTTTAGTCCCTTGACCTGAGCTCTGTTGGGGAACAATGAAATTACAGCTTTACCCTGAAAAAGTTCCTGATTCCCCATGATAAATTTTGGGAAGCGATAGTTTCCTCATCATACGGGTCCTATTCGAAATAATGTTTTATCCCTAATCAGGCCGGTGTACCCCACCTAACGCCTTCCCACCACGGTGGCATAATTTAAAGAGTGTCAGATTCTATTTGAACTGACAACCACTCCATATTCCATGCCTTGCGTTCCCTTTTTTAGGACCCTCATCCTCTCTCACGTCTAAAGGAACCCCTAATAGTATAGATGCTCACCTATGTCTCACCTACTATCCTAGGCCAACGTTCCATAAGGCTAATTGATGACATTATGAGTCAGGCCCCGTGTTTCGAACGTGGTTAGTGGTCTGCCGTCGTTTTTCATCCCCATTTCTGGCTAACACTATATAGATGCTGTGTTTCGAACATGGTTAGTAGTTATCTTTTATTTTCACACCATCCCCATAGTGTTCTGAATTTGGGGTGTTTTAATTCACACTTTCCATTCCCTTACGTTCGGATAGGATTCCAACGCCCCTAAAATTACCCCACTCGTGCAATAGAGTGCATTGTGAACATGACATGCTGATTGTTTTGAGGTCCTCATCCTCTGATCGGGCCTCTCCCTTTTCTTCTCAGAAATATGGATTGGTTGTTCAATCCCCCAGATTCTTGAAGCTTGGTCTGCACTCCCACACTTGAATGGAATATCAGGGTGGTCGTCCCTTGTTTCTCACATCGGGCCAAACCCATGTGATCGAAGGGATTGACCGTTGGATGCTCAATGAATGTCATAGGAATGCAATTAACCAAATCCAATAACAGAACTCTTGCATGCATTTGGAATAAAATAATCAAATAATGAAAGTTCATTCAAAGGTTACAGGATTCAAAACACCCAAGGATCGACCCCTCCCATGGATTTGTTGACCTCATCGAAAGAGTTTAGTAGCTCTTCCACCCTCTGGGTGGTGGCGTCCAGGATTATCTACCACTTGTTAAGTTCCCACTCCTCCTCGGCAGTGATAGGGAGCAATTCATCATCCACAATTCAGGACCACTCCATGCCGGTCCGGATGAAGATGATTCCATTGGAGGACTACTTCATGCCCTCGTCATCCTCTTCCAACTAGGCCTTCAATCACAATATTTTCTCAGATTTCTTGTTGAGGGAGGCTGAGTGCTTGTCCGCCCGACTGTGCAGCCGCTAGACCTCATCTTCATCCTTATGGAACCTCTTGATGTTCACTGATTTTCTCTACTACCAACCCACATCAAGGCCGTGGTCATGCTCCTGAATCTTATCCACCATAAGATCTCAGATAATCATGTGAGGACGTTGGGAATCCACACACCCAACACACAGTTCGCGCTGTCACGAGAGATGTCTATCCATCTCATCTAGCCATAGTGCTTGGGGGTGTAATCTAGGAAGTGCTAGATCTGATTCCATGATTAGCGATGGTCTATTCTGTTTTCCTATTCATCAGAGGTCGTCTCATCCCAGTCAGCATGGTTGGAAGGCTCATATGAGGGGAATGCTCCCAAGAACTCATCAGTTGAGTCGTCATCCAGTGTTTGATCAGGAATAGCAGAACTTGGGATGTCTGACCGATCCTCATCGATGGAACCCACCTCGATGATCTCAGTCTCATCCTCCCTGATGGTCACAAAGGTGATCAGGAGCGCCACTGTTCGATAAATATGGACCTCCACCTCCATAGTCACAGAAATTCCCTAAAGAAAGGTGATGACAGGGGTATCAAAAGACCCCAACAAGGCAACACACTCCATTTGGAGGATGATGCGTACTAAAAAGGGAGTGTGCACGTCAATTAACATGGTCAATGGATGACATTCATTAAATCGGTGTAGGATACTAACAGATATCTAATTCTCAGTCTAGTTATGGGGTTGATGTCATCGGAACTCTAAAGCATGGACCTCCATATATTGTTGGATGGTCTGATGGTTCGGGAGCCACTTCGGGTATTCCAGACCAGCCAGACATGCGGATCTCCCCATCAGTAGGCATGGACCCTGAAGGTCCCACATCTGTTTCTCTTGAAGGTTGAGAACGAGCTCTGTGCATAAGGCCCTCCTGCACAATTTTGATGTTAGCAAGGAGTCCACAATGAACTGAAATTGGGACCTAAAGAAGGGGTTTGGAATCTTTACCTCAAGGGCCTCAGGGAACTCTTCATGATCTGAGTCTTGATCCCCGACTTCCCCCTCCTCCAATGGGCTCCCTCGCTTGGCCATGTCTCCCCAGGAGGATTCATCTGATATTCTGATAGAGGGATCCATTCCCTTTTGTCAGCAGCTGACAACTGTGGGAGAGTAGTGTGATCGAGCAACACCTTGACTCAATCAGTCATCGGATTTGTGGTACCCAAGGAGTGAATGATGTCCTCCAGCTATGTCAGGTATGGCTCTGCCTCCAACCGGGATACCGTAAATCCATCCCTGATAGGACCTATTATAGGCAATTACATCCC
This sequence comes from Viscum album, assembly GCA_963277665.1. NCBI lineage: Eukaryota > Viridiplantae > Streptophyta > Magnoliopsida > Santalales > Viscaceae > Viscum > Viscum album. The sequence goes on from OY728121.1 coordinate 1,209,412,628, forward strand.
TAAATGATTCTTATGTTTCCACAACTCCGACAGGATGAGGAATTTCTGGTTAACTTCCCAGATGTCTGAGGCCTCTGGGAAGACAACATTCTCTAGCATATCAATGAGGTGCAGCTGCTTTCTCTGGAGCGTGAGTGGATATTCTACGGAACCCCTACGGTGCCCTCGCATTAGGATAGCTCTGCTCTTCTTGGACCACCAGGTCCATTCCCACTGTTGCCTCTCCCTCAACTGGTGCGGGCCTTACTGCTACAGTAGAATCTCCATCACGAGATGTCCCTACCACCATCCGACCTTATCCCCGAGGTTTGTGAGGCATGCCATCATCAACTCGAATGGTCGATTTCTTCAGAGTTTCCCCTGGGTAGTCCGCATCCCAACATTGGGTATATTCATTCACTAACCTGATGATAGTTGTTGGTGGAGGCAGTTGGTTCCACATCTTCCTATATTCCTGTGTGAACATGATCCACATATACCTTATCACACACATGTGTTCCTTGTAGCACACCCTCAGGTAGACCTGCAGTGTCTGTCACTTCATGCACTAGAATTTCGGAGCAAATAGGTGCAAGGTGTACGACTCGCCAAGAGGCTCACAATCCACCCTTGCCACCAAAAACCCACCTTGAAAGGCCAGGAGAAAGGCGTGTTGTTCCTCCGTCCCCTGACCATCATCAGTGAATACCCCCATAGGAAATGAAAACGGGTGGAAATTGAACTCCTCCCCCGTCCAAACTCGGTTCAGAACCGACAGTGCGGTCAATATGGATGGAAAAATACCAGCAATGTTCAGGATGGATGGGCAGAAGTTTGATTCTAGAGAAGAAATAGGGTTCGGGTATTCATAAACCCCTCAGACGTGTGCCTCTATCCCCCCATATAGAAGGTGGAATGGCCTTCATATTCTCTGCAGCCTCTTCCCCTTACTGATATGCTGCAACATCTTATACAGCTTGGCGAGCATCAGGATCCTGAGGTTGACCAACCCTCTTGTCTTCAACACGGACGCCATAATGATTGTGATTGGTCTCACTCCCATGTTTGTGTGTCTCACTAGTAGGATCCAACAACAGATGAGAGCCGAGATAAATGCTGCCATCCTTATTATCGATTGTCGTTCAGTGATGACACTGAATCCCCACTTCTTTCACTAACTGTCCTCCAAAAGTCACCAGTATGAGTGCCACTTACTCCGGGACCCCTTCAAGAATGTCCATGGCCTTGCCAAAAACTATGTATCCTCCAGGATGTTCTGAAACTATTTGAACCACTGCCTGAAATGGACATCCCTCACCGCCTCCTTGTCCTCTCCCAACACGAGCTTCATCCCAGCCATCTCCAATGACAAAATTTGTTCCGAGTCCCCCCCCCCCACGCTCATGATAGGGAGGAATTCGTTATACATAGCCCCCAGTATCGAGACCCTTGAGATTTGGTGGATTCCCCACAAACTGATGTCGACTTCCCCACGCTGAAAGTGGAATGTGTTTGTCCTCAATGAGCACCTGCTCAACAGCTCTGACATCAGCTACTTCGGCTGGTAGATGTGAAACTAGGAGTCACAAGCAGACTCATATAGGCCCACTCTTCTCATCTCCACCCCAAAATCCTCACATGAGGTTCCTAACTAGTAGGCCCATGCCCAATCATCAGTGAAGTTTCTGCCCTTTCTCAAGTCCCACTCATCAGGCCACACATTCTTCAGGTTCCCCAGAGCGACCTTTAATATCGTCTGATGCATGGGGGAGACATCTTCAGCTGTAACTGATTCCCATCATCATTATTCAGGTGGTTGTATAAGCAGTCAAAAATGACGAGTGTGAAGTCCTCTTGGTCATGGAAGTCTACCGACCTAAACCATCGGCGCAAGCACGGCGTGCTCCTGAACTGGTAAGATGGTTCATCCCGAATTCCTTCTGGGATGAATATGTCATCCCTCAGCTCGAAGCCATAAAAAGGAAACCTCTTACATAATGGGTAGTTTCTCTGGCTCTCTGATAGTAGCTCCACCAATGAACCATGGTAAGTGTGGCTTCATATTAGCTCTCTTAAACCCATATTATTCTCCATCTCATCCCTCCGGGCAGCATCAGAAACAACCCCCTGGGAAGCTTCTTGACGAGCCATTCAGTCTTTTAGATTGGGGTGATTATTGGGTTCGTTTGCGAAGCTCGTTCGCGGAGCGCATTCAAGGATCTCGTTAGAGAATTCTGTTCATGGAGCCTTGCCTCAGCCTCTGAATGCAGAGTCACAAAGCGCACAGACCTGCAGCCAAAGACTTGCTATGCGCCGCAAATCTGAAATCCCGATTCACGGAGAGAAGTCACGGAGTACGCAAATCATAGAAAATCGTGAGTGATAAAAGGCAAAATAGAGACAAAAGAAAAAAGAGAACTCACCCACTCTATTTATAGGTTATGAACCTTGTAGCTTCGCAGCGCGTCTTGATCGCGGAGAGCTTTGTGGCGCGCCCAGCCGACCCATCGCTTTCCCTCTTGGTTATCCTCCTTCGCGAGCCAGCTTCGCAAACGGACGAGGAAGTTTTTGGAGATTGACCCTCATACTTTGACCCTTGATTTCTCCTCAGATCCAAATATGAGGGGAGAAATTTGTTGGCACCAAAAATCGGCAGGGAGAAAGATAATAAGAATGTCACCGAAGATTCCATGCGAAGACCTTTTTTGGAGCAGCATGGCCCCATGCCCACCACAAATCTAGGAGGTCGGATGCTCCACGAGGAAATTTGATGTTCGTGAGCCCGTTTGACGTTCGTGAGCCTGCCGTGAATACAGAAGTCAGGATGCTATGTGATCCTGTTTGACGTTCTCAAGCCTGCCGCGAAGCCAGAAGGCAGGATTCTCTACAAGCCCATTTGACATTCGCGAGCCCGCCATGAATCCTGGAGGCAGGATGCTCAGCGAGCCCCTTTGACGTTCATGAGACCACCGGGGAGTGGAATCCAGCTTCATGTCGAGCGTGCACTGCTTTGTGGCACCTCCATCCTTAAATACCAGCCCCCCATGCCCAAAGTACAGATCATCTGACCTTCCACCTTCTCAGCACTCAAATCGCGAATCACGAATCACTTTTTTCTCTACAAACCATGATCTGCTCAAGGTAATTTTTCTCTATGATGTGCCTCCCCTTTGCCTTGTTTTCACCCCCTTTTTCAAGAGGGATTCCTTTCACAAATCCCATGGGCCTTCGTGATGGAAGGAGATCCCCACGGGGGATCAGGTTATTGAAGAACGCTTACGCTTCACGAAGAACCCCTCATGCACACGTGACTCAAATGCTAAGGTAGAGTCACTACGCCTCACAAAGCACATTACTTCACAGGACCTTTCTTCAAAAGGCACCCATGCTTCGTAGGGATTTTCTTCACGAATTCCCTTCGACTTCATAATGAACCTCTTGTATGAACCTATGCCCTATGACTAGCCTAGGTCACATGACTTCGTGAATCCCTAAGCGTCACGAAGCCCTTACATTGCATGGATCACCAGAGCTCTACGACGCCTCTACTCATAAAACCCTTTGCTCTACAACTCGCTCTACTATGCAACCTCCGCTGTTCGTACGATGAAATTTCAAAGTCCCTTTGATGACACATCCCATTGTGTTGATTCACCTCAAGATTCTTCGCATAGGCATGCTAACGGCTATTGCTTCTTTACATAGCCGCACTAACGTGGACCCCCCAATGGTTCCCTCCATGAAACCCCCTATCCACAACATTTCCGGTGCATTCCTTTCACCAAGGTGCAGAGGGTACCTGTTATGTAATTCCTAGGGGTGCAGAGCGAACCCACCTCGTCCGAGCTGTAGGAAGTTAAACTACCAAGAACCATCGTCTTCAGCACATGATGTTAAACTTTGAATTACCCCCATGCATCCTACATAGGGAAAGGGAAACCACCATGGTATAAGACCCTAAATTTTCTTGCAAGAGGTAGCACCCCTGCTCCTTCTCTCTTCCTGGATGTAATGTCCCTCTCCCATTGGGCTTCATCACCATTCGGGCCTCCATCCTGGAGTAAGTCCCAATCTCTATCTACTCTGGGCCTCCATCCTGGAGTAAGTCCCAAAATCTCTAGGCTGCTAACCACACATAATCCCATGTTTCATATATGGGCTGCGATCATTTGTAATTCCCATTCCCCTTCCCACGAATGCACCTTTCACGACGTGACCATCAGGTCTCTTCTGCCTCTTGTTTCTCACACCAAGAATGACTCATGTGGGCTTAGAGAAAGCACCGACCATGACACTCACCTTGGGAAGACTAGAGTGTAAGCCCCCACATCACCCGAACTACGAGGACTTTGATCTTTTTCTAGGCAGTGTGCGTATGAAGCCACCACGAGGTTCAAGCCAACCAACCCGGTCATTATGACCATTTTAACATAAGTTCACCAACACCTTAGGTAGCCTATAGTGTTAGACCCACCCCCATAACCTGATCTATGAGGGCTTTGATCCTTTCCAACGCATGGTAAGTAGGAAGCCTCCCTGAGGTTCCAGCCCAACACCCATTGGTCATTCTGACCATCTTCACGTCGGTTAGAAAACCCCTCCTGAAATACGAGGTCTTTGATCCGCGCCAAGGCAAGGTATGCAAGAAGCCTCTACGTGGATTAAGCCCACTGCCCATTAGTCACTCCGACCCCCTTCACGTCAGTTCACCAACACATTGGGCAGGATAAATTTTAAGCCACACACCCATACCTGAACTACATGGTCTTTTATCCTTGCCAAGGAAAGGTACATAGGAAGCCTCCTAGAGGTTCAAGCCCACCACCCATTGGTTCTGACCCCATCCACGTCGGTTCCCACACCACCTAAACTACGTGTTATTTGATCCATGCCAATGCGAGGCATGTAAAAAACCTCTCTGAGGTTCAATCCCACCATCTATCTGGGCCCCAGGTCCTCTTTTATGTCGGTTCACCCCCTTCCTAAATGACGTTAAACTATGGAACTCAATCATCGGTAAGCCGTTGTTCCCCCATTCAGTGGTAAGCCATTGTCAAACTCATTCAGCGATAATCCATTGAAGTCCCGCATCGATGGTAAGCCATCATCAGATGAACTATGTGAACTTTGATTCCCTACCACGGGGATATTTAAGAAGCCTCCATGAGGTTCAAGCTCATCACTAATGTATCATACTGATCTCTCCCTCGAGCCTATGTGTTTTGGGAAGGTCATGACCCAACCTAGAGGTTCTATTTCCTCCAAATCCCATCTATTCGTCCATTATCATGGGCCGCCTCCTTAGGTGTCCCATCATCCCATAGAACTATGCGGGATTTGATTCCCAGCCACGGGGATATGTAGGAAGTATCTTTGAGGCCCAAGACCAACAATAATATCACCTTCACGATGGTCCCATCTCATTCCCCCTCCAATCCATTCAACTCTCCATCATACATCCTAATTCTCTCCCAGGACGCCACATCCCGGTGAGATCATGCAACCCCATTCTACACTCCATTTAACAGCAATAGGGAAGCCAACCACACATTGCCCCAATATTGGTGTTCCCTCCCGGGGCTACTCCCATCAGATCCACTCTAGTCAGTGTTCTGATCAGTATGATCCGTCTCCGTTGGATGTTAAACTTGCGGCATACCCTATGCTAAACAAGGTAAGCTAAGATAAACCTTAGATACTTGCTCATGGCATATGATTCCCCATGTTTGAGGTGGGATTCCTCAGGCTTCTGTTCCATTGAGAAGCCCTATAATAAGGGGAAGGAACTGAGATGCACCAATGCCCCAGTTCCTAGACACGCCAGTGATTCCCAACATGACTACTCCCCTGACCAAAGGTTTCTGTCCTGACCGGACCCCTTGGAATGTCCCCATAGAAGCAGCGTAATTAACCGGTGTCTAAGAAAATATGGCACTAGGTAGAGTTTCATGAACAATGTCATAAGTCTATAAGGGAGACCCGGACCAGGTGGGGAGTTCTGAGGAGGAATCCATGGAAAGAAGAACCAACATCCCATCATCCCATTTTGATCAAGGAGAAAATGTCTATGAACAAGGAGAAGATGCCGCCCGCGTTTGGAAAGCGGGAATGCAGGGTAACGAAATCACTTCTTTAGTACCCAATAAAATGGGCACGCGCATCCCGGCGAAAGCATCAGAAAAATATATAAAAATATAAATAATATTTATAAATTAATAATAATTGAATAAAATATAAAACTAATTAATTAAATAATTTAAAAGGATAAAATTATTAATAAAATTAAAAAAAAATTAAATACTTTAATGAATTTAATAATTATAAATTATATTCTTGAATAAAATAATTATAAATTATAATAACAATATATAATTTTTATAAATTGTAATAATTAAAATAAAACTATTTATTATGATAAACTTAATTTAATAATTTAATGAACAAAAATATTCCAAAAAAACTAAACACTAATATTATTAATTTAATGATTATAAAAATACTTAACTTTTAATATAATCTAATTATTAATTAATCGCCTTAATAATTAAATAAATTAATAAGTAATAACATATAACTCAGAGGAATAATTAAAAATAATAATATAAATAATAACTAATAAATAATTAATTTAACATTTAACATTTGTTTATAAAAGCAAAATTTTAAACGTTGAAATATTTAGTTATTTTTCTGTTCTAATTTTGCACATTCATTCAAGAGACGAGTATACATCTGGACTCACAAAACTAACTCACCCGAAGTTAGTTACATGAGAAAAACATGCATGGTATGTCAGTCGCGAAAAAACGCATGTGTGCGGTGCTTTTGTGATGGACTTTTTGGAGTCGGTGGAAGCGAGCGTTGAAATACCACCGCTGACAGAGGATATAAAAACAGAGAAGCAATATAATTTAGAAGAGGGATACTCTCATTAACAAACTCATTCATTCCATTATCACATTAATTCGATAGTAGATCCGGAGGGGCTCATTCACTCGAATGAACACCCAATTTTTGAGAGCGAAGACTCCTGAGAGATGATATATCAGAAATTGATGCAAAGGAGCCCGATGTAGAGCATTGCTTGGGAAGATTTTCTCCCCTCTGTCCATAATTCCTGTACTCTGTTTTTGGGATTTTCACTGCTTTAATCAAGATGATCAATGGATGAATTGACATAGCTCATGAATTAAATTCTTCCAGCTAATCATTTAAACTTATTCATTCACTAAATATTTTTTTTTCAGAACAATAATCAATTGGTGAGGTTGATTAATAATTATATGCTCAGGTTCTTCACACCACAATTGTTTTCTAAATTCATAAATTCCATATCAACTAGAGAGGTAGTTATTAAATACATTTTCAAAGTGTTAATGTTTTTAACTATTGAAAATTATGGTGAGTTTATTTCCGGATGTTATCCTTTTAATACAGTCAAGAAGTTCAACTGATTTTGGAGTGGTGAACTCCTAAGGTCAGTCTTCTGTGTGTTGAGTTTCCTGGAAAGGGAGTCTTTTCACCTTTTTCATGATGTTTGATTCAATAGAGTGGAGTGGGGAAGATATCATATAAACCCGTAGTTTAGAGTTCTCGAGTTTTACATTTGATCTTCCCCTTCGACCTTGCTGCTTTATTTTAGTATTTTGTTCTCTTATGTTAGTTTTACCATAGTTCTTATTTCATCAGTATACTAGTAAATGATTTAGTCTCTTGTCATCATATTTTCTTTACTTATTTCTTAAAGAAAAGTACAAAAAAATTGAAAAGTAAAAAAACTACAATGATGTTTACTTCATTTCTGAAAGAAGTGAGGTTTTTAAATTTTTTAAACCATAGAATTTAACCACTTACCTTCTCTGTGGATCGACCCTCCATCATTGTACTAGTGTAGGTTAATAAATGTAATTTTTAAGGTTGTGATGACCTATAAACACATCAATTACTCTAGGATGATATTGTGTAAGGTAGGTGAAATTTTGGGAATGTTTTTGACGAGCCAAAGAGTATGAGAATTATGAAGTAGTGAATGGGGGTGAGTCCCATTTTATAATGGAAGTAGGAGTCGCATTATATAAATACAAAAACATAAACACTATTGAGATGTATCCATTAAATCGTGTGTCCCAAATAATGGTACATTCCATATAAATATTTTTATATGGTTGAAATATTGACATAAAATGATTTTTCCATTATTATAGGATATTTTACCCATAATTTAATGTATGGCCATTATGTAAACACTGTTTTACATTAATTTCGATAAATAATAACAATTAATTTCACTAATATATTTTTTGTCAAAAACTAAGTTGAAATGATTAGAAATTATGATTTATTTTTATTTAAAATACGGAATCGTTTCTAAAAAATTCTAATCACAGAGGTTGCAAAAATTAATTTAAAATAAATCCCATAGGCAGGACGAAGGAAGTCATTTTTAAATGAAAATTTTCAAATGTTTCAAATGTTTTTATATACAATTTGAATTTGAAATTTTTTCCAATGACCTAAATTGTATTAATATATTTATAATTGAAATAAATATACCTTTAAGAAAATTTGAAATATCATATAACTATATAAATAAAATAGATGAAACAGTTTTCAATTAAAATTTATTATTTAACACTATTCATCAAAAAATGAAACATCTCAAAAACAAAATCCCCCAATGAAAATTTTTATTTTTAAATTCAAAATATATGTTCATTTTCTCAAATAAAAATTTTAAAATGGTCAAAAAATATATTTAAAAGAAGTCTTCCATTAAGAGGCAAAAAAATTCCCTTTAGAAAAATATAGCTTTTATGCCCAAAATTGGATTTGTTCTTATTTTATTCCTATAAAACATACTGTATTAATGTGAAGAACTAATTTTTTTTATATGTTTAATTTTTATGACTCAATAAAATTTATTTATTTAATTTATTAAGATAAATTTTGTTTTTGGGTATAAAAACGTTTTTCATAAAATCACCAATACTAAATTTAATTGGTTTGTATTTTTAGATATAATTAATTTAAGAAAAATGTTTTTTTAATAAAATGTGTAAACCATATTTTAAATATTTATTTAATATTATTTATATATTAAATTCCAATATCTAGGTGGTAACTATTAGAATATTTTAATAATAATAATAATATTATATTTTAGTTTCATATAACTCGACCGATGGTGTAACGCAGGAAATCGAAGGAAATCAGAATCGCGTGTAACACAAGACCATAATAATGTTGTGAGTACCGAAATATAATATTATTGTGACATATTATGCAATAATAATGTGCTGTTACATATAAAAAATCATTACTTTTTGTTGTTTGTAAAGAATGCATGACTTGGTGTAGCCTGCAATGGATGCCAACAAATAATTTTTCTCTACTAAAAAATCTATTAATTCAAAAAAAACATTTGGTGTCACATTATTACCACTTAAAATTAATTTTAACCTAAAAATTATTTTTGTATATCAATAGTTTAATACTTAAAATTTTCTTTCATAGAATCCCACATCATAAAAGTCTATACTAAAACATTATTAAAATGGGAATATATGAAATATAAGGGATAACAGAATTGAATCAAACTAGGTTTCCACATTAGAGATCATAAGGGGAAAGTAAAAAAATGAACACATTAGAGAAATATAACTATCATGTTCAATTAGAGAGTGATAGAGAACATGGATTAGAGAAGCCTAATGATCACATTATCATAAACCAAAGAGTCTTGAAAAATGTCGTTGATAAAATAAAAATTATTATATGTATATGACATTTATTTTCATGACCATTTTCATAATGTTGAAGTATTTTAAAAATAAGATTTACTTACTTGATTCCATCCCCTTTCATAAGAACAATATGACCCTTTGTATTTTCCTTGATCAATTTATATATCATTTCATACTCAATAAAATCATGGCGAATTTGTTATACCTAAAGAGAAAATGGATCATATGATCCATAGATAGAATGATAATTCATTCAATCTATATGTAGGTATCATGAAAAAATGGTTATCATAGGTTATTTAATATGAATAAATCCTCATATGTCCATATAATACATCAATATATAAAACCTCATCCTCTTATTAACATAAACCATTAAATTAATGGTTAAACTTATAACCCATCTAATAGATGAATGTCCAAAAAAAATCAAAAAAGGTCACTGTATTTATCAAAATAATCTTAACATTGATTCCCCCCATATATCATAAATTTTCTGTTATTTGGTACATATTGGACATTTGAGTACCGTCATCATGTATTCTCTTAAAACATCATAATAACATAAATTATCATAAATCCTTATTGGAATCATGATTTAATTCTTATCAAATGATTATTTGATAAATTACTATAGTCAAAAAACGTTTAAAACATAAAAAACTATTACTGAAACCACTTTTTTCCACAAATCCATTATCATTTCTAAGGTCATAAATAATATAGAATTTATAATATCCCTATCAATCATCTTATTAAAAAATTTATATAAAATTTTCCTAAAACACGGAATTCATTATGGTTTACGCTACTTTGATTAAAAATATCACAATTACAATAAAATCATTTATATTTTATCAGAATAATTTAAATATATTCTTATAAACTCTTAGAAAAAAATGTGACATTAAAAATTAGAATATATTTACCAACTCCTATAACATGATTCTTTATTTAAAACACATAAAAACTGAGGCTATTCCACTTCATCATGAAGACAATAACAAGGATTCCTCTTCATATTACTAAATACCTATTTCCTTTACCATTTCACATGTAGTCTCTTAATCATCACTACTATAAGCATTACTCATACCACCTTGTTGGTTCTCTTCAAGATATTCCCACTTATGAAATCTATTTTCATAATTCATATTACTTCAACATTTAAAGAATTAATCCATCAATTATGTATTAAGGAGTCCATTATTCTCATTCATTTCATTAATATAATCATTCATTTTCCATTTATTGTTAAATGAATTTTTTATTTCTTTTCCATATTTAAAAAAATATTGTTCCTCTAAGACAATCACTTGGGTGCTTCCTTCCACATTCTCAAAAAATAAGAAAATAAATATTCTTTCTTCCATGTTCTCTATTACCCAAACTCTATGAAAAATCATTCCATATCTTATTTGGTTAGTCTGAGAGTTGGTTATGTTAAAAGGTTTTAATCATGTTCCATGAACTCTGATTAGTCATAATCATAGGTTTTAATCATGTTCCATGAACTCTGATTAGTCATAATCATAATGTACTTTACTCCAGTCATCATCAAACATTACTACTCATAAAAAATATAACCATGCAATTCAACATTAAACATAATCTTTATGGGTCCTACCATTGAATAATACCACAATTTATAATGTTAGAATCATTAATAATGATGGGAAACCAAATAATCTAAAAAATAGATCAGGATGTCTAAAATAAGACACATTCATCATTAATCAATGAAAACATAGGTTTATCCTCAATCATACTTGATATTAATTTTTATAAATCCTTAAATATTTTTCAAAAAGTGTTAGGAATTTCCAAATAATACCCCCAGGAGTATCAAACCAATTTTGTAGTGAGGCATGTTGTTAGTCACCAGTTCCAGATCGGGCCTATATTAATATAGTGTTTTCTGGGTTGTTACCCATATATACATTCATTCCATACCAACATATACATTTAGTATCTATAAATGGATTTAATTTCATTTAATCCACTCTCTCAACCCTTTACAAAAATTCTAGTATATTTTCATAAACTTTAACTCGTCCTTAGACTTATCTTTAGAGAGATAACTACATATATCCTTAGAAATATTCCTAAGTATCTCATTAAATATTTCACGTACTACTATCTAATGGTTGCCTAAATGTTTTATTTAATGGAAAATTTAGAGACCCAGGCTTAAATTTCATGGATATTACATCATGTTTTATTAATATTCAAAAAATTACGAAAGTAAATGCCTGAGGATCGTAACATGTTACTATCTTCAGTAAATGGGGAAAAAATCTTCCAAGTTGGTGAATGTTCTACAATATATCATATAAAGATATTCCCCTTTAATGATCCTAATTAAAAAAATCATCATAACCTAAGGACAATATAATTTATAATGAGTGGTCTCATTTGAAGATAATGGATATAAAAGTAGATAAATAATAATAACATGAAAAAAAGTGTGTGGGAAGATGATAATAACATTTTATGATCATACCATGCAAAAAAATATCAAAAACAAAAATCAAGGAATAAATGTTGGCAACTTATAAGACATTAATCATAATGGAATCAAAATAATATTTCATGAAATCATAATATATGAATAAGAAATTGAATATTTGTAGACAAATAATCATATACAATAATTCACTATAAGTCAAGGCACACCTTCCAAAAAATTAGGGAACTTCATGGGGGATACGCCTACTTGGCTGGGCATTCCACCATCCCTATCCATAGCCCATTCCATTTAGTGTAATGGGTTCACTCCCCAAACCATCTTAGTAGTCAAATTTAACTCAAAAGTCTATATTATTAGTCAAGGATCACTCCCAATACCATATTAATGGACAAACTCCTTACTGAAATGCGTTCACTCATCATTACATCAATTTATATCTCATGAAATTTTGATCCTTAACCAATTAATTGGAGGTAGTTAATGGTACCACACATATCATAATGAAATCATATACACATGTTCTATAATAAAATAAAACAATCATTATATCATGAACCATAAAAATATATGGGTTTATAAACATATTTTCATAATACATGAATTCTAATTAGTATCATAATCATTTCATCGTATAATAAACTATGAAAATGTTATAGGTTTCATAATGATATAATAAACTTGTAAAGGAAGGGATTTTCATTATAATTTTTTCATGGTATAACCTATGGAAGAAGAACGAGCATCATAAAAAAATTAGAAACTTAATACTAAACCATTAAAATAAAAAATAAGAGTGGTTTATTTGTTAAATATACCTAGAAAAGAATAAAAAATATCAAAGTATATCATCTTAAAGTTATATTGTCTTTGAAATATTACTTGGAGACTTTCTTATGGGAAAAACCCATTCGTTGAAAATAAAATTTAAAAACATAAAACACTTTGATAATAATTTTCATTGAAAAAAACGTTGAAATCATATAAATTAGGAGTTAAATTATTCTAAAAACATTATTGAGGAAAACACCCTTTCCAATTTGAATAACCCAAATTAGAATATAAAACATTTTGAGAACCTTTTTCTTTGAAAATATCATTGAATAATTATAAAAGAAGCATGAGAACATTTTTAAATCCTTTTCAAGGAAAATTTATATTGAAAATTATAAAGAATGAATAAATTATTTTAATCACTTTCCTTGAAAATAACGTTTATAAAACACGTATAAGAATATTTAAATATATTTAAATTTATTTTTGTTCATAGAAAAGTTTTGAATAAATTTTTAATTGAAAATTAAAATGAAAATTTATAGAAGAATACTTGGAATCTTTGTAGTAACTTTATTTGAAAATTACCATATAAACACATGAAATAGATTTTTTTGAAATAAGTTAATACACTTTTTAGACATAAAACATTTTTTAAAACCTTTTTAGAAAACATGGTTTGGGATGAAATTATCATTTCTACTAAAGAGGGAAATAAAGTAAAATTTTATTAAAAATAATATCTTAATTATATTTAGTTCCAAAGAGTGGGAAAATGGAAAAATTAATCGGATATATCATGGATATCAATATGAGAAAAATATTCTGGATAATCCTTAAGATATGGATCATAATATTTCATCAATGGATGCATAATCATAAATAATCCCAATAAATGTTGAAATTTTAACAATAAACTCCCACCACTTTGGTATCATTGAATAAAAACAACGATGAGATAATATCATTACGTTAAGATGAAAATATTATGAAAAAAATTATATTGAGGATATAAGATTTCAAAGGGGCAATATTTACACCTCATAAATGATTATTGGTTCATATCCAAACATGTGTCTGAATGTAGGAAAATTGAGACAACATTCCCTTACCAATTCTCTAACGTTTTACCATAAATCTCATGAAATAGAGATAATAAGATGGATATGTAAATACACATAAATTTATGTATAATAAATATATAATACATTCAATGAATTTATATACACCATAAAAAATAAATGATTTTTGAATAAGTTATTTATGTCATGGATATAAAAAGGTGAGATGAAATTCCCTTACATCAAGTCTTGACTCTCATCGTAATTGTTAAAACCTCATTTATAATAAATATAAGATTATTATAAATATTTAACTAAAACATATTAATATATATAATACATTATATGTTTTATATATGAATTTATATTAACAATTTATTTACAATACCATGTTAATGTTATGTTTTGGGTAATAACCACATTTTTCATGAAATTCTTGTCTTGTTATTCTTGGTTATTTTGTGTTTGAAATGGTTTATTTATTTAAAAAATTTAAATCTTGATATATATATCATATATATTTAATATATATGTATTTATAATAATATAAAAACCACATCATTAGAGAATGAGATACATCATTCATAGAGACGGTAGGTTGTACGTACAGATGAATGTTGTTTCTATTTTCTTATCATATTGAATGAAACTAGATGACATATATGTATTTAAATATATTATAATTACAATATAATTATTATTTCATATATATCACATATTTTTATTAACTCCATACATAATATATTTCATTTAAATTAAGAAAAAAATCACATTTCAATGAGGAGGTGATAGTCCACACGTCTACAAACGATGTTATCATATTTTCATGGAATGGAAATCATAAATAGTTACATTATTTCATAATTAAAAAAGAATAAATAAATCAGTAATATCATATATATAATATAAAATTTTAATTACATCACTTTTAAAAGTCATTAATGTTTCTAATTTGAGAATGAATTAAATCAGTTCACCAAGCGGTAGTTTTCTGTACACATGATCAATGATTGTGTATCCCACTTGATGGATGTGTGTGTGAGTGTATGTAATAAATGTAAAATAAATACATCTCAATGTATTTAGGATACATTAGTTATTATAAAATCAAGGAATATGACGAATTGAGTAGGTGTATAATAAAAAAAATAAGGATATTACCCCTTCTTTGGTTAACACCTTATGGTTTGCACTAAATGGCTTCCATTGTAGGATTTTTGCCCAAATGGGGGCCTATAAGATGAAATAATGGAATATTGAAGATTAATTTTGAAGGAGTTTGATGATCCAATAGTCTTTAGTGTTTTGAACATGTAAGATAGGTGAATTACCATTTAAAGGGGATCATGGGTGACTATCATGTAAATACAAAGGGGAACTAATAGAAAAAGGTATTTCCATGTCATTTTTTTACATTTTGACATCTTTTTTTACCAAATTCCATAACAGTGATGTTAAAAATGGAAAATTCAATATCTCGTTTTATAAACTCGACGTCTAAAAATCAATTACAAATCCCGTTAGATGCATTTTTAGAGACATGTTTTATAAAAACTAACACATATACTTGGCTCCCATGATCTTACGTGTCAGTTGTTAAAACAATCAATGTTGAATCTCATCCCCTTAGGGTCTTTCACATTTATTTCATATAAATTGATGTGAAATCTTAGGCCAAAGGGTTCTTTGTAATCATTTTTAATAAAAACTATCACCAAAAGTCATGTGTATGTGGTCTTTTTCATTATTTTTACAAAAAACCAACATCAAATAGAGAATATATATTTTTCACATTGGTTTTACAAAAAATGATATTAGAACATATACATTATTAATACTAGAATTTAGTAAGTCTCAAAAGATTCTATTTGACTATTCCAGGAGTTAAATGGACTTGTGTATTAAAATTAATGGTCATTGTATGTTGTACCGCTTCATATTTTGATAAATAGAACTCACATAAAAAAATAATGGGAAACATGAAGTAATAATTAAACACTAAATAGAAAAAACAATGAGTAAAACTAAACATTTAATATAATATTAATTATTTTATTGGTTTCCTTTGAGTTGATTTATATTTTTTCATTAATTATCATCTTCTTAAGGATTAACTCACATAGTAATGAAAATTGTGATCAATAAATTGATGATTGGTAATGAAATTTTCACCTTAGTTGGTGAATTTCATGTGGAAGATTTATCATTGTATCTCAATCAGAAGAATTCCTCAAAATTATTAAAAAATATTATTAAAAAATATTTTCATTATGAAAATAATAATGAAATTAAAGGATGGTAATAAATAGCATTTATAATTTATCGATTGAAGAAGTGTTGAAATTTAAATTGGATTAAAGAGGTCAAAAATGCTGAAAGAATGATTATGGGGATTTATATATTGAAAATGAAAATATTTATGTTAGGGATGTATTAATATTTATGTTGTATTTTGAAAATTGAAATGCACTTCATGTAAGATTATAAATAAAAAAACTTTATTTTTGAAATTTTGATTTTTAATGTCATTTATAGAAAAATTGGCAGCCAATGTCCTCAATAAAGACTTTTAACATCATTTTTTTTCAGTAAATGGCATGAAATGACTATTTTTAGCATTACATTTTCAAAAAAATGATGTTGAAAAACCTTTCCAAGATTTAGTTCATTTCACACTATTTCATCTGGTCGGTCATGGAGCTTAAACAGAGTTATGGATTAAATGTTAGGGATGTCTGATGTTAGAATTCCCTAAGAATTTTCTTTGAAAAGTTCAAACTATGATATCTACAACTTTTGATTCGTTTATCTATTTTCACTCCCTATCTAGTAAAATATAATTTGGTACAATTATGTAAAACTTTGTAATTGTTTTTTATGTTAGTAATTTCAGACACTGACACCAAAAAGAGACTTTTGACTGTAGTTCTTGAGGAAATCCAAGGATAAATGTTATGTCTTATAATTTTCACCTTTTCACATCCATAAATTATGACCAGTAAGTCCATTTTCTATCTAGGACCAATCAAATATATTATTGAAAAATAACATAAAACATGGTAATGATTTTTCACATGGTTTATTCAGAAAACCAAATCCAAAGCAACTGTTGACGTTCATTTATGAAAAAACTGATGTCAAATATCTTCGATGAGGATATTTCACATCAATTTATCTAGAACTAATATTAAAAATTCAATTTTTGGTATCTTTTTTTCATATAACTTATGTTAAAATTCCTTCTGGAATATTTTTGACATCGATCACAAATAATCGATGGTAAAATGCTGTTGTTAAAGACCATTTTTCAAATAGTGTGGTAAACACTATTGAGAGTCCTCTCATACATCATGTGTCTACAATAATGTTAAATATTAAATAAAATGGTGGATAAGGTCTAATTATTTCCAAAAAATTGTTTTTTAAAAATTTTATAGGTTATTTTTCCCTTTTATATGTTTTTAACAAAAAATTAAACTTATTTTGACCATAATAACTATAATTAGATTTAATTAATTTCTCTAATAGTTTTTGTAATAAAAATAATTTTAAATTGATTTAAATTGTAAATTATGTTTATTATGAATACATAAACCATTTTACCAAATTATAAACACATAACGGGAAAAAATTAATTGAAACTTCATCCTGCATATGGGATGAGATAATGTATTTTTAAATAGAAAATGATCAAAAAAATGAGATGTTTTTATATCCAATTTAATTGTGAAATTTACACCAATGACCAGAATTTTATTAATATATTTATAATTTATGTAAATATACATTAAAAAAAATTAAAAATATTTTTTAAATAAAAAAAATCAATTAGACAAAAAATCAATTTTAAATATGTTTTTTTGTTTTACACTATTTATCAAAAAATGAAACTTCTTATAAAAATACATAAAATTAACCAAAAGTAATTTTTTTAAATTAATTCCACAATGAGTTATATTTATAAAAATAAAAATAATTAAAATACCCATTAGTAGAGTCAAAATAAGTCTCCAATTAAAAGGAAAAAAATTTCTTTTAGAAAAATATTGTTTTTAAGCTTAAAATTGGATTTGTTCTCATTTTATACATATAACTTACTGGGTTAATAAAAAAACATATGGTTGAATTTATAATATATATTTTTCATTTAGATATCTCACTAATTATAATAAATTTTATTTATGAAGATAAAATTCTTTTATGGGTATAAAAATAGCTACTAGATAAAATCATATCCTTTATATTGAATTGGTTTTAATTTTCATTTATAAATAATTTATGACCAAAGAATTAATTTTATAAATATTTTTAAACCATAAAAATATTATAATAATTATTTTAATAGTATATTTTAGTTTTTTAAAACTTGGCCATGTATGTAATGAAAGCTATCGAAGGATCTATGAATTTTGAGTAACACAATCCAAACATAGTGTTGTGTGTACCAAAATCTAACATAATATTTTAATTCATGAAAACAATAATTTCTGTTGCATAAAAAGTAAACATAACATGGTGTTTCATATAATGAAATCATAACATGGTGTATAAATAAATACAATTCATGAATGGAATTTATTGTATTAAAAAACATTATTTCATAAAAACATGGGGAGTTACAAAGAATACATAATGTTTTTGAGGACTTGGTTGTAATTAAATACAGTGTTTTACCCATTCTTCTAGTTAGGTAAATTGAACTATTTTGTTTCAGGTAAACACGATTCTGGATCATATATTGTGTTGGGGTCATAACTAGGAGGACCATCTACCATTAGTGGGGCATGAATATCATAATGATTATCACTCCACCCCAAGTTTATCACCTTTTTGAGGCCATGAATGAAAGACCTTTTGGTTCACTGTCATACTAGTTTGATCTAGTGGGTGAAAATTCTTAGGCCCAAGATTTTTTTATTTTTATGGAGGTGTGAGTGCATTTCATCGTATGGTGGATGAGGAATACTCAAAAATGGGAGGTGTTATATTAAAACCAATGTTGAAGGCCTCTGGAGTTTTATAGTCGTGGATATTTATCTAGGGTGATAGTATATCTCTTAAGTTCACATGGAATTTATTTATTATGAGGTTTTATTAGGCTATTAATATGGTGTTCCACATAACTTCATGAACACTGTAGTTTTGGTTTTTATGTGTTCTCCCCATTTCCTTGCATAAGAGGGATGTACATGACTCATGGTGTGATACCAACATGGGTATTATGGGTTATAAGAGTGGAGTCTCCTTTTTTATGGAGCCGATGACAATGGGAACTAGTAGAGAAAGAATTAATTTCCAAAAGGTCAAATTACTAATGATAATGGGGGTGGGGGAGGGTTGGAATCAATTTTTTCCTTTTATAGGTTTCCATATTTTTTAAAGACATAACACCTACATCCTTTTAATAATTATTTCCATATCAACTTTTTTTAATTACACATGCATGAAAAATTAAAAATGATAGTAAATAGCACAAGATTTACGAGGTTCTAACTCAGCATTAGAACCTATATACTTTCCATACACACTTCTGTGGGTGTATAAAAATTTACTACTATGAATAATTTAATACAACTTATGCCAACTCTTGTTAGATACCTTATATCTCCTGATATAATGATTATAATAAATTCAGTCATTTTATAATGTTTCTTACAAAATAATTGATCCAAAAAATACAGCCTTTTTTGAAATATATCCATAATTTCTCAGTCCGAATACTCAGTCTAATTTGGATTGACCAGAGTTCCTCAATCCGATGAAGTTAGTAAGATTCCCCATTACTCAATCTTCACATCTCAAACTCTAATCTCATAATCGATATGATCTTTCTCAGTTTGATTGACTCAATATGGTCATCTCATAAATAATTAACTCATTCACATTCTAAAAAACTAAAACTATTCTCAAAAGCTGAATTAGATCTTCCTCGGCCTAATTGAATCAATTTGATTGACTAAATATGACGTTTCTCAATAGGATTCTCATATCTGGTAAAAAACATTCAGGTGTATGATTTTCTTCTAGGATCACATTATGGAATGAAATTTCACTTGAATTATTAAGACATCCACCTTTTCTACTTACTTAAATGATATAATCAATGAATGATATAAGAAAGTACTAATATTTAACTCATAAAAACAAGAGGGGGTGACATGAAATATTTCTCCACCTCCTCAAATTTCAAAACGTCAAATATCACTCACATTTAAACATAATATTTGACTTATTCAAACCATCACATATTTCTATGAGATTTAAAAAAAATTGAGTTTAAATTTTAACATCTTCATCTCTTCATTAAAATTATACAATATTCTTTTTTACTTTACCTCATAATTAGCCTTCTTGGAATTTATAACTTTTTCAGTCTGATGTAACCTCTTCATCTTGAATATGATGCATCTTCCCCAACATTAATACAATATATCTTTCTCAAGCCATTACAATCTAACATTCTTTCTTAGCTCATTATTATCAGACATTTTTTCTGAGCTCACTGTGATATTAATTAATTTCTCACCTCATTACGATATTCATTTATTTCTCAGATCATTATGATCTCCCTATCTTATTTATCTAATTATGATCTTCATGTCTTTATTATCTCATTATGATCTTCTTTTCTTTATCATCTCATTAATTTCTACCCTTCATTCTCAACTCAATAAGTACTTCCTTTATTTCTCACCTCATTATGATATGCCTTTATTTTTCAAATCTTTATGATCATCTTTTCTCTCTCTGTTCATTATGACATGCCTTTCCTTCTCAGCTCTTTACAATCTACCATTCTTTCCCAACTCAATATGATCATCTTCTATAGCTTTAGCCCTAAGGAATACTCATAATTATGGAATTCTCATTATGATGTAGTTCCCATTACAATGGATTCCCCCATTATTATGAAAATCCCATTATTATGATTTTTCTATAACGATGGAAGGTATTCAATGGTGAATCTACATAGAAACTTTGAAAAGACATAAAAAATCATCATTATTCTTCTTTATTTTAGATTCCACCTCTGGTAGATATCTCATAATGATGGAATTCTCATTACGATGGATTCCTCATTAAGATCATTTTTTATTCAATGATAACTCCACTCAGCCACATTAGTAGGATTCAAACCTCCTCAATTATTTCTCATTGTAAAACATTGTATTATTTATAGAACCAACATATTTATTATGATTCCTCCATTTGTTCAACATCATTGTAAAAGTTTTTCATGATTTGTGAGAACTTAATGACCATCAAATAATCTTCTGATTTAGCATATAATTGAGAAATTTCTAGATCCTGACCTTTTTTTCTCCAAAAAACCCTCTTCATTATCATTGGGATTTCATCAATCACTAACATCTAACCTTCTATCTTAGAAAAGTATTTTTTTTATATGAATACAGAAAAGGTAAAATTCTTATATCAATCATTTTACAGTATGGTCCTTTTTTATTTGATGATATAAATTTGATGTGGATGCATCTGATACTTTAAGTATCGAGATTCTAAGTCCGATCCTCTGAGTCTGGAGAATGTCTTTGATAAAAAAAAACTTTTTCCCCTTTTATGTTTAGGTTCGAATAATATGATCAAAATAGTATATATAGATGCTTAATTACAAGAGGGGGTGAATTGTATGTTAAAAAAATTCATTTTTAACCTTAAGTAAAAATATGTTTAACAAAGCTAAACAAGGTAAATTCATAAATCGCCTTTTAGTTCTACGAAAAAAACGATCTTAGGTTTCGAAAATATAAATCGGGAAATGAAACTTAAGAAAATTATTCCTAAGAAAATTATACTTTAAAGCGTATAAAATCTTAATTATCAAAATAAGTAAATTATATGAATGTATAAGAATGTTATAATTTTTTCCATTATCATAATAAAGCTAAAATAAAAACATGAAAGAATAAAAAGTAACATGTATGAAATCTTATCACCTAAAGAGTAGGGTATCTAGAAACCTTAATAAAGGTCCCTTGATTTATAATTTCAATAAATTATTTCATACCCACACCAATGTGAGCCCTTGATAAAAATATAGGAATCTGTCTTGCTATCCTTGCAAGCCTTTGATATTTAAGGTTGTCAGAACCTCTATATTCCAATCCTAAGAAGCCCATGATTATACTCAGTAATAATTAGAGTCACACGAAGAAAGTTGAACATGATGTTCCAGGATGAACAAAATTTTCATGAAACTCACAAAGCATGAGAGTCTTTCTCTATCTAGAAATCACTTCACAACATGTAATCTCTAGGATCTTGAATGATAGTGAGCTCATTCAAATGATCTCCTATTTATAGACAACATTTTAATGGTCATCTCCCACCTCTAATGGTCATATTTTTAATTGAATTTCAGAGGGACCTGTAAATGTGTCACTCAACAAAAGGTTAGTTAGAAACAGATTTTACATCATTATTTTATACTTAAAAATACATGCATTAGGAAAAATGAATTAGATTTTCCATTTTAAATATCCGGAGTCTAAGGAAAAATAGAATAATGAATATAATAAAATTAAAATTTTGATCCTATAAAACATTTATATTTTGATTCTGTTTTACAATGAATTTGGAAAATAAATTATATAGAATTCGAAGTCTGATTTGCAATGAATTTAGAGTATGAATTTTTGGCATTCCAGAGCCTGAATTTGGATGAATTAAATGTTTTAATTATGAGGAATTCAGAATCTAATTTTTGGGAAATTTAGATCCCTAATTCTAAGGAATTCAGAGTCCGAATTTTACAAAACTAGAACTCTGAATTTTAGAGAATTCTTGAGTCTGAATTTCAGAGAATTCAGAGTCAGAATTTCAGATAATTCAGAGTCAAAATTTCAGAGAATTAAGAATCTGAATTTTAGAGAATTCTGAGTCTGAATTTTAGGGAATTCAAAGTCTTAAAATAAAAGACTCTATATCCAATTAAATATAATATTACATGGTTTTAGATAAGAATATGTGTTTTTTATTTAGTAATAAAATGATCTTGGTTTCGAGGGAACATAAAATGAGGTAAAGAAATCCAAGGTAAGAAAAAAATTCCTTACCGATTAGAAAATTTCCGTAAAAAAACAATATTGAGGGAAATATAATTTTTTTTAAGATAATGTCTTTCTGATTTTCGAAACACTGGGGAACAGAAAAGTCACAAGGAAACCTTATTGACTCAATAATCTCCCACTTTTTGGAAAGAACAAATAACTTTTTGAAAAACAGTATAAGGAATAAACTTTTGATTTATGAACATTAAAAATATTCTCTCATCTCCTTTTAATTATAAATCACGATGAATACAATTATCTCCACCTTAGGTTTTAAAATCCATAAGGATTATATTCTTGACTTCCTTATATAGATTTTACTTTTTCTTTCATAATAAAGTCTTAATTATGTAATTTCCCCTTACTTAACCCCCACTTATTTGAGAATTCCCTTATTTATACTTATTATTATTTTGATCACTATTTTATCCCCCTTTGGGATTTTCAAAAAGGAATAAAGATAATGAAAAAAATGGTACCTCAAAGATTAGAAATATACAAAACAAAACAAATAAAAGACAATAAAATTTTCATTGGGATTGGAAATATTGGCATAGGGTAATAAAACCAAAGATCAGAATTAAGAGGAAAAATTATTCACCCTTCTTTTCCAATAGAAATATCTTCCTTACAATATCCTTAAAATTATTGATCCCTTTAAGATCATCCTCAATCCTCTTGAGCAACTATTCATGATACTAATTTTTCATTTCCAAATCCATGATTTTTTAATCCTGAGACTTAAGAGTGTCAACCTGAGATATCAGTATCTCTTCTTCCTAGTTGATCTTTTCTTATATCTGTTCATATAGTTCCTTTTCACTCTTCAAATTTTGCGCAGTTTAAATTAAATTTCCATACATATCTTTATCTTCTTGTTTTTGGGATACTTGTCCAAGGTTTAGCTTCTCTGTAAAAGATGTTGTAAGATTTATTATCCTTTAATTTGACTTCTCGAAGGCATCTTTGACTGTGTCATGAAAGTCATCAAATATTCACTAATCTAGAATTGATGTTTTAGAACACTATGTAATTTCATTATATGATATCCTATGAGAATCATAATCGATATAAAAGGTTTTGATGTCTACCTCGATGTTGATGAATTTTCCCTGAGCTTGCTTACTGAATCTGAATTCTTATTAATGGAGTGTTGAAGTAGGTGAAATTTCAAATCAATACTTAAAAACAAGGATATGGTGTCTACTAACATCTTCCAAAACAATACTATGAAATTAGGACCCATGGATGATGATTAAAAATCAGATTCCCTTGAAGGTGGAGATTCTTTTTCAAGCTATACAACTTTATTTTTGATTTTCTACCAGCATCCTTATTAACCATCACAACCTTCTTAGGTGTATCAACAATCACTTGTTTTCCATATTCAATATTGAAAATAGTCTCTATATCCTTCGTAGATTTGTACTCTATATCATAAAGTTGAAAAATTTTATCTTCATCAACCACTTCTTTCTCAGCAGATTCCTTAAGATCAATAGGTTTGAAGAATTCATGATTTCTAATTTCATCACCACTAGGTTTGTTAACCTCTTGCTAAACCTCATCCTCTTTTCCATGAGAAATAATTTTAGTCGGTCTAGACTGGGAAGTCCATATTGATTGATTTTCATAATGACTTTCCTTCTCACTATATTATTCAACTTTTTTTGTAACCTCATAACTCACATATCTTTCTTATTCTTCATTTACTTCTTCATCATGAACTGTTTCTTCTTCCACATCAGGTTCCAGAATTATGAATTTCTTTCTCAGAGTCTCCACTGGTATTGGTTATTTTACATAGTATTTTGGAACCTAATACTTTTTAGATTCTTCCTCAATATCCTTGATAAGTGTTAGAATAATCTCTTCTTCAGAATTTGTTTTCTTATTTTTCTTCACTTTTTTCATGATTCTCTAGATCTTCAATAGTTTTAGTCTTTAGGGACATTGATTTAGTAGGGTCTAAGAAAAAATATAGATCTCATTGTTTCTTATCTTTCATCTTCTCCCTGTACTTCTCTACTACTTCATCATTTTGGTGGAGCAGAATGTGTTTCTGAAACTATAGGCTCTTTTTTGACTTCCAATTTATTTTTCTTTCTCTTATTTTGAGACTTCATGGATGTATCTTATGCTTCCACTTTCTTAGATAGAGAAAAAATATCACTTTCTGAAATATCATAAAATTATCTTGAATTGGCATCGAAACCAACATTCATTCTCATCAAGGTTTCATCACTTAGTAGAATGATCATGAATCATCTTTGTTTGAAAATGCATAGCATTTTGATCAATTATAATCATAACACTATTATATTAGAGTTTTTTTGGATACATGATGATATGTTATTTTAGAGTTATGTTCTTGATATTGGTGATTTTTAGAAGAATATACTTCATAATATTTATCTTCCTCATGTTATCCAGAAAATCAAAGATAAAGATGTCACTTTTCTTAAAGGATTCCTTGTGACCTTTTCTGTGAATGAGGATCCCATGTACCCATAATTCTAAAAATATGAAGTTTTTTGATATATCATTAATATTCAGTAATATTACTACTTTGAGTCCATGGAACACTATTTCCTTTTCCATCTCAAAACATCATGACTGGTCTGGCAGCTTGTGAGTGTAGAAAATCACTTCACCTTCATATAGAACTCTAATAAAATTTTCTACAATGTTGAAAGATATGGAATAGTTTTTCCCATAACTCTTTAAGGAAATGTTTTCTCTTCCAAATTTATTTAAAACATATACTTTATTTTATACTTCTATAAGCAACTCTCAGTAGACCAGATCCTGACTTTGGTTTTTCTTTTCAAAATATCTCCCATCCATTTATTTTTATATTTTCTATAATCAAGAAACTATAATTCGCAAAGAATTTTTGATAAACTAACTTTTCCCTGTATATTTTTCATTTTTTGATTTCCTTGATTGAAGACCATTGTTTGTGTGGGGAGGATTCCAATGACATCTGTAGTCTTAGAAAACTTAGAAAAGCGAAAAAAGATTTTTGAAGAGAGGTAGTGCTTTGACAGATAAATATTTGAAAAATAATATGGGATAAGTAATAGTGAGGCCTTTATATAGGTGTCTTGGTGATAGTTTGAATTCTAGATTTTATCTAGTGGTTGAAAAGGGCTCAAAATGATTTGACGGTTGATATGAAAACCGAAGAAGGATTTGGATGGTTGCAATCTTTTGAGGTTTTAAGGAAAATTTCAGATTTAGGAAAAGTGAATCCAATAAAATAATTATTAAATACTAAAAAGTAAAAAATTAAACTATGATATTTGTTGAAGGAATTATACTTTTTGGATGTCAAACAAATATTATTAATGAAAAATATTATTCTTGAATATCATTGGATTCCAAAAAAATTTATTATGGAGAGGAAATTTTGGTTCCAGAATATTGAGTTTTGGGGAGAAAATTGGTTTTGAAAATTTTTTATTAAGGAAAAAAATTTTGGTCATGAGAAAAAAATTGGTTAGGAAATGTTTGATTAATGAAAAAAAGTATTTTAAAAAAAATTTATTAATAAAAAATTATGGTTATGAAAAATTTGATTAAGGGAAAAAATTGATTAACAAGAAAATATACTCCCCAATGAGAAAGAGTTAAATAATGTAAGTAGATGGGTTCCAAAAAAAAATTAATATTGAAGATTACCTAACAGTTATCATTCAATTATTTTGTTTAATGTATTCAAAACTATTATTGTATAAATATTTTGTATAAATATCCGCAAGTAGATCTTATGTTCCAATAAATTAAAGAATAATATCCCCTTTATGTGTTTGATCCCTAAGAAGGTGATGCCTAATATATAAGTGTTTTTCATGGGAGTAATGTTCATGGTTTTTTCATAGGGAAATGGAACTAGTGTTATCCAAAAATATTTGTGATTTGGTAAAACAAATGTCATAGTCTATGCGTGTGTGTTGCATCCAAAACACTTGGGCATAACAACTACCAGCTGCTACATATTCAGCTTCTGTAGAGACCCGAAGCTTGACGTACATGGACATTACATTACTTTTGCGGAATACATAATACATAACAAAAATAGACACACAAGGACCATAATAGTTTAGTGTCTTTGGAAGCTCAGAATAAATTCTTCTAATCGTGGTGAAAGTTTTTCAACATCTCCCATAAAGATCTTCCCCTTTATTATTGCTTACCTAAAACCTTTCTATATATCCTGGGGAAAAGAAAACATAAAAAGGGTGAGCTCAAATGCTCAGTAATGGTAAGCATGGATAAAATAAAACATACTATATACATTTGAACTTAAAAACATGAACATAATGTTTAAACATTAAAAGCATGAGCAATGACATAAAACATGGAAGTACGTAAGGCATAGATCATAAAGAAACATTAAGAATGATAAAATATCATGGGAATAAAACATGTAATTTGGGCAACCATTAAGCACATGATATGATTTCCATAGTAGCCAAGGCATTGCTTCCAAGACTATCTTAGAGGACAAAGTCCCTTTCTGAATCGAGTTCACTCCTCGTTCCAGTCCTATATTACTGATCCAGTTTAACTTTCCGTTCCAGCCATGTGTATCTCGTGAGATATAAATCTTTACCCAATGCATTGGAGGGAGATATAGGTCCCACCTATCTCATAATGAAATCATTCTTACTTGTGCCACAAAATAAACATACATCATTCATAATAACCCAACGAATAAAATGGGTTTCATAAACATCATACCATCATCACATAATCCATATAAAAGAAATGGATATAATTTCTTATAATGAAGAATAAAACCATGTAAATTATAGAGACATTATACTTGAAACACACACATATTAAATAATGTCATCTTAGATGAAAAATGGTTTTGATAAAACACTTTAAATGAATTCTTGAGGAAAATATCCTCTTTTATTCAAAATCATTCTCTTTTCAAAAAAATGTCATTCAATTTTAGAAGAAAAGGTTTTTATTGAAAATAGTCCTGAATTATTTTTAAGTAAGCTTCATGAAAATAAGGCTTTATAAAACCATAAAAATCCTTTCATGCCGTATATGTTAAAAAAACATTCTTATCGTACTTTTGTCGGAAAAGTCAAAAAGTACCTCATAACGTAAACAAAAGAAAGATTCCTTACATACCATGTAGTAAAAGTCAAAAGAGAGTAAATAGGACTTTAAATATACATGAAAACACTTTTATAAAACTTGGAAATGGATGATATAAATAACCCCAGTAAATACTTACGAATAAGCAATCTCGGATAAAATTGAGATTTGAAAAATTATCTCTTACCTTAGGTCCGATTTGCTTCGTAAGTGTACGAACCTCCCATATAATGATTTAAATAATTTTATTGACTTATTTCAAAATCATAATTATTTTTATGATATCATATATGGTTCACCTATGACTTTATTTTACCAGTTCTTTTGTAAATTCCATGTTAAAGAGCATTTTGGGTAAAATCGTTTCATTTTTTATCCGTGTTTTGACTTATAATTATTCATGTGATTACGTAGATCATGATTAATTAATTCAAGAATATAAAACATGATTTATATATAATATATATTCAGAATATACAAATATATAATAGATCAATAAATGGAATGAAATACACCGTTCATAGAGACGGTAGGCCGTACGTACGCATGAACGCTGTTTTCGTTTTCTTATTGAGTTGAATGGAATTAAGTAGATGACATACATATATATACACATAAATCCAATATCATTATTATGTCAAATATTTCATTATTACTTATTATATATACTTTATAATCATTCATGAATGGTTATCGTGGAGAATGAATCTCATCGCGTCGTGGAGACGGTAGTCCGTACGTACGCACGAGCGATGATATCGTTATCATGATCATGTAATTGTATTTTAGTGTATGTATACTATTTCATAATCAATATCAATTTTCAATAATCATATATAGTTATTATGTACACCATTATACCCATCCAAGTAAGGTGGTGGTGGAAAAAATTTTACACCACGGCGTGGAGACGGTATTCCGTACGTACGCACGCGAGGTGATTTTGTTTTCCGTAGGATGGATAGATGGTGAAATAGAGTTGTTTAATACTTATAATATCATATCCGTATATGAGTGATACTGATGTTATTACTTCATAATAAAACAACCTAATAAGAAGAAGTGGAAGAAGAAATAAATTTGAAAGAATCGGTAACAGACATTACCTCTTCTTTGAAACGCCTTTCTGAGTCCTCTTCTATGGGCACTAAAATTGGTCTTTGAAGAAGACCAAGACCTCTAGGATATTTCTAAAAAAGTGGAGAAGAGAATTTGGCAGGGGTTGGCCGATCTTGAAAGCTCAAAGTGGTGTGAGGAAGAGAGGGAGGAGGTGCCCTTTTATAATGGAGGAGAGGGGCACCTTTGGAATAACTAAAAATATTATTTTATTATAAAGTCATATTCTGTTTTAAATAGCTCCAAATTAATTTATTTCTAATATAAGGTGGGGATGGGTCGAAATACTGTCATCCAATAGAATTTATACAAGTTTAGGTTCCTATTTTAACCTTATCATTTATATTTAACTTTAAGTTCGATAATTTTACTTTTACCGTGTCTTTTTGTGTTCTTACACTATAAGGTTAATAAAAATACTATAAGAAGCCAAAAGAACCCCAGGTTGTTTATTATTAATATATATGACCTTATCTAAGTCATTTTTCCGAAACATAGATTTTTATGATTAAAATAACAATTAATAATATAATATTTGTTTTAAAAACTATTTTATGTCAATTTTGACACCATTTAGTAATTGATTTTTGTGAAAATCATAAAAGAATAATTAGTTAGAAAAAAGTTAATTAAATCAATAATAACATGTCATATTAACCTATAAAATTAGTGTAATTCATAAAAAGTCTCAAATTACATCTATTTTTGTATTTATAACATCAATTATGTCAATATTTCATTAATAAGATAATTATTGCCTCATCATTGTGTCATAAATAAATTAAATTATTTAATGTCTAAAAATTACAAATAAAATACCATTATGTAGAAAATCGTTTTATATTTCTAATTAATATTTATAGTCGAATTTATCTTATGTATAACCCTATATTAAAGATGATATACTTATTAAACTTTGATTTTAACTATTTTAACCCTTCTTTAAATAAATTACAAATAAATGTCCTAATCTAATCCAAGTGGGCCTAAATGGTCATATTTAATTCCTAAGGTTTTTTTTGTTCGAATTACACTTATCCAATAGAATTAGTACATGTGTTAGGGTAATAATAATATCATTTTTACCCTTAATTACCCTATTTACTTTTAACCGCAGTAAAAAAAAGTAAAAAGTTACTATTAACCAAAAAATATTTTCATCTCATTGAAACACATTTTACAGAGTGACATCAACCGTGTCTCTCGGATTTTTGAAATTCCACTCACATAAGCGGTAAAATTAAGTTTTATGAAAAATTCATTTTTTTTACTACCACTTAGTGGTTTCACTATTCATCAAAAAAATGGAAGTTTCCAGAAAAATACCAAAAATTAGGCCTAAGATATATTTGATATTATGAACTGAAAAATGATGTCTATTTTACCAAATTCAAAACATATCAAAATCATTAATTAATTTAAAAATTAATTCCTGTCGTCAAAACAAATAGAGTGTTCTTAAGAGATAATAACTATCAAAAGATTGACACTTGTTTATGTCTAGTTTAAACGTGAAATTACATCCAATGACCAACATTGTATTAAATTCTAAAAATATATTCTAAATATAATTTAAAACCACTCAAATTAATAATTTATCACTATTAATTGTTTCAATTTAAAAGGATGTTTTTAATTAAAATTTAGTAATTTTCACTATTCATCAGAAAATGAAAGTTATCCAAAAAGTACCAAAATTTCACCCTAAGCTAATTTCAATATTCCGAATCCAAAAATGAAGTCCATTTTGAAAAATAAAATTTACAAAATTTCAAAAAGTGTTTATTACTATTCATAACGGCTAGTTTTAATAATATTTTAATAGCATATCGTTGTTTATTGAAACTCGGTATTGCGTACTCCACACGCTATCGAGGAAGGTCGCGATTGCGTGTAATGCAAGGCAAGTCAAGGATGTGTGTTGTGAAAGCTCCTTTGGTTGTAGCGTATAACAGAAGACATTAATGAAATTAAAAAAAAAATATTTTTCATAAAATCTTGGGGTGTTACATCTTCAGTAGTGGAAAGTTCTTCTGAGTGTTTCTTGTTATATGAAAATGAAACTAATGAATCTCATAATAAATGACATGTTCCAGATGTTGTTTTCTATCAATTCTACATTCACAAAAATCACCATCTGAAAAGCTTCTTAAAATAAAATTTTTTCCATAAGTATAAAAAAGTCTTAAATCGATGGTTCCCTTTAAATAATGATAAATTATTTTTACTACTTTTAATTGAGATTAAATTTGATTATATTGAGATCTTGAACATAAGCATACTGAAAACCTTATGTCTTGAAGACTAGTTGTCAAGTATAGTAAAATTCTTATCATACCTCTAAATAATGTTTTACCGGCAGGATTTCCAACTTTATCAAGATCAAGAGAATTTGATGTACTGATTGGATGGATTATACTTTTAGTGTTTTCATATCCCTAATTATTATAAATATCATTAATTTACCTATATTGTGATATATATGATCCTTATGGTTTTTGAGAGATTTGAATGCCTAGAAAAAATATTAATTCACCGATCATACTCATTTTAAACTCAGATTTAATTAGATCGCAAATAAACTAGTTAAGGATTGCTATGTTTATATGAATATAATGTCATCAACATATATTTGAACAATTAAAACATTTTTATTATCTTTATTTTTAAAAAGATATTGATCAGCAGGTCCCTTAACATAATTGTTTTGTAAAAAAATCATGTAAGTCTATCATACCAGGATCTATGGGCTTGTTTAAGTTCGTATGAATCTATAATATATTTGAAACCATGTTCAAGATGTTTCGATTCTTCAAAACTAGGTTGTTGTTCAACATAAACATCTAGTTGAACATATCCATTAAGGAAAGCACACATTACGTCCATTTGAAAAAGTTTTAAATTAAACAATTCTCTAAATGATAGTAAAATGTGAATAGATTCATATATTTCTACTGGAGAATATGTTTCTTCATAGTCTATTATTCTTGTTGATTATAGCCTTTAGAAACTAATATAGCTGTATTTATAACTGTAATTCCATTTTCATCACAGTTATTCTTGAAGACCCATTTTACACTAATTAGAGAAATTTCCATAGGACTTTCATCCAAGGTCCATAATTTATTCCTTTAAAATTAATTTATCTCATCTTGAATGGATTTAATCAAATCATCATCACCTAATGAATCATCAGTGCATTTTGGTTCTAAATGGGAATGATATGATAGATGTTATACGTAATCTCATATGGAACTTGTAGTCCTTATAGGTTGATTTACATCACCAATGATGATATCACGGGGATGAATCTTAAGAATTAACTAATTAGGATTTTTTAAAACATGTTCATCAACATATGGTAGAATATTATTTAGGGTAAATTCATTGGGAATATTTTCATGAAACAATATCTCATTAGAATAATATTCTATCAAGGGTAGAAAATCAGTTTTTGAAAATACATCTGAGTATATTGGATGGAATTGTTTTTAAAAAAGGATAAATTTCATCAAATTTAACACGCACTGTTTCTTCAATAGTAAAATTATTTTTATTAAAAATTCTATAAACCATATAAGAATTAGAATATCCTAGGAAAATTCCATCATAAAATTAGGGGGCACATTTATGTATGTTATATTTAGTATTCAGGATGAATACTTTGCAACCAAATACTTTGAAATAAAAAGGTCTAGGTTTTTGACCTATCCACAATTCATATGGTGTTTTGTTAAAAAATGTTCTAATTAAAAAATGATTTATAGTATGACAAAAAGTACTAAAATATTCATCCCAAAAGTGTTTAGAAATAGAATATTCACTCATCATGGTTTTAGTTATCTCTTTAAGAATTCAATTTCTTCATTCAACAACACCATTCTGTTGAGGTGTTCTTGGGACTGAGAAGTTTTGAGTGATGGCTTTAATACTAAAAAAGGTTTCAAAATAGGAATTTTTAAATTCTTATCCATGATCACTAAGAATAGTAATCAATTGAAGTTTTTTTCTAATTTTTAAACAAGGGATCTAAAATTAATGAAATAAGAAAAAGCATCATATTTCATTTCTAGAAAATAGTACCATGTAAATCTTGTGTAATCATCAACAAAAACCAATAACTAGTATTTTACTTTAATACTTACAGTTTTTTTGGACCAAAAAGATCCATATTCTCTAACTACAATTAATTAGATGTTTATAATTCATTGATTAATTTAAAACTTGATTTATGTTTCTTTCCATGTTGACAGGGATCACAAACTTTTGAAAAATCCAATCTATGCTCCGATAGATCCTTAAAAAATCATTTCATTAAGATTTTTCATAGGTTTATATGGTTATAGTGTCCTAAAATTCTCTACCATAACAAAGATTGATTTTCCATTACACTAATTAAATGTACATCTTGGCTCCTAAGGGATTCTATTTTTATAGAGTATACATTCTCATTCTTATGGGGAGAAAGGATAAACTATTCCGTGGAATTGAGTATTAAGAATTTATCATTCCTAAAATTCACAAGGTATCCTTCATCAAATAATTAAATTATTCTAATGAGGTTGTGCTTATAACCCTCAACAAAGAAAACATTTAAAATTCATGTTTTTTCATGAAGGAAAATGTTACCTATATCAACAGTTTCTCTCTAGGCATTATCTTTGAAAGTTACATACTCTTTTTTTATAAACATTTCAAAGAAGTTTTTATTACCAGTCATATGGTGAGAACATCCACTATCCATGTGAAATGTTTTTTTGGTACTTTATTTATTTTCCTGAAAATAAAAGAGTTAGACTTTTGGAATCCAAACATTCTTGGATCTGAAAATTTCAGAATGGAAAATTTTAGGAATCCATATTTTCTTAGAAAAATATTCTTTATAAAAACCTAAATATTTGGTTTTGATTAAAGAAATGTTTTTCTCTCAATGTCCACTACACTTACATTTAGTAAAAATTTGAGCACTATGGGGAAAAATAATTATTACTACAAAATGATCTTGAATGAGTATAATAAAATATAGGCCTATTTCTTAAAATCAGAATTTGAGAATAAATCTTGTCAAACTTTTCATTACGAGAGCTAAATATTGAAAAGAATTTCCATAAAGAAAATATTTCTGACATTAGTTCAATAACCAAGTTCTTATCCCCAATGTTATTAGTTTTAGAGCTTGAATTAACATCTAAAATATATTTCCTATAAATAACATTTTCAAGATCTTTAGAATGTTTATACTTCTAATAATTAACTTCCTTAAGGTTTTTTGAAACACTTTCAAAATAAAAAATTCTCTTATTAATAACCTTAGAAAGTACTAATACATATTTAGTTAAAATTGAAATTCTATAATTTTCCTTCTCTAACTTCTTATTTATCTTAAAATTTTCATTTTCAAGAAATTTGAAAAATTTAGAAACTTCATTATAATAAGGTAAAGAATTAACTACATCAAAATAAATTTCTTCATCTAAATACTTATAATATTTATCATTAGTATAATTTTCATTCAAAGATAAATTTATGATTAATTAATCATGGTTTATATTTTCCATTAGATAATGATTTTCAATGTGTAGTTATGCTAGTAGACCAATATTCTTATGACTAGAAGATTAATACTATGATGATTCATCAGATGAGTCACTAGATCCAGCACTCCTTATATCATTATCCTTCAAGACATTCTTAGAATTGGATTTGTAATACTTCTTTCAATTTCTCTTAGAATTATTTTCTTTTTTATCATTTATTTTAAGCATGGGAGAATGTATTCTGATGTGTCGATCTCTTTTACATTCATATCAAGTGAATTTTGAGTCTTTCATGTATTTTTTTATTTATTCTTATATCTAAACAGATTGTCTTTATCTCCCACTATATTGTTAATCCTTTGATAAAGATTAGATAACTCATTTTCAGAATATTCACCTTCACAATACTTATATGGAATAGTGACTTCTTATAGATAGATCATGTAACCCTTTCTTGAGTCTTGACTTTAGTATTGGTAAAGGCTACACTTCCATTTCCATTATTCTTATTATTCATATCAGCAACTCTTTTCATTCATCTCTCATGTTGTAGCAGAGTTCCAAAAAGTTCATCAAGAGTAATATTTTAAACTTTTATGTTCTCATCAATGGTGGTTATTTTGGATTCCCACATGTTGGGCATAATACCTTTAATCATGTCCATAAGAAAATAATCATCTAAACATTTTTCTCCCAAATATTTATGACTATTTAAAATGATTTTCAATCATTATTGAACATTCCAAACTGGTTCTCTATAGGGAATACTTAATCCGTGATATTAATATCTCATCATTCCTCTTCTAGTTTCTATCACTTTAGAAGTCCCAAAATGTATAACTTTATGTTTCCTCCAAATGAAGTTGGTATCTTCACATGAATACATTTTACTATATATATACTTGGTCATAGATCACAAAAAATGTATTATGTACCATGTAATTTAGTTGATATTCTGATTTTTCTTGGTTGGTAAAGGTTTTAAATTCCTAGCTTAGATGTTTGTAATAACCATTAAGCATAAAAAAAGTTTCTACTCCAGTGTTAATGAAGAAGTTTTTCATTATATCTCTCTAGTTCTCATAACCATTAGTATCAAAAATTGGTGGCCTGGAAGGATAAATATTTTCAATGGAACCAACAATTATGCATTCCATTTCATAAGAAAATATCTTCCTCAAAAAATATATTAGTGGTAAGAGTTTATAAGTAAAGATAAAATATTTATGAAAAACCCGAATAATAAAAGTTTAGAAATAAAATAAAACTTGAGCAAGAAAACATATATGTCAGTGTAAGTATTTCAGAGACCACCTTTGATACCAATTGTATGCTCTAAATAGTATATATAAGTGCTCCATTACAAGAGGGGGGAATGGGTGAATAGTATGTTTAAAAACATTCACTTTTAACATTTATGAGAACTATGTTTTATAATGTTAATCAATGTAAATTCACAAATCCACATTTAGTTCTATGAACCAAACCTTCTTAGGTTCTGACAATATAAATCCAGAATTGAAAAATAAGAAAAATTTTCTTATAGGAATATTTTACCTTAACGATTTTAGATTTTATTTATCAGAGTAAGTAAAATATAATAATTTATAAGAAATTTAAACATTCTTATTTTATTAAAATACATTGGAAATAAACACTTGAAATAAAAACAAGTAACAAGTAGAAAATATTTTCACCCAAAGAGTAGGGTATCCACCAACCTTGGATAAAGGTCACTTGATTTATAATTTCACGAAAGTCTATCTTACCCACACCAGGGTAATACCTCGATAGAAAATACTAGAATTTTTCTTTCTATCCCTCTAGGCCCTTGATCATTGAGGTATTCGTCTCCTCTATCTTCCTATCTTTAGAAGCACTCGATTGTACTCAGCAATAATAAAAGTCACATGAAAAAAGTTGAACAATATGTTCCCAGATAAAAATGATGTTCATGATATGCACAAAGTATGATAGTCTTTCTCACTCTATAAATCACTTCAGATCATGAAATATTTATGATCTTGAATGATAATGAGCTTATTCAAATGGGATCTTATATATAGGAATAACTTAAATGATCAGCTCCCTCCTCCAATGGTAATACTTTTCCTTGAATTTAGAAGGGGCTTATACACGTGTCACTCAACCAATGGTTAGTTAGAAATAGATTTTACTTTATTGTTTTATACTTAAAAAATCCTTTTTAAGGGAAAATGAATTAGGTTAACTAATTTTGATTATCTTGAGTCTATGGAAAATTATAATATATAATGTAATCACTTTAAAAATTAGATCCTATAAAACATGGATATTTAGATTCTATTTTACAAAGAATTGAGAAATTAAATTCTATAGATTACAGAGTATAAATTCTAATTAATTCGGTGTCTGAATTCTGAGGAATTCGATGTTTGAAATTTGTTGAATTCAGAGTCTGAATTAGGAGGAATTAAGAGTCTTAATTTTGAGGAATTGGGAGTTTGAATTCATCCGAATTCATAGTATGAAATTTGGGGAATTCAGAGTCTAAATTATAAGGAATTAAGAGTTTGAATTTTAGGGAATTAAGATTCTGAATTTCATACCATTAAGATTCTAAATATTAGAGAAATTTTAGTCCTAATTTTAGAGAATTCAGAGTTGGAATTTTGGGAGAATTCTGTGTCTGAATTTCAGAGAATTCAGAGACTGAATTTCAAAGAATTCAGAGTCTGAAATTAGAAGACTCTATATCCAAGGAACTATAATATTATAAGGTTTTAGATAAGAATAAATTCTTTTGATTTAGTAATAAAATGAACTTGGTTTTGACAGAACATACAATGAGGTAATGTAAACCAAGGTAAGGATAAAACTTTAATTAGATAAGGGAAGCTATCATTAAGAAAATAATCCTTATAGAATTATAATTTTCTTTAATACAAAGATTTTTTTATTTTGAAAACATATAGGAATGAATGATCCATAAGGAATCCTTATTTAATCAGCAGAATCTTTCAAAAAGATTTCCCATTATTACAAAACTCATTATGAGGGACAAGGATTGATTCCTGAAAAAAAATTCTTATACAATTTTTTTTCCAAAAATATAAAAACATTGTTAAAATAATTTCTCACAATGTTTGTTTAATCTCCCAATTTTAATTACTAAAAACCCTAACTAAAAAATTTTCTGAATCTCATAAAATTTTTACAAATCAACTTCTGTAAACAACTCGTGATTTTATACTTTTATCAAAATAATTACTTTCTCGGAAGAGAGTTTCTAGGAACCACACTATTGGATAAAATATTTTTTTTTCAAGTACTTCCATTCCTAAAAGGTAAGAAATTTTTTCTACCATCTAATTTCAAACTCTCACTCATTTTTATCATTTCCTCTGAGTTTTTTTCGCTCCCAAATTTTATGATAACAATAGATTAAGCTTAATTTATCAATGATAATTAAAAAAATATTATCTATGAAATTTGGTAATATTTTCTCTCCCTTGGTCAACATAATCAAATACACGATTTATGTTATTTCTTATGAGGTTAGGGATGTCCAGGGAAGAGGCTGAACATGAATTTGCAGCTTAAATTCTACAAATATGCCTTTCAACATACATTTCTTTAAAATATATGCAATTTGATACTTTTTTGAGATGTTTTGCAACAAGAAACCTCTACTAGAGATATTACCTTTTATAAAGTGAATCTATATATAAATGATTTTTGATCTTGAATGATGGAAAATATTCTTTCAAATATCAATTTCACTTTGATTATCATAAAGTATCTGTAATGATTTTTAAACATTTACTTTCATGTCTTCTAGCAGAACATTTATCCACAATATTTGAGTAAATTCTTGAGTAGATACAACATATTTAGATTTTGTTGTGCCCAAATTTACGGAACTTTATTTCTTACTAATCTAACTAACACAACATTCAACCATGAAAAATTTTCCTCCCATGGAATATTTTCTATCATGAGAATCTATATCCCAATTTCCATCATTATAAACAGGAATGTTTATCTCACAAATTATTTTATATAACAATCTATGTTATGTTTTTACAAGGAATATTTTCAGATTTATTTTTTCTACCAAAATGTTTGATTATTGTTGATTACTTTGATACCTTAAAAATAAATTTACAACATAAAAAATATCTGGCCTTGAGGCTGTAAGATAAAGCAGACATACTATCAACTTCTAAATGTCTTTCTGATTCACACATATTCCTAATTTATCTTCACTCAACATTGATCTCAATAAAATATGATTAGCAGCTTATTTGGAATTTTCTATCCAATATAACATTTAAAATTACCTAGAATACTTTTATAGAGAGAAAAAATACTTTTTTATATCTTGTAATTCGGGGAAGAACGTTAATTATCCCAACATTTACGTTTCAAAAATCTTCTTCATTTAATCATCAAATTCATTGAAAAAATTTTCTACCTATTCAACAAGAATTATATCATCAATAATTTTTTTTTTGTAATTATAGTTCTATGATCATCATATTCTTGATAAAAGGTTCTATCTACTTTTCCATTGGTGAAATTAAATTTTATCAATGAATTTTCATGTTTTAACTAACAATCATAAGGAGCTTGTTTTACCCCATACAAAGATTTATTTAGTTTAACTAATTGTTTTCATCCTCATCATGCAGAATCCCACAGTGTTATTCAATGTAATATTTTCCCAAAATCTAACCATATAAAAGATATAACATTACATCTATTAGATAAAATTTATAATTTCAATGTTAGTCCATTTATAGAAACATTATAACTATTTAAAATATTAAAACTATGAACAACATTTCATCAAAATGAAAACATTCCACCTTTGAATATCCTTTACAGAAACCCCTGGATTTTATTCTGAAAAAAACTCCATATTAATTTAACATATTTTTGTAAACCCACTGGGTTCTGATAATATTTTTATTTTCTGGTCATAAAAGTAGTTTCCATATTCCATTTTTCTCTATCTGGTCCAACCCTTCATTCATTGAAT
The DNA here is from genome assembly GCA_963277665.1 of Viscum album. NCBI lineage: Eukaryota > Viridiplantae > Streptophyta > Magnoliopsida > Santalales > Viscaceae > Viscum > Viscum album. The sequence goes on from OY728121.1 coordinate 1,209,452,517, forward strand.
ACAACCACTCATTTTATTTAATATCTTCTAAAACTGATTCTGGTTTAACTTTTTTTATAAGTGAAGTCTAATTTTCTAATATCAAGTTATATCTTTTCTGAACTGGAGGCCTTTTATTTTAAATATGGTTTTCAGACTCAACATGTTTTATTATGTTGGTAAATATCAATTTTCTCTCCTAGCATCAATTTCCTTATCACATGATTTATCTAAATCTTGGTAAGGATGTTTTCACATAATTTTACTATTGCTGGAAATCTCTATTTTATCCTTCTTTTTATTATCTATAACTTTTCTTAGATATTTTTTTACAAATTAATTTAATATCATATGAGTTTAAGAATTATTTTAAATGATTGTTTTATAATTTTTAACATATTCAATTGGGTGAATAACCCTGTAAAGATCCATCTTCATCTTTCAAATCAAACATTCCCAAATTCATATTTTTGGTTTATAGAAACCATGGATTTTATAAACATTTTCCTATTTAAATGATGTTTTTTTGTTACAATTCATTTAATAAGTAGTCATATTGGTTTCTAGTCTCAACAGGATTCTATTTTGAAAATGTAGAGCAGTACTGACTAGTTTCCTCAATGGTACGTTTGAAATGTTTTATTCTTATAACGTGCTTCTACCAATTTACACCAAGTTTCAATTATTTGTATATGATACTCCATTTTGTTATGGAGTATAGTGGGAACTATTATGATGTTTGAAATAATGTTTTCTTAGATAAGTTTCAAATTTACTAGATGTGAATTTTTTACGATTATCTGTTCTCTAATTCTTTATATAAGCCCACATTTCATTCTCATCATATTTTTGGATAAAACATAAACCATTCAACAACCTCTAATTTTTATTTCATAAACATGATGTTTGTAATATGTGTGAAATCATTAATAAAAAAGAAAAATAGTAAATCTCCATTTTTTGGTTGATGTCTCGTCAGCCCATATATATTGGAATGAAGAAGATCAAGAGGTCTAATAGATTGAATCTCAACCGTATTATGAATTTTTTTGTGATCTTTCCTTTTTTACATGTAATAAAGAAAATTATTCATCTCTTCTTTTCCATTCAAGAAAGAAATGAACAACATAATCTTTTGAAATATTTTCATGTTTTTGCTAACAAATGTGTCCAAGTCATCAGCGACACAACTTATTTTCATCTTCCTCACACAAGTAACAAGATTTATTAAAATCTCATATCTGGAGGAGATTCAACCTAGTTCTTTCCACTTTTTAAATAATTTTTTATATATCAAACACTTGATAACAGAATAGTCTTTTTTTAAGATCAATTATTTTCCATCGTCACAAAGTTGACGTAAACTATGGAAGTTATGTTTTTCTCTTAATAGAATCCAAAATATATTGATTTCAACTTTTATGCTTCAATATCATCCATTTTTATTCCACTTATTTTTAAGGAACTTTCATTTCCAAAGGAAACACCTCCTCTATCATGACTTTCATCATGTTTTTGGATTTTTATATCACCTGTCATATGTAAAGAACATACACTATCAAGAATCCATGTTTTGTTCCTTCAAATTTCTTAAAAAGCTATCTCAAAAATAAAATATCTTTACTTATCTTTATTACATTCAACATCAATTTATTTTACACCATAAGAAATCTATTTTGGAAGGACTTTCATAAAAAAAATTATAATGACCAGCCTCATCACATCTTCCATAATCTATTTACAAACATTACAATTGGTTTTTTGTTTGAAGGTTTCACACATCTGTAGATTTTTCATTTATATCTTCATGTGGATTAAAAATGTCATTCAAAATTATTTTATTCATAACTCTTATAAGAAGATATAGGTTATGAAAACAATTATAATCTCTATAGCTATAGATTCCAAAACACTAGAAATAGACATCAAATATTGATTTTCTATTAAAGTAAGATATTTCGTTGTTGTATCCCTATTGAGGTTGATAACTAATTCATATTTTAAAATAATCTAGTCGGGGCCATCTTTCCTTCTGGATGAGTTCTCTAATTCTATAAATGTTATAGGTTTTCCACACCCATTTTCTACACATTTTATGAACCACAAATGATAGATAAATCCGATGAAAATTTATTTTTGGTTGGTGGGGATTTAAGAAAACTCTTGATTTTATTCTTATCAACAACATTAGAAGTCTCAACATTTACTTCCATGGATTTTTTGATGTTTTAATTCATCATTCTCATGTTATTTTCATACTCAGTAAGTATTTACTGAATCTACTTGACATATTCTTCTTTTAATACAAATTTCTTACTGATATCTTCACCTGCCTTTCCCTCTTCAAAAAATAAAAGTCTGTAAATTAATAAAACCTAAATTTATTCATCATTGGGCTTGATGAAATCATTTATCCCTTTAGTATCTTCATAACAATATTTCTTTATCATTATTATTTCATTCTTGATATATATTTTTTCTAATGAAATGCGAGAAGTACTATTCTGAGCTAATAATCTCTATAATATTCTTCACTACCTTATTCTTGACTATTTGATGAGTCTTTAACTTTTTCAACTTTTGTAATGATGGTTCAGAATTTTTTAGAGAATTTATTTTAAAAATATCTTTTTTGAATCTGATTCATCTTTCTTAGTCATCATAATACTCCTATTCACAATAACAATATTTTCTATTTTTAGATGAATTTTCCTCTTTAGAAATATTATTCCACTTCTTCCATTGAGTTTTTTCATCAGAATCATCTCATTATTCTACAAATTTATTCTTTGGGAAATTTATAACAAAGTGTCAAATTCTACCACACTCAAAACATTTTAGAGGGTGTTTACCTATATATTTTCCTCTTCCTATTCCAATGTTTTAGGGATAACTGAAAAATTTTTATCATTCATCTCATCATATTCCTTATCTTATAACTCAAAATGTTAAGAATCATCAATATCTTGGATCATAATCATTCTTATAGCTTCAAAATTAATTCCATCTTTCATCTTCTTTTTGAATTTCAGATATTTTCTCATTTCATAATGACCAAGAAGGTTATAAAATTAATCAAGCCAGAAATCTTCATTATCTTCCAAAGATGTAATTTTACCTTACAAATTATCTGCAAAGATTCTCATGAGTTTCTTTACAATTTTGAAATATTCCTAGACATCTCAGAATCCAGTAATGTTGTAAAAAATTTCACTTACTTTATTAATGTATTCATCAATTTTTTCTTCATATCTCATTATAACATCTTCATACATATTAAAACAATTCTTTTCTTATCTTCCATCACATTAGTATTCCATTAGAAAATACATTATATATTTTCACTATATAAATTTACATTTATTTAAACCCATGAACTTTTAATAAAAATTCTATGATAAGGAGACAGGGATTTATTTTTTATCATTTCCATAAACTTATATATTTCCCTTATCAGTAAATTTCATGGGATCATCTTTGTTATTAGATGGAAATCCAATAGAAGTAGCATCAACATCTTCCAGGCCAAGATATTGGAGATAAAGAATCATCCCCTATTTTTCCATAATAATTTTTTCCATAAAATATAGAAATTACTCTAATATTCACTATATTTATATTATCCACGATAAGTATTCAATAGGGGGACCCTTTACCATGACACTAATTGAAGTTCCAAATGATTAAATAACAACTGAGAAGGGGGAATGAATTAGTTATTTTGTTTTATATGTTTCAATAAATTTTAAAAACATAACCCCTACAACCTATTATTATTTATTTCTTTTTATTCGATCTGTAAAAACTCATCAATGATAAATTAGGAAAGAATTTATAAAACAAAATATTTTCAATGTTCGGACTCAGTAAAAGAACCTACATCCATTCCATAGACACTCCCATGGGTCTATATAAATTTACTACTATGAACAAGTGAATAAAACATGTGTAAAATCTTATTATAAACCTTATATATCCATATAATAATGATTATACTAAATCCAATCGGTTTACAGAGTGAAATAAAAAATAATCCGATCAAGAAGAAATACATTCTTTAAACTATTCTAGAATTGGTCAGTTCTAATCCTCATTCTAATTTGGTTGGATTTGATTTTCTCAATATAATGAAGTTAATAAGAAACTCCCCAAATCAATCTATAATTATCACAATATACTGAAAAACTCATTGTAATATTTCTCAGTGGGATCAAATCAATATGATCCTATCAATATGATTAACCCATTCTCAACCTTCAAAACTCAAACTTTACTCAAACTCTCAATACAATATTCCTCAGTCCAATTCACTAAATATAATTGACTCAATAAAATGTTTCTTAATATCACTCTTAATTATGTTAAATAATACATTTAGGTGTGTGTTCTTCTTTTGAGATCTCAGACTAAAAATATCACTCACTCGAATTATTCAGCCCTCCACCTTTTCCTCTTACACGAAAGTAATAATAAATTAATGATATGAGTATGTATTTATAGGAGACTCATAAAAATAAGAATGTGAAACATGAATTCCTTCCCCATATCATTAAATTTATAAAAAAATTAAGATCACTCATATTTAATCTTCAGCATTTACTTTTTCAGACATTTTCAGTTTTCTCAGATATTTGAGAAAAAATTGATTATCAAGTTTGACCTCTTCAACTCTTCAGAAAACATCTAGAATATTATTCCTAATTTTTATTCAGTATCATACTTTTTATACTTTATAACTTTTCTTCAGTTTGATATAACTTCCTCAGCTTTAAAAAGATGTATCTTCCTCAGATTGAAAATGATGTACCTTCCTAATGTCATTATGATATTCCTTTCTATCTCAAATCATTAAAATATTCTTATATTTCATAGATATTTATAATCTACATTACTTTCACAATTAATTAAAATGTTCCATTCTTTCTCACCTCATTATTATTTAACTTTTATTCTCCACTAATTACAATATTCATTTCTTTTTAATCTCATTATTATCTCCATTTAATCCATATATCATTACCGTCTCGCTTTCTTTCTCATCGCATTACGATATACAGTTATTTATAAACTCATTATGATCCTTTTTTCTTTCTCGCTTCATTAAAACCGCCTTTCTTTATCGGATCATTATGATTTTCCTTTCTTTCACAAGTCATTATGATCAACTATTCATTCTTATATTTTTATGATCTACCTTTATTTCTCAGGTTAATAGGATCAACTTCCATAACTTCAGTCTGATGTAATTCTCAGAATGATGGAATTAACATTAAGATGGATCACAACATCGTGATGGAAATCTCATTATAATTATACTTCTATAATTATGGAAAGTATTCAATGGTGACTCCACTTATAATATTTGAAAATACTTCAAAATTCATTATTATTTTTATTTCTTAATGATTCTACCTTCGATTGATATATTATAACTATAGAAGCCCCATTACAGTGGATTCCACATTATTATCAAGTGTATCCAATGATAACTCCACTCAACAACATTTTAAAATCTCCAAACCTACTCGGTTATTACTCATTTGAAAACTTTGTCTTGATTTATGTAACTCATACAATCATTATTATTCCTCCATTTTTTCAAAAGATTTTATCATCATACTTTTTCATGGTTTTTGAGAACATAATGACAAGAAAAGAATCATCATATTTAGTTTATAATGTTTGAGAAAATTCTAAATCCTAAATTCAGTTTCTTCAAAAAACCTCCTCAACATCATTATGAATTATTCTCTCACCAACATCTAACATTATAACTAAGAAACTATTTTCCTTCTATAATTATAAAAATGGAAAACATTAAAAATCTAACAATTTATTTCTTTGATTATTTTGGATTTGATTATATGAATTTGATGCTGATGGATCCGATATTCAGAGTTTTTTTCTTCTTAGTTTGATCCTATGAGTCTGGAGAACTATTATATTAAAGACAAAGCATTTCTCCCTCTTTATATTTTTGGTTTGAAATTTCAGTGCCATTCAACTTTATTATAGAACTCATTATGATGGACTGCTTCCAAATCCCTAATAAAAAAATCCTTCTTAAACAAAAAATATTATTTTTCAATAAATAAAAAAACATTGTTAAAAAAAATTATCACAAAGGTTATTCAAATAAACATCATTAGAAAGTGTTTTCCTTTTGTTCGTGGTTGTTGGAAGCACATGAAACCTTCATGGGATCTCCTGGGAGTCGGAGGCTTGGTTGAGAGATTAATATCCCCACCTTGTTTAGGTTGTTCATTTCATGTAAAATAAAATTCAAATAATTTTATAACATAGTGACTCGTTTTTCTCTTTTTAAAACATTGGAATATTTATAGGAATATTTTCTGTGTCAGGAACTAAGACTACGTGTGATTTTGTAACCTGATGAGTCCAAACATATTTTTTTGAAATATTAAATATATTTTACATCATGAACATATTGTTTAAAAAAAAGGAATATCTCATGAACATATTATTGAATTGGAAAACATATACCACAAATTAATTTTGAGAGTAGGTTTTACCCTAGGTGTGATATAATGTTTTTCATCACTTGACATTTCAATGAGGCAGAAATTTTCGGGAGTGTTGAAATTAATGTAAAAGGTTAATTTATTAATATTAATTTAAATGGTCAAAATATAATATTATATAAATATTTCATAATGAAATTACATTTGGTTCTGTCACATAACAATGTAATTTTTTTAAAGGATATTTTACCATTCTTTATTGGAGGATCAACATTGGATGATGAAAAGTGTTAAGATAAATGTGAATTGATAGAGAGAAGACTCAATGGATCATCCTTATTATTTTAAATAAAATTTATCAACAATTATTGATCCTATATTATTTACTGTAATTTTTTTCTACCACATTGATTAAATCAACTAATCCTGGATTTAAATCTTTTTTTCATTCAGTGTTTTCATCCCCACTGAATGAACCCATGGAATGAATAATTTGTTCATTTTTGTTTGAAATTTTGATGCATGATTTCCCCCCAATTAGAACCAATTATTAATTTTTTATCCAATTATTATTTTCCAATGATTGATACACCTATTTTCTTTTTTATTTGGATCTACTATCATTATAATTATACTCTATTGAACCATAGGGTTATAATTCAACATTTAATGGCGTGTTTGATAGTAATCGAACCCATGAAATCATGGAGGATTCAAATTCAATGATTTTTTTTGGATTTTTTGGATTAATTTGAATGGATTGTGGGTAGTAGATCATGGATATTAGATTTATGAATGGAAATAGGTGATGTGAGGTGTAAGGGCTGCACAATGGCTCAACTATAGAACAATATATGTAGTTGGAAGGGGTTTGGAGGGTTGTCTAGTGAGAACTGGTGATGGATTAAGCATGTAAAGACATAAATACAAGACTCCCAATGAGGTTTGAGGAATAATATAGGTGGATGATACTAGAAGATAATGCATGGAATAAGCTACAATTTTTTTGAAAATCCCCCCTGCAAGATGTTTATTTGGAAGAACAAGCACTATATAGTGACACATCCTCAAGGACTATGTTTTTTAAGTTAGATAAATATCAAACACTCTGATGGAAGTCCAAATGACTTGTGTATTAATTCAATAAACTTTTAATGTACTCAAGGAAAACATGTACATGGACATAGAATGGGACATGTTTTGTAATGACACATGGCCAATGTACACATGCATTGACAGGATAATACGGGAAGGACTCTGAGTGGGCGAGACTCACTGTGAAATACAATTACATGTCATATAGTACTACTTTTTTAGTTTTAGGTATGTTGGAAACGAAAAAACTATGTTGATGAGTGGACCCACACACCATGTGGGCCATTTACACCACATGTACTTCTTTAGAAACACTCTCCTCCCATGTCATTTTCATTTTCCCTCTAGTATCCTATCATGAGTATTAATTCACACTTATTTTTATGGTGGCCTTAATTGTGGAGTTTTAAGTATGAAAAGAGATTTTATGGGTGCAACGCATCTTTAGCTAGTGCTCGATAACGGTGGTGATCAAAAAGAATAATTGGAGAGAGGTCAAGGTTGACCCCCCCTACCAATTCAGTGGTACCTCCCATAGGGACTGGGGTGTGTAAGCACTATCTATCTACGAAGTGTGCCCCTAATACAGTCTGAGGACAATGTAATATACCTAATCAGTGGTATCCCTCTTATGGAATTGTATGTGGGTCTTCTACCTACTAAGCGGTATGCCACTTATGGACTAGGCATTGTGTCCTCTATCTATCTACTAAGTGGAAACCCCCTGGTAGAATATGGCGTGGGTTCTATACCAAATGAGTGGTATGACCCTTATAGACCAGGGTGTGGATACTCTACCTATTGAGCGGAACCCCCCCCCCAATATTGTACGGTGTGGGTCCTCTGTCCATTTAGTTATTGGTACACACATTACGAACTAGGTCATGGGTCCCCTTCCTATTATTTGGTACCTCCTTACAGACTAGGGAAGGGTTCAAATATTTATCTTCTATGTGGTACCCTCAAAATGTAATAGGTCATGAGTTCTATAACTACTGAGTGGTACTCTCTTAAATACTAAGTCATGGGTCCTCTACCAACTATGTGCTACCCCCTTCTCATAAAGACGTGGGTCTAAAAACTATCAACTAAGTAGTACCACACTTCTACACTAGGTAATTGGTTCTCTATATATCTTTTGAGTGGTTCATCATGATACATTATTGTGGGAGTCCTTTACTTAGATATTTTCCCCCTCAACTATGTGGCACAATGTAATGTTATGGTCCCCCCATTGGTTATTTCTTTAGACAGACACGTGAGACGCTGGGCATCAATGATGGACCTTGGAACTGTTGGTAGGCTCATCACCGTAGGATGGGATGTGACATAGATATCCCCTTCCCCTATCAATTTGGTTTCTTCAATGATAATATATATATATATATATATTGTTGTATGGATTTTTTTCACTCTTCAATTGTGGATAAGATGACTACTTCTGTCGTGTAACCTATCTCCCCCATCCATTTTTAAGATCATCCTACTTCATATATATATACTCATCCATGAATGGTCATTTACCATATGTTTCATGTCATATAAAGCTTAGGTATAGGTCAATGGTGAGTTAGGAGGATAGTTGGGATACCCAGCTGCATTTGACTACTAATGTTAGTTGGGGATTAGAGATCGAGAGTCCGGCTATCATAGATCTTCAATTCATGTTTTTTTGTTGTGAAATATTTTCTATGTGGGAATATATATTTCTGTTCTTGTTTTGGTTTTTCTCTTCCAAATTTGTTTTTCATTTCCTATAGGTTATTACATGCATGGTTGTTACTATAGATGTTTTATATTTTTTTTTATTATTCCTCTCCAATTTTTATATTGACATTATTGGATATGTGGGTATATTTACATTATGAAAAGGTATCATATTTTAGTTAGGCCTTTGATGTACACCAATAGACCCTATCCTATAGATTCGGGATTGTGTTATTTCTATCTTGGATTTCCATTATATAAAAAATCCTCGATGGTTTGAGTTGAGACATTATGATTGCTCAATCCACATCCAACATGGGAAAGAAAATAAATTATCATATTAACTATGTATAAAAGGTCATAATACCTTATCAATGATGATAATTGAGAGGTAATAAATATTCTTAGGCAAGAAATAGATGGAAATGGATATCATGATAAATATAATGTCAACATTCCTTTCTAAAAGGATGAATCCGCAATCCCATATTAAAAAGATAAAGGATACTAATAGAGATGACATGGAAAAACAGAAGAAGGTGAAGGCTATAAGTAATGGGAAATCAACAGAATTAAAAATTAATAAAGAAGAAGTTATAATATTTATTTAGGCCTATGTGTACCATAAAATAAAGAGATAACAATGGAGAAATTTAATGACGCACAAATATCAACTTTCCCCATCCACAATGGGAGTAACATGATGTATCTAGATATCCAAGACCACCATTATGGGAGATATTAACAATGAGATCATAGAATATACATCAAAATTCCTAGTATTTCATCATGTTATGGCTGAAATAAAAAAATTACATGGGTATGGGGATGACATTACCCACACCCACATAGAAATTTCAAAACATCACGATATAAATTTTCACTGGTATTCTAAAGATATCAAGTGTATATACTGTTATATGGGTTGTTTTGGATCATCTTACAAATACTACACTTTCATGATAATTAAAGATGACTTCACACTGATCAAAATTAAAGGATATACATCAGAAAAGTGGTAAGGATATATGGAACACCTCCATAGATTGTTTATGACTTTGAAACGAGATACCCATATATGTTCTAAAAATATATAAAACATTATATAAAAAATGAGTTCATCTTTAGTACTACTTATCAACCCCAAACTAATATCCAACATATGTGAACTATACAAACACTTAACAACATGTTGAGATTATTCTATATGGACTTCAAAGGATGATTCCATCATCATCTTACTATGGTCATGTTCTCATTAAATAATAGTATCTAATAAATCTTCAAAATGGATCCATACGAAACCCATTATGATATGAGATTTAAAGAAATTTTGGTTTAGGATTTAGTTGGAAAACAAAAGACGATCGCACCTATAATGGGTGAGGAAATGGATGAAATGGACAAGACTATTTAGTATCAAATCAAGGTTTCCCATTGTCAATTGAAGATATATACTAAAAATCATTGATGAGAATTGGAGTTTGAGGTTACGGGAAAAATTTCCTCAACATATCTCCATGGAAGATGGTTTTGAGATTTTGGATGATGGGAATGATAAGTCTCAAGTACATCATCCCCATTCATATTCCACATTGCATCGAAGTCATAACTTATCCCAAATATTTCTCTAGAACATGAAATATTTTATGATTCCTTCATGAGTAATTATATACTAGATCCCTCACATATACAGAATTCTTTGGAAGTATATGTGGAAACGTTTCTCTCTTGTGTGTCGTATCTATTGAAGATTTAGGGCCATATAGATAAATCTCAATGCAATAAGAAAACTCGCCTAGTCATAGTATTATGTATGAACCATAAGTATAAGGAGTTGATGTGGGATCCTAGGGAAGAAATGAAGAAGAAAAACCATATCCTATTTTTACCTTATTATATAAAATGGAAATTTAATGACGAAATTTATTATGGAGGTAGAGTGTAACTCCCCAAAATATTGTTAATGTAATTTCCCCTCATATATAAATGTTTAATATTTTTTAATATAATATTATATAAAGTACATGAAATACATAATAAAAACTAAAAAATTATTATATTAATATATACATTACATGTAGATAATAAATATGTCCCTAATAATGAAAAATATTTTAATTGGGAAAAACATTCGAGATAATGTCACAAAAATATTAAAATTTTGATCTTCTAAATCCACCAAAACAACCACAATAAAAATATATATAAATGAAGTAGAATATTAATATGAAACATTAATATCCAAAATAAAAATATATATCAACTTAATTGAAAATAAATGCTATCTAAAAAAGAATTAAACATGAGGTATTTGTTTAAATTTCATACCCCAAATGACCATTACAAATTAGACCTTATATCTAGTAATATTACCACTGGAAAAGTAATCTGACCATTAGAATAGTACTCTAACTGTTATGAAAACTAACCAAGCTATAAGAGTAGATTACTTATATATGGAGGCATAAAATATTATTTAGGTGACTTATAAAATTAAAATATGTCATATTTATATCATGATATATGTAAAGAAATGTTTTAAAATTAATAAAATAAATGTTTATATTTTTGTAAAATATAAGTGCTTTATTTGAATTTATATAAAAAACTAATATGATTAAAAAGAAACTTCACTTTAATAATTTTTTTATAAATTACTATTATGATTTATTATAATGATAATATAATTTTATGAAATGATAAGTAATTTTTCAAAGGTCTTGAAAAATGTTCATAATAATAAATGTGGTATTTTTTCATATACATAAGGAATTAATATTTAAATTAAAATTTTCATATTTATTAAATTATTTTCATAAATTTTTTATCACTTTTTGAATCTCCACATATAAAAAACATTAGGTTGAAATTTTAGTATATTTATAAAATAGTTGAATTTTTTGGGATTAGTGAAATATGGTAAAATACAGTATTTAACATTATAAATTAAATACATAATTAATATCATAAGAAGCGATCTAATAACATATTTTTTAGAAATTAAATTCACCATTTAATTTATATAGTAAAAACATTCATCACTATTATTATTCTTGAGTAAAACTAATAAACTAATGAATATAATATCCAAAAACACCCCTCTCATCCCGTTATAAATACCACCCCTTCTCCTCAGGACTTATATTCCGTGGACCTTAACCAAACTCTTCCAAAATATCTCCCATTATCTTGACCATGTACCAAGAATAATTTATCTCACTAGAAAGAATTTTAATGAGCTTCAATTGGTATCTTTAGTGGACATAGCCAAAGTGAGAGGTAAAATCACAAAAAAACTTATTTTATTTCTATTACTCTTTTACCACCATAATATGTATCCCATAAACCAATAAATAGTAATTTAATTATCCTAATTCTAATTATATGTTATTAAAATAGATTAATATCTATATTATAACATCCTTTCATTTAATTCCTAAATGATATAGTTCTTTATAATGTGGTTGGATCACCACCTCTAAGAACAACACACTTCATTTTTCTCCATTGCATTAGAGGATGATCATAAAAATATTTTTACGGTTAAAAAACATTATAATAATTATATTATAACTTATTTTAATTTATTTAATTATTATATTTTAATCATATTCAATAAAACAAAACTAATTTTTGATGGTTTTAAAAACCACCCAAATGATCCAATCGGATAACATTAACCTTTTTAAAAAATGAACTGTCCCTTTTTCAACAAAACTTTGGATATTTGGGACCATTTACATAATTTATGAAAATTAATACCAATTAACTTGATTTATTTTTACTCATTTACATTTAAAAAACACTAATAATTTTCCAAATGTGATCCAACCATAGAACTGTGAAACCACCATCCATGATAAAGACAAGTTGAAAAATATATATCATTGAAATGGTTATAAATGAACATAATATAATTATATTAAATAAAATATATGTGATTTTTTTATAAATTCAGATATTAATTATTTATTTTTTATTATTTTTGACATTATATATGTGTTTCAAATAGTTATAGAATATAATTTGATGGATTTATCTGAACCATCGTATTTACATTTGATTAGGCTTTCTCACAGTTAACCTCAAATTATATAAATATTTTTCTTATATAATGTTTTTATATTATACATATTTCTCCCCAATATATATAACTAGTATAATTAAACATTTTTCATTATTATTTACTTTATGGTTTTATATTAGTTAATATGGAATTTCCCTTTTTAAATATTCTTTACCATTTTCCCTAAAACCTAACATAAGAGGTACTTTTTCAAAAAAAAACATATCCACTCTTTTCCTCTTATTCAATTCACTTAAACATAAATTTTCATGAACTATAATTATATTTCATACATGAACGTCTAATAATAACTTAAATTCGAAACTCATGGAAAAATTATGTTATTTTTTCTAGTTTTGATATAAGATATGATTATAAAAACCATATCTTTCTATGTGTAATCATTATGTTTAGGTCTTTTCTCTGATTCATTATGTGAAAAACATATTCATTTACCTTATATGATTGTTAAAACAAGATATCACTCTAATACATTGGATTATATTAATGTTTTCTACGATGATATGTATGAGATTATAGAGTAAACATAATCTATAATCGAATATTGTCTACTAAGGGATATTTTATTGTTTGTTATCCTTGACTTACACTTATTTCAGGTTTTAAGTTATTTCCACATTAATATGATTAAAAGGACCTATGATTCCTTTTTCTTTTTGTTACACTCCCATATAATTATTCAATATATTTTTCTTTCATGATATCACGTTCTAACTTTTGACTCATATGATATTCTTTATTATCGTGTTAATTCCCTGGCTTGGTTTTTTTTCACACAACTTATTTTTATATATCTATAAGGTTATCCAATGTAGTTTTAGTAGATATAACGGATTTAGGATTTCATTATACATATTAAAATAATTATATTTTAGTTTCGGTTATAGTTATTATTTTATGTATTTAGTATACAATATTATATAGGGCACTCCACCATTGGTTTATTTTAATTGGTTAATTATGTTAAATATCAGCAAATAATAACTATAAAAAACTTGGTTCACTATAGTAATTACCCTTTTAATTATCAATATAAAATAAAAATACCACCAACAAACACCTAATAATTTTCATATAATATATATTTATTCCCACAACCAAATTTTATCTAAATGTTATAAATTTACTAAATAAAAAATAAATACATATAAAAATGTAACTAAATACTTTATATATTACTAGAAGTAAAACCATTATATTTTAAATGTTTCTCCAATATCCACATTTCATTCTTAAAAACACCAATTTTTTTGGCTGAGTAGTAGGAATCAATTTCTAGGACATCAATATATGAAATTCTCTATCATAACAAATATGACGCCTAAATAAATTTTCATAGAAACATCCATGAAGGGAAAAATTATTGGCTTTAGAAAATATGGACTGTGGGTGGGTAAATTCCCTTTTAATAATCTTTATAATTTTGAAACTAAAATAGATAAAATTAAATCTACTAATGAAATAAAAAAATCTCAAAGTTAATTCATAACATAATAATTATTTAATAAAAAATTACAAGAAAGTGTTAAAGGTGTTCATAAGTAATCCTCTAAAATATCCTTATGTCTAATCCCCTCAAATAATCTTGATATGATTGGATTTAAAACATTAATTTTAATGGTTATACAAAGAAAACTACTAACCATAAATTTTATCAATTATAGTAAGAAAGGATTTATAAAAAGTAAGAAACTAATTTTAGTTCTTAGTGCTAATAAACCCAATGCAGAACGAACCTTTTAGTGGTTGTTTTTTGAAACCCTAATAAAATAATATTAATGTTTCTGACTACATATTCCCCTCATAATCAATGGTATGAATAATCTTATAAGATAAGAAAATTGAAGACTTACTATAATTATTTCCAATAAACCATAAAATCATCCACACAACAACATTATAAAAAAACGAAGTGTGGGAGGATTTGAGAAAAATATAACAGAGTAAGATAATCAGTGAATAATGACACAATTTTGGATCTATAGTGAATATCTAATGTAAACATGGCTTCCATGAACTCTGTTTGTTGTATTAATAAACTTTTATGGATTTTAGATCATTTGATATGTGTTTGAAGTTGAATAAACCCATTACTATCTAAATTAAGACATTAACATGCCACATCAAATGATTTTTTTATGTCTTTGTACCATTGGTTAGCTAGAGGGTAAAAGTGGATCTCTAGTGGCCCTTTTAAAGAACCATTTTTAAATCCCTATTAGATTTATGATAGAATCAAGATAGAATTGGTATCCTATCTAGCTACCAATGATCATTCAATAGTACCCCAATGGGCATACATTTTAAACTCTATTTGAGATCCTCCAAAATGATTGTCATGGAATTATTAATCCCTACATATGGTATAGAACATCTATAAAAAATACTAATATATAAACATTAAATACCGCTAAAATTAACTATTATAAATATGAATGTATTTTTTATAATTCAAAACAACCTAGGAGAGTGATATACACAACATTATCCCAATTTTTAATGATCACGGACACATAATAAATTTAAAAAATAATGATATTCAAGATAAATTATTTGTGAATAACAATTAATTTAAATATTTGATTATAATATTCATCTATTTTTTGTAAAAAAATTATTTCATTTAAGAAGTTTAATATTTTTAAACAATATTGAAATGATTTAAAAATGTAAAAACATTCAACAAATTTTTTATTCTACTTGAATAAATATATATTTAATTATATTTTGATGATATACTCCTACTTTTCTATTTATCAAAAATTCATAAAGACTTTAAAAATAACATTCAAATTCATTTTCCATGGATAATAGATTAAAATAATTTTAATATAAACCAAAATATGTAACATACATTTAATATCATTTAATAACTCTCCCCAATTTAAAATACCATTAAGATCATCGAAAAGTGATTGAAAAATAAATGTAAATGAATTTATAAAATGAGAATTTAAAAACAAAATAGTTTTTCAGTTTTATTTTGGCCATCATTAATATTATTTTTATAGAGAAAAAAAAACGTCATTTTTTGGAAATATAAAATTGATATTATAATAAAATAATATTTTGATAAACTCAAAACATAAAAAGTATTATTATTATGGAATATAATTTTAAAATATTACATTTCCTATAACACGTTCCATTTAAAAAATATTGAACTTTGTTTTAAAAAAAACTCCAATCTAATTTTAAAGTGAACCTCGCACTCGGAAAATTCTATTTTTAAAAGGGTTTTATAACAATCAAATTATGGATAATTTTAAAAGTATATGGGGGACACTGAAATCATGTAAATCATGATTTAAATAATCAAAAACAAAAATTGAATCTAAGAGTGTGTAAGAAATCATTCATGAAATTAAATTTTTAAATAAAAAAATTTACCAATATAAGTCAAATAAAAAATTTACTTCAATAAAGATCAAGGTGGAACTAAAAGAAAACCCTTTATGATTTTCAAATTCGAATGAAAGAATCACAATTATGTCATTTCTAACTCCCCTATAATAAGATAAAAACAATCAAACACAAGGAATGTTTTAAATATTTTATGAAATTGATGATTGGTGCATGAAAAACATACCATGAAATCCAAAATTTAAAAGTAGTATCTAAGAAATTTATATCCAAGGTTTTTTTATTAGTGAAAGTATTTTGAATTGGAATTTTGTACATATAAATCATACTTTTGTTGTCACTCTTGAAAACACCATGATAATAATTTAATCCATAATCTGGGAGAGTATGTTGAATCCAAATTATTTAGGAATAATAATTTCACGTGTATATATATTTAACATTTATAATATAAATGAAAACAAAATTCCTTATTACTACTTCATAAGTGAATGGATTTTTGGTTTATAGGGAATGTCCCACGTATACTTTTATTATATAGTCGACACCCACAGAAATCATCATTATAAAAATAAAAAATTTAATAAAATGTGTCTTTAAAAAAATTATTTCTAGTTCCATTTAGATACAGAAACATTATTTTTGATAGATTCTAAAAGGATTTCCTTTGAATTATCTTAGTAACAAGCACGCAGACATACACTATGCATGAAATATTTCCAGGATGTGTTAAGAAATAAAGGACTCATAATCATACCTTTATAAATATTTTTATCCTTTGGCTTACTAGTTTCATCCAATATAAAATTAAAAGAATTAACTAATAGTGTACTAATATCATTATCTTGATCCATTCCCAAAAAACAGATTAAATTATCGTTACTGTATTTTTAAGGTCGAAAAAAGTGCCCATAATTGTTTTAGAAATTTTAAATCTATGGGAAAAATGATCTCCCCAAAATCTACTTTCAAATTATTTATTCCTTAAATAAAAAAAACATTATAAATATATTCTTTATTTGAACCCAAAATTACACCATAAAAAAGAATATAATCATTAAAAAAATATTTTTAAAAATGTTATAACATGTATTTTTTGGCCACTACAATTTCAAAATAATTTTCTAAAAGAAATTTAGTTATCCTCACATAAAAATAATAGAGGGGTGATGTTAAACCACAATTTTATCTTGATAATAGAAAAACATGATCCAAAAAATTTAATCCTAAATAATGGGGTTTTATTCAATAAAAACATTTTCTGAAATGAAACATCTTTAAAATGTACTTTTAACCTCTATTTAAAAAATCATAACATTTAAATGCGTGGTGAATTCAAACAAAAGACCTTTCGTTTCTAGACTAGGGACCATATAAAAGGTCTCACCATAATCAATAACATACTATAGAAAAATAGGCTTATGATATATAAAAATTACATCATTTTAGATGAATATTAATTATTTTATAAAAACACACACCTTAAGAACATAATTGTCTAGTACCTTTAGTAAAATGGAACAAAAATTTCTAATATGGTGAATGATCTTCAATGATTCCCATAAAAATCATTATATTTATAACTCTTCATATAAAAAACCGACATAAAATTGATCTTCATAACATAGGGAAATAAAAAATATGAATGGGTTAACTCAAAGTCTTTGATATGGTAAATGAAAGATAGAACACTCAATAATCATATTAAAGAATAAGATACATATAAGGGTATATGATAATGATCAAAACACATGAATTTCATAACCCACATGTCACATATCATAAACATGAGTCATGTCAGAATGATTGGTTGTTTATAAGATATGAATAATATGAAAATAAAAGAACAGGATTCATGAGGGCATAAAATTGTCTTATGAAAGAGATTTCTATCTTAAAAATAATCATAGAAAATCCTATATTAATGCTACCCACCAAGACATTTATAACATGTTAGGATTTGGTTAATCACTCATGCACTTGCTTCCAAGTTTGTATGGCCTCCCATTTACCCACTTTGGGCTACAACTAACCACTAGTGTAAAATTATATTAGTCAGATTTACCTCTTGGGTGGGACACACCACAATCCCCAGTGGTAGTCCTTTACTTATAGTGGAATAATCACACTCCCCAACCCCATGATAGGGGAAACAATTCCCTTACTAACCTTGTTCAATTTCCATTCCATATCTATCTTATTGAACCCGTTTCACTTCCCTTCTAGTACTATGTATAAATCATTACCCAATTTATTGTAGGGATATATAGGTCCCACTTGTTTTTTTAATAATGTAACCACTATCCTTAGTTATAACGTAACCACTATCACATAAGGAAAATCATATATGTGTGTTATAAAAGATAATAAATCATAATTCATATCTAAACCCATTAAATTAAATGTGCTTCATAAAAATTTCATCATAACATAATATATCATCTGATGTTTTTTTAATGTAAACACTATGTTCGATAGTGTACATGATATGCCACATCGAGTTTAAATAAGAAACTAAATATTATTAATTCATTTGTATCAATATAACATAGATTCTAGAATGAATTTTATGAAAATGAATCAATAAATTATGAAAATATCGTTTATACATGTATATATAATTAATTTTTGGTTCAATTAATTATATTGAAATATAGAACCCTTTTAAAAAATAAAATTCTTTCTTGGAAAATTATTTAAATGTTCACAAATTTGTTTTATACTAGTAAATAAAAAAATAACTCTTGATGGATTATATTAATATATATGAATATATAATATATATTCAATATATTATTTAACAATAATCTTTTTTATCTTCAGGACATGATATAAGAATAAATCAAATTTTAAATATAAAATAATTATTTTTATAAAGATGTAGTTTTTCATCCTTTTCGTAGATCAGTTGTTTTAAATATACATTTTCACAGTTTTATAAAATTTATATTAAAAAATAGTATTATTAATTTAAATAATTGAATCAATATTTCCTTTTGCATAATTTTTGTATTTTTATGATAAAACTAATTATTGATGATTAGTGAAAAAACTATATTTTAATTGAAAACTATTTTTTTATGAATAATTTATACAAATAGATTATATTTTTGACTAGATTTATTGTATATATAAATCAATATTTTATACCTTTATCCTGTTCATTTCATTGGACTCAATTTCAAAATTAATTTGGGTAGAAAAACATTTCAATATTTTGAATGTTTTTTAGTTTAAAAACATGTTCTCTCGCTCTGCCAATAAAATTTATTTTCAATTTTTTTTTTAAATTTTTATTTTTAAAATTTTCAAAAATGGATTCCATATTTTTAATAATAATTTCCAAATTTATTATTTAGGTCTCTCTTATTTTTTGACAATATGAATAAAAACATTAGTAATTTTTTATTACCATGATTATGGATAAATCTGTTAATTGAGGGTGAAATTAAATATTATAAATACTCACACGTGCACTAATTTAATTTATTGTGTTTTATTCATCCCAAAGAATCCTTGGGCCAAAATTATAACCTTTGGAAGCCATTTTTATGAGAGTATGGCATTTATAATATTATATTCTTAGAAAAGTTTACTTTTTTATTATTTTGTTTTTAAAGAGTGAAATATTTTTAATATGGGGTTATATAAGGGATATGTTTGACTATAAATAGTATTTTGAAATAAAAAATTTAATTTTTATCATGATAATTTAGCTGTAATTTTTTGGTAAGAAATAATTAAATTGAAGGCTTCCACAATAGTGATGTAATAATTGTTTAAATAAATGAAATAAAAAATAAATGATATTAGCAATACTAAAATAATTCTATTTTGAGATTATTAATGATATGAAAGATTTTTTTGATTCATTTTACATGTTATTGATGTTTTACATGTATTTCTTTTAATTTATCAATTTTTGGGATATTTTAACAAATTCAAATGATTAATAATGTGAAATTGACATTAGTGATATTTTAGAATAAATAAAAATTTATAATATGATATAAAATTAAAAAATGTAAATGTTTTCCAAAATATTGGGATATTTTTTAAAATTTCATAAATAAATCATTAATGTGTTTTTTATAGTAATAATATTAACCCTCAATGTGTAAATTACCAGATATCATTGTAAGAGTTAAAATGGTTAAAACAAAAACCGAAGGATAAAAAATCTGAACATACGTAATTTTCATTAGATGAATATAAATAGACCCATAGTCATAATATAATATAAATAAATAATTTTGTACAGATTTTTCATAAAATATGAGTTAATATTAATTAAATATTCTATAGAATCCCATGAGTGGCCCTCTCATTTCCTATAAAAGGGAACCCATTCTTCTCATTTCAGAACACTTAAGAAACCATTTTAGTTCCAAAAATCTCTATAACAATATCTTCCTTGAATAAATTCCAATATTCTAGAGTGCTTATTTTAGGTAGAACACCCACCTTAGAGGAGTTAAGGTGTTTATCATAGAAGATCATCCGATGAACATGTAACATTTTTAATTAAGAATTTCTATTTAATTTCTTCTTCCACAATCATCAAATATTCTTCCACTATAAAAAATATTAACTGTGGTATTATAAATATAATAAAATTTTATTATGTTAAAATAATCACATAAATCCATCTCAACTTCCGTCAAATTGGAAAATATTTATCGTTCATGTGTATTGCGAACTGATGCCCCGTTAATCGATATAATTCATTTTCCATAATCATATCTCAAGACTAGTTATATTGAGGTAATTAAATATTATATATTATATTAATGAAATATTTAACTTTATGATAATATAACATATCATTTCAATTCGTACATTTCCATTCTCCTGAAAAAGATAACGTTGTCCCTCTGCACATCTAAACTACCTCATCCATGAAGTGATGTGATTTGTTTTTCCTCACTATATCACAATGATGATATATATAAGTATATTTTAATGATTAATATGATATTTATTATATTATTATCATTCAATAAAGATAAAATAATACTTACATTATTTCCATAATGATCAAAAAAATGGAAGTGTTACTCATGCCTACGTACGACATACTATCTACATGATTGTAATGTAGTTCATTTTTTAAATCAATATTTATGGATCAATTAAAAGGAATAAATTATGTATATAATTTCTTATGATTTCATCATATTGTTTTTGAGATGATTTAATATTACCATTTTGACTGTAAACATCAAACCAATGTCATTTTGGACTCATATACTGAATATATTCAAAACAACCAATGTGAAATTAAATAATTAATCGGTTATTTTAACATGGAAATAGGTTATATAAAGGAATAATAAACATTAAGGGGTTATTAATCAATAAAATAAATAACATTAGTTTAATATTCACGATTATTAAGAACATACATAATGCATCGAACTCATGACAAGGGATTTCATCCAAATATTATTTCTTTGAGGAATATATTGATTTTATAAATCAACATTTTTATGAGGTCTATATATAAATAATATGAAATATTATATCATTAATTTATTAATACTCAAGTTTTTTAATATTTTAAAATTTTTATTCTTTGTTGTGGCCTATGATATAAATATTCAAAGTGGTATGGGACACCTTGAATGTTTTATTATTTAATTATCAAATAATTTTCTCCATTACAATGTTCAGGATATTATTTTATATTTTTATCTAATAAAATAATTATAAATGAGATTTTATGAATATTTAAAATTTAATTAAATAGTTTTAAAAAACAAATATTTTTATGTTTTTTATATTGAGCATTTTACTTCCTTTACAAATGAAAACAAGAATGTTGTTTTTAATGTATATGGTGACAATAACTTCCCCACTGCCATGGACATTATTCGATATTTGGATTTATCTATAAGAATTCATGTTTTTAAAAGAAAATAAAACCCTTATTTTCCCGTTTTGGGTGTTTTATTTGAAATGGGGTTTAAAAATGGATTGATTAATTCAATATCTTGAAATATTTTCTTGAGATTAAAAATGAAACATTGTTAGTGAAATTTTTGGAATTGATATCTTTTATGTGTTATTATTATATAATGGTACTCAGATATTTGAAATGTGGTTAGATAATAAACTAATTTTTGGTAGTTCTATGGTAAATCATGGATTGGTGGTCAAATTATAACCTCTAATTCATTGTGTATGGAAGTCAGTCTTATGTTTATTTATTTTGAAAGAGTGACGTGTATGTAAATAGACCATATGGTTATTCAATTTATAAGAGTGAAAAGTATATTATGTTGTAATGAGCATTTATTTATTTTCTATTCTTTCTATGGGTTTTATTTTAATTGCGTGATTACAAAAAATGATGGAAACAAGATTATTTTTGAAGGAAGGTATTTAATACTTATTTAGTATATAAGTTATTAATTATTTATAATGTTTTCATGGGTTTTAATATTTATCAATTGACTAATGGTTTCCTTTTTTTTATATACCTTCCAGATATTATTATAGTTATCCAAAAATTGTTAATGATGTTCACAACACTTAACGATATGTAAGGATTTAGAGATGTCATCTTCAATCTCATGAATAGTTTTCATAAAATTGATCTTGCTATATTTATAATGTTTTAGATTATGGAAAAATTGATTAATATTTGAAGGTTTCCAGTTTATATTTTTATAGTTTTGATATCTATGACTTATGGACTAATGATCTAAATCTCTAAACCTACAAATATCCCCAATGAAAAATATTTTAAAATTCTAGAAATAACAAAATATTACGTAATGTTTTAATGGTGGTTCCTTTTATTTGGTATCAAAAGAAAGGTTTTGAAACCATTTTAGATTAGTTTTTATTCTTATGATTTAGGGTAGTCATCATGGATTTATAAAAATAATGTTTATTATAAGAAAAATTTATTTGAAACAACATTGGAGGCTTTATGTTATAAATTTTTATGGTGACTAGTGGTATTTTTGGAGACATTCATTTTTGGAGTTAATTATGGGTTATTACTTTATAGACTGAAACTTATAAGAATAAGATGACCCTTGTGGATAAAACATGATATGGTTATTTTTGAGAATTTTATCGTATTTTTTTAATAATATTATAAATATATAGTTTAAGAAATATAAAAATCTATAGGATGGGTGACAAACTCACACATCCGATGAGGTTATCGGAATCCAACCCACCACTTAAGGGAGAAAAGGGTACATCTCCTACCGCTAGACTATGATTAGTGTCGTTTAATATGATTTTTTAGTTTTAGCTAAATAATTTGATGGATGAAGAATAAGTTGATTTTGGGAACATATGTTTTATCAAATAGATATCCTATGTATTGGAAAATTAATTCTTGATTAAGTGATTAATATTATTTCAGAATACATTTACTATTTTTGGAATCCTAAAAGATTAAGGTAAATATAATAATCTGAGATTTTACTAGAATAAAAATAATTGAATTATTATTCAGAAGATAATATTATTTATGATTATTTTTTTTATTTATTAAAATGGATATAGTACTTGGAGATTTTGTGATTTACAAAATTACATTTCATGTATGAGACATTAGGAGTGATTTATGATATTAGTATATAAATGTTAAAATTTATCTTAGAATATTATCTTATAAAATCCTTTTAAATTTCGGGTTTTAAACATAGTTTGGATTATTTTGAGTAATTTTAAATATAATTATTTTTTTAATCATAAATGTTCAGATTTGGGTATTACTGTTTAACTTAGGATATTGAATTAGTTTTTCAAAATTTATGGTTTATTCTAGGGAATTATCTTTTCTTGTCCCACCGAATTTTTGGTTCATTTCTATAAAAATGAGGGGTAGATATTTAGTCTTTTGTGGAATACATAATTCTATTGAATATTATTCTATTTCATAAGTCTTGGTAAATTAATCGTAAATTTTAATTAATCTATAAAATGATGATTTTTTTCAAAAATTTATTAATTGATAAAACAATAATTTTCATGTAAGTATATTTCTATATGTTCTTATTCTATGAATTAAATGATTTCATAATCTCTAGGAAGAAATATCTTAAAAAAAATTATCAACTTAATTTTATTTCAAATAAATCAATGACCCTTTAACCCATCATAGATTTATGGTTTTTTGATTGATGAATTTCTCATGACCATATTCTCTATCGATCTCTATTATAACATGATGTTTTTATCTTCTATTTCCACGATTTCCTACATGGAAATATTGTATGGGTTATCTTATCTTTCCTTCATACTCCCTTTAATTATTTTAATGAGTATTTTTTATTTATAATTTTTCTGATATGGGAATTCAACAAAGAAAATTTAAAAAGTCAAACATTTGTTACCAAGCCTGAATTTAAAATTTTAATAACACAATATCCAAAAGGGGTGGAGTGTAACATCCCAGGAAAATAAAGAATATGAAATTTTAATATTATTAGTATTTGTGAATTAAAGAATAATTTTACATTAAATTTGATTCCATGTTTGATGGAATACCCGATACACAATACTGTGTTTCATTAAAATCATACGTAACACACAATATTAAGTTATACAGAAAAATAATATAATATTATTATTATTTTAAATGGTAGATAACACAATGCCATTGTATTAAAGGTAATGAACATTATAAACTACAATATTATTATAAATGTTTTTCAAA
This sequence comes from Viscum album, assembly GCA_963277665.1. Taxonomy (NCBI): domain Eukaryota; kingdom Viridiplantae; phylum Streptophyta; class Magnoliopsida; order Santalales; family Viscaceae; genus Viscum; species Viscum album. The sequence goes on from OY728121.1 coordinate 1,209,477,916, forward strand.
TGTTTTTACATTTATCCAATAAAAGCGTGATGCACAAAAATGTGAATGAATCCAATTTTAAGCATAAACACTCTAATATTCATTAAAAGTACAATTTACCGCCTTTTGATGGAGAATCCTTTTTAATTCTAGTTTTTTCACTTTTATATGTTCTATTTGACAAAATAATATTCTTATTTAGAATAAGGACATCAATATTTACTTTAGATGAAAATTTGGTATTTTTCTAATAATGATCAATTTTTAATGAATAGTAAAAAATACTGCATTTTAATTCAAAACTGCCTTTCAATCTAATTTATTTATATAGGTAAAATATTATTTTAATTGTTTTTAAAGTGTAATTGGATTATATTTTAACCATTTAATCTAAATTTTGTCTTTTTAAGTAATTTCACTCATAAATTGAACATAAAAATGTGTCAATCTTTTGATAGATATTATTTCATAAAAGAACGCTTTTTATTTTGACAATGGGAATTAATTTTAAATTAATTTATTCAAATTTTGTGCTTTTAATTTTGAAAAATGGATTCCATATTTGGAATCATGAGGTCCAAATTGTGTGAATTGTTTGCTTTAATTTTTAGACATTATGAATATTTATTTCACTAAATATTTTATTTACCAATGTTAAAAGGTAAATATCGTAAATAAGGGTAAACCAATAATATTATAATAATATTAAATTTCCATAACATGTGTAATATTCCTATTTTCTGATAAATTTCCAACCAAGGTCATCCTAGGGCCTATTTAGGGACCCCATGGAGCCACTTAAGAGTGATAATGACACTTTATATTAATTATTTTAAATTAAACAAATAAATTACATAAAGATATATCTTTTATTAATTAAATTTTTACACTGGGTTATATAATTTATCTATTAGACATTATATATTATTTTTAAAGATAAAAATATTTACTACATCATGGAATTTTATTTATAAAATTTAGACATCAAATAAATAATATTATTTATGACACAATGATGATGAAATAATTATCTTTTTAATAAATTATTTAAATAAATGAGATTATAAAATTTTAAAAAGTATAAAAACCTATCCAATTCTGAATAGATGATTTTATTTCTAACATTAGTCATCTTATCTTCAAATTTAATGAGTTTTAGACCTTTTGAAATTGAAAAACATTTTGTAATAAAATAATGTTTTCAAACATTCCTAAAGAGCCCAACATCCCCTAATAAAAAGCCATCACCTCTAACCCATTACACACACATCTCAAACCCCTTGGATCATCCAAAATCAGCCAAATTAGTATACCAACATCCCTATATTTCTCCTAGAAGCCTTAATTTTGGCATAAGGAATATCAAGGACTACTTTTGGTTCAAACCAAATGGAGTTACCCAATTTAAAGATAACAACTTCTCTTAAGTTATTTTCTTTTATCTTAGTTCTATAACCCCATAAGCTCTATTTATAACACTAATTTATATAAAAAACATAATAATCAATAAAATAGGTTGTTTTTAAAATAATTGTTCGAAATAAACATCCACTCACCTCCATCTAATGGATACAAAAATACTGTTTCTGTGGATGGCGAACTACTACCTCATGAAACGATGATTGTTCAAATATCTCCAACTACCTCTCATGGTGGACATTATGATGGAACTATATTTATATATGATATATATTATGTTTATTTTTCCCTATGATTATGTATTTCTCATTTATAATATAACTTTATGGTTTCCATAATGGGTAAATACAACAATTTTATTTGAGAAAGTGTGGACTACCGCCCTCTCAAAGTGATATGGCGCATTCATACATTACATAGAACATATAAAGGATGGTGTTAATGAACATTTTTAATTTATATAAAATATGATATTATATGAGAATATTAATATTCCTATGTATTATTTGGCTTTTATTCCTTTTAAAATGAAGAAAATGAAATGGAAGTAGCGTTCATGTGTACGTACGACTTGCCATCTCCAAGAATGTTGCATTTAATTTTCATATATCCAAATGATATGGACTATTATAAATAAATATATAATAGATATATATATGACATATATGATATAAAAATAATGAATATCATTCTATAGATAATGTAAATTTGACCACATGGACAATTTATAATTATAACAAGTTCGTTTTTAACTCATGTTTCGAACATCGAAAAAATGTCCAATATGAACTCAAATAATTAACAAATTGTTCTAGAAAGGTAACAAGTGATATAAATGGAATAATAAAAATGAAAAAGGTTCTTATGAAAGTATAAATTATCATCAGTTTATTATTCATGAATAACAAGGAACATACAAGACAAGTCAGACTTCAGGTAAGGGGGTTTCATCTCACTTTTTATTCCCAGGATATTAATGTTATATTTGCCACTATTTCGTTTTTTGTGGTGTATGTACTTCCCAATATTGTTTTCTATTTGTAATATAATTTAATTTATGGGTATTTAGATCTTTATTTTATGATCCTTATTTCATGTGGTGTATGTTTCGTAAGTTTCCAAATCAGTAAAGGAACTATTGAACCCAATTTTCATTCCTTGGGTTAATCTTCTAATTCATAATTATGTCACGCTATGATTATGTGTGGATTCACTATTTAATTATTTATGTTTTAATTTACATTTATCTTTGTGTTGATATAATTTCGATACATATAATCACACTATTGATAAATTTTAATTTCATTGACATTATCTTAATAATGGTAATTTTAACTAAATTTCGATTCATCGTGTTAAACATCCAATTCATTGGTTTTTAAAAAATATGTGTGAATGTACTAAGGTTGATTTACAATGAATATCATATCATATTGAGTGTATATATATTTTTCACATAGTATTATGTGACTGATTTATCTTTAATATTAGGATACAGTTTTATATGGTATTTCGTCTAAATTTACATTCCATTGAGTCTTCATTGTTGTTATAAATCCATTAACTTTTATATGGTGTACATAATATTATTTCACATATTATATAATAAATCCCTTTATTTTAATGATATTATAATGTCTTTATTAAATTTCATTCCTCATTTATTTGAATTCATGCATATCTCATTTGGTTAAGAACTTCTTAACTAAAATTTTGTTTTAAAGATTTATACTTCTAAATATTTCTCATTAATGTGAATGATATGAAAATTATTTAAATGATTTATTTAGATGGAAATGAATATTTTAAAATTAAAATTTATTTCAAAAGAATTAAATTGGTGTGGGACACTATAATTTAAAAATAATTTATTAAATGTTTTAAATGGTATTGAAAATGGATTTATAATGCATTGATTATTTCAATATCATGAAATAAAAAATTGTGATTGCAATATGGAAATGTTATTTTCCATTTATGTTGGTATTATGTGTTATGAATATGTTATGGATCATGGGCATTGTTTACGTATATGGGTGGTTTAATGATAAACCTAGGGCAGGTGAGCCAAATATAGCTCTCTAATGAATTGGGTAATGTGACTGAGGTAAACATTAATGTCTCTCCTAAGATATTTAAGGAATATACTATGATGGGAATTCCAAATGTAACTCCCTATGTAACTATCAGAGCTACAATGTAAGTATGTTATGTATTCTGTATGTTACCTTAATTATTTATGATTTGTGTGTGTTATTCATAAATCTTATGATTTCATGTGGTATGTTATAATTGAAATGTATGGATTCCCTGGTTTGTATTTATTGATGGTTTAATGCTTTTTTCCTTATTTTATAACCCTTATTGAACTTTTTTTATGATTATCCCATTTTTTGAAAAAATTTCACAGTACCTAAATATAAATAAGGTCAAGTATTGGATTATGGAAAAGTTTTGCTGTCTAAAACAAGGAACTAGACATGTTTCTTTTTTAAAAAGATTTTATTTTATGAAAAAAATGGAAACTGTGTAGAAGTGTCTACTTATTAATTTTTGAGATGAAATGTAATTATTATGGCATATTTCTCTAATTCTTTAAACCAAAAAAGATCCTAAATTTTAATTATTAACTTAATTCAAGAATATGTAATGTTTATGGATGAATCCTTATAGTTGGAAATAGATGTCAGTTTAGGAAACTTTAGGGATTAGGAGTTTTTGTTAGACACAGGGTTATTCACTATGTAAATTCTATAAGTAAAATCCTTATTTTGTAAATTTTTTAGATCAATGAATGTTTTTTATAAATGGAAGGAGGATGATATCATACGACATTCCTATCTCCTCATGATGTCTTTCATGAAATAACTGTTGAAATGTCATGTCCATGCAACTCTGAAACATTTTCTAACATATAACTCACTTGTAAGAAATATTTTGAGATATCAAACACCCCAGCTATACCTTGATGCCATCGGGGATCATGGGTTTCATTTAATCAAATATTATTTTCTCAATATTATCATATTTACAAGAAAGGTAAATATTATCTAGGAATTTTCAAATATTTTACCTTATCATAAGATTTTGAAGCATATTATGATTTTTAAAATGGTGCTGAAGAAGGAGAACCCTGCACAACCTAATTATATTGGAATTTAAATTATAGTCTTTCAGCATATACATATGGTATTTTAAAAGAACAATTGATGGATTATTTCAACTAAAACTTGGTCCGACTGGTTTATAAAAATAATGTTTTATCAGATGTTTTGAAATTATATGTCATACATTATTATTTATGAAACTGTTTTTGTGTGATCACCCAAATGACCCAAGTAGTATGAGGTGTATTTGGATAAAGGAAGTAGATGATTTTGAAGTATCAAAAAATCATTGTTTCAATGCAAATACCATCAATCTAAATGAACAAGATGATGATGAAACGAGGTGGAAAAAATTATCAATGTATGATGTTCTTTATTTGAGAATAGTGTTATTTTATAGTTGTAAAAAAATTGACAATATATATAAGACTTCATGAATTAAGATATTGAGGTCATTATGAGTTGGGATGGGAATGGGAGGCATAAGACAACCATTGAGGTTAAATCTTGTTATGTTTATTTTTGAGGAGTTTATCACATTTTTTTGGAATGATATAAAAATGTATTGTTTTTTTAAAAAAGACAACACACAGATCGTGTGACAACCCGTCGCGTCAGACAAAGCTGCAGAAATCGAACCCACAACCAAAGTGTGATTGGTATTTGTCACCAACCACTAGACTACATGAAGTCCCAGGTTATTATGACTTAGTATTTTTAGTTAAATGGTTTTATTGTTTAGGAAGAAGTTTATTTATGATCATATTTTTTATGAAATAGATATCCTTAGTATAAGAAAATGATTTGGGTATTAATTGATAAAGGTTATTTTGCAAGATGTTTTCTCTTTTTCAGAAAATACATGCCTAAGAAAAATAGAATACATTGGGATTTTAATTTGAGAGTAAAAATGGAATTTTATTTTGGAAGAATATATGTTTTTATTATGGACATATGTCGATTTGGGTTATCTATTGAAATTATTAACCTATCATATAAGATATTTGATTTGGTCAATTACACTTCAGTATGAGAAATTAAGAGTAGTCAATGTTATTTGGAGATAAATGTTAAGATTTACTAAGGAAGACAATGTGATTAAATCCTTCTGAGTTTTGGGTTAGAATTTAAGTTTTTGTTACATTGAATAATTTCAGGGACATTTTTTTATTGAATGTTCATTGTTGATATTTTGGTGTTGTTAATTCAATTTTGGAGAATAAGTTTAGTATTTATTTTTCATAAAATATTATCCTTTTGGGGATTATGTGATATTGTAATAACCATTTTGGTTTTGGTTAATGTCTAAAGATAGGGGAAATATTTGGTTCATCTTTTGTGGATTATGTGATTCTCTAGAAGTTCATTCTAGCACTTCATCTATGACCAAGTTATATTGAATACTCATCATTTGGAGAAAATATGAGTTTTTGGTAGAAACTTACTAAAGGATTAAACTCTACGTGAAAAGTATGATTATTTCCTTTTTTCTTTGTCAATATCATAAATAAATTCTCTAACATTATGAAATGGAACATAAAACAAAAATACTTTCTGTTTATATATCCCACTGGGAAACCAATGATGGTTTAACCCATCACAAGTTTGTGGTTTTCTTGTTTCTAACTTTCTCCTCATCATGTTTTCAGTCACTCTTCATCAGAACATGATTGTTAGTTTTTTCTTCTATATCAATGTTTTCATGGAATCCTAGTATGAGTTATCTCAGATTACCTTTGTCATTTTCCTTCATTATTTTAATGTGATATTTTTATTGACACTTTTTCGGATGTGGGACATTTAAGGAAATTTCCTAACACAATTTTAAAATCGCGAGGACACAATTCACAAAAGGAAGAAGGAGGTAACATCCTAGGTAAATAATAAAATGGAATTTTTATATTTTTTAATATTAGTGAATTAAATATTAATTTTACTTTGAAAGGATTTCCTTGTTCGATGTCATACCTGATACGCAACAATGAGATTATTTTAAATCTTACCTTACACAGAACGTTAAATTATAAAAAAAATAATGTAATAATATTATTATATTAAATGGTAGTTAACGCATAGCCATTTTATTGGCATGAAAAAATAAAATTAAATAAAATATGATTATACATGTTTGTTAAATGTTTTTACAATTATCCAATAAATGATAGAAGCTTAAAATGTGAATGAATCTAATTTTAAGCATAAACACTCTAATATTCATTAAAAGATCGATTTATAACCTTTTGATCAAAACACATTTATAAATCTAGTTTTTGTCACTATTATATGTTCTATTTGAAAAAAATAATATTCTTCTTTAGAATATGGACATCAAATTTTACATTGGATGAAATTTTGGTATTATTTGTTAATATTCATTTTTTTAATGAATAGTGAAAAATACTGCATTTTAATTCAAAACTACCTTTTAATCTAATTTCTTTATGTAGTTAGAATATTATTTTAATTAGATTTAAATTTAATTTTATTATATTTTTACCATTTCATCCATGATGGTCATTGGATTTAATTTCACTCTAAAATTGAAGATAAACAAGTGTTAATATTTTGATAAATATTATTTCTTAAAAACACGCTTTTTGTTTTAACAATAGGAATTAATTTTTAATAAATTTCTACCACTTCTGTGTTTTGAATATAGAGAAATGGATTCGATAATTTTAATTAGGAGGTAAAAATTGTGTTAATAGTAATCTTTTATTTTTTTTCTTTTTGAATATTTACTTTACTAAATATTTTATTTTATATTTTTAAAAGGTAAATATTGTAAATAAGGGTAAAATATCAATATTATAATAATATTAAAATACCATAACACATGTCCTAATCCTATTGGATGATTCATGTTCGACCATGGGAATCCTGGGGTTCAATTTTGGGACCCCATGGAGCTACTTAGGAGTGATAATGGCATTTTATATTAATTAATTTAAAGTAAAGACAAAATTTACCTAAACATATATCTTATAGTAAATCAATTTTTACATGGGTTTATATAAGTTATATATTCAACTAAAAATATTAATTATAAATCTAAAACCATTTCCTACATCCTGGTATTTTATTTATAATTTTTAGACATCATATAAATAAAATTATTTATGACACAATGATAATGTAGTGATTACCTTATTAATAAATGATTTAAATAAATGATATTATAAAGTTTAGAAAACTATCCAAAACCTATCCAATTTTTATTGGATGATTTTAATTAGAAAAATATTCAACTTATCTTTTAATTTAATGAGTGTTGAAACTTTTGAAATCGAAAATCAGTTTATAATAAAATAATATTTTAAATGTTTTGTAAAGAGTCCCTCCTCCCCCTTATAAAAATCCATCACCTCTAACTCATTACACAAACCTCTCAAACCATTTTTCTCTTCCAAAATATCCCTAATTAATCTTAATAAATCCCTATCTTCCTCCTATAATCCTTAACTTTGGATGATGGCACTTCAAGGAAGCCTTTTGGTTCAAACCAAATAAAGATACCATATTTAAAGGTAAGGTCTTCTCTTAAGTTATTTTTCTTTTATTTTACTTCTCCAACACCCTAAATGCTCAATATTCCATTATTATATAACAAAACAAGTATCCTAAATATAATATGTTTTTATGAGAAGGATTGTAACTAAACCCCCACACACCTCTATCTAATGGATACGAACATATTGTTTTTGTGAACGATGAACTACTGCCTCATGAAACGATGATTGTTCAAATATCTGCAACCACATATCATGGTGGACATTATGATGGAACTATATTTATATATCATATATATTAAGTTTATTTTTTCTCTATTATTATGTATTTTTTATTTATAGCATAACTTTATGGTTTCCATAATGGGTAAATATGAAAATTTTATTTTAGGATGTTCAAACTACCTCCCCCTCAAAGTGATATGACTCATTCATAACATACATGGAACATATAAAGGAAGGTGTTAATGAAAATATTTAATGTATATAAAATAATATATTATACTATAATAATAATAATATATATATGTATGAATTGTTTTCAATTCCTTTTAAAATGTAAAAATGAAATGGAAGTAGCATTCAGGAGTATGTACGACTTACCGTCTCCATAAACGGTGCGTTTAATTTTCATAAATACAAATGATATGAACTATTATAAATACATATATACTGTATATATATGACATATATGAAATAGAATCATGAATATCATTATAGATATAATGTAATTTTGACCACATTGACAATTTCTAATTATAACAAGTTCATTTTTAAATTAAGTTTCGAACATCAACTAAATGTCTGATATGAACTTAGACAATTAACTAACTGATATAGAAAAATAATTAGTGATATAAAATGAAAAATTAATTTGAAAAAAGTTCTTATGTAATTATAAATTAACATATGTTTATTATTCTGGAATAACAAGTAACATACAAGACAAGTCGGACGTGAGGTGAGGTGTTTTCACCTCACTTTCTATTCCCGTGAGATTCATGCTATATTTTCCACTATTTACATTGGTGTGGTGTATGTAATTAACATGATTTTATTATTTGTGTAATATAGTTCAATTTATGGGTATTTACATCATCATTATATGATCCTTCTTTCATGTGGTGTATGTTTAGTATGTTACCAAATCAGTAAGAGAACTTTTTAACACAATTTCCATTCCTTGGGTTAATCTCCTAATTGTTAATTATGTCCTACACTGACTATGTGTAGAATCAATGTTTACTTATTTATGTTATAATTTACACTTACTTTTGATTGGATATTTTTATGATACACATAATCACTCAATTGATTAATTCTCATGTCATTGATATGTACTTGATACGGGTAATCTTAACTCAATTTCCATTCACTGAGTTAATCATCCATGTCATTGTGTTTGTTTTCAAAATAACATGTGTGAATTTCATAATATTTATTTACATAGAATATAAAATCATATTGAGTGTATATATATTTTTCACACATTATTATGTAATTGATTTATCCTTAATCTAAGGATATAGTTTTTATATGGTGTTTCATCCCAATTTACATTCCATTGAGACTTCATTGTTGTTATGCATAAAATCACTTTTTTATGGTGTATATACTCTACTTTGGCATATTATTTCATAAATACCTTTATTTTCATGATATTATAATGTTTTCATTAAATGTGATCCCCCAATTTTTTGTATTCAAGCATATCTCATTTTGATAAGAACTCCTTTATTGAAATATTATTTTAAAGATTTATTCTTCTAAATATTTCTCATTAATGTGCATGATTTAATCATGGTTTTATGGATTTATTTATATGAACATGACTGTTTTGAAATTAAAATTTCATTCAAATTTTTCAATGTGGTACATGACACATCAATTCAAAAACCTTTTTATTAAATTTGATAAATGGTTTTGAAAATGGTTTGATAAATCATGGATTATTTTAATATCTTGAATTGATATATTGTGATTAAAATGTGGAAATGTTATATTTATTTTATGATATTTTTATGTGATATTAATATTTTATGGATCTTGGGAATTTTTTACATATATGGGTGGTTTGGTGATAAACCTGAGGTGGGTGAGCCAGAGATAGCTCTCTGATACATTTGGTAACATTACAGAGGTAAATGTTAATGTTTCTTCTAAGAGATTTACGAAATATATTGTGATGGGTATTCCAAATGTAACTCTCTATGTAGTTGTGAAAGCTACAACGCAAGTATGTTAGTTATGACATAACTTACCTTTATGATTTATGATTTTTTTATTATTCATAAATCTTTTGCTTTTATGAGGTATGTTATGATTGAAAAGTATTGTTTCAGTGATTTATATTTATTGATGGATTAATATTTAATTTGTTTATTTTATAACACTTATTGATATTTTCATGGTCATCCCATGTTTTGAAATGTTTTTCAAAGGACATAAATATTAATAGGGTCAATTTTGGGATCTAGGTAAATCCATGATGTCTATAACATGGAACTATACATGTTTCATTTTTAAGAGTTTTTATTATATAAAAAAATGGAAACTGAGTTTAAGTGTATGCTTTGTAATATTTGAGACGTAATGTAATTGTTATAACCTATTTATCTAAAGTTCTAAACCTAAAAAGATCGTCTAAGTGAATTATTAACATAATTCAGGATTATGTAATGTTTAAGGTTGGGTCCTTATATGGAGACTGTAACATTCCTTATTTTTAAATTGAAACACTATGTTCTATGGTGTACATAATCCACCACATTGAGCCCACGAAAAAAACTAAATATTATTATTTAAATGTAATTAGTAGAATATAATAGTTATAATGGAGGGTACAAAAAATATTAACTAAATTATCAAAATCTATTTCACATTTGTATAAAGAATTAATTTTTTGACCAATTAATTATAAATGAAAATAAATCTCTTTTTAAAATAAAAGGAATTGTTTTCTCGAAAAACTGCTTAAATGTGTACAATTTTTTTATACTAATATGAATAAAAAATCTTTCTTGATGTATTATATTAATAAAATTTATATATATATTAAATTTAATAAAATATAAAAAATTGATATTATATATTTTCAAGATATTTTATAAGAATAAATCAAATTTTAAATAAAAAAGTTTTATTTTTATGAAATAGCATTTTCCCTTATTTTAAAGGCACACTTATTTTTAATATAATTTATTGATATTTTATAAATTAAATTTGAAAAAAAAATCTTATTTAAAATTTTATTATTAAAATTTAATTTTGTTTAGTTTTTTCTGATGAGATTCATTTTTTAATGAATAGTGAAAAAACAATTTATTTTAATTGATAATATATTTTTATTACGAGTTATTTATGTTGTAAGATTATATTTTAGACTGGTTGAAAATTTTATTTAGATAAATATTTTATTATTTAATTAAATTAATGTTAATGGACTGATTTTCACATTTAATTTTGAAATAAATTCTTTTAAATCTTTTGAGTGTTTTTTACTTTAAAAACCTATTTTCGCGTTCCATCAACGATATTAAATTTTTATTCAATTTGTGGAATTTTTGTGATTAGAATTTATAAAAAAGGGTTTTTTATTTTTTAATCAGAAGGTTTAAATATAGTAAATAGGTCCCAATTATTTTTTAAAAAATTTGATTAGTAATTTTAGTTATTTTTTATTATGATAGTTAAGGGTAAATCGAGTAATTAAGTGGAAAAATAATATTACAAATATAATGAAATTAACCTAACATATTTTATATCATCGTTGGATTGTTATTTACACAAAAATCATATTTGGAATGAAATATTTACCTTTACCACACACATGGATGAGAGTATGAAATTTATAATGTTATATTCAATGAAAAGATAATTTTATCACACTTTTGTTTTTATGAAGTGAAATATATTTAATATGGGATTGTATATGGGATCATTTCACCTATAAATATTCTTTTTGAAATATAAAATTATTTTATTTATCATGATATTTTTTATATTTTTAGAGAATAAATTTTTAAATTAATGGATTTCTCAATGATGATGCGGTAAATGTTTATTTATTGTAAATATCAAATAAATGATTTTAGAAATTCTAAAATAAATATAGTTTTAGGTTATTAATGTCATAAAATAATTTTTTAGATTAATTTTACATGTTAGAGATGTTTTATAAATATTAATATGAATTTACCATCTTGTTATGATATTGTTAAAAAGTTATGTAATGAATAGTGTCAAAAGTGACATTAATGATATTTTAAATGAAATAATATTTTATAAAATAATATAAAATTATTAACAATATAAAATTTATAAAATATATTGGTATAAGTATTAAAATTTATTAAATGACTCGGTAATTGGTTGTTTTTCATTTTATTGTAATTATATTAACCCTAAATTTGGAAATTACCTGATATCATTGTAAGAGTTAAAAGGGTTAAAAAACTAAATAAGTTTCAAAAAAAAATAAAAAACTATCTTATTATCAGTTTATGAACCAATTTAGACCCATTCCTATCTGATATTAAAAATATATCACTTTGGAACCATTTTAAATATAATAATAATTTATATTAATTAAATATTTTAAAAAATCCCAGGAGTTTCCCTCTTTTTTTTCTTTAAAAGAGAACCCATTATTATCATTTTAATACACTATAAACCATTTTTGTTCTAAAAATATACGTAAATACCTTTATATAATCCATCCACATATTTTAGAGGACTTAGTTTTGGCATAACACTATCCATATAGGTTTTAAGGTTTGAATTAAAGGAGATCATCCAAAGAAGAGGCAATGTTTTTAATTAAGTGTTTCTATTTTGTTTCATCTTCCACATCCTTAGAATATTTTTACACCATGATTAAATAATAAATATATTGTCCCCAATATACTTATATGTTATAATTTTTTTATCACCACCTAAATCCATCTCTACTACTATAAAATTAAAAAATAATTATCGTTCGTGTGTACGGAGAACCACCGCCTCACGAACAGATATATTTCATTGTCCCCACCATCTCTCAATAATAGAAAAAATGATGGAATTAAATATTAAATATTATATTCATAAAATATTGTTAGTATTAAAAGATAATATATCATATACTTTATTACCTTTCCATCCGTATGTAAATGATAACATCATTCATGCTTACGTGTGAACTATAACCTCTACGAAGCGATGTGATTATTTTTTCACCAAAAAATCGCATGAATGATATATATATATATATATATTATAAATATGAAATTAATGATAATATTATAATTATAAAATTATCGAATATTACATAATTCATTTCATAACGATCATAGAAAAACAGAAAATTTACTCTTGCATACGTAAGACTTATCATCACCAACATTGTAACATAGTTAATTTTTCATATAGATATTTAATAGATGGATTTAAAATTATAATTTATGTATAAATTTGTATTATTATTAATGAATATTCTTTAGTAGATTATGAATTAATATCATGTTTACAATAGACATCAAAACCATGTCATTTTGGACTTGTGTACTAAATATCATTATAACATTCAATGTGAAAGTAAATAATTATTTATTATTATAACATTAAAAAAAGGGATATAAACATAATATTAAACTTTAAAAGGTTATAAATTAATTAAATAATTAATAGAAGATTATTTTTCAGGATGATAAAGAATATGTGTAATGAATCAGATTCAAGGTAAGTGGGTTCATCTCAATCTCCTTTCATTGATGCATATCTTGATGTTATACACACACCTTATTTTATGCGGTGTATATAAAACCACATTGACAAATAATATCATGAACATATTTATTATCATATTATTTATTTTTTTGTTAAATTTTATTCATTCATAGTTATTATGAATCAAATGTTCAATGTGTTATTGGACCCCTTGATTGTATAATGATTTTGTTATCACATATTTTTCTCCATGTCAGTATTCATGATTTTATTTTATATTTTTATGTAATAAAAGTATTATAAATGAAATATTATGTCAATTTTTAATTTCATTAAAAGGTTTTGAAAAAGGTAACTATTTATGATTTCTATATGGAATGTTTAACTTCCTTTACAAACCAAAACAAAATAGTTTTCTTTTTTTAATATATATAGTGAAAACAACTTCTCTACTACCATGACCATTATTTGGTATTTGGATTCCTCTAATGGACTTCATGTTTTTAAAAGAGTACAAAAACCTTAATTTCCCTTTTTTGGTGTTTTGTTAATAAAAATGGGTTTTAAATAGGGAATGATTATTTCAATTTATTAAAATACCTTCTTCTTATTCAAAACAAAACTTTATAAGTGAAATGTTGAAAATCGAAGCCTTTTATGTGTTATTATTATATAATGGTACATGTATATTTGATATGTTGTTATGTGATAAACCATTTATGGTTGGTTTTGTGATAAATCATGGATGGGTGGTTACATTATAACCTCAAATGCATTGGGTATAGAAGTCATTCGTATGGATATCCCATTTGTAATAGTGAAATGTATGGAAGTAGACCACATGGTTATTCCATTTATAAGAGTGACAATAATATTATGTATCAATGCAAATTTATGAATTTTCAATGCTTACTAAGTGTTTTATGATAATCTTGAGATTATAAAAAAGATATCAAATGAGATTATTTTAAATTGAATGTATTTATTACTTGTTATGGGTAAAATTTATTAATTTATGATAAATGTTTCATGGGTTTAATTTTTATCAATTGACTAATGGTTTATTTTTTTTAAATCCCTTATATGAATATTTATGATCATTCAATGTTTTTAATTTTTTTATAGGATATAAGGATTAGTATTTATGTGGTGATGTCATGTTGAATTTCATGGTTTGTTTTCATAAAAGTGATCATTATTTATATTAAATGTTTTAGATTTTGGAAAAATGGATAATGTTTAAATGTTTACACTTTTTATTGTTATGGATTTTTAATTAATGATTAATGGACTAATTCTATAAATCTATTATCCAAAAAAGATCATCAATGTGAAATAATATAAAATTCTGGACCTAACTCTTGATTAGGTAAATTTTTCTATCGTCTATTTATATATAGTGTCTGTAAAATAAACAGGTCTCATTTTCATTTCATCATTTCATCAATGAAAACCCCATTGAAAGAGAAATGGGTCTCATAATAATATAATCATGGTATAACTAGTGCATTGAAAATTAGTTTTAAAATTATATTAACATATCAAACATAAACCATTAAGGGAAATAATAATAATAATATCCATGGATCATATCCCCAATAATGAAAAATTAAACTCAAATAATGTCATCTTAGATAGAAAAAAATTGAAATTTTGAAAGAAAACATGGCACATTTCTTAAGGAAAATATATTTCCGTTGAATATAAATTTTTAAAACATAAAACATTATGAAAATAATATAATTTGATAATAACCTTGAAAAATTAAAAATGGATATTTTTTTATCATTTAATACATTTATTAATGAAAATATCCTTTCCACTTTGAAAAACACTTTTTAAAATACAAGACACTTTGTGATTTATTCTCACATCAACATCATTTACTTTAAATACAAAAAATTTCAAAATATTAAGGATAAAATTATATATGAAAATAAATTGTGATAATTCTGATGGAATATTGTAATCATTGATCACTCATGATGGCCAGAAATACTGTTCATGTCAAACATGTAAAAAATAATAATTCTCTTCACATTTTACATAAAACCTAGATGAGGAGTCTTTTGGAAAATGAAATGAAGATACCATTAAAACATTCTTTTAAAATCGAAAAATTGTTAAAATTTTAATCTAATAATTTTAGGTTAATAATAAAAAAATTGAGAATATTTTAAGAAAACATGGTTTTGAAAGAAAACTGATTTCTTGCTGAAGGAGAAAATAAATTTAGGTTTTCTAAAAAACAATTTCCCAATTATCATAATTAACGATAAGTAGAAAAGATGGAAAAATTACATGAAAACATCTTTAAAAACATCATTATTATAAAATTTATAAAAATTAATAAGATTTTGATCATTATATTTCATCATTTGCAATATTATCATAAAAAATCCTGATAAATGATGAAATTGTATTGTAAAATTGTTACCTCTTTGTAAACATTGAATCATAAGGCCCATGAAGGGATAACATAAAACGAGAGATAAAAAATAATGAGGGAGAATAAATTAATTATATTATATGTAAAATTGGTTTTATATACACCTATTTAATGAATATTGGTGCATAACATAACGTTCATCTCAAAGAAGGAAAATTGAGATAGAATCCCTTACTACATGGGTAACATTTGATTAATAATTACAATGAAAGAATACATTAAATGAATCATATAATAACTATAAAATTATTAGATTCATGATATGAAATTTCAAAGGGGTATTTTATACAAATCATAAAATAGGATAGGTGTATACCATAATATACATCCCAAAAAAATAAAATTAAGACAAAAGTCCATTACAACATTGCAAATTTTGAAACCATGATTCCCACGAAAGAGAGTTCAAAAAATAGATATTTAAATCCTTAAAAATTTAATTTTATTAACAATAAAATCTATTTCTATGAATTATATATAACATGTAATAAATTATGGTTTTGAATATAATATATATCTTAAAGAAATAATTTTTAGATAAGAAAAAACCCATACCATAAGTCTTGACTTCAGTTGTACACATTCAACCGTCATGTATAATAAATATAAGATTATTATACATATATTACATAATTATAAATATATATTTCATACCATATATTTTTTTTATTATTCCCTTTAATTAGCAACTTATTAATATTTCCATGTTAAATTATCATTTTGGGTAATAACCACTTTGTTTTTCATATAGGTTTGGAATTATTATATTTTTCTTCATACTTCAATCATGGTTCCCACATATACAGAATTTAAATGATGATATAATTATAATATTTATTCAATAAATATGTATTTATTGTAATCCATAATATTTATTGATAGGAAATTTAATACAACCTTCATGGAAACAGTATAGCATACGTACATGTTAATGTTGTTTCCATTTTCATATAGTATTGAGAGAAACAAAATTAAATTATATATATATATATATTCAATTAAAAATAACTTTTATGTCATATATATCAAATATAATTATTAAACCAATCCTTAATTTATTCTATGTAGTCCCCCATATAGAGGAACGATGTTATCGTAATCCCAAAAAATGGAATGAAAGAATGTATGTGTAATATAATAATTAAAATAATAATACTAACATCATTAAAATAATTTTTATAAAATATAAAATATAAATAAATAATTACTCCCAACCATTAATGGTAGAAATGGATAAACAAGAAACTTCAGTTTTTAAGGCGGTAGTCCATTATACACAGGAATGTTGATTTCATAACCCATTTAATAGAACTATGTAAAGATATTGATCATAACCATAAAATTTCAACTAACAAGTATATGTAATATACTTATGTTATTAAATAATAATGTTATAATTAATATTTAAGGAGTGGGAGGTATAAATAAAATGAAAACGATCGTTGATAAATGATACATTCTTTTCGGGTATCCTCTGTTGGTTTTCAAAAAAGCATTTCATGGATAGATTTCTGTATAGAATTAGGATTAAGGATGAAGGTAGCAATATTTTGAAGTGATTTTTATGTATTGTGGAACCAAATAGGTGTGAATCCGTGAATAAGGTAGGATATGTGGTATCCTTTTATATGTTCGAGAGATGACATAGTTGTTGTTTTTTAAAAACAAATAAGTGATCCAATGTTTTCCTCATAGAAAAGGAGACTGAAATTATTAAATTTAAACCTTATACATGGTAATTTATAAATTATTCTTGAAAATAGTTTTTAGACAATTTCTTAGTTAAATTTATCCCATATTTGTATTGTTTAATCCATGATAAACTCTTTTTCCCTTAACCGCAGTATATTTTTTATTATACGGACTATTAATTTTAATCATAAAGTATTTTAGTCTTATTATAAATTATTAATTATTATGATTCTAAATATATAATCATTTTTTCAATTTCTATTCACAAAAGGGTAAAAATAATTTATAATTATTCATGTAAACGTGATGAGATTGCAGGGTTTTAAAGAAACAAATAATCAAAAGATTACAAGGTTTTAATATCCAATTTCAATTAAAAATTGGATCTAATCCCAAAAATTAGATTAATTTATATATAATTTTACTTAGTATACTTAAAAAATATAAATATAATTTACCTTTCTAAATAATTTAGATGAAAATAATACTTTTAATTATAATTCTATATTTTTCACTACTCATAAAATAATGAATCATTTTTCAAAAATCCCAAAAATTAACCCATTAATAATTTAGATATTATTATTTCAAAAATTATTTCTATATTCTAATATTAATTTTCTAAAAGTGAAAATATTTATTTTTAAAATAAATTCAATAAAAAAATACGACCAAACCACTTTAAGAAAAATGAAAATTTTAAGTGTAAAATTGGGGTTACTTTTACCTCCTATATGAAAAACATAAAATATTAATGTTAAAAACATTATTGAATATAAAAATTTCATAAATATCATTAAAAAGAGTCTTTGTTTATTTATTGATATAAAACACACTTGTGTATATGAAAATAGTTTTTCTTAAAAATAATATTTTAATTTTCAGTAGGGTTATATTTTTCATTTCCAATTAATTATTCATCAACGAATTAATCATATAAACATATGTAAAACATATTTTCCTAATTTAGATAATATTGCGAATACCCTCCATTCTAAAGGCTATTTTATAACTATAATATTAATGTTTAATATTTAAATATTATGTCTTGTTTGGTTAAATCATGGTTTTGTTTGTGGGGCACGCTCGACTGGGACTTGTGTATAAAAAAAGACAAATATAGTATTGCATATAACACTAGAAAAACACATTCTTTCTTAAAATATCAAAAATAACAAATATATTTGAAAAAAATAACTAAATCTTGGGGTATTACATTCTACCCCCCTAAAAATTAATTTCTCCCTTTAAATTCTTATCTATCATAAATGCTCAGACATTTGAAAATTATATCATAGGGACTCACATCATAGAGATGAATAACAACACTACCCTTAAAAGGGAGTGCTTTAAAAACTGTTCATAACATTTTTTCTACCTAGAACATTGGTGGGATGTGAGGATTCATACATGGAATAAAAGCGTAAATAATTATAGTGAGTGATAAAGAACACAGATCACAAGAATTTGGGTAATCTTGAGAAATTTAATAACCAAAAAACTCTAACCCAAATAATAACGAAACTTCCATTGTTATCATAAAAATGATTATTACAAAACATAATTTTATGTCAAGACCGTTATATGAATTTTTAGGAATTTTCATGAGAGGATATTCATACATGATTTCATTAAATTTCATAAGAACAAACTCACAATATGTTTGTTCTTTGATCAATTTTCTAATCATCTATTTCACCAAAAAATGATTATGAATTTTTTATTCACGAATCAAAAACAGATAATAATATCCATAGATAGAGTAAGAATAAAATTTTTCTAACTTTAGTTATCATCAAAACTAAATGGAAAACATAGGTTATCCAATATGCCTAAATAATCATGTCGTGAAATAATAAATTATTCTCTCAAACTTCATTAAATGTTCAACAAAAACTTTTCTATAATTGGTTAACCTTTTGAGCCTTCTGAAAGATTAAAATCCATAACATTTTAATTAAGGTCAAAATATTTTTTTAAAATCAACATAGCATGGATCCCCCATATATCCTAAACTATCTCATAATTATCACATAACCCACTTGTGAATATTTTAATAATGTATTCTCCTAAAACATGGCAGTATCCTATAATATCATAAAACCATACATATATCTTCAATTCTTTCATAGAAAACATATTTTTTGAGATATTCCTTAAATCCAAAAATGTTTGTAACTCCTTCAATTATTACATAAACCAATTTTTCAACAAATCATTAAATTGTTAAACGGTTAATAGTGCTATCCAATTTACATTATTCTAATAAAAAATCAATTTATCCAAACTAAACACCATTCTCTGAACATCAAGAATAAATTAAGGGTTATATTCTACTAATAAAAAAGTTTCCTCCCCATTACATCACTTTCCTAATACATCAATTCAATTTAATATATTATTTAAAAATCATATTGAGAAACTCTTATGTAACAATACATTAATGTTTTTTTATTCTAATAACGAAAATACCACCCCTAAATGTATAATTCTTTGAATACCATTAGAAAAATACATTAATTATTACTATTTCCACATAAACTATAAACCAATATTTTTCATATTATTCATTATCACTTCTTCCTTTCATATTTCTTTTTTAGTATGTTCATCATAAAAAACATAACCAATATTGATTCCCCCTTGCTAATTTTATTCACAAAATTTCCTCTTTGGATATAAATTTTCAAAATTCTCATACATTACACATTTATATAATTAATCCACTGATAATATCTTAGGGAGACCGAAATTCCCTTCCATTTTTTTAAACGAGCTCTTTATTTTTACTTTATAGTAACATTCTTTTTGTCCTTTCCACTGTAACATGTATGCCCATTACTATAAGTCATTCACTTAGATTCTTCCTTCAAAATTCCTGACATAGATATATAAAAATATTCATTCTTATGTGTTTAACATCACCCACATTCTCAATAAACTATTTCCTTCTCTTCTCTGGTGAGTCTACCAGTAGTTTAATGTGCACCTTGTTAATCATGTTCTGTGAAAACTGATTGAGCATAAAAACAACATACATTACATCAGTTATCATCTCATTTGGATAATCACTAGTGAAATTTTCCAACACATACAATGTTATCCCAATTACTTATAGTTCCCTCCATTGAATAGGAAAAGAAATCATAGTCTAACAAACACTAATGAAAATTTAAAATCACATAGTCTAAAAAAATTAATTTGGATGTCAAAATATACAAACTTTTTTAATCTATGACACGTTAGGTTTCTCATTTTTAATTATTAATCATTATCTATTTAAATACTTGATGATAGTTTATAAAGATATTTTTAATTTCAAAATAATATTCCACACGAGTGTCATACTTGGTGTTTAGTGTAACATGTTGTCATGCACTAGTTCCCGATCATGTTAAAGGTCAATATGGTGTTTTTTGGGTTATTACCCCTAGGTACCTCTACAAATCCAAATCCAAACATTGTATTCAAAAATAGATATATTTCATGGTAACAAATCATTGTACCCTTTATCATAATTCAAATTTATTTTCCTATACTTTGACTAATCCTTAGACTAATCCTTAGAGACATCCCTAGACATATCATTAGAAATATCCCTCGGGTTATCACTAATTTTTTATCATCCTAGAATGCATAGGCTAAATAAGGCCATTTCAATGATACCAATTATTGGGATCGAGGCTTCTAATACATTGATAATATATCTTTTTATATTAATATTCATTACATTATAAAAACACGAACCGTAGGATTATAATAGTTTAGTTATTTTAGAATCATGGAACACAATCTTATAATCTGGGGATATATCATCAATGGTTCCAAAAATGATTTTACAATTTATTAATCTTCATATACATAATCTAAAAAAACCTATCATCATAACATGGGGAAATGAAACCTAATAAAGTGTGATATCAAATGCTGAGATGTGTTAAGAACAATAGATATCAATCTATGTTCATATAAAATCATAAGATATTCATAAGGGTACATGATAATGATTATAAGTTTTGAAGTTCATACCCAACCTATCACAGATCCAAAACATTGGTCAGGCATAATGATTGTCAGTTCATAAGACAAGATTCAGAAGGGAATAAAAAAATGATCCATGGGGGAATAAATATTGGATAAAAAATAGATTTTGGGCGTACAAATATGAATAGAAATTATTAAGTCAAGGATACCAAGAAAGACATTATTAAAATGTTAGGATTGGTATAACCTTATATATACCCACTTCGTGCTTGGGATGACCTCTCATGTACCCTCATTCAGGATTGGGAGGACCACCCATGTACACTTCTTTTAGTAAGCTTCACCTATTGGGCATGGCACACCACCATCACCAGGGGAATCCCTCTCTTCATAGTGTAATGGGTTCCCTACCCAAAACCATTTTAAGATATAAATTTGCATACTAAATAATATTCACTTCCAATTCCTGTTACGAATCGAGATTTTTGAATAAAAGGTTTTCCCTAAAAACGTGTCTTATATTTTTTTGAACTCAACAAAACTATTACACATTAATAATGAAGTGGGTATCACTAAAATGTGACTATTGGTTTTAGAATATTATATAATTGTTGTTCAATTGTGACTTTGGTTCTATATGAATATTAGAAGAAATACTCTTAATAATAATTTTAATGTTATAATTAGTATTTTAAATAGAAATTATAATGGTTAATCAATTGAGAATGAAGTCTTGATGGCATCATCCAGTAAAATCTTATTGTGTGAAGAAAATATTTTGGATCTAGGGATGGAGGTAGTGTCATTGGTATTAACTCTTGAACAATCCCAATCTGAACTTCAATATGTCAAGCTTGAGTGAAATCCTCTTCAAGATAATTTCAAGTTAGTGGAGATTACTATCCAGGCGATGTTAGTCAAGCCTCCCCATGAGTTTATCAATATCGCTCACCCAAACCATAGGTCATATAAGGGTGATACAGGGGGTTATTCTTCATGTACATACTTACTTATTGTATATTACCTTTTTATAAATAAAATTAGTGTTCTCTCAATTATTGTTTTGAGTTTAGTTTTTCTTAAAAATATGAGAAATTTGATAAAAAACAATTTTGGATAGAAATTGAACATTTCCAAAAATATATAATTAGTATAATTTAAAATGTATTTTCAATAATGTCCATCTTAATGACATATTTTGATTAAAACACTCTTATTTAAATTCCAATGATACAATAATTTTAGTTTTTTCATGTCTCAAATGTTTTACTAAGTATTTTCTTTCCATAATTATTTTTAATAAATAATTATTTTTTTTATTTAAAAGTAAAATTACTCATAAATAGGGAATTATTATGGTAAAATAAACATAATTTCATGAAATTAGCTCATTGAAATTTGGTTAGGCTGAATCTATCATAATTTTTGAATAAATTTTGTTTATTAGTGAATAGTAAAAATACAATTTTCTGTTTTCTGTATGTTTAAGGAAATCATAATTATATAATAAGTATAAAAATTGATGTAAAACTATTTTTAATTAAAATATGATATTAGGTTTCGTGAGTGAAAAATACCATGGGGAAATACCATGGGAAATCCATTTTTTTTCAAATACCAATAATAATGTGTCCAAAAAAATTAAAAAAAACACTCTCACTTTTGCTATAAATACCCATGAATGTATCCATTATATTTCATTACAAATCCATTATCCATTAATATATAATATTATTACCTCTCAATAAATCATTCCAATGTTTCCTCAATCCTTGAAGGTCATGATCATTGAGTTTATGGTGTCACTCTTCACATTAAGGGAAATCCCAACTTCTCTTTTCCTTTCAAGTACCCTTTTTATGTGGTATGTCTTTCATGTTTCCCAACATTGTTCTTTTATACATTTCATTATATCCCTTAACTGTATTAAAAGTTTTTTTGAGTTGGATTCCCATTTCCTTTATTTTTTATTGTTTTCTAAAATCATGTTTTACACCTGTTATATTGATGATTTTGCTTCTCAATATTTCTTTCTTTTTTGCAAGAAATTACTTAATTATATTTTATTAATACAAAAACCAGTTTTTTATGCAGGTATATTCAAATATAATTCAAAATTATTTATTTAATTATGGTATTCACATATATGAATCCCACATTTCTTTTCCATTGATTTAAATTTTCAAAAGATCTTGTTTTTTAGCACTGTCCAAAATACTATGATTTTGAAATAAAACCCATTTAATTTATTATCCATAGCTTATTTATGAATTTTTTTATGATATATGTGGATACAATTAATTAATAAATATGAATGGTGATCCATTAGATCACTCAAATTCATTAGTAAAAAAAATTTATTCTCTTGAGATGACTTCTTTTATGAAATCTTGGTGAATAACCTTTATAATATTTTGGACACTTCTGTGAGAAACCATGGTGATTTTCTTATAAATGCCTTAATGAAATGTTTTATCCCATTTTCTTCATGACATTATTCACGTTATTTTTATTATAATACATATATTTTTACTTTATCATTCATTTTTGAAATTATTCATGTTCTTATAGATAATTCTCAAGATCATTTGTAAATTGTTTCCTTTTTTCCCTTACATGGCCTCATACTCAACCATTCCTTTGATGAATGTCCCCAGGTTATGAGATGTAATAATTATACTTAATATGAGCCTATTATGAATCATTTCATGTTTATTAGAAAAATATTTTCATGTTTTAATGCTTTCATGTATTATGTACCTTATTTCAAAGACACTAAACATTAAAGGATCCATTGTTTGTAAAATTCAATTTGAGTTTTGTAATAAAAAGACAGGATTACATAGTCGGTATTAAAGGATGGTTTAGTTATTATTGTAAATTATTAATTGAAAAATCTAGTAATAACCCTAGGGACATGATAAAATACAGTAAAACATCCTCATATTTTGGTGAAATAAAATGTAAGTAGTTTTCACACAGTTAAATCCATGTCTAGATACAAACAAGAAGATGTTTCTCTGGCATTGATGTATCTCAGTATAAAACCTGAAAACACTCCATTGAGCTAGTCTCAAACATGAACTAGTCTACAATAATAGGACTTTCTGAAATAATTGATTGACACTTATGGGGGATATGTTTGGTTAATCAAAATCTTTTTTATGAACCATTATAAAGGATTTATAGAAAATGTAATAGTTGTTAAACAATAACATATTAAAATATTTAAGAATTATGTTTTATGAAATGAAATAAAATTGTAATTATAATATTATTTAATGAACCATGTTTCCCATTATGGTTTTATTCTTTTAAAAAATGGTGGGAAATGGAGAAACTGCGTAAATGGTGAACGTAATAGACCAAGCAATGACGACCTTCCGATGGAAGCCGAAAAGAAAAACTTTGTGATAATTATTAGTCAAATTACTCAAGTTATTATAAATAATTATTTTTAAGTTGAGATATAGGATACAACATGAAGGTAACAACTTTTCTTTGATTCTTTTATGTGTTAATTACCACCTTCTTTCAGTTGATGTACTGACCCATTAATTACTAAATAATGGATAAGATTTATAGAAAATATCTTTTTGGTACTATTTTGTTCAGAATAAGAGAATGTCACAATAGATGTGCACCTCTAAAAGGTAGAAAGTTATTAGTGGTGAAAAATGGTAAAATACATGAATCAAAGAGGGGATAATGAAATTGTGGAGTGGGAAAAGTTTAGGGGCACCTTTTTTTAAAACAATTCCCTCATTCAATGTGAACATAAATGAAGAAAAAATTACTAGAGCTAAAGAAGAAGGGAAATAAATATATGGGAATAAATTATATGAAAGTCACGAGAATTACCTGTTACGCCTTTAGATTTTTTATGGATACTACAAGGAATGTTAATAGATTTTTTAGTGGACTAAGACTTTATATATAGAAGAATATTTCCAACCAAGACTATAATAACTATGTGAAGATAATGAGTAGTGATATAGAAGTTTAACTAGATTTTGGTGAGATGAATTGATCCCATAGATCAAATGAAAATATGTTTTATTTTCAGACAAAATTGGAGAGGATATTTGATCAGGGAAGAGGAGGAAAGAAAGTGAAACTTTCCACATGTAACAAATTTGGGAAGAACCATTTTATGAACTACCTGCTCGAGAGTGGGAAATGTAATATGTGTGCAAGGGAAGGAAATATTTCTCAGAACTAATGGGATATGAAGTCTAAAATTATCAAAACAAATAATAAAGGAAATGTGTTGGAGGCCCTACCTAAAGTCCAATTCTTCAAGTGTGGACAAATTTTCTAGTTTTCCAATCATTGTCCAAATCCAAAGATAACAAAGGGGAATCACAGTCAACCTCAGCACATTCCAAGTAATAAAGGTTGGGATTTTTCTATCACATCATATTATGTTAAAGTTCCAAATGATTTGGTATCATTTACTCTCATTGTTCTCTCAAATATAAAAATTACTTTTTATTATTATTCTATGAATTCCTTTATATCCTCTAAGTTCAGAAAGAATAAAAAAATAAACCCTAAATTGAAAGAAGTAGGTTTTTCAACAAAGAATCTTTAAGGGAATATCCAATCATCAATAGTGTATAGGAACACTATTATTCACATTTTAAGAACAATCTTATTGAAAATATTTTATTCATTTCCATAATAGAATTCGTCGTTATACTAGGGACATACTAGCTCTAAAATTATAATGCTAATATCATGTGTAGAAATGAAGAAAATATCAATAATATTGAATGAAAACCTATTGTTATTTTAAAAGTATAGTTATCTAAATCTATGTTTTGGCATAAAGCACCTCCCATTTATTTTTTATTGAAATGATTGGTGAGGTATAATAATGAAATTAATTTATAAAAATAGCGAATGTCCCCATAATTCATGAATACATTGATGTATTTACCATGGAGTTACCTAGACCCCCCTAGAAAGAGAGTAATTTTTATCTATTGAACACAAGCCTGGTTCTAATATAATTTCAAAGTCCCAGTATAGAATAGATAATGTCGAATTAGAAGAATTAAATAAGAAACACCAATATATTTTTTGGAAGGGTTTTATCCAACCAAGTGTATCCCCTTTTGGAGCACTTGTTCTCTTTGTGAAGAATAGGGATAGATCAATTCATCTATTCATTGGTTATATATAACCTAATAGGATCGTAGTGAATAAAAAGTATCATCTTCCATGGATTGATTATTTATTTTACCGGCTACATGGCACTCAATTATTTTCTTAGATTGATCTTCGATCTAGTTAACCTTAATTGAGGGTAAAGGAAGAAGATATTATAATTACTGTCTTCTAATTAAGATATGGAAATTATGAGATGGTTTTTATTCCCTTCATCATGAATAATGATCTTTCTCTTTTTATGGATTTTATTAATAGAGTCTTTATGGATTACATTGATAACTTTTTGGTAGTTTTTATTGATGATATTATGATATATTCAAAAAGTAGTGTGGAGTATGAGGATTATCTAAGGGTTATATTTTAAACTCAGATAAAGGAGTGTCTATTTAGAATGTTAGGAAATTGTGAATTTACTTTAAAAAATGTTTATTTCTTAAGGAAAACTATAACCATTGATGGAATATTAGATGACCTTAGAAATACAAATCGTATAGAGGAGTGTAATCATCTTAAAATGGTAACTTGTATTTCTATTTTCCTTTTTTTTGAAGGGTATTAATAGAGTTTTCTAAAAAAAATTAAACATATTTATGATCAACAAATATCATTAACTCGAAATGACTCAAAATCATATGGACAAAGGAGTGTAGAGAAAGTCTCTAAGAGATAAACAAGACATTTGTTACTACACCCATGTTTACTCTACACTCTATCGTAGAAGGATTCGTTAAATTTAGTGATTCATCTCTAAAATGGAATAGGTGTGTCCTCATGGAAAATGTAAATGTGATTACTTCTGCATCTTGATAGCTAAATCCTCATGATCAGAACTATCATATGCATGATCTAATGCTTGCTGCAACTGGGTTTTTTTGAAGGTATGAAGGCACTATCTTTATGTGGAGAAATGCGACATATACTCTGACCACAAAATTTTGAAGTGTATTTTCCCACCATTGGAATTGAACATGAGATGGTGGAGATGGTCAAAAATTCTTAAAGACTATGATTTTTGAATTCATTATCAATTTATAAGAGTAAACAATTTCATAGATGCATCAAGAAAGAGAGACCATATTGCGCTACAAATTATGAGTATTCATGGAGGTTCATTGATCAATGACCTAGTAATACTGGACATTGGAATCACAAGGTAAGGTACATCATCTACCCTATCCAAAATGTTTTTTCCATTCTTATTACTATTTAAGAATAAGAAATATAAAAAATAAGTTCCTTTTTTATAAATGATGATGGGGTCTATGAAGAATGGGATGTTTCCAATGTTCAATATAGGTCAAGAAGGTGTATTAAAATTTCATACAAGGATATATGTTCCATATATTCCCGAAATAAAGAAGGAACTGGTGGATAATTCTCATAGATCTACATTCCCTAAACATCCAGGAAGAACTAAACTATTTAGAGACCATTGTGATCATTATTGGTGGGATAAAATGAAAATGGATATTGATGAATACATTATAAGGTTCTTGGTGGTTCAACAAGTGAATTAAAAGTGAAAAATTCCTATTAGGGTATTACAAACACTACCCCTACCATCATGGAAGTGATATAATATCTCTATGGATTTTGTAACTAGCCTTCAGAAATCCTCCAAGTGAAATAATTTGATATGGGTTATAGTTGACCGTAACAACCAGATTTACAATTTTATATCTATTCAGGATGATTCTTCTATTGAAAAACTTTCCAAGATATACATAAAGTAGGTGGTAAGGTGTCATAGAGTTTCTCTTTATATCGTTTCTGATCTTGATCATTGGTTCACATCAAAATTCTAGAGAAGTATTCAACAAACTATAAATA
This sequence comes from Viscum album, assembly GCA_963277665.1. Taxonomy (NCBI): domain Eukaryota; kingdom Viridiplantae; phylum Streptophyta; class Magnoliopsida; order Santalales; family Viscaceae; genus Viscum; species Viscum album. The sequence goes on from OY728121.1 coordinate 1,209,506,766, forward strand.
ATGAATTAAATTTCAGTATAACCTATCACCATTAAACTAATTGCTAATCTGAAAGGATTATTCAGACACTTTAGTACATGATAAGAACATGATCAAAGGATGTTAATGGTGAATGTGATCAACATATCCTATTAGTTGATTTCTCATACAACAAAATCTACCATTTGAGTACTAAAATGGCGCCCTATGATGATCTATATGGTAAGCGATGTAGAACTCCTACTTTTTGGGATAAAGCGAGTGAGTGAACTATTCATGGGCCTAATATTGTTCAATAGATGACATAAAAGGTTAATTCTATCCAATAACACATAAAGTCAGCTTAGATCTAGAAAAAGTGATTTGCTGACAATTTTCATAAGGAAATCATAGAAATATGTGAGGATGAAATATCCACCTTGTCAATTTGTTGTAGAGGGACCCTAAATATGATGAAGCCACATGGGAACTATAGAAGTATGTGAGGAAGAAATAACCAAACTTTTTTTCTTTGGAGTACACAAATTGAAAAATTGTGGATTAAATTTCTTACATGGGAAGAATTTAATAAAACGCACATTTTGAATAAAATTTGTTCCCTGAAAATGTGTGTTATATTATTTTATACTAAATAAAACTATATCACATCAATAACAAATTATGTATAATTAACATTTGAACCTTGGATTTCAAATGTTGTTTAAAAGTCAGTAAATTATGATAATTGGTCAATGTGACCCTTTAAAACAATACACTTAATAATATTATTAACCTTCTAATCAGTATTACAAATAAAAATGTTAATGGTTTGTTAATGATGAAAGAATAGTTGATTGCCTCATTCTGTAGTATCATGTCATATGGAGACCATTTGGAAGATCTTGGGAAGGAGTTTGAATCACTAGGATTCACTCTTAACAAATCCAATTCTGAGCTTAAATGTTTTAAACATTAAGGAAATCATCTTTGGGAGAAGTTCATGTTTGTGGAGATTATCACTCAGGAGATGTTAGATGAGCTCCCCATGAGTCTATCTCTATTGCTCACCTCACAATTAGGTAATATAATGGTGTTATAAGGGCTTATGTTTCAATGTATTATTTAAATATTATATAATCCATTTTTTATAAATAAAATTTTTGTTCCATCAACTTTCGTTTTGAGTTTGGATTTTCATAAAAAATCGATGAATTTGAAAAATTGATTTTTTGGATAGACATTTTACTTTTCAAAATAGATATTATTATTATAATATAATAATGTGTAATCACTATTACCATTTTTAATGAAATACCCCGATTAAATAACTATTTTTTAAATTTAAAAGATAAAATAAGTTTATTTTTTCCATGTGTCAAAAATTTTACTATGTATTTTTTTCCGCTACCATTTTTAATAAATTTTGATTTTTTTATTAAAATAAAGAATTTATCATAGTTATAGAATTATTATGATAAAATAAACACCATTTTCTGAAATAATGTTGTCAAAATTAGGTTATTCTGAAATTATGACAATTTTCTAAAATATTTTGTTTTCTATGAATAGTAAAAATTGATTTTTGAGTTTTTGATATGTTTAATGAAAACATATTGATATAAAAAGTTATATAAATGATGGTAACCTCATTAGTATTAAAATATGATATTATTTTTCCCATTTTTCCAATTCAATGAGAAAATACCATTGAAAATTTCATGGTTTTTCAGTTTCAACTACTGAGGTATGTATGGAAATTTATAAAAACTCCTTCACATTTGTTATAAATACACACCTATTTCTCCGTTACATTTTTTTACCAATTCATTATCCATGAATATGTGACATTATAACTTCCTATGGAGTCCTCCCAATATGTCCTCAGGCCTCCAAGGTCATGGTCTTTGAGTTTTAAATGCCACTCTTCAATGTAAGGGAAATCTCAACTTCTCTTTTCCATTCAAGTTGACTTTTTATGTGGTATGTATTTAATGTTTCAAAACTATGTTATTATGTCAATTTCATTATATAAAATTATTAATATTATCTTATTTTCGTGATACCACCTTACCCTTTATTTTTAATGTTTACTCAAACCATGTTTTAAACCTGATTTGCTGCTGATTTTACTCATCAATATTTCCTTCTTTTTTACAAGAAATTATTTTATTTTATTCAATGAATAATGTAACCAATTATTTTTCCATGTATATTAACATATATTTTAAAATGATATATTTAATTCTAGTGATAAAATAAATAAAACCATCTTTCCTTTTTCTGTTGTTTTATAATGACAAAATGATCACATTATTAAGCACTATCTAAAACACCATGTTTTTTATATGAAACTGGTTTATTTTATTATGAAAGGATTATTTATGAAATTTATATTATGATATATGCGGATCTAAATAATTAATACATATTATGGGTGTTCCCGGATATTTCTCCAATTTATTAGGCAACGAATTTAGTATCTAGAGAGGTCATGTTTGGCGATACCTTGGTGAATAACTTTTGTAAATTTTAAGACACCGTAGTGAAAAAACATGGTGATATGATTATGAACAAATCAAATAAATGTTTTAACCACATTTAATTGTTACGATTATTGTTCCTTTAACTATAGTGTATATCTTTCTCCTTTTCTCCTTCCATTATGATTTTCTTCATGTTCTTATCTATAATTATCATGATCACTTGTAAACCATTTCCCTTGTTTTTCCTTATTAGGCCCTATGCTCCCCCTTCCCTTTGATGTATGTTTCCAGGTTATGATGTGATGTAATTGAATATAGGATAAACCTATTATGAATCCTTTCAAGTTGATTAGAATATTTTTTTTCATTTTTTCATTTATTAAGTACCTTATATCAAAGACCGTAAACATTAAAAGATCATATATCTCTAAAATTCTATGTAATGTTATGTAATAAAATGGTGGGATACCATCCCTAAAACCCTATCTAACTTAACCATGTTCACTTCCCATTCAATCTATATGTAATAATCTTTACCCAATTCATTTAAGGCAGTCATAGGTATCACCTATAAAAGGTTATTTCATAACTAACATCCATGATTATAATATAACAATCATCTAATAATGGAAAATCATAGCAAGGTGTGCCACAATATCATAAATCATTCATCCCATTCAAACCCATTAATTTCAATTTGATTCATAAAAATTTAATCATTTCATATCAAATGTAAAATAAATTAGCCTCAAAATAGTTTAATCATTTCTTAAATGCATAACCTATATAAAATGAAACGTGTTTCATAAAAATATTATCATGGTATAACTTTTGGAAGAGAAACTATTTTCTTAAAAATATTTTCATCATAAACATACACGATGAAAACTAATAATAAAACTGAAATCCCTCGATAATATCCCAATTAAATCATATTTAATCCCAAATATTTTCATCATAGATGGAAAATAATTTTATGGGACTACTTTGGACATTTATTGAGGAACATATTTTTTTTTGAAAAAACATTTAAAACATAAAACATTATAAAAACACTTTTCTTTTAAAATAACCGTGAAAACTTATAAATTGTCATTTTAAAAATTATTTAAAATATTTTTATAGTAAAATGCCATCTCCACTTTGTGAAATGATTTTTGATAAACAAAACAAATTCAAAATCCTATTCAATAAGAAATCATTTAGTTAAAATATTAAATTTTTTAAAATAATAAGGAAATTATTTAATTTTAAAAGAAAACTAATTCATATAATGGATTTCTGAAATCTATTAGTTGTCATTATATTAAGAAATAATATTCATATTCTTTATATTAAAAACAATATTCCATTCACATTTTTGGAATATTCTAAATGGGCATTGTTTTGGAAATTGACATGAAGATTCCATTAAAAAAATAAAAATTCAAGAATGTGTAAATATTAATTTTAAAAATATTATGGAAAAATTAAACATTTTTTAAAACATTTTTTTAAGACAATATTTTGAAAAAAAATTGATTTCAGACCAATGGGAGAAATAATGTAGGGTTTTTATAAAAAAGGTTCTCAATTATAATAATTCTCAAATAGTGGGAAAAAGGATACTAAAACATTATTATTAAATCTATAATCATAGGTGTATAATATTAATGATAATTCAAATTAGTTATATCATGATATTTCAACATTGGAAACCTAATCATAATCAATCCATACAAATGATGACATTGTAATATAATTTTTTTTTCTACATTGGTAACACTATATCATAAGAACCCGGAAGGAATAAGATAAAATGAATCATAAAATATCATTAGTGTGAATAAATTAATTATATGACACATAAAAGTGTTTTTATATACATCTCACAGATGAATATAGCAGTATAACATAACATATGCCTCAATGATCGAAATATTGAGGAAGAAATCCCTTATTTCTTGAGAGGCATTCAAATTGTAATCCCCTTGAAAGAATAAAATTAAATGAAACTTATAATATCATTATAATAATAATATTAATCATATAACACAAAAAGTTTATATTATATTCACCTCATAAAAATGGTGTATAATATAGAATATGTGTTAAAGAATAAAAATTGTTACAAAAATATCTTACCACTTTTGATACATTAAAACCCTAATCCCCAATTAAATAGAAATAATAATATATATTTAAAACCCCATAAATTTATATATATTGAGAAAAAAATATATTCATTGAAATTATATACACCACACAACAAATATAGTTGGTTAATATAGAATATATCTCACAGAAATAAAATTAAGATGAGAAAAAAACAATACCTTAATTATTGACATCTATCATACATATTCAACCCTAATGTATAATAAATATATGATTATTAGACATATATTTAATAATAATACATATATATATATATCATACCATATATGATTCTCTTATGACCTTTTATTACACTTTTTTTAACAATTCCATGTCAAAGTTATGTTTTGGGTAATAACTACTTTTCTTTTTGTATTTTCATGGAATTTTTATTTTTTTCCATCTGACATAGATCATGGTTTAATAGTATTAAAAATTTAAAAAATTACATAAATTTTCTAAATAATAATTACATATTTACTTATATTAATTCTTTATATATAGTTATAGTAAATGAAATACCTCATTCATCGAGATGGTATGAAAAATGAACAACATCGGTTCCCATGGAAGTGGTCCTTCGTACACACGGATGATGATTTCATAATCTATATAATGGAATTGTGTTTATTTTTGGGTAATAATCATCAAATAAATACATATATTTATATTTAGGATATTTGGGTTATTATATAATCTTGTTATAAGAATAATTTAATTGGCTGGTGGAAGAAATAAAATAAAAATGCTCTTTAATAAATGTTAGCTTTTTCTGTGTATCCCCTTTAGGTTGGAACTACAGCCATTATTGGTTAAATTTATATTACAAATAATTCATATAAGATTATTTTAGGTGTTTTTTAATGTTCTTTTGGTATTTATATTTTGAACTAAATAGTTTTGAATGTGTAATGAAGGTAAATAGGGGGTGGCCTTTATTATGTGGGTGAGAGGACACACATTGTAATTTTTTTTAAAAATATGTTATACCACATTTATCACTTCTAAAAATGGCCCAAAATGTCTCAAATTAAAACATTACACATGATAATGTGAAAATAGGTCCATATTGTTTTAAAGATTATAGGAAAATTTATCCCTTGGTAAACTCATTTTTACATTAATGGTGGTAAGTAATTTTTTCCTATCTTCACTGTTACTTTTGGTATAAAATTGTGATAGAAATGTTATAAATTATAAATTATTATTAATAAAATTAGGAAATCTATTTTTCCCAGTTCCATACACTTATGTGTTAAAAATTAATTTAAAATTATTTATGAAGTTGAGATGAGAAAATATTATTTTAAAGTGGGAATTAATCCAATGCTAAAAACAAATTACATCCTATTTTGATGTAAAATATATTAAAATGAACTAAATTGGAATAAATTATGCATTGTTGAACTAATTAATCATTAAAAAAAATTTAAGTTTAATATATCATTGTAAATAAATATGGTGAAAATATAGATTTCAATTAAAACTCATTACTTTTCACTCTTCATCAAAAAAATAAATTGTTTCCAAAAATCCAAATAACTCACCCTAATCTATTTTTTATAGTTTTATTTCGAAAATAAATTCTATTTTATCAAATTAACTTCATAAAATTGTAAAACTATAATTTTAATATAATAAAACCATAAAAAGATAAAAAAAAACTTCTTTTTAGACAAAAAGAGTTTTTAACTGTGACATAGGATTTATTATTATATATTATCTATAAACAATATTAGATTAATTTTAACCATTTTATTTAATATATAAATTTCATTAAAATTATTAGAAAATTAAATTTTTTGTATTTATTCTCATAAAACATACTTCTACGCATAATAAAGATTTTTGGGAAAAAATTCCTTTGATATAATAAATGGTTTTATTTTTTATTTTTAATTAATTTTCCCTAAATAGTTAATTATATAAAAATATTTAATTCATATTAACATTATTTATATAACCCACAAAATACCCACCATTCTAATGGCTAATATTTAATTATCATATTAAATAATAATATTTAAATAGTATGTCATGTTTAGTTTAAACTTGATGTTTTGTGTGATACAAGCTAAACATAGAATTGCGTGTAACCAAAATCAAAAATAAATTTTTTTTTAAAACATATCTAGTCATTATTTCATTAAATATAAAAATACTAACAATATTTCACAAATATATATCAAATTTGTTTTATACTTCCTCTTAGTCATATCTATTTTTTAAAATATGGTCCTTGTTATACGTGTTATTACCGATCTCATACAAATTATTTCTAAAGGACCATTTGGTTCCAATAATGTGATTCTCATCGGGTGTTTCCATAAGTGACCAAAATTATTCTTTTTTAATTTCTTTTAATCCACAGCCATGTGAAGACAATTTTTTTATCATTAATTGAATCATTATACTTTTGGGGATCTATGTGTGACCAAACAATTTGATGTTATATATATTTTAAAGTTGACTCTTGGTATGAGTGCCATCTTAAAAATAACTAATAAAATATTCAATAGTGTAGTAATTACATTTACACATGAATTTGTTAATGAGAGTGGTTCTTTTTCAACGTCAATCTCTTTTGGAGGATGTGGGTCATTTATCGTCAAATTATCAAGGTCTTCCATGAGATCATAATTTTTTTGATGTGGGTTCAGTAAACTCTATTCAAATTTTTTGTTAATTGGTCCTTTAATTGGATTTCTTATATTGAGTCATAGTAAGCATTACGTAAGATAGAATTCCACTGAAATTGGCCTTCATTTTATTTATGGTCAATTTTTCCAAGGTAATATTTGGTGTTTATGATAACACATTAATACCAAAAAAATTAAAATATCCAACCTAAGGTAATATATCATTAAATATTTATTAAGGGGGTTTTATATGAATGGTTCGTAAAATAACATGGTTTTTTCTAATCAAATTACATATTTAATTTCTCAAAAGAAATGTATTGATGGATTCTAAATTCATTTTTTATAGTTTGATCAATTTCATTTAATGTTGGAGTGGTCCATTCAATTGCACGATTTTTAGAGAGTTCTAAGAGCACAAAAAGGATTATTATAAACTAGTGAAAAAAATAAATCTCTGAAATCCTTATTTTAAAACTCAACACCACATTCACTATGATGGTTAATGATGAAATAACCTTTTTAATTTTGGACCACCTTGAAATATTTAATAAAAACCATACAATAATCACTTGATTTCTGTTAATAAATTAACCTAAGTAATTTTTTTATTATCATTATCAATAAAAATTTAGCATTATTTTCCAATTATACTATAATAACGGGTTAAAAAAATATCCTTATAATTTAAATGTTTTTTGAGGTAGAAATTACCTTTTTAGATTTAAATCATTTCACATATTTTTTTTTTACCATGTTGGCATGCTTCATACACAATTTTATTTTTGGAATTCCGTTTATGTAAATCTCATACTTGATGTTTCACATAATGTTTCAATAGTGAGTGTGTGCTATAATGACCATGGTTTAAATAATATAGAAAATTATTACCTTAATGTGTGCTCATAAGTGTATCATTTTTATTTAGAAGGTTTTTAAAATCAATGAAATAATAATTTTTAAATCTTGAAGAATAAATTAAAAATTTTCCATTAGAATCAAAAAACTGACATAAATCATTTTCAAATGAGACTTCAAACCCACAATAAAAAAATTGACTAATTATAAGAAAATTATTCTTTAAACCATTAAAATAAAAAATTTATTTTACAATAGTGTATTTTAAAAATCTAATGACACCCAAAATGATGATCTTACTCCTTATCATATCATTAAAGGTGACATTCCCACCATAATGCTCTTCAGGGTGATTTAATTTAGTGCATTGAGAAAAACAATTGCTTAATAACATACTATACCTTCACATTTAAGATCCTTGAACATTAATCTTGGGGAATATTTACTATAAAAAATTTAAGAAACTAACGATTTGGGTACCCCAAATTTGGTTCCAAAAATTTTATGAAAATGTTACATTGGAACCCATAAATAATTTTAAAAAAAATTCCCAAAAAAAAACATTTTTAATAAGTAGAATTAATTTGATAATTTCATAATGAGAATTTTTAGAATTAAATTCATATATAAAATTCGAAGTCCATTTAAAATAATTGAATATTTTACATGTGTATCTACCCTTAATGTTTTTTTAATTCCACGAGGTTCATGCTTGATTAGAATAACCAATCCCAAAATTACCATTCCAATGATATTGATATCCCAAAAATCAAATTCCAACTCCACTAACCATTGGTGAACATTTTGGGTTAAATTTTTATATCTTTGGCTGTATTTTATATTTTTTTCAATGTTGGCATAATCCTTCAACAAATAACTTTTAACTATATATTTATCTAAATAATTTCTTATACCATCATTTTGTGTCAATAATAATTTAATTATTTTATTTTCATCATTGTCATTTTTAAGGGAATTTTTTTGGACTTTTGATTTTCGTCATTTTTTATATATATTGAAAAGAAAATGTTTCTCATTAAAAAAAAATTGTATTTATTTTTAGGATTTCTTAATATTTTATTATGAAAAAAATATATTTATTACAATTGATATCTTTTAAATCATAAATCTATATTTTTTATGTGGCTAGATGAGAAAAATTAATTGAAAGAATTTACCTCTTTGCATACCTCAATGTTGGCCTTGAGTAATATGGGGATTCCATCTCTTGAATCGGATATGGATAGGGTTTCATCGTTATCACTCCATCAACACGTTGAATGCCTTTTTCTTCCCTTATTCTCCATTGTGTTATTTCTAAGACTAAAAACCTCTACATTTATGTGATCATTTTTATTACATTAATAGAAACTTACCACTTTTTATTATTGCTTCTCTTTTTTGTCATAGTAGTAAATACTTTTTTGAAAAAGAAGTCCATATATTTATAGATTACTAATATACAAAACAATTAAATTAGTTAAATCATAGTTATTAATGAAAGAAATATAGTTTTTTACATTTACATAAAATAATAAATTTTATTTTTAAAAACTAAATAATTTTTATCCTATAATATTACATACACACCATCATCAAATAATGGTTAAGTAAAAATTATGTTTTTTTCAGTCATTCATTGTGTAAAACATTATAAATTAGAACAATATTATAAATAACTACTTCACAAAATCATTTAACATTTCTATTAGAGTTATCTCAAAAATTGATAATCCTCCATCTTAGTTTGTATAATAGTATAAATTCAATAGTTCACTAGTCATGTACTAGGAATTTCCATTTTCCATATACCAGGTGTCATTTTCGAGACATCTAATGAATTTTTCAAATAGAAATAAATTAATTGAGATTTTTTCGACCTGTTCTCTTTTTGGTCAAGTTGGGTTAACAATAGAATTATTATATAACCAAATTGAATTGAAAATATTATTTGAAAATTTTACTTTTGTGTACTCTAGAAGAAAATTCTTTGACACAAAATCCTTGGAAAAAACATGAGATTAAGGATATCTTAGTGAACATTCATTGGATTATTATTCATTTATAAAACATTTGAAGCATAAATAATAATATTATATTCCTTCATTATTTCTAATGAATATAATATTTTCGAACTTATAAATATATGGATAATAACCAAAACCAATTTTATAATGATTTAGTGTAATCATGTCCCTAATTGAATCATACTTTTTCTTTCCTTGAAAAAAATTATATAACATATTTTTTTTATTATAAATCCCTTTCTATGATTATAATTTTCCTTTTGAATAATTTCAAAATCACAAAGGATCATATTTTTGAAACATCTAGAAGAATTTATTATTTTATCCATAAGAGAATCATTTGTATTTTTGACTTTCTTATCATCTTCGATAAGCCTCAGATTTTCTTCTTTTAATTAATTATATTATTTATTATCCCTTAAAACATATTTTATAACATTTGCCTATAATTCATACATCTAATCAATGTTATAACTATAACAATATGAATAATAACAAGAATTAGATTCATTACAAATCGCATTTGGATTTTTTTTCATCAAGTATAGGTTGGATGATTCGTTCCAACATCTAGATTCATTACATTAATTTGATTCTTCATTTTAACTCCATCTATTATGATAATAATATTTGAATTATATTTTCTATAACTTATTACTATAGATTTGGATAGTTAGTCTTCACATGTTTTTAATTTATAACTTTATAACTGGTCACATCTGATCCATATATGTTAATTTTTTTTTATTTTTGATCATTAATTTTATATTTACTTGTTATATTCAGGAAAAGTTTATTTCTCTTCATTAAATTAAAAACAAATTTTCATATATTTTATATTTATCCTTTATAACGTTTATGTTCATCGTATTCATAAGTGTTATAAATAAAATTTATATGCTATTTCAAATAAATATTTTTATTATTTAATGTATAATCTCCCACTTTATTATTCAACTCAGATTAATATTTAATTAGTGTTCAGATGAGTTCAAAAAAATGTGTAACTTTAAAACTCTTGCATTCATCGATCACAACCATCCTTGCATACTACATTTTGGGTAGATCTATTTAGAATATTTCAACATGTATGGGGTTCTCCAAATCATCTCTAAGTGAGTTTATTCTAATAAAAATTCTTGTGAATTAGTACATCAATTGATTGATGATATCACCTTATCCCATCATTAAATCTTGGTACTCGGATAAAAAAAATTACAGCTTGTTTCTCATATTCTTTTCTGAGACAAGTTGAGTAACATATAAAATCATAAAAATTTCATGATTTTACATACACGTAGATACATGAAAATACTAACTAGTTTTGATATAAAATTATAAAATATTTAGTAATTTTTAATTTTTAATTTATTTGACAACAATGTATTTTATTGGATTATATGGGAGACTTGTAGGTATTTGGTACGGTGTTTCCATGGTGGCCTAGTGTTCAATTAATAGATTTTTGATGTATGCCTCTATTCTGGATCTCCATTAACAATATTAATTTCTATTAAAGTGTGGTGTTTTCTATAGAATACATCCATCATTTTTATTAATTTCTTCTATCATATATATCATGTCCTTAGACTGTAATGTCTATGAAAACATTAACATAATAAAATATAAAAAACATACTCTAAAGAATGATTGATTAAATTCCAAAAGGTATAAAATTTGAAAACAATTGTTATGGTGGATAAGAAGTTAAAATATGGTCTAGAGAGGGAGGGGTGAATATGAACAACTAAAATGTCTTAAATGAGCCAATTAATGTTTTAAAAGAATTATAAAAGTTAATTAATTGATTTAATTATTATTAAAATGATTGAAATAAGATAATGAGGTTTTTATAGTTATTAATGTAGATTTTTTTCTCTTTTCTACATCAATTTGTTTATCATTTTATTGTTTTTTTATTATCAAAATAATTTTTTTAATTAAACAATTCACAACTTCTATAAATTTTGTATTTAATTGCAAAAACTGTCTTTTTTTGTGAACAATATTTATTTAATTTTTAGGTTTTTCTATTTTATAATATTTTTTAAATTTAGACTATAATTCTACATTATTATTTATTTTCTAGGCATTTACTTTTGTTTAATGTATAATTATTCATTATTTTAATTAATTAATTATTTGATTTTTTTTCAAAATAAAAATTTTATTTTTTTTATTATTTAATTATTTTTATATTTATTTTATTTTCATTATTTTTGTAATTAAATATTTTTATTTAGTTTTTTACTTTTTAATACAATTAATTATATTAATTTATTTCAATATTTTTTTAATTATGTTTTTAAATGTTTTTTTAAAAAAATTATTGTTTAAAAATTTTAATATCATTCACTTAATTTTTTGATAATAATAATATAAATATTAGTTTGATTTTAAATTTTATTTTTCATGTTTTACCATGAAATTTTATTTTTTCAAAATAAATACACAAATTTATTATTTTTTAAGTGGTGACGATGTCCTGTACCAACCTTCGAAATTTTTCAATGATGACTCTGGAGTCACTACTATCTTATTCAATAGTGTCACTTTTTAGTCAATTTCATCCCCTTTTCTCACTATCATCACCCAACGTTAATTTTCTAAAAATTTATTTCCAACCAACATAGAGTCCTATCTCACCACCATCTTCTCTAGAAGTGTGTCCCAAATCACTGCCAGCCCACCATGGAACTCCTTCTTATTGTTTTACTACCAATAGTGACTCCATGAGTCACCACCACTCTACTTCTCTCTCAACTCACTAAAGCATCTCAATAATAGAATCTAGAAATCTCATAGAATTAATTCAGAAGAAAAGTATCCCACAATAAATTAACTATAAAAACCATATCCAAATTAACCTACCCAGGTCAGTAGAAATCAACCTCTACTATTGTGATGTATAGATTCAATAACACAGATTTTGGAAATCCCCAATCCTAATCCTCACCATTGAAGAAGAAAACCACCGAGCCCACCTCACTACATCTAGATTAGTAGAAGACCCCCCAAATAACCGTCAGACGATGTCCGCTCAACCGTTGTCACCAACTGATATTGTCATGAGCTACCCTCGTCATTGTAGACTCACCATCGACCCACTACATCTCATCCAAATTGATCTACTGCCTTTTTTACCAACTAGAGACACTTTGAGTCATCGTTGGACAACCCAAGCCCCACCACCTTTTTCTCCTTTTGCTCCAAGCCACCCATGTCTCACCCCTCTCTTATGTTGTGATCCACCACTCCCCTCCCTTTCCCTTTGATCTCCCAACCTACACAACTTATAATTTCATCTTATATTTTGTCAATTTTTCTAAAATATATTATAAAATATAATATTTGTAATATAATATATATATATATATATAATAATTAATATAATTAATACAATTAATATAATTAATATAATATAATAAAAATTCTAGTAAAATAAATTAAACTATAATAGTTATTTTATGTATAAATATATATTAATACATATATTTTTGTACATAATGAAATAATTAAATTAAATTATAAATATAATAGTAAATATAAATATGAATTTATATTTATATCTAATTATATTAATAATTATAATTATAGGATATTATAAATATATATTTTAATAAGTATATTTTTTTATTAATATTATTATTGATATATATATATATATGAAATAGTATTGATTTTTTCAATATGCTTAAATTTATTTTTTATATTTGTTGAAGAATAGGGAGGTGATTTATGAACTTCATTACATTTTAAAGGGGAATAATGGGTTATTGAAAGAGGGTGGTTACACTCAAAGAGTTATCACTGAAGAGCCAATGATGGCCATGAAAAAGGCATTCTACTTGTTTTAAATGTATTTTAGGTTGTCCTTATTTTTTTTATGTTCTTTTTGATTTGAGAATAAGAGGAGATGAGATCCTCTCTATTTCAAAAGAGCAGACCATCCATCCCCCTAGGATACAAAAACCATATTCGATCTTGGATACAGAAATCGTTCTACTTTATTATTATTATTATTCTTCTAATTGATATTTTTATTTTTTCTATTTTTCTATTAAATAAATATATTCATTATGATTCTCTATTTTAGAATTAAAATTTTGATGTTTGTTTAAATTATAATGTTTTGTTCATTTTTTCCCACTTTTTTTTGTGCTTGTGATATGGGATCTCTAGTAATGGAGATCTAATTTTTTATGCCAAATTTTCATTATGACACTTGACAAGACCTTGAGATATGATTATTATCGTGATCATAATTTTCTCTTCATTGCTTTTAAGATATCATGAAGATAAATTTATATGCATGTGAGAACATTCTCTTATTAGATAGGTTTAATTATCAATTTCCTTTGATCCCATTCTACTTCATCTCTTGACATGATTCACTAAAAAGTTAATTGAGGCTAAATGATTTTATTCTTTTTATGATCACTTTATTAAAGAATAAATACATGGTTGGAGTGATTTGATCAGGATATTTATTCACTTTGGGAGAATGATCACATGTAGGAAGTAATTTAGTGAATGTGTGGTCAATTGTTTGGGTGAGAGAGGTGTGTATATCAAAACATTGATCATGAACTGAGTGATTTAGGAATTATACATTTAATTAATTAGTTGATTTATGATGGTTAGTTTAGGGTGGATCAACCTAGGTATCAACTTGTTCCTTCTGACTATTTCCCCTCTTTTTGTATTTTATTATTTTTTGTGTCATTCATCTTCCCCTTTTTCCTTCTATAATATCACGCTTTGAGACTCATAGTATTTCTCATCACAATTTTTTTCAATTGTCTATTTTGAAAATTTAAAAAACGCAACAGGATTTTCAGAAATAACACAGTCTCATTTCAAACTGCTTCATTGAGAGATACCCCAATGTTAGGTGATGTGTTATATAATTGGTATTACAAATATAATCTTGACCATCATCATTAAAAGTACACTATTAAATTTTGTCACCATTTTCAAGGAAGAAAAATTTTTCTAGCTGGTTTTTTTTTCATTAAAAAAACATAAAAATTAAAAAAACCATAAAGGACGATGAGACTACCATGTATCTCAGAGTATTGGGTTGAATTTATTGAATATAGAATTATTGAAAAATTCAAAATTCTTAAACTAGATGATTTTTTATAAATAATTTATTAATTTAAGGAGGATTTGAGACCATAAACATTGAAAGCCTTAGTCAAGGTACTAAACAAATTTTCTCACCTATTCCATGTGTTCTATGTTATAAATGAACTGGAGTTTCCCATAGATGACACTGGACTACCCTTGGAATCAATTATAGAGTTATAAGATCCAGATTCAGATGATGTTTTTAATAGATAGTGGGAGAAGGTATTTTTAGACATGGAAGAAATTCAACTAACATAGGACGTCATCTCATTAGAAATGGAGGTCACCACACCTGAGGTGATATGTTTTGAAGAATGGTTATTGGTTATTGACTACCTCAATCCTACCACAATTATTCTCCCATGTTCACTATCCAACTAGGAGGAACAAAAAATAGTTTCATAGAGAGTAGATAATTTCATGGATGAATATTTATTCAAATTTGATTTGGATTATATTGATGCTCATTTGGATTGTGTTTCACCATTGACAATTAATGAGGGTGTTGCTCATATCTATGATTACCTAGAGAGTCAACAGGAACATGGGGATGCATCTACTGAGGACATATTGTAACTTCTAGTTTTTGTTGAAAACTACAGTTTGGTTGATACTATGAATTGGATATACTGGATTTGTTCATAGGACCAAAAGTGGATGATGAAACACATCCTATAATCATGAATGAATTTTTGGACTATATTTTACTAGAGGAAAAGTCATATCTAAGAGTTTCATTCCCAAAACTTGTGCTTATCAACCCTTATGTAGCATAAAGAGAGGGAAAATACCCTTACATCTTACTTCCCCTACATCACTAAACATGAAGTACTACACTAAAAAGGAAAGGGATTAGAAGGCAGGTGCACATGGGGTACCCCAAATATGTCATAACTCAGATGTTGGAAGGAATCACATCTGGTGTTTCTTAAGAAAGAAGCATCACCCCCATCAGACTGGGGTTGAATCACTGACTATCCAAGTGTGGGAAAGAAAAATACTACGACCCATGGGGGTTATCCCAAGATTGTCCTTTTTTATTTCATTTTTTATTTATTTATGATTACTTTAATTATTATTTTTTGGTTTTTCTTATCTGTTAAATAAATAATAAGTTGTTCTACATGGTAGTCATTCAAGACCAAAGGGAGAAGCATACTGGACTTATTGGATAAAACCCAGAAACTATCATTGTGGTTTCATATTAATTTGATATTTAATTCATTAAGTCTAACATAAACTGTTTTACATCTATAGGCACATGAAGGGAGCATCCTTAGTTATTTAAAGAGGAATACAAAGGGAGACATTGAAAATTGGTTGAAAATATTCGACAAAAGGAAGTAATATTTTAAATTCTATAATTTTTTACTATCATTGAATTTATGTTTTATACTCAAATGACTTAAGTGAATGGGAGTCACCCTGATTTCATGTGGAAGGATTTAATTTGTTTTATTTCTGGGTGTCAGTGTACATAAATCTTGTGAGATGAAAATTAATATGAGCTACATTTTGGAAAATGATTGAACCCATTACGTTCACTTTCATTATTATATTATTAAACTTCATTACTTATGATGATGCTATTTAAAATTAATCGATTCATCTATTTTTTTCTTATAAAAATTCAAGCATGAAATTTATAAAAAAAAAATTAATTTGACTTTTTTTGGCTGTAGCTGGTGGGGATTTCTTTTGTTCATTTTTATTTTTGTATGTCCAAAAAATATATTCAACTGTAATCTTACCAATTAAAAATATTTTTCATGTTAAAATGACAATTTATTTTTATCTAATATGTCTCCCACCTCTAGATTCAAATTTGTGGATAACGTTTGTTTTTGTGTGTGTGTAAAAGGGGTATTTGTCTCACATCAAATTACCCCTAATTTTTGAAAAAAAAACTGTCAATTTTATTTTCATAAATTTTCAATTTTGTTAAAAATTTTAAAATGATTTCCGGAACTTAGGGATCTTAGGTTTCACATTTCATATCAATTCTATCATTTTTAATTGAAGACAACATGATGGTTGTTAATGGTTGCACTGATTCTGAAACATCTGATGATGTATGGTTGTTGAGTATAGTTTCTTATAGTTTTTATGGATTTTCTATTTAGAATATAGGGAAGGGAGTGAGATAGGATATATATTATTGAATTGTTTTCATAAATTTAGGAAACTAGAAATTTGAACTAGATCCTAGGGGTATCATCTTTTAATAAAAAAACTATCACATTATGTAGAAATGTTAAATAGAAATATTAAATGTCCTTTGAACCTAGAGTAAAATGGGAAAATGAGATCCCATGGTGAACATCAAAGACTCTAGTCACTAGGTGTGTGTGTGTGTGAAACCCTCTACAAATTTCGATATATTATTTTTTACAGTGCATTTCACATTCACATATGGGTAAAAGAATATAATAAAGTTCTTATTATTCAAATATGTGTTCACCATTGTGAGGGGGATTTTGAACCAAGATTATGAATGATTCAATTGACTTTTTTGAAGATTCTTTTTTTGTATAAATAATGTGCTTCAAAAAATAATAATAAAATTTTTTGTAACCTAGGAGAAATTCAAAATTGAAGGATCATTTTGTTAAGATATTAATTCCACTTGATCTAACTTGTTATCACTCTTAGATTTGGAACATGAACTCGAATTTAAGTAGGGTAGTAGGGTACATCATATTGGAGGCATTTAATCTTTTAAAATGAATAATTATTTATTTCCATTGATTTATAGTTTGTGATTGATACTATGTAGTCCCATTTTTGAGGACTCTTGAAATTCCAATCTTGATCATGTTCCTAGGTTTTTGATATTCCATAAATGCTACATTTTTTAGTTTAAAATAAAACACATTGTATGTTTCCAAAATTATTAATCATGCATTTTTTAGGAAAATGAAACATTAAAGCGTGGGAGAGATTGATGTGGTTGTTTTTTATTTCAATTTGAAACATTAATTTTTATATTTTATTGACTTCTTATTAACAAAATAGTGTTTTCAATTTAAAAATCCATAAACATCATAAATTGTGAATTTAATTTCTAAAATATCTGTTTTTTGTGAGAATATGTATTTTAATGATTATTTTTTTCATTTTTCATTATTTTTAAATTTTAAATAATTTATTCTTTATTAACATTCATTTTTATTTTGTTATGTTTTTTAAATTATAAATTTTCCCTAATTTAATTATCTCATTATTTCATTCATTATTTTATTTTTTACAAAATAAATTTTTTTTATTTAAATATTTTTTTATGTAATAATTCTATTTTCATTGATTGTGTTATAAATTTTTTTATTGAGTTTTTTTAATTTTTAAATCAATTTATTCAATCAATTTATTTCATTATTTTGTTTAATTTCATTTTTAAATTATTCTTAACATAATTTTACTATTTCATATTAGTTTACTTCATTCACATCATTGTTGTGAGAATAATAATTTAATTTTGATATTAATTTTAATATGTTGTGTTTTCTCCAGCAGTTTTTTTTTCTAAATGAATTAATTAATTTTTTGTTTTCAGGTTGTGTCGATGTACTGCTCTCACCTCTAGAATTTCATAATGGTGATAAAGGAGTCACCTCCAAATTCATTAATGTAGTCTCTTACGAGTCACCCCCATCCACTATTCTCACTAACATCACCTATTTATAAATTTCCAAAATAATCATACAAACCAACAGTGAGTCCAGTCTCACTCTCGAACCCCAATGAAACCCACTCTCAACATTATGTTACCCAGTGGTGACTCAATGAGTCACTACCACTCCACCACTCGTTCAACTCACCACTTCACCATAATAGTAAAATAAAAAAATACATAGAATTAAATCAGAATAAACAAAAACCAAATCACATGAAAAATTATAAACAATACATATCCAAATAGACCACTCTAGATTTGAAGAAATCAACCCTCACCAATGTGATGAACAGATCTAATAACACAGATTTTTCAAAACCCAATTAGAAACCTCGCCATTGAAGCATAAATCCCCTATTCCCTCTTTTACACTTCTAGATCTGGATAAAACCCCCTAAACCACTACCATGAAAATTACACTCAACCTATGTTTTCAGCGGCCATCAATGTGACCCACCCTCACCATTGTAGACTCACTACCAACCCACTATATCTCATCCAAAATGAGCTGCCTCTTTTCGCACCTGGTGGAGGAACTTTGATATATCACTGGAACACCTGATCACCCCTGCCTTTTCCCCATCCACTCGAATCCACCCCTCTTCTCTATTTCATGCCACCTCCCATCCCTTTACCCAAAGTTCGCCCAATCCCAACCCTTATCACCTTCTAGTTCCTTATTTTTTTTAATTTTTATAAAAAATATTATAACATATAGTATATATAAAATAATATATATAATAAAAATTATTATTTTATAATAATAACATTAGTAAAATAAATTTAAATATGTTAATTATATTAAGTATACATATATATTAACAAATATAATTTTTGTAATTAGTTAAATATTTAAATTAATATATATATTTAATAGTAAATATAAATATGAATTATCATTTATCTCTAATAATAGTAATAATTATAATTATAGGTTTTTAAATTTTATGTTTTAGTAAATATATTTCTTACTTAATATATGTAATGATATATATATAAATCAGAGCTTCATTTATTTCAAACTAAATGAAGTTAATTTTTTTTATTTTTAGACGGTGGAGGTGATCATCGAAACATCATCGCATTTTCAAGGTGAAGCGTGGATCATTGTATGCGGATGGTCAAACTGACATATTTATCACTAAAGAGTCGGTGATGAGCATGAAAAAGGCATGGAAAGTGGATTATCTATCTTTTAGGCAATTTATGTTTTTGATGTTTTTTACCACTTTGAGAATTAGAGGAGAAAAAATCCTCTCTATTTAAAAAAACGCATACCATTTATCCCACTATGATACTAGAACAATATTTCCTTTTGATACATGAATACTTCTTCTTTCATAAGCTTCTTTTTCTTTTCTTTATTTTCATTTTTTATTTTCTATTCGGCAAATATGGTTGTTGTGCTGCTCTATATTGGAATTAAAATTATGAGGTTTCTTTCAATTGTATAGTGATTTTAATTTTTCCTCTCTTCATTTGATTCTTATAATCTCAAATATTGAATAATAGAGAACTTAATTTCTTGGAAAGATTCAGTTTGTTGAATCCAATAGGACCTGGAGATCTGAGCATCATCGCGATCACAGTTTTCTATTCTTTACTGTTAAGAGATTATGACGCTTAATTGGTGTGAGAATCAATGCATTCTTTCAGTGGATATGATTCATTTTGACTTCTCTTAATACATTTTGAATTTGTCACTTAAATTTTTTGACCGAGTGGTTAAGTGAGGCTATGTGATTTTTTACCCTTTTATGTTCACTTTTTTCATGATGAAATCCTTGGATGGAGTTACTTGAACTCGATATTTCTTGACTTTGGAGGAGTGATCGCATGTTTCAATCAAATTATTTCATTAGATATCAATGTTTTGGGGGAGAGAGAGAGAGATGTGTGTGTTGATCCATCTCCCATGCACTACATTTTTTTTGAATTCTAGTTTTAATTAATTACATCATTTATGAAGGGTATTTTAGGGTGGATTGACCTGGTTCTGGACTTATTCTTATTGAATATTTTTTATTTCGGTCATTTATTATTCTTTGTTCTCTTCTTTTTCCTATTTTGTCTTTTTTTATCATTTTTAACACTTATTGTGTATTTCATCACTGTTTTTTATTTTCATTGTATTTTTTCAAAATATTAAAAACACAAAAATATTTTTGAAAATATGTCATGTAATTAAACACAACTTTCTTGAGAGTGGACATGAGGTTATCAACTTAGATATATCATTGGTATTATAAATTATAACATGAAATTCCCTGTGACATGTAAGCCATCAGTAGTTCAATATAAATTAGACCTACTATACCCATATAAATCTCCACTCAATGAGACAAACATTGTGATATAATGTGATTTTTATAGGGGAATCATAACCCAATTAAAACCTAATTTTTTAAAGGGATTTTTAACCAAAATACACCTGACTTTTCTAAGGGGAGTCACAAATAAAGTACAATATCAAATTTAGGTAATAAGACTGAAAATGTATATGGTCATAATGTTAGAATTCAGGAGTAACAAGATGATGGAAGAATTATTTTTTGTATATAGAATCATATAGAGAAAGTGATAGCACATGAAATAGGGGAAGAAGTGTTAGAGGCTTTATAAACTAGGATTAAAATTATGGACAAGAAACATAATAATAGGTATTGGTTCTTTTTTATATGATCAACTCATCACATCAAGGATGTATATTTCAATTATGTTCATTTTCATCCTTCAAGAGATCATCCATTAGTAATAAACATAGTTTACAGAATCATGTGATGGATTTCAGAGCATTGAAACTTTTTACACTTCAATTTGTATGTAATCTTTATTTCATAACTTTTTAAGTATCTTCCAAAAAGTCATTTATACCGCATATATTGTTTTTTGAATTCCACAACATATAAAGAGGTCTCATGAAATTCATTAGAAAAATTTAATTTTCAAAAATAATAAAACAATATTTTTTGAATGATAGAGAAAGAGATAAATTATCATTAAATAATAATCACTCAACTAATGACTGAAATATTCAAAAAATGACCAATATTTCAAACTAATTTTAAATCACCCATAAAATAATTACAAGAGCTTCCATAATAATATTTGAGTATTTAATCCCATGAAAATTAAATGTTTGAATTTAAATACAAAATTCAAAATCATTCAACATAAAACAATAATTAAATAGGAAGATAATATAAGAAAATATTAATACTGAATTTGAAATATTAAAAAAATTAATGAGATTAATATTGACTAATATTAATATTGAAATAAAAAAATTAACAAAAAAAACATAAAATAATAATTTTTTTAAATATTCAAGATGTATGTTTCATGATTGAAAATAAAACACATATTGATCATCATAAAATCGTGTTTATATTCATGAAAAATAGTTCACACAAGTTCTCAAAGTTCAATATGAAATTATTAAGTCATAAAAATAACTAAAATATTTTTAATGAACATACATAAAATAAAAGAAGAAAATATTACATATAATAAAACATAATTATAGATTTTAGTTTAATATAGATAAATTTAATTAAAAACACAGAAAATTTAATTTCGGTTTTTTAGTACATTTTTTCTTTTACAGAAGATAATCATCAACATATGTGGACTTATATGAGAGAAATAACATAGGAGAATCACATAACAAATTAGCATAAGTGATTAATAGATGAAATTATGGTAGATATTTCGTATAAGTGATTCTTTTTAGTGATTTGTGTAGATGATTCAAATAGAAAATTCATATATGTGATTTAGGGAATCGATTCACGTAGGTGATTAATGTAATATATTTACTTAGGCCATTCACATATCTAAATTTCTAAATCCATTAAATAGATTATCTTATATAATGTGAGAACTATAAAAGACATAACAAATGGAAGAATAATATTTTGTTCCAACATAATTTAATTAAGAAAATTTCATTAGAATTCCAAAAAATTCCATAATATACTTAATTGAACATCTATATCTCATGATATGATTAAAATACAGTAGAAAACCCATTTTGAAAAACTATAGAAATATGATTGAAAACATTTAGTAGCATATATCATAATTTCATAGAATATAGATATCGATTCATATGTTAATTTATTCTGTTTAAATGTTTATAATTGTTTGGATTTCCAAAAAATCACTTAATTTGGAGTTATGTATCCCATGATATGGTCATTATAAAAAGGTTAACTAATTATAGAAAATCACCAACAAGGATTTGAAAATGGTTATTTGAATTACAAATTGGCTACATAAACTATGAATTGGCTATGTGTTGTATATTTTATAGAGAACATGTGAATAATGAAAATAATTTATAAATGATATTTAAATATCCCAAATGACTTATTTTTCCAGGGAACACTATTTAAAACATGTCAAACATGTTATGAATAATAAAAATATAAAATATAAAGATATATTCAACAACAAAAATATTATGATTTGATCTAGATAATGAATAAATTAATCACTTCAAAATACTATTTATTAATATATTTAAAGGAAATAATAAATCTTTATAATTACCAAAACATAAATTGGTTCAATGAGACACTCAATAATTATATAGTGGTACATTGTATTTGTGAGATGTAAATATTCACCATTCTTTAAATAGTAGTGCATGAATAAATAAAAATAGATAGATATTATAAAGTATGTGACCTCCCATATATATTTTTATTATTATCCATTTTCCTCTTTATTTCCATTTCTGAAGTATCCTCATTTCACATGGGTAGTTGGGTAAAATATTCATCACATAAAATCATGTATAAAAAATAATTAAATGAATAAAAGGGTTCAAAATATCCTGATCACCCTTCTGCACACTATTTCCATAATATTCTTAATTTCTCTTCAAAATCAGATATTAATATAGTAGAGACCCTATATAACTCATTATATATAATAATAAGACAGTCATGGATGCAAAAATTCAAAATATTAAAAATAAACATAAATAATGACCAATTAGTTAATCATACATAATAAAAATAAATGAAAGTGGATAATTCAAGAACCCCTTCCCCATGATGAATTAAGTGCTGCTGAATGGCCCGAATTCCATCTTTTTTATTGATTTTCTGATAACCCCCTTTCAAGGGATGATGGGGAACCCTTACAAGGACCGTAGGCTTAGAAATTATATTCCTTGTAGGCTTGGAGACATTACATGACCCGTAGGTCTTATGGAAATTATACAGACTACGACTACTTGAAACTGCTCCTCCCCATCATCTGCATCGTGATCAACTCTCTACCTTTTCATAATTGTTCGGCTAGCATGTCCATGTACTTGGGAGAACACATGTGATACCTATGAAAAATGGAATACCCTCTCATTCTTACAATGTCTGTTTAGCCATTCTCTAGTGGTTGTGCCCTTCTCTTTCCACCTCTGGAGTGGTTACTTGTAGAATCTGTCTGTGCAACTCCAAATTAGGAAGCCCTGAGGGCCTTGAGGTGGCACAAAGGCAATGAGGTGTCACGAAAGCCTTACTGACCCAATGGCCTTGGGTAGCCCAAAGGCCTTAAGGACTCCAAGTCCAAACCGGTGGTACAAGGTGAATGGTTCCGGCTACTACACTACCGAACAGTACATGTTAAATTCTCTGCTATAGTAACTGCTACAGTACCTTCCACAGTAAGTTGCATCAGGTAATAAAAACCCCATCCATAAAATTATTCATCAAAACCTATCCTGATGGGAGAATTTAATATTACCTCTCTCTATGAGTACTATCCAAGGTATGTAACATTTTTTCACGATTTTCAATAAGACATGGAATAGGGATTTATTGGGTGAGTTTCAATCAAGGTAAAGAAGGTGGTCTCCCTAAAATCATTTCAACGGGTTATAAATAGGTAGATAATGACGATAATATCATTAATTTAGTACTATGATATAATAATGAAAGAGTTATGGGTTCCAACATTGATTTTAAATTTTTTATCATATCATGAATTGTATTTTAATGTTTAGAAAATAGAAAATTTGATAACTTAATGAATTAGATAATTATAAATGGAAATATCTATAGATGTGCATCATAGGATTCCTCCACCAACCCTATATGATGTAATTCATAAGTTAAATAAGGTAGGGAGAGGTGTTTACAGATACCGTAACTATTGAGATTGAGGTTTGGATATATTTAGAACAAAAGAACATATCCCCTATTCAGATAAAATTTATATAGGATATGAGGTTAAATAATGGGAGGGGGAGATTATTTTCAAAATATATTGTAACATACGGTAGGTATGTATGTAACAAGATGCATGCACATAATAATTCATGAATCACCATATATTTTATAATAAATAAAAAACAAGATATTTTAAAACTTATTTATAAAATTAAATTCATGAAACACATGTGGCTTCCTTGTACATATATTCTTTTAAACATGATTAAAATTGAGCTTAAAAATCAATTTAAATCATGTCTTTATATTTTATCATATTCGAACATAAAAATATCTCTTAGATGGAAAAAATTTCATTCATGAATAATTTAAGAGTGTTTATAATAAAAAATATATATATTTATATTAAACACCATAAGTTAAATTTGAAAAATAACTCATCCATGAATATAATTTATTGTTTTCTAAAATTTATAGGTATCTTATAATAATTTTATTTTATAAACTAATTTTATACCACAGCATAAATTTATTTTAGTAATGTTTAAAAAAAATTAGTATGTCAATTCACATATCATTGTACAATTTTTATACAAATAAATATTTTTTAAAATTTTATTATGTTTATATAAAAAATTATCAGTTTATCTTCATCACACCAAGATGGAGATAAAATACACCAATCTCATTGATAATTCCAATTCCCCATCAAAATATTGATTTTTTCCATTAATTTCACAAATGTATCCATCAATCCTCATTAAAATTCAATCTCATTGTGTAATGATTTTAATCTCCTCTCATATATTTCTGTCATTTAATTCAGTCACATAATTTTATATTTCACATTAAAAAATTACAATTCTATATTCTAAAAAACACATTAATTTACACCATGTATTTCATTTTTAATTTTAAACCATATATTCTTTATTTTACATCCCACATGATTTCCCCCTCTTATAAAATATATCATTTCACATATTTAAACCAATCAAATATCATAAATAGTTATGACATATTTAATTTTTATCCTTTCCCTAAATAATATTTTTCCAAAAAAAGTATACAAATGATTTTTTTATTTTTTCATAACATCTAATTTTAAAATAATATATATATATATATATATATATATATTAAAACAAAATATATAATAAAATAATATATATATATACACATTTATAAATAAATATTTATATTAATGTCCATCACATAAATGTTTAGATACTTTTGGACACAATGATACATAAAAAAACCAATTATAATATTTATCAAAAAAATCTGTTCTTTAGGAACGTTTAGATGAAATTAAATAAAATTTATTTTTGTAAATCATTTACACTTAAGACATAATATATCATACCGAAAAAAATTAATTTCATATTAAAACACCAAAATAATAACATTACCAAAAATTTGAAGAAATATTATTAACTCAATGAAAAAATGAGAAACATATTTAGACTAACTCAATATCCAAGAAATAAAAAACAGAGGTTTGAGGAAAATATGAACCCTTACATTTATTTTTCATCAAATGACTCTCGTCCTAATGAATAAAACCCCAAATAAGAGAATAATAATTCCTAATAATTAGGGGGAGACACCTATCAAAAAAAATTTAATCTACTATTTGAAACAAAAACACCTCCTAGAGAACATGTTTTCAAATGGTTACACAGTTAAATAAACTATAAATTGGTTAAACACTCATAATTTATTTTTAAAAAATTGATTCACAAAATTATGTGTACTCCAATGAATAAGAATGAGGGAAAATACATTTTTATAACATAGATCATTACAAATTAATTTTATAAAATAAAATCATTTAAATTTGTTCCAATAATATAAATTAATTCATAATTTGATTGAACTGGTTTATAATCATTCATGATTAAAATAAGAGAACCATTTTAAAATGGGGAATCCTTAGATTCTTCATACAATTTTAATAAGGTAATTTATTTTAATTTCATGAATACTAATTCTTAAACACCCAAATGTTTGAAAAAAAATTTAACCATGATTTAAAAATTATTTGACATTTTAACAGAAATTAATACAAGAGTCAACCTATATTACACCTTACTCCAAAAAAATATGCATAGAAAGGTAATTCCTAATGAGCCTATGATATCCCAACTAATGATTCCACAAAGAATAATATAATGGAATATAATATATTAATAAATTCTAAACAAAATTTATTATCCATATCCAAGTATCCATGTCATATGATTCACCAACTCTGATCCATTTCTTAGGGAAAATAATATTAATATATATGCCTCATAATTAAAATTCTTAAATCAAAAAAACAAGTCCAAACATTTATTTTGATCAAGGGGTATATATCATGGATATAAGGATTTATGAATAATTATAGTAGAAATTAATAAAAATAATCAGAAACATGTTTTTTTCCAAATGAGTCAAGGCTTAAAAAATCCCATGATAGCCATATATGGTCTACATTATTAATTTTAACCACATCATTCATTAATTGTAATTTTAATTAATTTGAATCTAATATAGAAAGGTTTTATAAGGAATTAAATTAATTTGGAATCATCTTATAGCAGTAATAACATCAAAACACATAGGAATAAGAAGCATACCCTCATCTCATGAAATATATCAAAAATTGGTTGGTATGAAAATCAGTACCAGATATAAAATAATAAATCAACAACTAGAATGTACGATAGATTTTGGCTATTAAACTAACCATCCATAGTTATCAACAATATCATTCCTCCACCTTAATCTAACCATTATTCCATCCCTATGTATATATCCTAACCAAAAATTCTGTTCTACATAACATCGTAATAGATCATATCAGGGATATCATTATATAATACATGGTTTCAAAAAGAATATCCGGATTATAAATCAACAACAAAAGAAAAATATTGAGGCATTATGATAATTATTTTATTAATAAGTATTTCCAAGATTCAACTCATTTGTAAAATGTCTACATTTAATTAGAGACTATATATTATCTTATTTCATATTCTTCTATAGTTATCACACACCTTAAACAACATGTTTCTTCCATCATTTCATTTATTAACATTTAACACGATTCTCATTTACCTCATATTTTTTACTTGTATTCCCTTCAAAAAACATCATTTAATTAACCATAAGATTCTAATTCATGATGAAAATTTAAATCATGTGCCATAAATTAATGAAAAAAATATTAAATCATGATTTAACTTTTGAAACTCAAAATTCCTTACATGGTATATAAAAAATTAGGTTATCGCATAATTTATCATGATTTTATAACAATAAGATTCAAAAATTTCAGAAATGTTATCCATAATAAATAAAATTTATATCACACTCCCTTTTTATTTAAATCATAAATTATTTGACCATGTTTTAGGAAAATATTCATATATTAATCATGCTTCGTAATATTCTATTAAATTAATAATTCGAGGTACAAGAATTTAAATTTTTTTTATGTTCGTAAATTTAATACACTCATAATTATAGATATCATTAAATCCCAATATCTATCTAATTTACCTATTTATCTTATCACATAAAAAACGTTTTTAAAAAAAATTGATTTTAGAAATTTTGATAAAACTTTTTCGTTCCAATATTTTCCAATTTAATTTATATATTATATAAAAAGATTTAAAATGATTTTTTCAAAAAAAATTCCATGGAAACATCATTCATTATGAAAGGAAACATATAATAATTTTATTTTAAAAATACTTGTTTAAATTTTGGTATTATTGTAGCTACACTATTCAAATTCATTAATCTTTCAAAAACAAAATTTTAATAAAGAATACACAACTATGTCAAATTATTTTTAAAAAATAAAATCATACTAGAATATACCAACAAAATTATAAAATGATATTATAATTTCAAAAAAATTCATTGTTGTTTGATTAATTGTAAAAATAAATTCATAAATATTAAATTTATCAATGAATATTATAATTGAAATTAAAAAGTTATTCATTTTGTCAGTTTTTTAGATTGCATGTTATTCTGGTATGAAATAATTTAGGAAATTTTGAATGATAAAATTATTAACGTTGAAATATAAAAATATTGTTATTCATAATAAAAATGTATTAATAATCAAAAATCCTAATATAAATTAATATTCAACCTTTTAAAATGATACACACACGCCTCTAAAATTATCTACCAGGAAAATAGGTTATTTTTCTCCTAAACATGTTCGGTTAGATATAATGGTCCTTTCATCATATCATTATGGGATAAGATACATATATCTAATATATTCCTCAAAAAAAATCTTAATAGTATAAAATTTTCCCTAAATATCTATGTATCATCTTGTCACCAGCCATCCTTGCTGGTTACTTTAAAATCGTATGGGAACCTTACAGAACTCATATAAGACTCTCCTTTTTCTAACTCCAAACATCATCCTAAAACATGAACAAAATCTATAATACCACTTTATGAAGACCTTGATAGAATAAACCCCTACCATGTTGACCATGGAGAAGATATTGAATCCTAAGACCAAAACCAATAAGCCCTAATATGGAAACCAGTACCAAGGGAAATTTTCATGATAATTAAATGCATTATAAATGTAATCCAAAAATAGAATAGTAAAAAATTAACAGACATTGATTGCCACAACCAAATGTAATCAAAATTCCATAAATTTACCACATAAATATAGATTCATGAAATAAAGGCCCTAATATCTTTATATATTCTAGTAAATCCAACAATGCTACCAAACAATCACTTCAACCCCCCTCAGACTATCCTCTTAACACAATAGAACAATGATGGGGTATGAAATATGAATTTCTCAATTGGATCATATTTTTATTTAATTCACTATATAAATAAAATTGATGACTAGATAGATATTCATTGAAACATCAAAGAAAGAAAAAAGTGTGAAAAAAACTTGCAACTAGGGAAATATTCACATATTTTTTTTCAAAATAATCACAAATAGATATCTTATCATACAAAACAATAACCACATTTATGAAAAAGAAATACTAATTCCCATTGATATATTATATTCAATGTTCTATACTAGAACGTAATAATCATTCTAATTACATCCATAATATCAAAATCATATAGTTGTTCATATAAACAGAAAATCCCAACTCTCAACCCACGGCAATCATTCCATCACCATATCACCACATATTGTGAATCCACGCCATCACATCTATACATCCCATGAAACCACATCATTATATCAATGTACCTCGTTTATACACATGAATACATCCTTTCATCCCATGAAAACTCATATTATACATATTCGTGTCAAATAATGAGATATTATACCCCAATACACAATATGAACCTTAAATCCATCAAATCATTAGGTTATGTGTTAATGTTAACTTTAAGACATTAAAAACCATGATATAATGAATATTTCATCATCCTTTACTAACCACATTCTGCATGGATAAATATATACAATAAGGGAATATGAACTATTATGGCTCAAATCATACAAACAGCATGAGCAAGAAAGAGGGTGAACAAATAGTCACATCCTCCTTTAAAATTAAAATAGAAACATAAAAATAATTAGATTAATAATAACCAATAATCATATAAGAAATCCTAAAAAATAAACACATATAAATAAAACAAAAAGAATCCATTCAATCATAAATAGTAAAAAAATCATGTATAATTAAAAAAGGTGTCATCATAAGACATAATAAGAGTGATGGATGTAGTGAAATAGCTATAACATAGAAAATAAATAACCAAATTATCATTTTCAAAACATCTATTTAATGTTGGTATGAAATGACAAACATAATATACCCCATGTTATGTTCTTTAATTATTTCTCATTTATTGGTCTCTATATTTTGATTATTTATCTACCCTATTCTACTATGTTATTTCTTTGAGGAAGTATTCATTATTATATTCCATTATTTATTCCATTCATAAATTATTTTAACCATATACTTACTTAGTCTAATACTATAGAGAAAAACCTCTGATAAATATTCAAATGTATGAATACACATTAATATTATAAAACATTATGTAAGGAATATATTGATTTATTAATATTTTGTTATTATTCCCTGTTATATTTATTCATTATTGATATACCTTATATTAATTTAATAGGAATCATGGTTTTAAATATTCCCCCTATTGCACCATATTTTCTCATACATTTTTAATTTTTTCACTAAATTATTTACCTAATTTAGTAGCTCATGATCTACTTATTCTAATATATAAATATCAATTCCCATTATATAAAATATTTACGTCTTCATATATTAAAATATATCATAAGAAACACCATATAATAATGGAAAACCTATTAATATCATAATTTTATATCACTCTCAATATATATAATTTAAATAATTCATAATCTATCAATAGAGTTTCATGCATAAAAATTTAAATTGGTATGTTTTATGGGATTCCACTTACCATATCTATTTTTATTATCCATAGGGTTATTCATTATTTTTTTTACAGAGTATCCCCATTTCACATGGGTAGATTCATAAAATTGAAAGTACATATAATGATTTATTAAAATTATACAAAGGTATAAGAAATGGTTCAACAGATCACGATCAACCTTCCCCATAAAAAATTCTTGAATATTCTCTATTTATCCTGAATAACAACATATCGATTTAATAGAGAACTAATGTAACTAATTCCACATAATTATAAGACACACAAATGGATTTGTTGTGTAGTGATTAAAATGAGTAAAAATAAACAATCTAATGAGATATAATTAATCCACAAACCTCAAATATAATAATAAACAAATAATTTAATAACCCCTTCCCCCAGACTAAACAAGGGTATAATAGAAGGGTGTAAAATTAAAATACATTATGTTAATAAAGCCCCTCTCCATGTGTAATTAATCACTACCAATCTTGTGGAGATATTATAATATTACCTTGATTTGGGAGGTATGAAAAAGGTAGGTAAGCATTTTTTTAGATCATTTCATGATGTCTTTGCATAGGGATTTATTATTTTGGTTTTAATCAAGGTAAATAAAAAAGTCTCTATGGATTCATTTTGAATGGTTACCACACATATGTGAATACTTATGATCTATATCTTTCAGTAATAGTGTATAATAAAATTTTTTTATGGTTTTAAGAAAATCTTCAAATATCTATAACAAACCAAGAATTAAATTTAAATGAAAATAAATTAAAAAGGTATTTCCCTCTAGAATTGGATAATTTTGAATGAAATTCCCTATAGTCATACAAGACTATATACCTTAAAAACCTTTTATATTTTTTATGTCTAACAAGTGATCGAGAGGGGCTCAGACAACCTAGAACTATTGAGTTTGAGGGAATTGTAGATTGAAAAGGATCAGGATTCTCTCCATATCATGCATTATTCAATATGGACAGATGAAAAACAATAGGAAAGACCAAAATGATTTAAATTCTATATAAAAACATATAACATGTCTCTATGTAAATGGATATAGAAACACAATTATTCTTGAATCACATATAATATTAATTGAACATAAAAAAACCACTCTTTAGTAATCACATTATATATATTGAATTTTTAAAATGAACATACATGTCATACAAATATTTAATTTCAAAAAAATAAATTGCGACGTAAATATTCAATTTAAATCATGTTATTATATTTTATCACATTCAAACAAGAAATTATCTCTTGGAAGAATCTCAATTCATGGTGAAATGAGAGGGTAATATTTATATTTTAAATTATATATATTAATATTAAATTAAATAATTTAAATATGAAATTTAATTCCTACATAAATATTGTTTTTTGTTCTTTTTTAAATGATAAATATTTCTTATATAAATTTTACATTATAAAAAAATATAACAATTAGTAAATGATTTGTTTAATAACATTTTGACAATTTCTATTAAATTTAGTTACAGAATAATTTATAATTTTTTAAAAATACAATAATTTTTTCAAATGGTTTATAATTATTTTTTTATATTTTTCTCAGTTTTTTATCTATATCTTACTTTAATGATGTCTCCCAGCCACCTTCCACCTCTCACATGTGTAACACAGATTCCCTTAAATAATATTTTTTAAAAATATTAACAGGGTGTCCACAATTATATACAGCCTTTACTTAATTTTCATTATTTATATATCAATTTTATTCTCACCCCATACATTTATTCCATTTATTCGAATCATGACATTTTATATCTCCTTTAAACATATTAATTTCTTATGATTTAATGCTTACATTAATTCACACCATGTTTTTCCTTTTTAATAATAAATCACCTCATTTTTTTAAAACCCTTCACGATTTACCTCTCTTGTAAAATACGTAATTTATAATCTTTAAAACAATCACATGGTTTCACCTATAAAAATATCTTAACTATTTATCATTTTTTATAACACTTTCTTTCAAAATAATATTTTACACAACCCTTTGATTTCATTTTTTTGACATCATAATTTTTTATTATATATATATGTATATTACAAACTAATATATTTTATACATATGTGTATATATATATATATATTAAATTTTGTATTATAAAATATTAAAAGGATTTTATAAAATTTTAACATATAATAATGTAACATATTATATATACATAAATCAATTTATATATAAAAAACTCAATGCATAAGAAAAGTAAATAATATGCAGTACATCTTTTGTGTTTAAAAAGTTTAAAATTATTTTATAATATATCATAATAAACTAAAATACTAAAAATAATATTTAATACTAATTTTTTCCCTAAAATCAGTATAAGAATTATTAACCCCTAGAATCTTATATAAAACATATTGTCCCATGATCAATATCTATGAAATATAAATAAATGGATTTTGGAAAATATACACCCTTACAAACAGTAATTTTCACATCATTTATCATTATATTTTTTCCATTAGATTAAACTACCTCTTCTAGTTTCTATCTCTCATTATTAAAAATTTTATAATATTTTATGATTCCCATGTTTATTTTTTTTATATTTTCACCTATATTTTTGTTTTTACTTAGACTTTTTTGGTCACTTTTTCATCAACTATGTCTTATCCTACATATTCATCTACTACTACTTCTTTGATTAAATTTTTATATTATATCATGTTTATTTTGGTATTTTATTTATTTCCTTATATTTAATTAATTTATTCTATTAAATATTTTTATTTTTGTTAAAAAAAATTCTTTATCATCTATTCTCCTAGATTAATGACTTCAGAATGACATAAGACGGATTATTTAAGTCAGTTAAATATTTCTCCAAATTTAACCTCCCCTTTTAATTTTTAAAAAAAAATTATTTCCTATTTTAAATATCTAATTTAGTGGAAATAAATAATTTAATGTTGTTGACTTAAAGTATTTTTATTTTAGTTTTATGATACAATAACATACCCTTGTCTAGTCTAAAAACCCTGAATGAAGTATTAGTGATTTTATCTAGGTCTCTTAGATACGGATTTCACAACTGAGTGATAGTAGTTGATCTTTAAAAAATATGTCTAATCAATCCTTCAAATACATTTACAAAGGACTACACACATGTGTATGTGAAATTGACACATAACTCCAAATATTAGTATATTTACCTAAATCGTAACAAAAACTGAGTACAAGAAGCTCAATGTTGGGTAAAAAGATATGATATATTGAAATTATAATTAGCTTCACCACATAGTTTTTCCATTCATCTATCAACTAAAAATTGAGTTTTCTTCAAAAGAATAAATGAGTCTTCAAGGTGACACTCATAGAAATGAATCCACCATCATACTAATACAACATAGTTACAGTAATTGATACTCAATATATCATGAAAACTTCCTCTTATATTCTTCTTCTTTTTTATTTTTTATTTTTCATTCCTCCATTCGAGTGTGAGAACCTGTAAGAGAGTAATGAATGAACTGAATTTTTATTTTCTTTTGGTTTCAACCTTCAGTATGCATATCACTTTTTATTTTTATACTATGTGTATAAATATTATCTTATAATTTCAAGATATCATTCCAGATAACATTTATACAGTTGTAATAATAATATATCCATTTTTTTATACATACATTAGAATTTAAATATTTATATAGAAAAATAATTCCATAATATTTTCAATGATTTTAACATAATCACTCAAGTTTCATTCATAAAATAATTCCTTAAATTTTTTATTTTTATACATCTGTTCCATAAATAAGTAATTTTGAATAAATAAGTAAAATTTTTTTCCATAAATACATTTATTTCAATATTCATTTATGTATTGATACATCTATAATATATCATAATTCATCATCCTTATAAAAATGGAACATTTGAAAAAAACGTAGGACATAAATAATATTACATTATGGTAACATATAATATCTCAACATAATATGATAACTTATTAATTATTTAAGACTTCATGGAGTATCAAACATAATCTATATAAAAAAGAATCATTATATAAAATGGTAAGGAAACAAATAAAAAATTGATTTTATTTGAGTATAGGAGTAATTTTCTTCGACTCATAAAAAACATGGAAAAATCCATAAAATATGATATTGTGACTATAAAATTTATATATACATTCCTTAGTATATAAAAGAAACATCCATTAACGAATAGAAAATAATATTTTCAAATATTGTGTTTTTTATTCTTTATTAAAACTAACTCCCTCACTTGAAATTATAAAATAACAACTGTAAATAAACTATCCTTGAACCCAATTGAAGGGGTCCAAAAACATGGATCAAATATACCCAATTATCTCTATTAAATACCATGTTTTCTTAGTAACAATTCAGTATAATATCATCTTGAATGATTTTCATTATGGTAATTTTTTGGGCTGCCTCTAGTTTTGATAGTAAGATTATTTTTTATTAAGCTTACCAAATTAACAGGTGTATCCCGGCGTCATCTTCTAACATGTCCAAACCACTGTAATATATTCTCATTCATATTAAAATCAATTGGATTCACTCTAATTTTACCTTGAACACATTCATTCCTATTCTTATTCATTTTGGTATATCAACATGTCCATATTAATATTTTTATCAATGCCACCTCTTTGTGTTTAATGAATCATGTCAAATGAAAACACTCACTTCCATATAGAATAATAGGTTTAATAATTGTTTTATAAAATTATAACTTTAATTTCAAAGGAATTTTACAATCACAGAGCACCTCATATGCCTTTCTCCATTTTACCAATCCAGTTTGAATTATATGAGATATATCAAAATTAATATGTCCATAATATTAGATTAATATTCATAAATAACTAATATAACAATATCTAAAATAATATGATCTCCCAATCTCACATCCATGAAGGTAATATATAATTATCTATTAAAATGATAATCTATATATTTAATTTTTTCCATAATAAAATTGAAACATTTCAATCCTAAATTCACACTCCATAGATTTAAACTTAAATTAATTTTTTCTCTATATTATACAATGAGAACTACATCATATGAAAAATCATGCAATGAAGTATCCCAAAGTGAATATTCATTTTATATTAATATAATATCAATGAAAAAAATAATGGGATATTATTTGAAACCTGATATAATCATATTAATATTAGGGAGTCTATAATGTCACCAAATGGAGTTCTAACATGATGCCAACATACATCTTACATGCTTTGTATAAGATTGATATATTCCACCTATAAAACATTTCATTTTAGATCTTTATATATAACCTATATTAGATCATTGTCATAAGTAATTACTAAATTAAGGAAAACCAAGTGAAATTATTTGGATATTTATCTATAATACTCCACCATAACTTTAATAAAATAAATTTCTTCAATGATCAAACATCCATAAATGAAATTGAATTGATTATCATGAACCTAAAATTCCCTTAAAACCATTTTTTGAATCACTCTCTCCCAATTTTTCATGGTATAACTCAAAATAAAATTTCCTATATAATTCCCATCAAAATAAATGAATCCACTATTTTTACAAAAAGTAACTAGATAATTATCCCCACAATTAAAGAACAATTTATTTCATTTCTAACTTTAATTAAATTATTTGTCTTGATAATTAATAACAAACTCCCTTGAATATTTACATCATTCAATGAAGATTTTATCTAGCCAAACTAATTTTCCATTTTCCTACCATCATTATGAATATTTAACTTCAAATAGATGAACATTTTTATAATAATTTCAATTGAATTATTCTCTACTGATACATAGAATATCAAGGTACCAATCACATTTTACTCATTGAAAAGAATATTGAAGTAGCACCACAATGTTCTCATTGTTTTCTCACCTTTAAAATGGTATATCTGTACTTATATTTTATGCCCCAAACTTGATCTATTTCGAAACAATTTCTCTCTCCATGAATAACTAAACAATATAATATTCATTCACTGTTATATGTTTTTAAGGAATGATATATCTTCTAAAAAACATGATATTTAACCTTACAAACAATTCACTTTGTATTTCTATGAGAAACAAGATATCGAGTAAAACTATTTTGATTAATAAAAAAGTATAATTATTTAAATGATTATAACTTATCATTAGTTTTTAGTTAAACATTATCATTCCATAGTGAGGCTTATTTATCTTTGGGAAAACTCTTTTCATGCTCTTATAACTTATGTATCTATTTCATGAACTCTATTACATAGTTATTCCAATATATAGTCAGTATTTCCTTGAACATTATAATTAACTTATTTAATTTTTTTTTATAATTTCCAATATATGGTTTTCCATTTGGAACCAACATCAGATCCTTGGATTTATTAATTGTTTAAATTTCTCCTATATATTTCTCAATATTTTTTTATAACTAATTAAAGGTAATTGGATTTCATAAATTCATTAATAATAATGTCATTACCCCTAACTAAAATGGTATCCCTCCTAGAATGATAACAAATAAATACAAATAAGGACACTCAAATACTGCCTCTAGTAGGCCCTGGGCTACTAGAGGATATAAAAATCTCAAATTGGAGGAATTTAATTCTATAATAATAATTATTATAATATGA
The DNA here is from genome assembly GCA_963277665.1 of Viscum album. NCBI lineage: Eukaryota > Viridiplantae > Streptophyta > Magnoliopsida > Santalales > Viscaceae > Viscum > Viscum album. The sequence goes on from OY728121.1 coordinate 1,209,544,960, forward strand.
TGATATGGGATAAACAAAACATATTAAACTATATGAAAAAAATAAAATAAACCCAAAAAACCACAAAATTCATGTGATAGGTAGACATATACAGATCAATGTCTCCAAATAAATACCCAAAAGGAATGTTAAGGTTGAAATACAAGAACGACTCTAAATCCTGATGTTGAAATGTACATAAAGGTCCATAAATTACTCCTAGAAACTAGAAATATGTTTATATAAAATTAGGGGGATCATACAAGTATTATTCGTAAGGTAATAAATGTTACTCATGCACATGTGAAAAGGGAATACTAATGAACCAATGAAAAAATAGTTGAACCTGCATCACCTATATAGGTCAACTAACGAATCACATCACTGAAAAATCATCCTCACTAAATAAAACATCAAATTATTGTAATATAATAAGTATCATATAAATAAAGTGTAACCTAAACCACTTTAAATACTGATTTTATACTCTCACACCCAATTTCATAGGTCCTGGTGCACCCATCTTTCTCAAACATCACATCATGATAAAAAACCCACATGAAACTATCCCTATTATCACATGTGAACAAAAGACACCTATGTTGTCACATAATTTCCTTTATGGAGACATGTTGGCCATCAAATCACATTAGAACCGAAGACACTTTGGAAAAAATATCCCATCTTATATAAAATAATCACTCGAGTAAGGGAGTATCATGAACATGAAGGACATCAACCTCATTCCATTATACTACCATGCATGAACCCAACTATACACCATCTCATAAACTTATCAAACATTAATATATTAAACTTTGTACTACATTACATTAGATTCTATGTATGAAATAATCAACAGGAATATAGATCAGGAATGGATAGGCATCTAATAATCTATCCTCACTATCAGGATGTCGGGAAAACACCCCAAAATATATTGATGTTGGGACATGTTTCTCAATGTCCTCTAGTGAATATAAAAAATCATAAGGAAAAAAATGGTATATTTATATAACAAATAACTACACAACCTATGTGTTTAAAAAATAACTCTAACAATCTCAAAACATCACCGCATGGACTCGCAATACCTACACATTCGCTACTAATACATAATTAATTTTACCAAAAAACATGCCACATATTATTTAAAGTAATTTCAATTACAATACTTCTCATTAACTAACCACTTCAATCATTATTTATGTTCATTTGTTTATGCATCCCATTTATTTTTACATTAATAAACACTATTCTTTATTATAAATTCACTTTTTTAATTAATTCATTATCCATTTCCATCCAGTTAAAAAAAATATCCCATTATATTTAAATTTCAACATTATCATTTAATTCTAATATTACATGGGAAAATGGAACAACCCAACACCAAAAAAACATCCAATCATCCCTATAAAACCAAACTAGCCCCAAATAACCACCACTTTCCATAATTTCATCCCCATCACCACTACATTACATTATAATTTCCTAATGGAATGACCACACATTACAACACATAATATCCCTACATCATAATTGACCTTTATCACCCCACAGAATTAACACACCACGACACATCATCCTGACACACCATAACCCCATATTGCATTACCGATTAAAAATAATTTATCATATTTAATATTAATCAAGCTAGATTCCTCAATTCTAATACTTTAGTTTGTGTTATTTAAGAAAAACAACAGTTTCTATGTGAAACCAGTTATTTAGCTGAATATAAATTAATAAATATTTATTCAAGGTTGTATCCCAACAACAACACATCAATGATGTAATAACACATATCAATTTGGCACAAACATAGGCTCATAACAACCAATATTTTATAATGGTAAAAAGGTTAAGAATAACATCAAAATCAATAATATCAAAAGGGTATTAAAAAAATGTGAAAGGATCCTATTCCCCTACAATTAAAATTGATCATTTTATAACCTTTATTTCATCATTGATAGTAATAGTACCAAATATCAATAAGTTTATATAACCTATAAATGAATCACATGGTGATAAATGATGATTCCCCTACCACAAATAGAGCATTTGGATCCATTATGCATAGTTAAACCAAGATGAAGACCACCAACAAACAACACAATGAAGAAGAACACCCTTAATAGAATATTACACAATAAATATTTCTACTTAACATAAGAACATCTCCAAAAAAACTGATTTTCCAAATAGTGGGCCCCAATATATAGAGAATTGGAAGGAAAATAATAAAAGGGAGAATAATAACTCACGAAAACTACCTCAAATATATCATCCTAGGTCATGGTTGAAATCAACTGAATGGAAGATAAAATAACTCTTTGGGATGCACATGGGTTACCTAAGAAATAAGAGAATGAATAGATGAGGGATTGGGATTGGGAGACTTTGTGAATTTATACCAAGCCTAAAAGAACATAAAACTATAGAACAAACCAAAGGAACTTCCCACATGGAATCTAAAACTAGAAGTCACCATAGTGAATCACCCCTCATAATGACAAAAATATTATTCAAAAATGACATCAAAAATTTTACTCTATATATATATAATATATTTAAGTTCCCAAACTATACGTACATAGATATTACATAAAAATTAAAGAATATTCATTACAAAACATAACATATTCATGCCAGGACTGAATAGTTTAGTCTATTTAGAATCTAAGAAGCATAAACAATTGTTTCATAAAACATCTACTTTGTATCCCACTTATTCCTTCATAACTGGACCCCCTTTTTGACATATCTTACTTAATACCCTTCTTTATGACATGGGAAAAATCCAAATAAGAAAGGGCGGGAAAATATTCTTAATAACGGAAAACATGGTAGATATCAATCATATCACAATCATAAGACATAATAAATTTACATTTTAAAATCTTATCCTACATTTAATATATTATGATATCATGTCATGGGATAAATCATAAAACTTCATATTAATCTATAAAAGTAATCTCAAAATTCATGACATAATACATGAAAATTTTTTAGTACACAAAAGCATATAAAATCATCACATATTAGTCAATTATCAATTCCATGAGCATCATAGCTGACAAAGTCCTTTACCGAATAGAATTCAGTATTCTTTTCATTAGTGTATTACTGAACCTAGATATTTTATCATTATATACATGTCTATGTTATGAGATATAAATCATTACCGAATGCATAGGAGGGAGATATAGGTCCCACACACTACATAATAAAAACCATATATATATCTACCATAATAATATTAAACATTCAATATAACATAACCCAATAAATAAAATGGGTTTCTTAAACATAATTCCATCATTATATCATCCAAGAAAATAATTTATTTCATAAATAGATTAAACACAATAAAAACATAGAAATAATAGGTATATTATACATTATAAATATTCTTATTAAAAATGTCATCATAGATGGAATATAATTTTGATAAAACACATGAAATTAATTTTTGAGAAAAATATACTTTCATCTTAAAAAATGTTTTCTATTCTCAAAATTCATTGAAAATTTAAATTAAAATAAATTATTTGAAAATTAACCTTAAATATTTTAAAATAATCTTCATGGAAATGAGTTATTTTGAATGTGTGAAAATATGTTCATGTAATTTATGTAAAAAGAAAAAAATTATTTTAGTTTGGATGGATAAGTCAAAAGTATCTCATATCAATAACGACAATAGATTCCATTCATACGATTTCATAAAAAATTTAACAATATATCAAATTAACATTAATCAATTAAAAATAATTAGAATGAATATTTAAAAATACATATTTATGAAACATGGGCATGGATGACAAATATACCCAAGTAAATACTTATTTATAAAAAATCTTTGTTAAAAATGAGATTGAAAAATTATCCCTTACTATAGGTCAAATTTACATTGAATGTATTTTAAACTCATGTATAATAATTTAAATAATGTTATTAACTTATTTGAGAATAATAGTCATTTTTATGATGTCATGTATGATAATATTATCGTCTGTTTGTTAGTAACATTATTACTCATCCATCTGGTGTTAACTACTTCATTATGTTACACATGTTTTGTTTTATAAGATCATGTTTCTCTTATAATGATATAGTTATATCATTAAAATAATTATATATTTATAATATATAGATAAAATTTTCATTCCATTCATTTATATAATAATTATTTAATGAGGATCATGTAGAATGAATCATTTCGCATCATGGAGGTGGTAGGTCATACGTACGCACAAGCGACGATATCATTTCCATAATTTTGGAATGGTATTGAAGTGGATAATATATAACATTTCATAATAAATATTTTTTTATAGTTAATGATTATTATTATTATTTCCATCATTATACCCATTCATTAATGGTTGTGGTGAAAAGCAGATTACCCCATGGTGTGGAGATGATAAGCTATACGTTCGCATGGGTAGTGATTCTGATTTTTGTAGGATGGATAAATGATGGAATATGAATGTTTCATAATCATAATAACATCTCATTATATAATTGATACTATATTTATTACTTTATAATGAAAAACCACATAAAGAGTAAGTATAAAAAGAAATAAGTTGTAAAGATTCAATAGAGGGGATTACCTCTTTTTCGATGTGCTCCCTCTAAATCTCCTCTGAATGCACTAGAGTTGGTCATCGAAGAAGAAAAATACCTCTAGAATGTAACCTAGGAACATGATAAAGGATATTTGTAGTGTATGGTCAAGATTTAAGGCTCTATGTTAAGTTAATAAGTGATGAAGGAGGTGCCTCTTTATAATTGTGGTGAGGGGTACTTTTTGGATCTCTAAAAATATTAATTTAATATAAAATAAAAACCCATAAAAAACAACATAAATATGAAAATATATAAGATAATATGAGATAGGGTTGTAATATCATTAACCAAAAAAAGGTAGACATGTTTTTTTGTAAATTTAATCCTTATCATGTTAATTAACACTTAGTTATTCTATTTAATTATAAACTAGGATTAAAAAATATTCCAAGGATAAAAGGATAAAATATGTACTTATTTGTTGAAAATTAGACCGTAAATGAATAACATAGAACAATTTAAACCATATCATAATTGTTAAATGTTTTTATAATGTTTTTATAATTTTTAAATAATTTAATAAAACATGATTTTGATAAAAAATAGTGTCAATTTTTACACTATTCAATTCAATGATTTTTTAAAAAATAAATAAAATAGGATAACATTAAACCAACTATTTTATTATATTCCTAAGAGGTCAAGGCTGTACAGAAAATTCATTGTACATTTTAATTATCCCATATAATATTTACATAAATATTATTAATAACATTTATTTTTTATCCCCACTAAAAAATTATTACCACATCAGTCCTGTATAGTAATTTAATATACTTATTTATTGAATAAAAATTAAAAATAAAATATCAAGTTGAAGATTAATGCTATCAATTTCGAAATAATAAATATTGTCGAATTTATCTTTTGTAATATCATTTATAAAAAATGTTATAATTTAGAAAACATGAATGTGACACTTTAACATCACATTAAATAAAATAATATAAGTTTCATAATCTATTCTATATGGCTTTAGAAAGTCAAAAAATCGACCCATGATTGATTAGGGTCAATAAATACTTGAAAATAAATATTTTCCCATGTTTTTGTGTCTTTTAAGGTTTATTATCATTTTAATAAAAACAAGTTTATTGATTTTTCATCAACAAAATAATTTCTCCATTATCAATGAATAAACCATCAAGGTAATTATTTATTTCATAAAAATTAAAAATAATTTCCATGATAAATAAAAAAAATATATTTAAAAATAGTACTTATTATTTAATTTATCTGATGTATAACTTTATATTTAAAATTATTTAGTAATTAAAATTTGAGTGAGACATATTTAACAATTCTTTAAGTAAAAAAATTAAATGTTCTAATCTCATCCAAGTGGATTCCAAAGAATTACATTTTGACCAAAGTATGATTTAGGTAAAAACATGCTCATATAATGATATTATGATACATGTTATAGTAATTATATATTATTATTCTTTCCCATATTTACTCGATTAACCCCATTACTATATTAATAAAAATTACCAAAGTTACTATTCGTATTGCTCAAAAATAAAATAAATATATTTACATAATTTGTTCCTACAGATTCAAAATATGGAATCTATTTTGTACAATTAAAAACAAATAAGTTTCAACAATTATATTAAAATTAGTCGTGTTGTTGAAATTAGAGAACGAGTTTTAAAAGATAAAATATTGGGAAATATTGAAATGTTTTTACATCTAAATTCTATATAAAATTTATGAAAATTACCTAGATTATTTTTACTAATAAAAATATATTCTATTTATACAATAAAACCATTTAATAATATAATTTAGCCATATAAATTATTTTTTTAAGAATGTAGTTTTCTGTTAAAATTTACTGTATTTTTATTATTCATAAAAACATGAATATTATTTGAGAAAATTTTAAAATTCATCCAAAGTAAATTTTTATATCCAAATTCAAATGAACGTGTTTATTCTATCTTTAAAAAATTATTAATGTGTCAAAATATTATTTTAAAAGGGGTTCGACATTAAAAGGTGATAAAAATTCCCTTTTGAAAAATATAGTTCTTCAAACATAAAATAGGGTTTATTCATACCCTATTACTAAAATATATATTGAATGAACATAAAAAATATTTTATTAAGTATATAAAATATATATTTCATTAATTTCATTAATTTGATTAATTTCATTCATTAATAGTAATTTACTCAATTTATTAATACAAAAATACAAATATATAATTGATTTATATTTTTCTTAAATAATTGTTAGCTAATTAATTAGCCATGAATTTTTATTAGTTAGATATATTTACTCACTCTAACCTAACATCTTGGTTATAATAGTTATTTTATATCATGGAAATCTCGCAGATCATTTAAATTGACAATTGTGTGCAATCGAAGGTATTGAAGAACTAAAATTATTTAAGGAAAATATATCATAAATAGATCTATGTGTTACATTCTACACCCATAAACTAAATTTCACACATTACATTCATCATATGGAAATAAAAAATTAGGATACCTTTTCCATTATCTGATCCTCAAGTTCCTGTATAGCTTCCTAAATTTTTTTTTCCACCATAAAACATTAACAAAGAGAGTGGTCTTGTTTTTTGAACATTCTATCTATAATCCAGATTCTTTATTAGTTGTTTGTCATATGAAAATTCATTCCCCAGTGGTAAAAATTCTGAGTTTAGTACATATGAGGGATCATGTATGTAATTTCTCAAGATAAATACATGGATCACATCATAAACATGATAGATATTTCTTGGAAGTAATAATTGATAAGCTACATTCCCAACACGATCCAAAATTTAAAAGGACCAAAAAAACTAAGACTCTAATTTCCCTTCATTATCTTCTTTATAAATCTCATTACTAACATCTAGGGATATATTTTTATAAATGATTTATCACCCAATTCAATTTCTAGGTCTTCTCTTCGGATGTCTACATAATATTTTGTTGAGTCTTAGCTGCTCTTACGTGCGGTTGAATAGATCAGACCTTTTCTTCCACATCACCAACAAGATCAAGTACTAATATATTGTATTCCCCAAATTTATCCCTACAAGTTAGAGTTATGAACTTATTTGCATATAGGTATTCATAATGATCCATATAAATAATAAATTGAAATATATTACAGTAAGAAAGTTCATCCAAAGTAGGTGTTGATCCTATCCACCTTTGAAATCTAGAGAGTAAGCTATAAACATGTGTTCGATAGTTTGAATTGTCCTCTCAGACTGACCATCTATATAAGGATGATAAGAAGTGTTGAAATAAAACTTGGTATACAGATCTAGATGAAGAGTTCATTTGAACATCATGGTAAACCTTGGATATTGATCAAATATAATTAAAATTGGTACTCAATGTAATATTACCACTTCTTTTACATATATCCTAAAAAGACAATCAAGAGTGAAATCCTTTGTAATAGTAATAAATTGATTTGACTTCATAGTCTATCAAATCTAACATGTATATATTTATGAACTTTAGAAGTTTTTTGGATTTCTGATGAAAAATTTCATAGTGATATTTTCTCATTTCCATTCTGGTATGGGTCGTTGTTGCAACATCCATTTAGACTTCTGTCTCTCAGCCATAACTTGCTGAAAAATCAAGTAAATAGAGACATATTTGGAAACATCTCTTTTAATACCATCCCACTATAAATACTCTTTCTATTTCCAGTACATATTTGTGCCTCTAGGATGAATAGAAAATGAAAAATAGTGAGTCTCATCCAACAATTCCTTTTTTAATTTTGATACGGGAAGAATAATAACCTGATTCTTAAACATTATTATTCTATCATATTCGATGATTAATTCCTAAACATTTCTCACCATATATTGTAGTTCAATATCTTCCTTTTGTTCCTCCTTAATATTCACTATTATCGATGGTTGAACATTCTTTTCAGAAAGATAATATTTCTACCCATTCTATAAAATTTCATGATATATCCTTTTCAAATCCATAAATATTGGATCTTTTGTGATCCTCATCATGGATAGGTTAGAATGGTCCTTTCAACCCAATGAACCAGTGACCATGTTTACTTTCATAGGGTGGTAATGTATTGAGAAGATATAATTATTTAATCAATGTCAACCATCTAATTTGACAAATACTCTTCTCTTATTGTGTGAAAATTTACTGTAGCCTTTTATGATCACTATAAATTTCACACCTTTCACAATAAATATAATTCGTTTATATCATTAGTGAAATGATTACCGTATATAAATCCAAATATTTATTTGGTTAATTTTTTCTATGGATTTTACATTATTGTGATGAATAAGCTATCACCATATCATTTTTTAATGATAACACAACATAGCCACTTGTTGGATGCATCACTGTAGATCACAAACATTACTCAACTACAAGGCAGTGTGAGCAATGGTACACTGGAAAACCATTTTTTTAGGTCATTGAAATTTACATCACATTCAAATATACACATGAACATAACTCCTTTACAAGTCGACATCATGATTGGATTAGATAATCATAAATAATATTCCACATAAAATTGATAATATCCATCCAAACCAAGAAAAATTTTGATCTTAATTATGATTTTCGGTCTTTACTAACTTTCAATAATTTTTTTGATGGATATATAAATATCCCTTCACTTTAGATTATGTGACCCAAAAATAAATGTTTTGAAGGAAAAATTCACACATGGTAAATTTTTCAGTTTGATTCCCTTTTTGAGGGACTTTAGTAAAATTATAAATTGATCTAAATGGTATTTTGAACACTTTAAATAGACAAAAATATCATCTATAATGACTACCACAAACTGATCAATATAGTCTCTAAAAACTTTTTTCATTAAATTCATGAATATAGTGAGGGAATTAGTAATACCAAAAGGCATCACTATAAATTCATAGTGTCCATAGCTTATAAAGAATGTTTTATTTGGTATATCCTCCTTCTAGAGCCATTGTTGATGATATCCAGAATGATGATCAATCTTGGAAATGTATTGGGCTCTGTGTAGTTGGATGAATAAGTTATCGATGTGGTGTCGAGGACTTTTATTCTTGATAGTTATATTTTTATATTCTCGATAATCAAAGAAGAGTCTCATTGATCCATCGTTCTTCATAAAAAAATAGAACAAATTCTCCACAAGGTGATGCACTAGGGATTATGAATCGCATGTCAAGAATCTCTTGGTTTTCCTTCTTCGATTACTAAAACTCAAATATGATCATTTTATATGGTGCCTTTGAAATATTCATATCACCCTCTACGAGGTCAACTGAAAAATCATCCACATGATTTAGTGGAAGACTAATAAATTCTTCTGGAAAGACATCATCAAACACGTGTATAATGGGTGTAGTCTTAATTGTGAGTTTCTCTATAACCATTTGAGATAAACAACCTTATTTTATAGGAATCAAGACCTATAAGGTGTAATAAATTTCTACACGAAGATAATATTCATCCTTTCATTGATATATAATGATCGATTGATCTATTATATGAAATGTGACTTTTCTTTCCTTGGAAATTTATATAAGATATATATATGGAAAGCCAATCCATAACAAGATTCACATTAAATTACACTATAGGAAATATCACATGATTTGAAGGAAGCACATTCCCACAAACTTCAACCAGAGAATAATTATAAACTTTTTATGTTACTTTTTTCCATTAGGATTTCTCATAGATAACTCAACATCAAATTTTTGGGGTAATACATTGATACCCTTATCAAATTATTTATAAATAAAAAGAGTGGGTGGATCCATAATAAAATAAAATATTTTCTACTTTAGATTGGATGATCAGTGTACCTTTCACCACTTCATTATCACACTCGATATTAGTGATAGTAATCACATATGAAATTCCTTTGTCTTTTTTCTTAAGAGTCTGTTGATTTTAATCATCATCAAATAACCATTGGATTTGGAATTGATTGGCCTAATTACCCATTTATTTTCACTTATGAAATTAAAATGTAATAAGTGCATTCTATGTAGCATTTTCTCCATTCACATCAATATACATCTTTTTCCCATCACTTCGGCAATCATCTTCTCGATGAATATCTCTCCTACATAGAAACATTTTCTAGTCCCTTTAAGACAACTCTTCTAAATTTTTTTACACATATTGATAATAAGGGAAAACTTGGGATCTTTTTAGTGTGGCCTTTAGATTTTCCCTTGAATACAATTTTCCTTTTCTTATCAAACCCATCAGACTGATGGTTTAGTCAAATATCTTTCTCAACCATGAGTGCACATCGAATGATTTCCATATAACTATTGATGTCCCTTCTGGATAATTCCCATCATAAACATGGTTTTGTGCTAATTAATAATTGATCAATTTTACACTTACGTTGGATTATAACTCTAGAATTGTACCTTGCATGTCTTGAAAAATTCACATCGTAGGTACTAACCGATTTATCGTCCTTTTTCTTAAGATCATGGAACATTGTATCCATGTTTTTTTAAAGAATATAAAGAATGTAATTATTATAAAATAAGTTCATGAACTCATCCCCTTACATATAGTCAATTTTATCTCCATGACTCGTATTTTTTATAAGATCCCATCATTGATCAGCTTCACCTAAAAAATTATATACTGCCAAGATGAATTTATCCTATTCTAAAAATTGGAAGAATGAAAATATATTTTGTATTTTACTGATCCATTTTTTCCATTAATGGATCAGATGACCTGTTGAAGGATGGTGAATGCTGAATCATGATGGACTCAAAAAAATGTGTTCCATCTTTTGTTAGTTTGGCAGTCTGGTATTATTCATAGCTTGAGAATGTTGGGTGAGTATATATATAACATTTTTCATTCTAGATCCCGTAGAATTAGGTTTCTAAAGAGGAAAATCATTACATTCCATATCCTGTTTGGCATTAATGTGGTTCCTCCAGGTACCTGTCGTTGACTAAATCCAAGAAGAATAGTTTGAGTAATAGTAATCATAATGGGAAAACCACATAATCAAAAATAAAATTTCAATTTAGGACACAATATGTTTTATCCTTTGTTATTAAATTTCACTTCTAAAACACTAGGATTGTTAATTATACATCGACGCATCTTCAGGGTTCTTTACTATGGTTTTCTAATCCTAGTTTCAAATGGTTTTACATATCTTTGCTCTGATACCAAGTATATTGTCTCTTTCATTATATACAAAGATATTACATTAGGATTGAAGAATATAAATTAAAAAAAAATAACAAAACCTTGTCAAGACTATATAAGCTTAATGTATTTAGAAACTATGAAACCTAAACAACTTGTTCATAAAACATCTATATTGACTTCTGCTTATTCCTTCATAACTAGACCCTCATTTATGAAATATCTATCTTAATAACTTTCATCATGACCCAAAGAATGGAAAAATAATATAGGGTGATCTCAGATTCTCAGTAAAGGAAACCTGGGATATATTAATCATATCCTAATAATAGTATAAAAGAATATATCATTTTATAATCATATCATGTTTATAAACGATCATGATATAATGTCATTGGATAGACAATAAATATTCATAAGAATCAAGGACCGTAATTCAAAAAGTCATAATATAAGTCATTTAATTTTTTGGCATACAAATAAGCATAGAAAATAATTTCATATTAGTCAGGGCTCACTACCAAGATCTTTATAGGAGACAAAGTCAATTACAGAACTGATTTCACTCTTTATTCCAGCCATGTAATGCTAAAGCGATATCATTTCATATTCCATCCATGTCTATATCATGAGATAAAAATCATTACCTAATTATTTTTAGGGATATATAAGTCCCACCCACCACATAATGAAAATAATACATATGGTTTCCATAAGAAAAAAAATCATTCAACGTAACACAATCCAAGGAATAAAATGGGCTTATAAAACATCATTCCATCATTACATAATCCCTAAAATTAAAATGGATTTTTTAAATTTCATAAAAACAATAAAACTATAAGAATAATTTGAATAGTATACTAGAAGAATATATTTATTAAAAAATGTAATCTTATATTGAGAATAATTTTGATAAAACACTTTAAATTAATTCTTTAATAAAATATCCTTTCTGCTTAAAAATTGTTCTATTTTTTTAAATGCTATGGAATTTTAAAAGAAAATTATTTCATTGAAAAAAACATGAAATCTTGTAAGGTAATATATATGGAAATAATATTTTATGAAAGCGTAAAAAACCAATCATTCTATAGATGTTAAAAGAAATCATTATTTTCGTACTTTTATCGGATAAGTCAAAAATACCTTATATTGAAAGAGATAGAAGATTCATTTCATAGAGATTCTTAAAAAATTAACCAATGGATAAAATTTAATGTAAATTTTTTTATAAGATTATAAATAATATTTTGGAATAAATATTTAGGAAATATATATATGGATGATAAATATACCCTAGTAAAAACATACATATAAACAACCTTTGATGATAATGAGATTGAAAATTTATCCCTTACCTAAGGCCTGATTTCCATTGAATGTATATAAACCTCCTATATAATGATTTTTATAATTTAATTGACTTATTTCAGAATAATATTCATTTTTATTATATCATATATGATCATTTTATCATTTTTTTTGTTAGTAACTTTATTACTCGTCCATTGGGTGTCAACTTCTTGATTTTCTTATGTGTGTTTTATCGGATAAATTATTTTTCCTATTCTCAGGATAATTTTATATGAATAAAATAATGATATTACAATAATATATAACATATTTACTGATTCAATTAATTTATGTATACATCCATTAATAAAGATCATGTAGAATGAATCACATCGCATTGTGGAGACAGTAAGTCATACATATGTACGAGCGACAATATCATTGCGATAATTATAGAATGGTATTGAATTGGATGGATAATAATATTTCTAAATCAATATCATGTTATAATAATTATATATTGTTATTATTTCCCTCATTTTACACATCCAGTTAAAGTGGAGGTGAAAAACAGATTACAGCACAACGTAGAGATGGTAAGCCTTATATATACACACGTGGTGATTTCGTTTTTCGTAGGTTGGATAAAAGATTTAATATCGATATTTTATATTCATAATAATATATCAGTATATAATTGATAAAATATTTGTAACTTTAATATAAAATAACTCTTGAATAGGATGTATAATAATAAATAAGTCTTAAAGAATCAAAAGAGGGGATTTCCTCTTCTTCGACATTCTCTCTCTAAATCTCCACTAAAAGCACAAGATTTTTTCTTTGAAGAATACGGAAACCATAATAATTTAACTATGTATGTTTAGAAAGGAAATGGGATGGGTATGTACAATATTTAAGGGTAAATGTGAAGTGAATAGGTGATAAGGGAGGAGCCCTTTTATAATTGAAGTAAGCGGTACTTTTGGGATCTCCAAAATATTAATTTATTATAAAATAAAACCCCATCCAAAACCTAAAAAATACCCCAATTTATAAAATTATATGAGATTGGGTTGTAATATGATCATACAATAAATTTTACACACTTTTTTCTTTCAATTTAAACCTTATCATTTTAAATAACAGTTAGTTATTCTATTTAATTTTTAACTAGGGTAACAAATATTTCAATATTAAAAGGGTAATATGTTTACTTATTTTATGTCAATTAGACCAAAAATAAATACCTTAGGACATTAAAAACCATATAATAATTATTATATATTTTTTAAAAATCTTATTATTCCTAAATAATTTTGTAAATCATTATTTTGATAAATAAACAATAGGATCTATTTTTAAACTATTGAATTCATTTATTTATAAAAATTCTAATCTAATTGGAAAACTCTTAACAAACTATTTTATAATATTCCTATAAGGACAAGGTAATATAGAAAATTCATTGGACATATTAATTTTCCAAAATTATACTCATTTTAATAATGTTAATAATATCTATTTATTATCTTAATTAGAAAATATTTACAATGTTAGTTTTGTATAAATAATTAATACACTTAATTTGTGAATGAAAATTAATATAAAATTTTATGATAAAAACAAATCCACTATTTTTAAGAAGAATACTTTTAGTATTATTTATCTTCTGTAAAATTCTACATTAAAAATGTTATAATTTTAAAAACTTGCATTTGAGGACTTTAACATCACTTTAAATTAAATAATATAAGGGTCATAATCCTTTTTATATGGTGCAAAATAGTCATTAAAATGACCCATGGATGGTTATGGTCGAGATATACTTGAAAAATAAGATTTTACCAAGTGTTTTTGTCTTTTACTGGTGATTATTATTTTATTAAAAATTAATTTTTTTATATTTCATAAATAAAATAATATCTCAATAAACAATGTGTAGACATATAAGGTAATTATTTGTTTCCTAAATATTATAAATAAATTAGCTTCATAAAGAAAAATTTTTTTTCTTTAAAATGAATATTTATAATTGAATTTATCTTCTGCATAAATGTATATTATAAATTATTTACATATTGAAATTTGAGTGGCACATATTTAACTTTTCCTTCAATAAAATAAATTAAATATCCAATCTCATGAAAGGGGATCCCAAAGGATAAAATTTCTAAAAAAATATGATATTAGTTGAAACCCACTTATCAAATTATATTATGAAATGTGTTTGGGAAATTTTATAACATTAATATACCCTTAATTTTCATATTTACCATTTTACCGTAATAAAAAAATTACTAAAGTTACTATTCATAAATCCCAAAAATAAAATATATATATTTATATAATATAGACCTACTGATTCCAAATATGAGGTCCATTTGGACAAATTCAAATCACAAAATTGTAATTATTTAATTTAAAATTAATCATGTTATTGAAATTAATGAGCGGGTATTAAAAGATAAAATATTAAAAAATATTGGAATGTTTTTACTTATGAATTCAATGTAAAATTAATGAAAATTACGTAAATTATATTAAATAATTATAATATATTCTATTAATAATTTAATACCACTCAATAATATAATTTGACTATAAAAATTATTTTGATGAAAAAAGATGTTTTCGAAGAATTTTTTTGAATTTTTTCTTTTCATCAATACATGAATGTTATTAGAAAAATATTAACAATTCATCCATAGTAAATTTTTCTATCCCACTTATATTGAACATGGTTATGGGGTCATATATAAATGTTTAATGTGTCAACATAGTAATTTAAAAAGGGTTCGCCATTAAATGGTGGTAAAATTTCCCTTTTGAAAAATATCAGTTTTTATGCATAAAATATGGTTTATTCATACCCTATAAAAATATCTATTGGATGAATATAAATTTTTTTACTAAATATATAATAGAAGTATTTCATAAATTTTATATAATAATAGTAATTTACTTTCTTTATTATTTAAAAAATACAAATATAAAATTGATTTATATTTTGCATAAAAAATTAGTAGACAATTAATGCACAATAAATTTTCATAAGTTAGTTATATTTATTCCCTCTAACGTAAAAGTTAGGTTATATTGAACATTCTATATCTGGTCATCTTTCAATTATTTTAAACTAAGAATTTCATGTTATTCCAGATATTGGAGAATTAGAATTATTCAATGAAAATATTTCATAAAAACATCCTAGTGTTATAATATATCCTTTAAGGGGGGAGACCATGGTGCATCTTGGACCACTACACTAAATAACAACATAAATCCAAAAATTGATATGGAACATCCAAAGATGTTATGCCACATGATCTAAAACCCATGAATGTGTTATTCCATAGCACATATCCATGGCACAAAAACCCCGATTGAGTATATCCTATTAAAATATCACAACATACTCCACGACATGGCTAGGTGAGCACACCACAACTATGAAAATATTGGAAAACCAACAAAACAAATATTAGGACTCTCCTACATTGTTTCAAATAAAAAAAACTATAGATACAAGTCTTATGATTCATCCCACATTTCCATACCACTTAATCGATTAAAAATGAAGTGGAACCAATATTGTTTCCTCCAAAACACCTCTTAACTTCGTGGATCATCTTTCTGATTCCACCAATATTAAAACACATGAAGGAAAGGGATTCCATGGTCAGAGAAAATACATATAACATTATAATCCATAATAAATCGTCAATATGATATTTTTACAAAAAATATTCTTATTAGGATCATTTTACATTACATATATTAGTAATAAGATGTTCCTCCTATTTTCTAATGTTCATATTTGGTACCAAAAGATCACAAAATAATACCAAATTGTATGATATATTATTCTTATTCAATTACTACTCCTTAAACAAACATTTCATTTAAATCGATCTGATATCTGTAATCCTATACTATATTCCAATTTAGTTCACCACTTATAAAAATATTCTCATACTATAGAAAACATTGAATCAATGTTTCTAAATAGGCCTAAACATAGTCATATATTTTATATCTAATCCTATTGAGATTCAAAAACAGAAACCATGATGAAAGTATTGTTTTCTAAAACTGTATTTACATGTATGATTTTATCACAATATCATATAATGTGAAATAATTTTTCTATTAATATCTTACTAACTAAAATATAGACAATTTTTTTAGTCTTGGTATTACCTAGTTAAAAAAGACTAAAAGCATTTCTATCCAATTAATTTCTCATTTTCCCACCAATTTCTTATTTTTTAAACAAAATAATCATATCCCAATTCCAAGAATAGTATCCACTATTTATATTTATTTACCAATTCAAGTTATAAAATACCCTTAAAAGATAGGACTAAATCACCTGATCTGGGATGAGGGTTCACATAACTGCATGTGCAACTCCCTATACGCAAAAGGAAACCGACTAGAGGGAGTGCCTAACTTGAAATATGAGGAAAATATAACCATTGTATACGATATTTATTAAATTGTACAATATAATAATTAAAAATTGGAGTAATAGGATAAGAAAATTTCAATAAAACCACATTAATAACGACAACATGTGATATAATAATACATATACAATAATAAGAATGTCTAGTAATAGATCCTCACATAAGTACGACATATGTATAACAGAGAGGGAATAAATAATTAAACATAAATATCTATAATTGACCTTGAAGTCCATACTAAAATTATATATTCCAAATTTCTCCTCTAGTATAACCTCCCTATGAAAGTCCACTAGCCTCATCTGAAATATAAGTCAATGGAGCATATATGCGCACTGAGATATACATATTGGGTTTGAGTATAATACCAGTTGGATGACACTAATATGTACTCAGGATAAGTAAAATGATTATATAATTTTTTTAAAAAAATAAATAATGAAAATTTGTTATTAAAAAATCATGTTTAGATTCATTATGTGCTAACCGAGATGCCCCGAACCCTAGATCAACCAATGTACGAACCATTCTGGATGTATGGTCACAAGTAGTTGTTACATGAATAGATCATTAATGTGGTCTAAAATCTTCTTAATGGATTTATTCAACTATCTAATATCCATATTCCAATTTTATGGAATGATTCCACACCTGAATTTAAGGGAAATTCATGTTTCGTCCATCAGTAGTAGTAATCAAGTCAAACAACAATTCCAGACATCATGGTTATTCCCTTTAAAATAATGGTATGTAAACCATACATCATCTAATAATTGTTACTCTACACCAAACCATGGGTTTTTCCCATGAGTACAACATACCAATTAATCTGAATCATGTACCTCTTCCAACATTAGATGGTTATTCCACATCAGCATAACATGATATGTTTTGATGTTGTCATTTATGCCACCAGATCCATAGAATATCCATCACATTATTCATGCCCCCCTTTATGGTGGATATAATCCATTTCAGAGGAACTTTTTCATCTTGGTATTATAAGAAGTGTTTTCATATGAAAATAACATATCAACATATAAGTAAAAACATAGAGAGAAAAAATTATTTCATATTATTAATGGTCTAATGTGAAACACACACGCATACATGCAAGAATGTCATATCAATAAAGGTGTCACAGGGAACCCACACTCACACAAGACTGTCATATCATGTTGGTTATACATGTCCACATATACCGATAATCATTTCATATCATGAAATTTTATATATTTTTAATAACATTATAAGTAACTTCCTACAAAATTTTATCGAATATCAACATCAATTTTCACCACCTAAATAACGAATACACCTCAATGATCCCTAGAACCAATCCCAAACCACCACATGACTATTCGAGAGTATAGATCCAAGTAGAAGAATTTTTTAATAACAAATAATATTTTAGTTTGATAGCTAAAATAAAATATTATAGGAGGATAGAGAATAATTTGTGAATTATTATGAAAGATCTATATATCCACCTTCCTTTCGTAGAGAATATCGAATAAATCACATTAGAAAATGTCTACATTACTATATCTGAATAATAAAACCCAAATATAGGCTCTTTTCTAAGGAGAAAATATAAGATCTATAAGGAACATGAAGAAAGTAGGAAATGTGATCACATTACTAAAAATACATAGAGATTACTTCTCTAGATATAATGAATTTTACCTTTATAGGGAAGGATTTCACTAAGAACAACCACTAGAGTCCCTAGGTTTGATATCCCTTGGTGTAGGGGGATGAATGATGGGTTTTGGTGTGTTTTTTGGGATAAAATCCAAATTTTCAGATAATCTAATATCACATGCATGGATTGGTGTTAGGGTTTACCAAACAATGCACCAACTATATTATGATAACGAAAACTAAATTGATCTGGAATGGTTTAGACACATGTATTTTTAAATTTTGTGTTAACTATGCATTAGATGATTTTTCAAATTAGATGGTTTTCATCAGGAGGAAACATTGATAGCACTAAATTTTATCCAACTATATGCCATCTACATCACCTCTCTAATAGGATACACGGTTAATAGGGGAAACCACATGGTATCTACAAGTCACGATCAGACAAAGCACCCCCTTAAAGATTTATAAACCATCCAAATCCACACAAAAATTATCCAATACATCACCCAAGAAAATAATAACCAAAAAAAATTAATTCTTCAAAGAAGTTATAACACACCTATAAAATAAAAGGTTATTATAATACCACCCTCTAAGGATGTATCATTCATGGGAATTTCGTTTGTGGTCCTTCTCAATCAACATATAACATTGACCTCGCACATTTGATTAACATTCTAGAGTTCCATTTTATAATTTTCATTGAAAACACATAGCCTAATTAAAGGTTATACCTAATCTCATAGCCATTTCTTCATTTTAGAAAAAAATTCAGGTCAGATGGTCCTAAAATAAATATATTACCTCAAAACTATACTTTCCACTATTGAACCACACACTCTGTCCTTATCATGCACAAAATCCAAAAAAAAACTTTTCTTACATCACTATGTGTTGAATTCTGTAGTGAAACATTATTAAAAAATTCAGATGATTCATCCCATGATTCATGCCATAAACCATTCTAGTTCCCATCATCATGTCTGCCTAATGACCCAAGCCTGACTCTATAGTTTTCAATTACCATTTTATTATTTAATACATCGGATCGATACCCCCATGTGTATATCTATCATATAACAAAAAAACATAGATTATTACTAGAAAACATAAACCATAAACCTCTATCCATGGGTTTGGTTCACCTATATCCCACTCTATATGTGCACTATATAACTCCACTACAACTAAAAAATAGTCACAAGCACATCTCATCGTTAGAAAAATACTAAAAATCACAAGAATTTACAACTACTTGTGGATAAAATCACATTTCCATACCAAATAGAATAGATCAAGGACCTCATCCAATCACTTGGAAAAGACATTTTCACTTTGACCATCCATAGAAATAAATGGTAATATTACTTTGGAAAACAACTACAGGAATGTCATACACCATATCTAAACCAATCTTATTGATCTCACAACCCACAATGGCTTAAAAAATAATCTATCACCCTGAAACAATATAGTCCTTGATAAGAAAAAATAAATCCTTAAAAAAATATCATACCCAAGACTTCACAGAGAGATTGTCAAATGCATCATTCATAACATAATGCATTGGTCTTGTCAATCAAAACATACCAACATAAACTATGGTGGTTTAGTGTTATTTTAGTTTTATTTATAATTTATCATCCACCCTTAAACATCCAAAATCAGTGGTCAACTCCACCATCATCATTAAACCATCAACTATGTTTTTTCATGAGAATAAAATTTCCCATTTTATTTTTTTAATCAATGTCTATATCAACTATGGTTTTTTGTTTTTGAATTAGTCGACCATACTTTAATTTATTTACCCAGAAAACCCAAGTAAACCATTATATCCCCACCCAAGATATTAGCTTATGATCTTAAAATATAAAAATCTCAATAACCCTTACTTATTTTCGTTGATCCATGGTGATCGATATAGACTAAACACATTGACCACAATAAAGGAACACCAATCCCTACCCACATGGCCAACTAAACACCATAACAGTTCCTAAACTCTGCCCTATACCTCCCAATGATTCATGTCTCCAACACATAGTTAACTAATAGAGTCACAAAAAAATACTTATCATAATCTAAGACTACATATACGGAGACACTTTCATAAATTTATCATCAAATGTGATGATCGACTCCATAGACCTCACTTGTTATTTCTGAACACCCACCACAACTTTTTCACTTCTACTAAGCCAAACAGTTGGATGAATTTTTATTGAGGAACATATCAATTAACAAAAACTAATTCAAGAACATTCCAAAAGTTATATGGAAACCAAATGATATTCCTTAACATAAATCTATGTTAATTCCCCACTAAGGACTTTAGTGATTGTCAATATTTCTACTCCAATGGTAGTTTAATGATGTGATATGCATCAGAGACACTTATAGCCACACATTAATATCTAGAACCACTTCTCAGTGTAATTTCATTCCAAATAAAATGACATATCTAATTTCCATTATCCATTTAATGTTTTGAGGACCCAAGGTTCCTCAAACCATACAACACTAAACTCCAAAGGAATTTCATCGTGCTAATCAAACCACTACACCTATTATAATGCATCAAGACCACCAAGACTCATTATTTATCTCCCACTCCAATGAGAAAAAATGTCTAATATAACTCTAAGGCATTTCATTTATTTCAATCATGAACTAACCTACTATGTATTTGAACATGATCATCTGACCCAATAGGTTAACAAGAATACCTTGTTTGGAATCTAAACTCGCCATATATTATTACCAACATGGGTTGCTTATTAGAATAATGACTTCCCCATAGGCCAACACACATTCATTCAGTGTGTTTTATGCTCAATCACACACACCCTAGGAAACATAAAAAGAGGCCCCCAATCAAGAAATTTCTCTTAAACGAGTATAGGAAATTGTGGAGTTGTAATCTTGAATGCTTCTAAAAAGAAGGTACATCTTTAATGGTCTAATTTGTAACATTAATCGTATTATCCTTCACTATTTCAGGGGTGTTACACTCCCCATATCCCTATAAAGCATGGTGTACTCTTAGTGGACCTTACACCTCAAACATAAGCATTTCCACTACACTTTTGGGTTGGTATATCTTCTAATACAATTTTCTAGGACTTGTCTTTCTAGGGTTATAAACTAGGTCATATGACACCATGGGTCACCTATAATACCTTGGAAACCATTCCAATACACAAAATTATATTACCAAATGGGTTTAATTATCATCCATAATATTATACCCATGGGACAAACCATATTCTTTTAGTAGTCTTTGTCCACACTCACACACAACCTTGGAATCATTCAAGGAAGTCATCCATCTTAACACTACTTTAGACAAAGTACACATGACAATATTGATAAAATTAGGTAATCTATAAAAAAGGTTGAACCTTTTTGGCATGGGTAGAAACATTTATAATTTTAGGTATCACATTTTAAGTGGTGTTTTACATTTCATGAACAGACCTCCCAATGATATGATCATTGTCCCTTGACTCCATGAGTCTCCAATAGAAAATTAGTCGACTTTCTAGAACACCACATGATATTTCCCATCCAGGTTACTTATCATACTAATTTCTATCACCACAAGACAACAATGTTTCTTTCATTAATCTTTTTCCCCAATCAAAAACACCCAAAGACACATTCAAGGGTATCACACATCCTAACACTACCCTTAAAGAGGCCTCTCTTAACTATCGATTTCTAATAAAGTAGGATCCTAAAAAATGAAATGTTCACCTTATTGGAAGTGGTAGTAACATTCAGTCTATATTAGTTTCACTATTTCAGGGGTGTTAAACACTTTAATATGTTAAATAAAAAAATACTTTAGTGGAACACATGCCTCAAACCCATGTATTTCCATTAAAATTCTAGTTATGTACTGGATTTAATAATATTTATCAAAACCCGACCTCCCCTGACTACGATGGTAGTCACGTAACAAAAATGGTCTCCTATAATACCTTGAATTCCTTGCCAGCACACCGTAGTCTATTAACCATCTTTTCCTCTTATCATGAAAATGATTTTCCCCATATTCCAACACATTGTATCTCATTCTTCTTTGTCCTCACTAAAACACACCCTAAAAAACCTCCAGAATCATCAACCATTCTGACACTATACTTGGAAAGTGTCACTTAGTATTGGAGTTTTAATTATTTTTGATACATTAATGAAAGGTTCACCATGATGACATGGGTAGTAACATTTATTCATTATAGGAATCACTATTTTAGGGTTTTTATAGTTTTCATGATGAAACCACAATATAAAAAATCCAACTTACCCCATACTAAAATGTTTAAGAATCTACTAAGGATCTCCCTTCATAGACTAAAGAGATGGATCACATCATGAATCACTACAGGTAGAAACACTTTAACTACTGACTATTTTTATTTTCTCTAAACAACACTCCAAAAAACAGGTAGTGAAATGATATACTAACCATATTTATACTTTATAACCTAGAAATTACTTTACAAATATAGATTCCTAGTCCCATTGAGCATTAACACATAAGGTATAAATTTCCTGGGAATGAAGCATTACTCATTTATCGTTAGAATGTAAAACCCACTTACATCTTAAGGAATAGAGAAAACCCCACTTAGACACCTCAAAAATCCTATGGAACCTGATCATCATACTAAATGGGACATAACCAATTGACCATGAGAATAATCATTATCTATAATGAACTGTTAGATCAACACTCACATCTAAAGCCATATCTTAATCATTATTGTTGAAACAGAAACCAACCCATCTGACCCACATGTGTCTACACAAAACCACACCCCCTAGATAAATAAATAAAGTGGTTCCAAAATAAATTTGGGATCACATATCCAAATAATTTTTATTACCCAATTATACCCACTTTAGAGAGAGGAACACAATTGGTACACAATAATATCAGAACCCAACCTTCAACTTTTCATGGTTCTAGTGCTAGTGAAAGCTCTATACGAGACTATCCAACCTCTACAAATACCATACCCTAAAAGAAAATTAGTCACCAGACCATGGATATAGAACATAATCAAAATACCCAACATCAAACATAAATAAATTTCTCTTAGACTCAATTGACATAAAACACAAAATGTAGGAGGAATTATAGATTCTATTCCATTCTCCCCATAAAAATATATTTTAGAATTTCCAAATAGCAAAACAAAAATAAATGATCATTAATACAAACCATATATTCTCTATGAAAATTACATTTCAAAACATATTTTCAACCAAAACATTTCCAAAAAAACATTAAATCTTTTTAAAACCTTTTGAATATAGTTTCTATATTTTCTTAATAACATTATGAAAAAACCAACCATTATTTATCTCATTAAAAATAATTTCATAATAACGAAAACTCAATCGAGTTGACAGCCGAACAGAGGAAAAGTACCCTTTTAAAAAATAAAATATATTCAATCAACCCATTGGAAACATTTAACAAATAATATGATTCCAAATGTTTTTTTAAAAACATTCAACATTCATAATCCACTAGAGAAAACATTAATACCAATTAAACCATTTTATAACAAGTGAATTCCCCCTTTGAAAATGATTATAATGATCAAACTCAAATTGAAAACTAATAAAAGAAAACATAAAATAAAATTATAGCCTATAAAATGATCAATCCCATATTATTACATTCTAGTAAATTATCACAATGAATTATATAACAGTATATAACATGAACCTGTAACATCAATCATATGGAACAATTACATGGAATTTGAACCTATGTTCTTATCCATGATGCATGAACTCTCCCACTCTTCCAATCAACCTAGGATAAAATTAGATGAACCATAACACCAAAACTATGTTTATCAATCAAGGTAAACAAATTCAGTAATAAAAGAACATACTAAAATAAGAATACAACCTCTGGAAACATAGAATTTTTCTCATGCTTTAGTAAGATACTCCAATGAATGGGTTCTTTATAAAGCCCTAAAAAACTTATCCCCTATCTACCTTTCCCAAATAAAAAAATTCCATTGAAACAATTTTGTAACACATAGTCCTAAATCACCCCATACAAAATGGAGAGTCGCATTATCTCAATCGCACCAACCCTTATGTAGGAGACTCTGACTATAGGTGGGGTCCTAATTGGAACCAATCGTACACTACCCACTGCACATCTCTAATAGGTTACACAGTTAACCAATTGAAACCACATAGTTTCCCCTAACAATTATCAAATGGTTCTCCCTATAAAAGTATTTTTAAAACCTCCAAAACAACCTATAATGTACCCAATATTTCACTAAAACAGTGAAAAATAAAAAAACATAAATTAAAGGTTGATTAAAGTCAAAACAGGCTGAGAAAATTGATTATCGTAAGAAATCAAATAATATATCCTAAGAATATTATTTTATCTAGCTTTCTTACCCCACACATTTTTCAAGATTAGTCTAAAGACCATTTTTAATTTAAAACTACACCATGGAGTTGATGTAGATGATCACACATAATGGAACCATTCTCGATCAGTGTAGCAATTTTATTCCATTCAACGACCTAGTATTATAAAATTTATATAGTTTATCTATCCCATAAAAGTATTTGAAAATGATTTATACTGGTTGTCTATTACCTAATACAACCATCCTCCTTTATTTGGGATTGAGACAAAACATATAGGATTTAAAAACCCTCAAAATTGAAATCATCACTTTATAGTATACACAATAGTAATTAACATTATCACTTATAAAACCCTTTCACAAATCCATATATTATATTAATATATACGATTTATTATTCAAATAATAAAATTATTTTTTCAATTCACTAGGATCTGTGAATTCTTCTCCTTTTAAAAAATTCCAGAAAGGGTAAATTTTCAATTAATTAATGAAACATATTAATGGTTCAATATTTTGAGAAAATTTTAAATTTTACATGATATAATTTCTTTTGAGAAAATTTATAATATAAGATTTTTATTTAGTACATAATATCTTTTCATCTAAGGAATAAGAAATTATACTAAGATAATTTTCTAGACATCAAAAATGTATGATATTTTTTTATTCATAATACATATATAACATCACATTTATGAAATTTATTCAATTCATCTTATAATATATAATATTTTTAATTATCTTTATTATGTATAATTCTTCCAAAATATGAAAATATTAGAATATAGATTTCAGGATACTTATTTATCTAATATAAATCATTCAAACAAACATTTAGACAACATAAAATTTCATAAATACATAAATAACATCAAAATTAATAATAAATAACAAAAAGTGATATGCCATTAAATCATATTGAGTGGGGTTAATAAAAAATATATTATAAATTTTGATGGATAAATATATTATCAAACCAATAAATGGAATAAAGCCAAATGAAATTCTATCCCTTCTTTGAAATTATAAAAAATGATAAAAATGAAATATAATCACCCATTTTTTAATCATCTAAAAGGTAAAGAAAATGAAGAATAGATTAAATTAAAAATTATAAATGGAATATAAGAAACATATTATCCCCCAATATAATAAAACATAGTAACTAGTCATATGTGACCACATTATCCCCCTCTTATAAAATAATAATATATTGGAAACATATATTTCAATAAATAATCATGAATAGAAATATTATTATTCTATAATTATGAATATAAACAATAAAATTATGTATAAAAATTAAAATTCTCTAACTTCATTTATATACAATCATGTATTAATGATTAAAATATTAATAAAATATATGATTAATGTAAATAATATTCGATAAACAGGTCATATATGACATCATATTAATAAATAATGATTATTAATATATTTATTTATTTGTGAGAATATTAATTTTAGAATAATTATAACTATCTATAATATAAGACATAAAATAAAAAATTATTATCAACTAAAAAAAATAAAAAATATTAAATCCCCTAAAAAAAATAATAAATCAGTACAAATATATCCATTAATATAATATTTCTCTTCTTAATAAATATAATAGTGAAATATCCCATTCAAGAAAGTATAGGGTAGTGAATATTAATTAGTGTGATCTCCACTTAAGAAAACAAATATCTATAAGGGTCTATGATATAAGTTGATAATATACAAATAATTGTTTATACAATATTTGAAATGAATCAAATAAAAATATTTTTATCTTGTGACATGTATATAAAATACAAATAATAATGCATAATACCTCCCAAAAATCATTTAGAGTAGTTTCAACTATAAATCATGAAAATTTAATAATAAAGTAGCAATACATGTCAGTGAAGTAGCTCATAATATATTAAACTCATTCTTACTAGAAAATTATACACATACAAATTATATCTTGCCAACATAACAATAATTAGAATTATAATGAGTATTCATATTGAACAAAAGTAAAAAATAATAATTCAATTAAACACATTAGTACATAAAACAATATTTTAGATAGTAAAATTATTAAAAAAATAATGCATATTCATTTTATATATAAAAATAAAATAATTAGTCTCATTTGATATCCAGTTTGAAAACTCTAAGACAATAACATATAATTTATAATCGGGGAGACAAAATATTTATAAAAGTATCTCCATTGTTTTAAAAAAAATTCACACATTGAGATTTTATCTAAAATAATTCTGTATAAATATGTAATTATATTTCTATTGAGCACAATATAAAAGAAAATTTTAGGAACATTATACCAAAAAATTCATCACAAACTACTTCATTGAGGAGAACTGATTCCTGATCTCCAAAAAATAAAATTTTAGTTATCATTCCTCTTTAATAATTTACAAGATGTTCATCAATATTAAAAATAATAGGTGTTTAATAATTATTCACTCATATGAAACCACTATCCATTAAACATTTAATATGATATATTTTTTTGGACCATTCAAAAAAATATCAAACAACTTATATTTTGGTACTCATAATATTTTCAGTCAAGTAATGTTGTCAATAAAAGATTTAGGTAACCAAATCTACTTACCATGAGCAGAAATTATAACCTATGAATTATATAAGTCTTTATAAATATATACATCATTAATTACAATCAATTGGGAAAATTTAAAATAAATTATTAGCATAATATCAAGTAATTCTGTAATGGAAACGTATACTAGACACTATATAATTCCTCTAAAGATTTAGATTTTCATGAATAATTTTAGTTCCAAGATTCTTCTTATTTAATTTAACATTGGGGAGTATTTTATTACAGTAATCATATCCTTTCGTAAATACACTAGTGTCCAATTTCAAATAATAATAACCATCTAATTAATTTTAAATTGAGCCATCATGATTTGAAGAATAAGACAAATATTTATAAATTTTGTTCATTAGATATAAAATATATTTAAAAATTATATTTTTATATAAGATAAGAATTATATGATTTTTTTGATAATTTAATTTTTTATTTGATGTATAAATTTTTTTATTATATATATATATATATGAAAATAATTATTTGTATCAATAATATAACAATATTTAGATTAAAAAATAATAGTGAAATTTTTTTATACATCTTCATCATAAGTTATAAGACACAAATTTACCTTTTAGTTTGAATGCTCATCATTACAGTTAGAATATGATTCATCACATGAATCATAAAAATCAATCTATGTATCTTTTATTTCTTTATTTCCATTCACTTGAAATCATATTTTTATGATTTTATTCTATATTTGGGATGACATATGTATGTTCTATGACATCCATGTTTCTTTTATTCATAGATTATGACTTCATTCTATCATTATAATTAATTTTTTCATTTTTTATAATATATATATTTCTATTATTCTATACACTATGAAATATTCTTGTAAAATATTATAGTTATTCACTATAATATTAAGTACTAGACTCCTAATTTGATGAATCAGAATATATAAGATTGATGGATTGTTTTTAAAAAAATTAATTAATTAATTCAATGTGTTTGATTCCATGTAAATCATGATATAATGAAGATATGAAAAAATAAATATAAATTATAAAATGAAGAACATTTTTTTTATTTAAATGAGAAAAAAAATTGAAACAAATTTATTCTTCACCTTGTATATTCTGTTGATATTAATTAAATACTTTTAAATATTTTTTTAACGGATTTTTTTGACATATATTTTTAATTTAAAAATAACTAAAAGTATTAACATAATAAAAAACTATTATTTAAACATGTAAAAAAGTATTTCATTGGTTATCAGTAACATATATTTTTTGTTTTATGATATTTCTAAACCCCTATTTTCTTTATTCGTATGATGGGTTTCATTTAAGGGTGTTTCATGTGAAATTTTGGAAATCGAGAATGTGTATGGGATGTGCATGGTTGTATCACGATTTTACAAAACCGTTCACCCTCTCACAGGAATCCTTGAAAACCCAAATAGTGAGTGTTATCATGGCTTTCCAAAGGTTTGAAAAACAGTATGCCAACCTAGTAGAAATTATGTAACATAGAAGAATGGGGAACCCTATTAGGTAACACAATTTATCAAATAGTGTGGCGATGCCTAGCTAACTATGAATATAGGATTTGTATAATCTAAATTATAATTTTAAAACCCTGAAACCCCTGTTTTATGTTTCAAGTGGGCTCATTCTCTCCCAACATGTATTCTTGTTCCTTGGAATCTCCCAAGAGGTGATTATGGACCATGTACACAACTCTAGAATAATATTGAATATAGTGTAATGATATTTGATCTCTTCTTGGTAGATTTCTAATTCTCATTCTCTTTTTCCCATTATACCATCTTTCCTCCCCATGGTTTTGTAGTTCCCAATAATGTTGGATGATCTAATCCCTACTATTTCGTATCATTAATATAGGTTCGATTATCATATCCTCATTACCGAAATTCTTTTATAGAGATTCCCTATAAGGGATTTTCATTATGAGATCCCATGATTCCGAGTTAGGTGGTACCGTTATAATGGAAAATTTTTGTTATCCCCTAATTGATTGATTTAGATTCATTATTTTTATTACAATTAAATTGATTTAAAATTTGTTATTATAAACCCAATTCCTATTAATTGTGGATTTGTATTTGATTTGGAAATAAATTTGGGCAAACCCCCAATTCCAATGAATTGGGGTTTCTTTTTTAAATTGATAGAAATTATGATATTTGAATTGTTGAATTTAAATTGTGAAATTTATTTGATGAAATTAATTTTAATGTTTTACTTGAGAAAAATTTCTTAAAATGGTGAGGATAAAAATCAATGCTTCTATGTTAGAAAAAGTAATTATTTGTTTAAAACACATGGATTTGTTTTTAAATGGAATTGGGAATATTTGAAACGGAATTATATGATGAATTGTAGTTGAAATAGTTTTAAAATAAATTTACCATCACTTATTTTGTTAGAGAACTTGAAAGCATAGGTAATTAGTGAGTTATTTGGTACACCACTCTATTGAATATGTAAAACACTAAAAATATGCATATAGTAGGTCACAACCCCGATCAGATGGTTATGGGTCCTCTTTTACCAGTGTCAGAGGGGTGTGTGGACACATATTTCAATGATAACTACTTGAGTGTGTTGGTTTCCTATATCCTGGAACTATAATACCATTTGTAATATGACCATTTTACTCAATATTGGAGTTTTGAATACATACCATTGTTTATTGTAATCTATTTTTCACAATATTTACTAATTTAAATAAACTATTTTAAATAAATTTTTTATTAGAATGTTTTTTAAAGTATTTACAATATTTTAATTATAAATAATGATTAGTTTTAAATTATTATTTTCCATGGCCATTTCCTTTTATTTAAAATTGAAGTTTTTATTTGGTTAATTAAAAATATTTATCTTATTATTGAATCCTTGGTGAGACCCTACTATTATTTCAAATAACTTTCTACTCATTCCTTTATGTGCTTATAGATTATCTTTTATAAGTTCAATCAAGAGTAAGGAGCCACATAGAGGTGGTAGTAGTTGCTTCTCCTTAGATAGAGAGAGTTTTATCTTCTATGAAATTGGTTTTTATCATTTTTTCTTCTAATTATTTTTTCTTTTGGGTTGTTTATACATGTTTGTCTTCTGTTTCACTTCTTCCTATGGATTTTTTTCCTGTATGTAAACTGATTTGTTTATCTTTAATTCATTGTTTTTGTGGAAAATTCATTCCAAATTTAATCTTATTGGATTCTAGGTGCTAGTCACCAACCCATGGGGGTTGGGAACACCCTTCAGACTCTGTCAGAATTGTCTTAGTAATCAGGGTATCAGGGTATAGAGGTTGGATCACGAAAAATTTGTATTAGAGGTGAAAGTTGTTCATCTTTCCTTGCTATTAGTATGCAATTTGAGTGATCTTGTAAAGAATTAGGAGGTAGGTGATGTTGAGTGTCTATCAATAACTCACTATATTGATCCTTAAGTCATTAGAGTTGTTTTGGGAAATAGGTGTTATGGATTATCTCTATTTTTTCCCATAATCATTATTTGGATATATTGAAATCCAAATCTTTTTGTGTCTATATATAGAGATTTATTACCCTTATTGCTATGTTTGATTGGTAATCTAACATCTTCAATGATTTCTTCTAATGTTCTATAGAATCATTCCTCTAAGAAGATATTTGAATCATAATTAGGAGGATGCTGCTAACAAACCCCAGTAAGAAAACCCTCTCATTGACCTTAGTCTAGTTGAGGTGATTGTGTATTCTGTCCAAGATCTTGGAAAATAACCTGCACCAGTACCCATTCAAGCTCTAGATATGGAAACTATTGGGGATTTTTTATAAAATAAATCTTAGGATCTCCTTCCCCAGAATCCACCAGTGATCAAGGTATGAAATGATCCTCCAGAGGCTTAAGAATGGTCGATCATGATTGAGTGTTTATATGAGTTCTTGGAGAAACATTCTGAAATAATGGTGAAGTGTGCAACCTTTATTCAAGAGGGACCAAGTTGGACATGGTGGTACATGACACTAATGTAAAATAATTATGAGGGTTTAGAGTAAGAAAAATTAAAATCTATTTTCACTAATCAATTCTATCCATATTTGATGTAGTTGGCCATAACTATTTAGTTTTTCAATCTCAAGCATACTCACGTGACCATGATAGAATTTAAAAATCACTTTTATATGATTTTTTAGTTTTCACCTTATACTGTATCAAATGAGAAGGTGAGGACCTGATTTTTAAAGATTATACATTGATATCATATTCTTTCTTAGGATTTCTTACTGAATCCCCCTTCTTATGCATGTGTTCTGGATAGAGCATTCAAGGTTGAAATAGACCCAACTAGCATGTCAGGGTTAAGAGGAGTCCCTTTTTCTTCCAGTGGAAATTTTATTAGTTCCTTCAAAGGAAAGATGAAGCATGATTATTCCTTTGGTGGTTCTAGATATTAGTGTTTAGCTAGATATCCTGCAGTTCCTAGAATGGGCCCTTTGATTTTCTAAAAGTATGGAAGTATAGGGAATCCAATGTCAGATTTCGCTGAGGTACCCACGATATGTTGCTCTTTCACATGTTCGGGAAATTTTTAAAATTTATTTCAGGTATTTTATACTCCTTGTAGTGGAAAAATATCATCATCACATATTAAATTAGTGGTTTAGTCATATTCTTTAGGAAGAAAGTGTTTTTGGCCATAGGCCTCTGGAATGATGCTTCTTCATGCAGTGGAAGATTCTCCAAAGGAAGTGTATATGGGTCCAACAAATGTGATAAGTACTATCACATTATCTTCATCATTAGTGAGTGCATTATAATATATTGGTGAATTTCATTCATTTATTTCAACTTGTATTCCCAATATTATTAATCTTTCTACAATGATTTTATCTTATGTGGTAGATATTATTACACCACTCAGGATGAAGAGAGAGAGAGGTGTGTACTTAGTCATTCTTATGTTTTCTCATCGTCATATATTGAGATTTATTGAATTTTTATAGTTCATGATAGGAACCCTCTTGAAATCTTATATAGGGTGGATTGTCTCATTGACAATGTATCCCAGATTTATGGTTTTCTTTGATGTGTCTTCTTTACTACAACTGATGGTATGTGCCTTGTATTCTAAGGATAATGACACCTGATGATGAGTAGAGATAAAACATATTATCTAGTGTTGTAGAATGTAATATCTTTGTTCAATTTTGATCTGGAGGAAAAATATTTGAGTGGTGGTCTCCCTCCAGTTGTCGTTGAGCATACTAACATTTTTTCCTCTTAATTCTTTGGGTTTCCACCAATAAGAAATTTATTGATTTCTATTTACTTAGTCCATTGTAATCAACCAAAATCTATTCCTTCTAATTTCATTGAACCACCTGAGATAAAATATTTGAAGACCCGCTTTAATTATCAACTAGTGAATAGATTTATACCCACGAGTGTGTCACCATGGGCATTTCTAGTTCTCTTTTTTATGAAATCCAATGGTTCACTTTGTCTTTTTCTAGATTAAAAAAACTCAATTTACTATTGGTAAAGAAAAAGTATTTATTTCCATGGATTGATGACTTACTTTATCAGTTTAAAGGGAAATGTGGTTCTCAAATATTCACTATTGATCTGGTTAACATCAGTTGAGGATAAAATGATCTAACATCTAGAAAATCACCTTTACGATAAGGTATGAATATTATGAGTAACATTTTATTCATTTTGGTCTAATAAGTTATATTTTAGTCCTCTTGGATTTAATGAAAAAGTACTTCCATGAGTATATTCAAAATTTCTTGATTGTTTTTGTAGATAACATCTTCATTTACTCTATGTCTGTGGAGGATTGTTTAAGTTATTTGAGTGCTGTTTTGAAATTGTGGATAAATCACTAAATTTATGTTAATCCAATGAAAATATATTTTTTGATTAAGGAAGCTATGTTATTGGGACTTTGGGTTTCATAACTTGGAATTTCACTTGATCCTAAAAAGTTTAAGGTTATTATGAAATTGTAACAACCACAAAATATCTTTGAGATTCATGGGCTTTTTGGGATTAGCTAGATATTATCATCTGTTCGTTAAATGATTCTTAGAGCTAGCTTCTCCAAAGACTCCTAAAACTCAGAAAAGAGTAATGTATGATTGGCATGATAAATTATAGAGTTCTTTTTAGGATCTAAAATGTCTTTTGACTATTATGGTGGGGTTGACTCTTCTAGATGCTAGGTTGGGCTATGTGGTCTTCTATGATTTATCATGATTAGGTTTGGGTTACTCTTGTATGTTAGATGATCATGTCAACATTTATTGTTATCATCAGTATTCTAAGAACCTGAAAATTATGTTCAGGTATGGTTTTTCTTTTCTAGTGTTTTTGAGAAAAAGAGGAGAATCTGGAAATTTAAGGAGTACACGCTGTGTACTTTTGAGTACATTTCATGTACCAAGTTGCCGACGGTGACCGTGTACTAACCTAGTAATAGCCGAGTACATTGCCATGTGGGCTAACATAAAGACCGCCTAATGTGGGGCACGGTAAAGGAATATACACGTCGTGTACTTTTAAAAGACACATCATGTACGTTTTTTTTCATTAAATAGTCTGGGGTCGCGTCCCATTCAAAGAAAAACCTTCTTCTCCATTTGTCTCGTCTAGGAGTGACCATATGGATTGATTCTCCTCTGATCCCCTGACCTGTCATCCATTCTCTAAATTGACCACCGTCAATTGCATTGGAATCTCAACAATAAGCTATTCCTTCTTCTATAGCCTCATTTCCTAATTTCTCCTATTTCATGAGTTATCCGTGGTTGAAATTTTTTAGTGTTTTTGTACATATAAGGTGTTCTAGGGAAATTCAAGGCCTGAGGTTCACGTATATCAATCTTACAACATCAAGGTAGGTGGTTTCTGCCTTTCTGTAGTTAGTTTTTGAGTTATATGTGAGAAAGTTCCCAATAACCTTGTTCAGGGTATTGCGTGTTTTTGGGTTTCAGCCCTATTATTTCCTACTATGCCATGTGTTCTTGAGTATAATATTTATGATTTAAAATATGGTTAACTACCTTGCTATGGATTTGTTTCCCATCTTTCCTTGACATTGAATATTTTTTCGAGCTTTTCCTGTTAGGATGCTTTGTTTTCCATGACTATTATTGTTAAAATGGAGTAAGTTTATCTGAAAAAATATGAGATTCAATAGAAAATTTATCCAAGTAGTTATTAAAGTTTAAATTGGCATCCATATACCATTTGTGCACGATTGACTTACACAGGGCTATGGGAACCTGGTTTAGTATACCATAGGGAGAATGGATGCTAAGGGATTCTCCTAAGTGTCTATTTAATTTTGCGCCGTGAGACCATAAGGGGGATGGAATTTATGCTCCCCCAGAGTGTATGTAGTTCCATGTTATAATACCACATGGGGAATTGGACATTGATTTCTTCCACACAGTGTCTACAGTTACCGATACGAGACCACAAAAGGAATTGAAGGTGAGTGCTTCCTCTATAAGTCTTTGCTAAAGCTGAACTAGATGGGTTAGACTACGAGTACTTCCCAGAGGGTTTCTTATTTTTTCTGTTTCATCCAGAGGGTTTTTGTTATGAGTACATCCTAGAGAATTACTTGATTTCAATTAGATTCTTACGCGTTATGTGGAAATTAAATTAATTGAAACTTTAGGATTATTTATTTTTGAGTGCTTCCCTATTTTTTACTTCATTTTCCATATTGTATGCCATATATATTCACTGACTATTAGGCACATATCTTTGGGAGGTTTCCTACTGGGATTTGACACACACCCTGTTGGGGTGATGCTTTTGGGCCCAAACTGATTATATTGATGTAGTTCTAGATATGGTCATGAGCTCTTCTACTTCAGTTATTTGACTTTTGTGGAGTTGGAGAGCATGGGACCAATCTAAGGCTTGCGATGCTGAGGAGCTGTTTACTCATTTTCCATTGTACTATGGTTTAGTACTATATTAAAGCATTGTGACTTGTTTGGATACTTCCCTAGATACATGTATCAAGCATCATTATTGAGATATATATATATATTATAGTTGTTTATTTACTTCCAGTCTATTGTTGTTTATTATTGTATGGTATTATTACAACTTCCTCAGCTATTAGATGTTTCTTCCCTCTAATTTAATCTTCCAATGAGGGTATATTTTCCCCACTATCACACCCATGTCTCTAACTACTAGTGGGTAGCCTCTGGCGTTTGGGGAAATTCACTTGAGGCCATGTGAACAACCGTGTACGGGGCACCTAAGGTAGGTACACAAAACTGGGATGTTAGAAAGTGGTATCAGAGGTATTATTTTCTTCTTGACTTACTTTTTTCAGCCTATATCCCGGGAGAGGATGGAATAGGTACTTGGTAATAAGTTACGCCTAGGATTAGCTGACCCGTATATAGAGAAAATCCAATTTACCTCATATGTTGTGATTTTTCTGGTATTTTACTTATGATAGCTGATTGGATTTCATCATTGATTGATTCAAATGTTTTGTGATGTTAACATTAATATAATTGAGGTTCTAGTTTTGTTGCAACATGATGAGATGAGGGTATTCCATGTCATTCATCATATAGGCACTTGCTAGAGATCACATGTCATGCATTCTTTCTATGACATTTGTAGTGTATTGTTGATTGCATGTTGTTGTGAAAGATATTATGCCATATATGCATGATCTTATGATAGATACCTTGATAGATTACAAGATTTTTGAGAGGATATTAAATTGGGTAAGGTTTAGTTTGAATGAAATCTAGAAATTGGTTCTTGAGGTGTTATAGGCCCTCATAGATCAGAATTCTGTGGACCATTGCATTGTTATGCTTATTTATGACATGTATAAGATTTAATTCTTTGATTCTATGGAAATATGGGCCCTCATAAGTCATAATGTTTCACTTTAATGTTTATTTAAGTGTTTATTTGGGTTCCGGAGTAGTGTTTGAAACTTACTATCTTGAAAAACCTAGAATACATGGCGTGTAATGATAAATAAATTCTATGTATCCTTATATTTTGGAAGTAACTATTTTTCATAAGTACACGTTGTGTACTGTATGTACATGCCATTTATTCCCTCATCATGTTACAGCCTATGCGGGTTGAGACACGAGGTTGGGAAATCATAGGAGAAACATGTTGTGTACCTGAAGCACAGGTTGTCTGTCTAGACCATGTGTTCGTCTGTGTAACCAATGGTACGGGAGGATTATTTATAGTTAGTACATGTTTTTTCTCTAACAAACAATCCATTTAGAGTCATCCATGTTACCGGTTATGTGACTAACAACAGGGGGCAGTGAAGTTTGTCTAATACAATCTCTTTCTGGAACAAACACACCATGTAGTCTTATTCAAGGGGAACCATGTCGGTTAATTATATAGAATAACATAGGCAGAGCGACATGATTCAAGTACACACCGTTTTTGGGGAGAACATGTCATGTTTATGGGGTGTTACACAACAAGGGTTGGTAGGAGTACAATCCCATGTGAAGGATTAAAATAAAATTCCATGTAGGAGTTATACATGTTGTGTATCAACCTTTTTTAAATATTGATTGAATTCTTTCACATATTCCCTTTTAACACTTATAAGTTTCAATTTGTGATAATCGTGAACTAATTTGTACGCTTGACCATGTTATGTCATGCCACCGAGACATCTTCTGATTGTATGCCAGTTACATGGTAGTGATCAGACAACATACATGGCTGCTCAGAGACTACCAGAAGATCTTTCGGTAGTGCTATTATTGGCACTAGACGTTATTCCGGATGAAGGTGATGATGGATAGTTCCAATAGGGCCTTATGAGTTTCAGGAAGACATTTAGGGGTGCACTTCATCTGACCCCGTCTAT
The DNA here is from genome assembly GCA_963277665.1 of Viscum album. Lineage (NCBI taxonomy): Eukaryota > Viridiplantae > Streptophyta > Magnoliopsida > Santalales > Viscaceae > Viscum > Viscum album. The sequence continues at coordinate 1,209,583,089 of OY728121.1, forward strand.
GGAAGAATTAACTCGAGTTTTTCAACAGCAACATCATCCCACCTTTATAGGGGACAGAGGACCTCAGGATGCAGAGTCATGGTTTGAAGCCTTGTTATCTGTCATCGAAAATATAGATATTCCTCAAGAGAGGATGGAAAATGTCACTACATATATGCTTTGAGATTCCTCCAAAAGATTGTGGGATGGGACCTTACAAGTGGGACCCCAGAAGGTTATTACATGGGATGAGTTCCAGAGTGCCTTCTATGACTACTTTTATCTGGAGACTCTGAGGGGTGACCCAACTTGAGAGTTCATGAGTCTGGAGTGGGGTACTCATTTAGTTATTGAGTATTCATATCTCTTTATAGAACTACAATTCTTTATAGCAATCCCAGTAGGTGATGAGTTCTTTTTGGTGAGGAAGTTTGAGGATGGTATCAGGCACGACCTCCAACCTTAGGTGAACATCTTCAGGTTGAATTCCATTACCTCCATTGTCAACTAGGCATATATCTTGAAACGCAATATGAAGGATTCTAGAGTTTTGAGGAAGGTTGGTTCAACATCTAGAGTTGGTAACCCTAAGAAAGAAAGCAAGAAGTTCCACATGGATTCTACATATGGAGATCGTAGTAGGTGGGATTCTTCTTCCGGTAGCCATGTGGTATGCTACCTGTGCGGGAAGAGTGGGCATTCGAGGCCATGTTTTCTGAGAGACCCATTGCAGTGCCAATATTTTCGATAGATGGGACATCTTCGATGCTTATGCCAGATCTTCCCACCAGAAGATGGTGATAGGGGTTCTATTTCGACTCCTTGTACCAGAGTAGGACCACCAGTTTCTTATTAGTGTGGGATCTAGAGTTGTTCCGGCCGTTCTAGCCGAGGGAGAGGTCGTGGCTGCAGTGATCTGATGCAGGGTTTTTGACAGCCACATGGTGGATCAGTTTAGGATTTACAGGGCCACAGTGCTGGTCAGGCATTTGCAGTAATGCAGACCCAGCAAGATCAGGATCTTAGACCCTCAACATTTCGCGGTACAATCCTAATTCCCTTAGTTTTATCTTCTACACTTTTTGATACACGGGCTTCACATAGTTTTAAATATGTTTCTTTTGTATAGATCTGTGGTCTTTGTGTCTTTTCTTATACTGATGTCTTAATGTCGGATACTCTGTTGTGGACTTGAATAGCTAGTGTACATTAGTGCAGGGAGTTCTCTCTTGAGATTAGTGGGCGTCACTTCTCATGGGGAATTTATGTATGGTAAATGACGGGCTATGACGTCATCCTCGAGATATACTGGTTTTTTCCTTCTAGGAATTTGTCAAATGTTATAGTTGTGGGGTGAGTTTCACATTACCACAGGGTTGATTGTTTTTACACAAGGGCGAATGGGATGTCCAAGCAAGTAGATAAGGACCTAAGCATCATGGGTTGGGAGGAGTTACTTCATAGATTTCTAGTGTATATCTAGATGACTAGGGGATATCAAAGTTTTACATTCCTCCTATAGTGGATCATATTAGATAATTATTTCTAGAAGACATTTCTAGTTTTCCTCCAAAGAGAGAGGTAGACTTTTCTATTGAGCTCGTTCTAGAAGCAGCACCGGTGTCCATTCCTCCTAATAGGATGTCTACACTATAGTTACAAGAGCTCAAGTAGTTGTTTGAGGAGTTAAAGGAAAAGAGTATTTTTCTGACCTAGTACATTTCCTTGGGGTACGCATATCCTTTTTACAATGATGGCAGACAGTACCTTATGACTTCGCGAGGATTATTAGAAACGAAACCAGTTGATGGTCAAGAACTGATATCCCTTTCCAAGGATGGATGATCTATTGGATCCACATCATGGAGTCCATGTGTTCTCGATGATTGATGTGAGATCTGGTTACCATCAGTTGCGCGTTAAACCATCTTATATTCCTATTACATATTTTTTGGAGTAGGTATGGTTAGTATCAGTATGTTGTTGGGATGTTTGGTCTCAAGAATGAACTTTTAGTTTTCATGACACTAATGAATTGAGTGTTCTATCCATACTTGGATTATTTTGTTGTAGTCTATGTGGATGATATATTGGTGTACTTCCATACTCGACACGGCCAAGCTACCCATCTTGATATCATTTTGAGTACACTGAGAGAGAATCGGTTATATTTCAAGCTCTAAAAATTCTACTTTTTGATGGACCATATTCAGTTCTTTGGTTATGTTATCTCAGAGGCAAGAGTATCAGTAGACCCAGAGAAAGTGCGAGAAATAGTTTCTTGGGAGTATCCGAAGAACATCTTTAAGGTACAATGTTTTCTTGGGATGGTTGGATACTATAGACGATTAATATAGGACTTTGATGGTTAGCATTTCCACTGATGGGCTTGACTAATAGGGGTGAGAAATACTAATGATCTGATTTTTGTGAGTCAACCATTCAGGAGTTGAATGGGAGGTCAATTTCAGCACTAATTCTAGTATTTCTAGAGCTAGGTAGTAGACATATTGTTTACTGTGTTGCATCAGGTATCGGGCTGTGAGTTGTTCTTATGTAGGGAGAAGGATTTGTTGCATATGGGTCTTGGAAGTTGAGGCCACATGATAAGAATTACCTGATTCATGATATCGAGTTGGCTGCAGCTGTTCATGCCAAACATTTTTGGAGACATTACCTTATGGGAGAGAATTTTATTTTTTTCACTATCCACAAAGTCTCTATTATATCTTCACTCAAATTTTCCTAAACCTGAGACCACGGAGGTGGGATTATTACCTTCAGTCCTTTGACATTAATCTTTCCTACACACCTAGGAAAAGAAAAATTATGGCTGATGTGCTAAGTAGGAGGGCTCACATATAGGTTGTTCAGGAGGCCAGTAGTGAGTGGAAGCTTAGGGCTCTATTCTCTAAGATACATTTGGTGGTGCACAATAGAAAGGGGCATACATTCCTTTATTCAATAGTTGTTACCTCTACTCTACCTAATCGGGTGCAAATGAGGCAACTATTAGATTCATTAGGCCTAGTCCTATGAGAGAGTGCATCTGTGTAGGACCCTATTCATGGATGGACTATAGATAGGTTTAAGATCATGCATTTTCAAGAATGTCTATGGGTGTCCACATGCATGCATGAGGAACTGATGTGGGACATTCATTCCTCAATTTGGGGAGTTCATCCTGGTGTCACCAAGATGTATCGAGATATGAACCATCAGTATTGGTGGCCAGGTATGAAGATAGATGTTTATGGTTTTTTCATGAGGTTTTCCACCTGTCAGCAGGCTAAGGCGGAGCATTAGTGACTAGTAGGGATTTTGCAGAAGTTACCCATTTTTTATTAGAACTATAATGATATTGTGATTGAAATTGTGACATGATTACTTAGGTCACCCTGAGATAATGATTTAGTTTGGGTTTTCATTGATAGGCTCCTAAAGGTTGCACACTTCCTGCCGATCTAGGAGGCCTTTAGTGTAGATGAGCTATGAAGGATATACATCCAAGATATTTTACATTTACATGGAGTTCCGCACTCCATTTTTTCAGAAAGGGACACACATTTTACATATCAGGTCTATTAGGGACTAAGGAGGGATTTGGGTACACAGATACTTCTAATTACGGCTTACAACCCTAGACAGATGGCTAGTCCGATCATATGATACAGGTGTTGCAGGACATACTTTTGGAATGCGCCCTACTTTTTGGTGGTTGTGGGTGAAGCACATACCTCTTGTGTAGTTTTACTATAATAATAGTTTTCAATAAAATATTCTAATTTTACCTTATAAGGCTTTTTACGGTATGTCATGAAGATCACCAATATGTTACATGGAAGTAGGAGAGGCATCTATGCTAGGCCTCATATTGTCTAGGAGACCACAAAATAGATAGGGTTGATTCGGAACAAGATGGATACTGCACATTCACGATTGATGTATTATACTGATCGACGATGATGACCTATGAAGTACAAGGTTGGAGAGCAGGTTTTCTTGTGTGTCACACCGAGCTTAGGACATGTGAGGATTAAGAGAGAGGGATAGGATTCTCTAAGATATGTTGGACAGTTTGAGGTTTTGGAGAGTGTCGGGTTGGTTGCCTTTGGCCACAGCTACCTTAGAGGTATAGGGTTATGAACAATGTTTTCCACATTTCTCCATTGAGGCATTACTTCTCAGACCCATCTCATTCCTTTCAACCAATGGAGGGTGAGTTGGAGGTGGATGCATCATTTGAGGAGCATCCTATCTAGATTGTTGATCGTTGTGCGATGGTTTTTCGAGGACAATCTATTCCTGTAGTACGAGTGCTATCGCATTATGGGCGAGTATAAGACGAGACTTGGGTGAGGGAGGCAGATGTACGATCACAGTGGCTGGAGTTATTCGAGGATTCTTCTTCTACGTCGCCTTGCTGGGGAAATTCTTGGAAAAATTTCTTTAATGGGGGATGGTTGTAAGAACCTGGACCTTCTTTCCAGGTATGGATTTTATTTTCAAGTGTTTTTGAGAAAAAGTGTAAAATATGGAGAATTAATGATTACACGCCCTGTAATTTTGAGTACACATCGTGTACCCGGTTACTGCAGGTGACCGTGTGATAGGTGAGTACATGGCCGTCTGGCGTGACCTAGAGACCACCTAAAGCGGGCCCCAGTAAAGGCATATACACATCATGTAATTTTAAGAGACACACAATGTTCTTTTTTTATTATTACATTAAATCGACTAGGTTGACGTCTCATTCACAGAAATACATTCTTCTCTGTTTTTCTCATCCATGTTCAACTGTACGACGTGATTCTTCACCGAGCCCCTGACCCATCATCCATTCTCTAAATTAACCACCATCGATTGTGTTGGAATCACCACAGTAAGAAATTCCTTATTATACAGCCTCATTTCATGATGTCTTCTATATCCCGAGTTATCTGTGGTTGAATGTTTTTAGCGTTTTGTAGATCTACATTGTTCTAGGGAGATTCAAGGCTTGAGGTTCACGTATATCAATCTTACAATATCAAGGTAGGTGGTTTGTGCCTTTCCGTAGTTATTATTTGTGTTATATGTGAAAATTTTACCATTATCCTTGTTCAAGGTATTTCATGTTTATGGTTTTTGTCCCTTTTGTGCCTATTATGCCTTGTGTTCTTGAATAGAGTATTTATGATTGTAAATAGGGTTAATTACCTTGATATGGATTTGTTTCCCATGTTTTCTTGATATTGACCATTTGGTCTAGATTATCTTATTAGGTTTCTTGGTATTCCATACCTTGTATTGTTATGATGGAGTGAACTTATCTGACATACTATGGGATACAATAGACTGATTATCCAGGTAGTTCATTAGGTTTACATTGGATTCTATATACCATTTGTGCACGATTGACTTACATAGGGTTGTCGAAACCTAGTGTAGTAGACCTTACGAATAATAGACCATTAGGGATTCTATAGAGATTCTATTTACATTAGGTTGTAAGAACATAAGGGGCATACTTTGTGCTCCATTAGAGTGTCTGTATTACCTCATTATGAGACCATAGGGGGAATCAGACATTGAGTGCTTCCCTAGAGTGTCAATATTTATAGATACAAGACCACATGGGGAATTGATGGTGAGTGCTTCCTTAGTGAGTCTTTTCTAAAGATGAACTAGGGGGTTAGACTATGAGAAATTCCCAGAGGGTTTCTTGTGATTATTGTTTTAACCACAGGGGTTAGGTTGTTAGTACTTCTCAGAGGGATAATTTCTTTCGAGTAGCTGCTTACGTGATTTATGGAAATTAATGTAGCTGAAACTGTAGTTTTGTTTTCTTTTGAGTTCCTCCTTGTCTATTGCTTCATTTTTCATGTTGGATGCCATATATATTCATTGATTTTTAGGCATAAGTCTTTGGGTGGCTACCCACATGGAATCGTCTCACACCCTGTTTGGGTCATGCTTCTGTGCCCAATCAGATTATATTACTCTAGGTCCAGATAAGGGAAAGTTCCCTTCTACCTTAGATACTTGACTACTGTAAAGCTGGAGAGAATGGGACCAAGCTGAGGCTTGGGATGGTGAGGAGTTTTTTACCCAATTTACATTGTACATTTTTTTAGTACTGTATTCCAGTATTGTGACATGTTTGGCTACTTCCCTATATACATGTAACATTCATAATTATGGATATATATTTATATGTATTTTGTAGTTATTTATTTACTTTCATTTTTCAGTTGTTTACTATTGTATGGTATTGTTACTACTTCCACTAATGTTATATATTTCATTCTACAATTTTACTCTTCCAATGAGGGAATAGTTTCCCCACTATCACACCCATGGGCCTCCCTGCTAGTCAGTAGTCTCAGGAGTTTGGGAAAATGTGCATGAGGCCATGTGAACAACTGGGTATGGGTCACCTTAGGGTATTACCCAGAACTAGTACGTTACAAGTATAGGCCACATGAGAAGAATAATATGAACCATGACCATGAACGTGTAGCTATGATGAAACCACTTTTGATTTTGGTAGTATTTCCTCTTTGGAGAAAGGATTACCATTTTTTAAACCTCAATAGCTTGAGTTATAACATCTCTCTAAATTTTTCGAATCTCCACTAGTGGTGTCTGGTGGAATACCTAAAATCTTTTGAATTTTACATCACCTATACCCAAAGGAAAGGGAATTTCATCATAGATTCTTTGAGATGGAAACTTCCGACCCAATCGTTGAAGAAATAATTAGATGTGTAGAACATGATGGTACCTTTTACATAATTTCATATTAGAGTCTTGGAACCAGGGGATGAGGTTACTTGGTCCATTGTCTAGTTGAAATCTAATCTTCTTGAATTTATTCTTCATGAGCAATAGCCTGATGATGACTTCCATAGAGTTCAAGAATATATTTTTTGTCTGGATACTATGGCGAGCTGGTTGGTCTCCACATAGGGAATTATATGTTATTGGAATTATTTTTTTGTACCATTATTTTTATGGAAATTTGTAATGGGGGATTTCCATAATTCCTGGTGTCTAGTGCACTATGGAACAACAAAAATTTTCTATGAAATGAAGCATTGATTTTGGTGGAGAAGTATGAGATGAGGCATTCCTAATTTTTTATTCTTAGTGTTATTCCTACTATTATGTCATGGTCCATCACTGTATACCATCAAGTTATCTTCATCTACATACAATGACTACATTGAAGTAGGATGAGATATCTGTGGAATTTTTGGTTGGGTTACCACATATATAGAAATTGAATATTTTTATATGGGTTTTGATTGACATGTTGACTGAATCATCACAACTTATTCCCATTCATGATACAACCAAATTTTAAGAGTTGGAAAATCTATATGGGAAATTGATTTTTCATTTGTATGAATTTATGTCTACTATATTCATTTATAGAGATCCTCAATTCACATCCCAATTTTGATTATTCATTCAGTACAAACTGGTATCTCAAGTACATTTTTGAATGAAATATCATCCATAGTCGGATGGACTGATAGAAAGAGCTAAATACATTCTTGAGGATTTGACATTCACTTGAGTTATCATCTTTGGTGCATCTTATGATGATTATTTAGGGATGGTTGTGTTTTATTATAACAATAGATTCCAATACAATATTGGAATTGTTCCTTTTGAGGCCATTTATGTATGCCCTTGAAGATATCTATTATGAAATTTTAACATTGGTGAATACTCCTTGGCTGGACCGAGCATGGTTCATGAGATGAGAAAAATAATTCAGTTGCTTCATCATATAATTATAATGATAGAAAATAGGTATAACTCTTATTATGATCTTCATTATAGACCGCTGAAATTTTCAGTTTTTGACTAGGTGTTATTTAATGTTTCACATAGGTTGGGTCATCGAAAAATTGGATGAAAATGGGGAAATTGATACTCATTTAGTGAGACATGATGTGGTTTTTGAGACTGTTGGAAATGAATCATACCATTTAGCACTTCCTTATAATTTGATGTCGATTCATAACATGTTTCATCAAATGGGGCTAGGAAAGTATATTTTTGATCCATCTCATGTTCTAAGCATAAGTGGTCTTTTGGTTGAACATGATTTATCTATGACTGGGCATCCAGTTAGGGTACATGATTTTATAACCTAAGTGCTTCATGGGATGATGATAACATTGGTTGGACATCTCTCGTATCATAGCTCTGAATCTCATGAGACATGGGAAGGGATGCACTGATGAGAGAGTAGTGAACTCATCTTTTTTGACATAGAATCTCCTTAGTAGGATTTATAGGGTCATAATGTTTCAATGGTGGGAAGGTTATAACATATTACTGTTATTTTTATGTTTCCATTAACCCCGTTTTTAAATTATTGGGTTGGGTTTTGTTTATGGGTGTTTCATGTAAAAATTTTGACATTTTGAAAGTTTATGGGTTCTCCGCAGATAACAAATGGTTTTCCCAAACCATGTTCCTTCACAAAGGAAACCATGAATACCCAATTAGTATTGGTTTTCACAGCTTTCACAGAGTTTGACATCTGTGTGACCAACTACTAAAAACCATGCACTTTGAAAAAACGGTGTGCACATTTAGGGTGAATGGTTTTTATAACCATTTTTCCCTCCCCATATAATTATTCATATATGATTACATTAATCTCAAAATTAATTTCAAATCCTCAAAACACCATTTATATGTATCTGAAGGGGTTATTTGACCTCATCACTCCTTCTTCTTCCTTGGAGGATCCTAGGAGGTTGTTTTAGCCCCTCCATAACACCATAGAATTGGATCGAAGCTATGAGAATAACATTAAATTTATTTCATGTGTGTTTCTAATTCTTGTTCCCTTTATCTCATTAACTCATCTTTCCTCCATAGGGTTTTGTAGATATCAATGTTGTTCGAGGATCTAATCATTGTTGTATCTAATATTGAATCTAGGTTTGACTCTCAAATCCTCATTTCCAATTTTATTCATTGGAGTTTCCCTAGTAGGGATTTTCATTTCGAGATCCCATGATCCTGAGGTAGGTGGTTCCGTTATGATGGACATTTATTACTAACCCTAAATTGATTGATTTAGATTAAATTTTATGATTTGAATTTTTTTCCATTCAATTGGTCTATAAAAACCCAATTCTAGTGTATTTCATACATGGATTTGTTTTGGGAAAAAAATTGGGAAATCCCTACAATTCCAATGAATTAGGGTGTGTTTGTGAAATTGTTGAAAAAATTTGAGTACTAAATTTTTTAGTTTAAATTATGAAAATGATTTCATAAAATTTACTTCAATGTTTTATTTGAGAAAAATGGCATCAAATTGTTTTGATATAAACCCAGTGGTTTTATGTTTGAAAAATGAATTATTTTATTTAAAACCCATGGAATTGATTTTAAAGGGAAATTATCATATTTTCTTTGGAAGAATGGGATGAATTATATTTCAATCTTTTTTAAAATAAATTTATGATCAATTATTGTTGTTATAGAACATGCAATACTATTTTTTAGTGATTTATTCTCAGAAACACTATATTAATGGTTTAGAACACTAACAATTCATATTTAGTATGTCACATCCCTAATTAGATGGTGATGGGTCTTCATTGACTAGGATTAAAGGGACATGTGTACACATAATACTTGAATAACTACTTGTGTGTGAGTGAGTCCCATAGCTTGGAACTAGCACACCACTTCATAGATGACCACATTTGTCATTGTATGAATTTGAAATACATTCCATTATTTCATGAAAATATTTTTATGCACTCCTTATGAATTTATATAATTTTTTTATATAACATTATTATTAAACCATTTTTAAATTATTTACATCATTTAAAATGTAAATCATGATTTGTTTTGATATATGGATTTGAACTGCAATGCCAATTTATTTGAAATTTAAATCATTATTTGTTTAATTGAAAATTAAAATATTATTATAGAATACTTGGTGAGACCCTAGAGGGATTTTATCTCATGCCCTACTCATTCCTTTGGGTGTTTATATTTTATATTTTTCTAGTTTTGTGAAGGGGAAATGTGCCACTTAGATGTTGTAGTAGAAATTTATCCTATGTCATAGAGAGTTATGTCCAATTGGAATTGGGTTTTTGTCCTATTTTCCTAGAAACTTATGTTGTAATTTTGGTATTTTATTCATGTTTTACTTTTGGTACACTTATCCCTATGAATTTTTTCTTGTATACACACTGATTTTTTTTCTTCTGTTGTGTATGTAGAAAATTCATTACCACTTTCATATTTTATGATGTTAGGTGCTGGTTTCCAAATCATGTGGAATAAGAATTCCCTTCGATCTATGTTAGGAATAACTCATTTTTTGTATTACTAGGGTTTTCGGGATGGTTTCTGACATTATCAATCGGTTATAAATGAACATAAATTCATTTTTATATCAAATACTGTGTTTTTTTAAATTGTTTTTATTTGTGAATATTATTTTGATTTTAATATGTTAAATTATTATTTATTAATGAAAAATTTTCTAGAAAAATTTGGATAATATTTTCAACAAAATATTTTAACATTCATCTAATTCTTTTTTCTAGGAAAGGATATGATTAAAAAAATTCTCAATATTTTCTTTTTATACATTTATTGAAAGGATAATAGTATTAATTTCTGAAACTTCAAGGAATTTAAAATGGTAAAAAGAATTATATAAAATAATTTATAAAAATTAATATTATGTTATATGTTAAAATTAATTTTTGATCATAATGAATCATATAAATTGTAAAAATCTTGTTACCATGGTAAAGGTTAAAGGGGTTAATAAAAGATTTAGCTAAATAGATAAGGGTTAAAATAGCATAATAACATGTCTAAATAATTTTTATTAGTGGATTTAGACATAAAAAGTATCTTATATTACAATTTTTTCATCATTAGATCCACTTTTCTCTGAGAGTGACTTTATTATATTTCTATATTCATAAAAATTACCACTACGCTAGTCCCCTCTTTCATAAAAGTGCACAGCCTATTCTCTCATATAAAAAAATCTAGAGTCCCTTAGATCATCCCTTAGATTCCAAAATACTCCACCAAACATTATACCCTCATCACATAGGTTAATTTCTTCATAATAGACGATTTTCAGAAGGCATAATGTGTAATCAAAAGGATGTTACCTAAAATACAGGTATATGTTCTTACCAAAATTTCTCTTGTTTATTTCCTTTTTAACCCCCTTAAAAGTTTCTATAAGGATTTTAAAATTATTACATCAGTATATGTACTATACTTATATTTTTTTTTAATGTTATGTTCATTATATCTCTCATTAGCATCCATTATAAAATGATGATGTCTCCTGTGTATACATGTGGATTACAACCTCCACAAAGAGAAGTGATTTTGTTTCCATTTAATCATTTTATGATTGGAATCACATATATATTTAATTAATATATATGAATTTTTTTCTAATTATTAATTTTTATAGGTATTTTATTTATTATCATTCATTCGTTCCTTCCATCAAAAGGTAAAAACACAACCCTTCTGAACATACAGAATACCATCTCAAGGAAATAATCTAATACATTTTCAACACTGAATTATATGAATTATATGAATGATTATTAATGTGAATATAATAAGAAAATATGGTACTTATAAAATTATTCAAGGTTTTAGGCGATTAAACCATTAAAAATGTACATTTATTGAAACTGTGGAATCAAAGCACCCATGAAAAACTGACCAATTTTCAATGGAATGTTCATTTTAATGAATAATTGTTTCAATTATAGTAATTTTAAATTATAATGATTGATATATATTGATTTTTATCTGAATATTTCTCTGAAATAGGTGTAAAATAGTTAAATTTTTATTATACATGATTTTTGAAGGTGTAGAACGCAATACAGACATGAGGTAACTGTTTATATTATAATATCATTTCTTTTTTAGGATTTTATATGTTTAATTTCCATTGAGAGAAATCACATGATCCATAATCATTAAATATATTTTTTTTCAAATTTTTAATAATTTAATGTTCATATATTACATATATTTTCCTCTATTTGGAAGATAAACTCATTGAGAAATTTTTTTAAAAAATGTTTATATATTTTTTTCCTCACTTGTAAGCAATCATTCTCCACCATGGAAAGTTTCGTTAACATTTTATATATAATTTATTATATATAAATATTTATTTTAGAAATATTATTTTTAATACATTTTACATTATTTAAAATTTAATAAATTTAATCATTTCAAATTTTTAACTGAGGTTCAATTTTTAATTACAATAAATTTGTGAAAATAATGTTTTCATTAACATGTATCGAAATGATGAAATTTTCCACTACAGAGAATGTTATTTTATTTTAATAATAATTTAAATGTTTCTAATTTTATTTTATAATACAATATTTTTGTAATATTATAATACATTTTAGATTTTAAATATTCTAAAAATGTTTTTAATTACTATTTTAAATGAAATTTGTAATTGATATTTTAAATTTATTTTTCATCTATGTAAAAATATTTTAAGGATTGTTATTATTCTTTAGGTATGTGATTTTATGATACCATCGTTGTTATTATTTTTGATATATTATGATGATGTTGCTTTAATGATTATTATATGAAACATGTTTCTTTCCAATGGGTTAATAATGTAATAATGAAATGATATTGAAATTATTTTCTTTTCCATATGTTATTATAGGATGACAAGAGGAATGTTTTTATGAACTTGTGGAATACTTGTATATGGATTTAATTATGTGAAGGGAGGGCCTATAATTCTATATCCCATTAATTAACATAGTAATTCTTTATATCCCTTGAGATTATAATGTTATGTGTGTGGTTCATTTCATGTTCACATCATTAAGTGTATACCTATTGATGTTATGGGATGATCAAAATTTTATACATATATTGATATCATGTGGGTACATTATTATATGTTTTTAAATTTTAAATTGGACATATGGGTTTATATAAATTTATACAATTCTATGTTTTCTTATTTTTATGGGTATGACACATTCCAATGTTAGATAATCATGTTATGCTCATAGTGTATGATTTTTTATTCATGATTAAACACATGTATTATATTGGTATAAAAGTATTATTTTGTAACTTGTGATTTGTTTTCTTTTCTAATTGGGTATTATTTTCCTAAGTGACAAACACATTATAATACAAAAGTTCTTTTATTATGCTCACATTATATTATTCACTTTTTTCTCCAAATATTTCCCTTACTGAGAATATATCCTCTCCCATTTATATGAATCCACATTCCCATGGTTATGAAAAATGATATTAATCATTACAAGACCATAAGATCTTTGTCGGATATTGATGATATTTAATGAGTTTTTTTCAATATAGTCACTAAATACACATAAATTTTATAGTCCTTGGTTATGTATTATATTGATATATATATAATATTCATCTAAAAATATGAAATATTTTTTTATGTAGGGATCAAGTCATTATAGTTGGAATCAGAGGAAGTTTTAGTTATTTTTTTAGAATAGGAATAGTAATAATTTATTAGAACGCTGAGAAAAAGTCCACGTGTTTGGTAATATCAAGATGTTTGGTTAAGGTATATATTTTTTAGTTTAATAGAAGTGAAATACCTTTCAAGATACACATTTGGAAATATAGTATCTTACATAGATTCTCCTCCGGGTAATAACACTAAAAAGTATGGATGGGTATTAAATTTATCTTTACCAACTACAAAACAAAGAGGCCTAACATTACACCTGGTTTGACTCTATCTAAGGATATTATTTAGGTAATCCAAATTATCATTTTGAACCATTTTGATTAATGAGAGGATGAAACCTCTGACAGACTATGATAATCTATAGTGATGTGGAATAAACCTAATGTGTTATGGTTTGACATTAAGTTTCATAATTTTAGATACTATAAAAATGATATTCAGAATCATATGACTTATTACTATTATTATTTATGTCTGAAATACATAGTAATATTTTTCATTTTAGTAAGGGATCAAAGATAAGTTGATGATGATTATATGGTCACAGGTGTACTCAGATATTAATGTATCGTATTTTATCCTATTAATATGAATTCATTTATATAAAGAAAAGTATTTATGAATAACAATCAATATCCTCGGGTATTAGATATTAAATTATTGATGAAAATCCCAATAGTATAACGATTTCATCTCATGTTTATATCTACAATGTGGTTACATTTTGTGGGAATGTGATTCATAAAAACCATAAGATTCTCCCTCTAGTTAAATTCGATATTATTTTCTTGATGGACTAGATCTCATTGAATATTTCCCATATCAATTATTGAGGTAGGTATGCCCAATTTTATATTCTCAATTAGCCTATGATATTGTTTTCTAGTAATGTAGAATAATAACATCCAATGAAAATTACTTCCATATTGTTGGTCATACTACATATTTTTTTAGGGATACTTATATTAAATAATTATTCATAATATCAATAATTAATATCTGAAAATTATATTGTAATATGACAATTTATTTCATAAATTCTCTCCATGTCTTCCTTTAGATCAGAAATTTTAGTTTTCAATAGATTTCATATATGGTACAATAATTATTTTAAGGAATCTATATAGAATGGTCCTAATTGAGTTGATGGAATTGAAAAGGATACTAAAAAATGATCTAGAGAGTTGATTAACATTCATGAGTGCATCACTGTGGGGTGAAACTACTATTTTTTAATAATTTAGATCGTTTAAGGAATACTTCTATTTATTATCGAGAACATAACAAGATCTCAATTATGATCAATTGTCATCTACCAACATTGATGATCGGTTTTATCAATTATAAGAAGATCAATATTTTACGAAGATTAATATTTTATCAAGATATCATTATTTTAGAGTTAAAATGGATGGTATACCTAAGAAAGTATTTTTTTTTACAATAATTATAAATTCATAGTTATTACTTTGGTCGTATAACACTAATGTTTACATCGTGTATTTAATGAATAGTGCCTTTAGAGACTACCATTACCAGTTTTTTGAAGACATTATATATAAAGATATTATATATTCCATGTGTAAGAAAGTACACTATTATCATTTAAGGATTGTGTCAAATATTTTAAAGAAGTATAGTCTTTTGAATTAATTTATGAAGTTTGAATTCTAGAAATTTATAGTTTAATATTTGGGTTATATAATATTATGTGAGAGTGTATCAGTGGATACTTCAAATATATAAATTATTTATCAATGGATTAGATCAACCATGATGACTAAATTTTTTTTTATTTGTTTTTATTGATACTATATTTTATTTATGAGAAAATTATCATGGCTATCCAATCTAATAACTATGTGAAATAGAAGGGATCCAAGATACATTGGAAAGATGAATGTGCAGAAAATTGTATGGAGTTGATAAAAAGGCTGGTAAGTTCATTTATGATTAACTTATACTATATAAAATATGATTTGGAAATATTTAAATATCCATCAAATAATGTAACGAGATGCATTGTCATGATTTAGTAAAAGAACATGCCTCACACTAATTGAAATTTCTTTACAAAAACAGCACAAATCATGATTTAGAGTCACTAGAAATAATTTTTTGAATTAAAAATATTGATATTATCTTTATCGTAAAATATGGGTTATATTCCTATAAAAGTCAAATAATATAGGTGATTCTGTTCATCTAAAAGTATTTGAATATCAGCCAATGGAGGTTGTTACAACTGATTAATGATTATGACTCCTCATTAAATTTCTTCTCTATGAATGTGAACAATGTTAAAAATGCTCCCATTTAGATGGACTATGATTTTTATCCTTGATAATAATTGGGAGAAATAAAATACTTATGGATTTGAAGAATATGGAACATGAAGTCATGATGGAAGGGGACAGATCATATCATTATCATATAGATTTTTGACCATATATCCATCTGAGGATTAAAGAGGCACATAATAAAGATATGGAACAATAAAAAAAGGTGAGGAATCTTCACGTTTTCAACCATATTTGTGATAAAAGGTTAAAATTCAAGACCTAGGTTTGTGTCCCATCAATAGTAAATTAAAAGATAAAGATATTTTATTATGTAAATATTTTATCATTCTCTGTTTATCCTGTAATTTGGAATTTGTATAGTGATATTAAAGTGTATTATTGGTGGGTAAACATAAAATTAAATATCACCTATTATGTATCTCGATTATACGTCTGTAAAAAATTATATTTTAGATTAATAATTCAATGGGCATATCACAACCATTACCAATAGTATAATTGAAATGAGAATAAAAAACAATTAATTTCATCATCAAACTCCCCATAACATATGAGAGACATAATGCAATTTGGATTGTACTAGAATACCTTATGATGTCAGCATGTTTCATTGAAATCATATATGATTTATCTCTTGTTCATATTTATAAGATATACATTAAAGAAGTTGTAAGGTATCATGGAGCACTATATTCTATTTTACCTAATTATTATTTGAGTTTTAAATCTATGTTCTAGAGAAGTTTTCATTGCGATCTGAATAAAGAGTTAAATATTTGCAATAAATGTTGTCCTATAGAATATGAGTAGTCTTATAGATAAATTAAAACCCTAAATGATATGTTGAGGGATTACTAAATTTATATGAAAGGTTTGTAAGACCACCACCTTCCTCCGGTATAGATTTTATAAAAAAATATCTTTCCATAAATCATTGATATTGATCATTATAAAAACCATTATGGTAGTAAGTTTAAAAATCTATGTTTTTGGGATAAATTTATAGAAAGAAAGCTACTATGATCTGATATTTCTGAGGACACGATTAAAATAACATAGAAGCATTAAAAACAATATCATGGAAGAAAAGAGTCAAAATAAGAGTTATACAAATAATCATCAATGATACATAATATTAAAACTTGGTAATATGGTATTCCTATGAATATCTCATTTGTAAAAGATTTTGGGATTGGGAACAAAGGGAAAGGTCAACCCTAGAAATATCAGTCCCTTAAAGATCCTTGATCATATAAAAATATTAATTTATATATTGATGGTTCTATAATAACTCACTCATGATATTTATAAATTATATATATCCATATTGAGGTAAAATATATCTTATCCTTCATATGTAATGATCTCTTAGGGAAAACTACTAGAACATGATATTTTTTATGAAGAACTACCATCAGTGATTTTAGATCAATGAAAAAAAGTACTATAGAATAAGACCACTAACCTGACCAATGTTTTTTTTGGTGAAACAATAAATTTGAGGAATCCATGTGGAAACTTGATGATGTGATGAGGAAATAGAATCCTTAGTAGTTTTTATTAGAGTAAATTAAGTTCATGGAAGAAAATATTATATGGGGGGAAAAATATAACCTCCTATGATTTAAATAAAATTTATTCTTTAATAAATTTTATCTTGTAGATATCTTATGTGTCATGTAAAAATTAACATATGTGAATATTTATTATCAATTATAAACATATTCACACTATATGGTAATTAAATGATATAATATTATCAAAAATATTTTATAATTCATATTGTATATATTATTGACCCTAAAGAACTGTATTGAAATATTTTTTTATGAGTCTTGTATTTTTCATATATATTTTATTTTAAAAATAATTCCATGTATTAAAATTAGGAAAAATTATTATGTAATAAATTGGAAAATGAATTCATTTCTTAGGAAATGTTTATAAATGAAAATTAAATCATTTGAATCTATAAAATAGATTTTTTTTTAAAAATACTACTTTTATTATTACAATGTGATTTTTTATCATAATTTATATTATTCCCTAATGATGAATTACATTGAGGAAATTTCATGGTGATATATTAATCAAAATATTTTAACATTCATCTATGTATTTTTACTTGGAATGTAATTATATAAATTTCAATTTAATGTTTAAAAAGGAATTTCTCTAAAAATGTTTTTCACATATTTTGTAGGAAAATATTTGAATTATTTCCTAATATTTCAAGGAATTTAATATTTTGAAATTAATTCTATAATTTTAATCATCATAATTAATATAATTTTATAACATAAACATAATTATTTCTCATTATTAATAAAAATTACTATAAAAATTTTGTTACCAAGATAATGATTAAAATGGTTATTGAGGGGTTAAACTAAAGAGATAAGGATTTAAATAACCTAAAAATTTTTCCATATCCTATTAGATAAGTATATTTCATAAAACCCATATATTATCATAGAATTATGGTTTATTTGGATCCACTATCTCATTTTAGTGACTTTATTAAATTTTAATATTCATAATAAGTAAATGTATGTCTCTCCCCTCACTTATAAATGGTACCCTCCTATAAAATCTTATACACACCAATTGGGAAACTAAGTTTAAAAACTATATGAATAATTACTTATTTAATGATACTCACATCATCTTTGAGGATATTTTTGTCCTAAAATATCCCTTTAAGGAGGCTTAAGGAGTTAGCCAATGGATGTTTTCTAAATAATAGGTATATGATCGAACTAATTTTTATCATATTTCATTCTTATTAATCATAATTAAATTTTCATATAACTATATTAACATAGTGTATTAATCTTCATGATTATATTTATATATTATTATGTTTAATTTTTTTCCATTTTTTATCTCTTTCCAATCCTTTGAAAAATGTTATTGTTACTCATGTGTATGTGTAGATTACCACCTCCAAGAAGTGATTTGAACAATTTTTCATTTCCTCATTATATTGATAGTATAAATTATAGATTTATTGAATATATATTATATTTATGAAATAATTAATATTTTATAATGGAGAATTATTTTATATATTTCCCTTTTTCCACCCTTTAAAAACTGAAAAAATCACACGTTTGTACGTACGAACTATAGTCTATATATAATGATGTAATTAATTTTTCTCTCCATATTATATTAATTGTTATATAAGAATATATAATGAATGAACATTATAATTATGACACTATTTTTATTTCTAAATTTTGAAAACATGAACAAGGTGTAGGTACTAAAACCATCAAAAAGAAACATGAATGGAAAACATGCATCTTTTAACTCTAATGTATTTTTTAATAAATAATTTCTAATAAAAGGATAATTAAAAATTCTAATGGAATTTTATACACTAATATTTATATGAATATATTTATTTAAAGTATATATAATTAATATATATTTATTATATAGTAATTTTGAACATGTATGATGCAATCTAAGAATTGAGAACATGGTTTATGTAAGAATCTTATATCTTTCTAAAAATATCAATGTTAAATTTATATATAGGAAATTTATTATATTCAAATGCATAAAAACAATTATCTTTTTTCTAATCAAGTTATTTTACATTTCTAAATCACTATTAACATTTTCTTCTCCTTGGTACTTAGAATTAACAACAATATGTTTTTATGAAATTCCAACATTACATCATTTTTTTCAGTAAGAAATATTTCTCCCCCATGTATCGGTTAATCAAAATAATTTTCAGAAATTTTCATATTGAAATAAATTTTTGAGAAAAAATATTTTTAATTCTATTTAATTTCTATAAAAATGATTAAAAATAACCTTTTAAAATTCTTTGTGTATAATTCACCTTTGACATTTATAAAATTTCTAAAAGAAATTATCATTTAATATATATTACATAAACATATTCTACTACTACCAAGACTATTTTTTCATTAATGAATAATGTAAAAATTTTCATTTTTATTTTAAAATATTTTTTTTCCAAAAAATTATAGAAATTTTTATATTTTAATGATATCATATAGGATATTTTTTAAAAGTTTTAAAATAAATATTAACATAATCTTTATAATATATTTTCATCTATTTAGATGTCCTTTTGGGATTATTATGATTCACCATCTATACAATGTTACAATACCACCCATTATCATTCTTCAAATGTATAATGATAATGACGTTTCATGGGGGATTTTATGAAACATGTTTCATTACCAAGTGTTAATTAAGTTAAGAAAAAATCGTTTAGTTGGTTGTTTCTTTTCCTCATGTTATGAAATGAATAATTTAGAAATGAATTTATGATATATTAAAACACATATCTATAGACTTCCATTATATTTAAAGTGGTCCAAATATTATATACCTCTCTAATGGATTTTGTAATGACTTATCTCTCTTAAGAAAGATATTTTATGTGTGAACGTGATTTCATGTTCTCAATAATAATATTAGATTCATATATGTTATAGAATGTTCATGATTTTATCATTGGACTTTGTTTTTTGTCTAAATTTTATATTGTGACCATATTACATGACCTTAATATAAAAATTAGACCTATTGGTGATTATACATGTTCAAAATGCTATGATTTCATATTTTTATACTTGTTATGAATTTAAATGTTATATTCTTATTTTATGAACCATTGGTCCAGATTTTGGATTCATGGTTAAGCCCTTGGCTAATGTTTGGACATAAATATTTATTCATGAATTGTGATTTATGATTTCTCTTGATTGGGTATGATTTTCTTAAGTTATGCCTGTGTTTTCATACCATTGTTCTTATCTTATGCTTACATAGAATCCCTAAATGATATCTACTATGCTTACCTACCTAAGATATATATCTCACCCCTTCTTATTCTTCCACTTTCTATAGGTTATGTATAAGGACATAAATTTTGATAATAATATAAGGTAAATAATTTTGATGAAATTTTTGAGATATTTTGATGATATTTCATGAAAATATATTGTTATTTATCTATTCTCTAAAGACACTAAGTCTTTATGATCGCAGATAATGTATTACTATGATATTCATTGAATATTAATCTAAAAATATTGAATATTTGTGTATCAAATGCTTGGGTCATTAAATAATATGTACTTTTATCCATTCTTACATACTTTGAAATATATAGATTAAGGTAATTATTTTCATTAATTTCTAGCCTTTTATCCTCAAATTCATCTTATACCTTAGCTTCACATGTCGTGAATTTTTTAATCATATTCATATTTTCATTTTTTTATAGGTTTAGAATATAAAATTATAGTGTATATTTTACTCTATTTAAAATAAAAACATTATATAACTTAAAGTGTTTGATATGTTTTTGGAATAGTACTTCACAGATAATCATCATCATTCACCATATAAAGAATTCCCTCATTAAATTGAGGATCAGTTTCTCCATAAAACATCTTAAGACTATTAAATATCTATTTAATATTATCAACTTCTATTAGAATTAATTATCAATTCTTTAATAGGAAACAATAATACTTTTGGCTTATCATGGGAAGTATATATATTGAGAAACTATTTTTAATTTATTTGGTAATAATCCACAAATTATATGGTTTTTAATTTTATAGATTAGATCATAATTATATTATTGAATATAATTATATGTCTTATGTTCACCAATATAATAATATTAGGGTCTCCCCAAATTTATGTAAAAGTTCATGAGAAGAAGTATCAGGTTGATAACTATTTATTTTTATGAAAACATAATATTCAATATTGAAATAACAATATATAATCATAAAAATTGTCTATATTTGATAAAATATTAATATTTTTCTAGATAAATCAGCCACTATATATTATTAAGCGGGAAAACAAAATTTCATTGAAGAGGATTCTCTAATTTCAAATGTTTGAATCAAAGTACATAGAAACTTGTCTCCAAAAATAAAATGTCCAATGTAGAGATTCCAATATAGTAACCTTGATTCAAATTATTGGTATTAATCATGATACTCTATCCTTAAAAAGATCCAATTTGACATAGTTATTTCCCTTGATTCTTATTTATAAAAAGACTGAATTAGAGGTTGAATTGAGTTTTTAAATAATTTCCCAAAATTTACACTACCACTATCGTTCAATTATAATATATCATTCCATTTTTAATCATATAATTTAATATAAAAAAATAATAACAAGTGTATAGAAAATATTATTGGTATAGTTTTTAAGGGATATAATAATATCCCCTAATCCACTCTACCAATAAATAATGTAGGCATATGGATTTTATTCAGATCCTTTTCTTAGTAATCTCACAGCTAATTGAAATAATTTTGAACTTTGAAGACACATTTTAAAAAACATTATAATTCTTTTATCATGGACTTAAAAATCTACTATAACCAATTCAAAATTCACTCCACAGATAAATACAAGTAGCTGACACTTAACTAAAATGAGAGTAAGTACTTAACACTTTTTTATAAGTACATGGGATGGATGAATGATTAACTAGTTCAATTTAAAATTACTTCTAGCTTCCAACAAAAAATATTAGAGTTTTATTCAAGAGATTAAATGAATCCTTAAGGAGAAACTCTTGGATAAATTTCATTTAATATCTTCAAAAGGACACAAAAAATAGAATGTTTTACTCTAAATAGAATAATGAGTACTATATTTATTCTTCTTATTTTATTCCATCTATTTCTTCCAATTTAGTTATATAATATGGAAGATAAAAATTAGTCGAAATAAATTTTCTTCAATTATGGATCCAATATTCAATATGATTTTGACATTATTACTTTTTAGTACTTCTTCTGTATAGGATATTTTAAATCATAATTTTTCTTGATCATACAAAAAATAAAATATTTAATAAAGACAATAATATAACTATTGTATATTTCTTTAAAAAAATAATACATTGTATAAAATTATGTGTAGAATAATAACCCTATAATAATTATTCTAAAATAAATGAGTCAAAAAATTTAATAAATTCCTCCATGTTAATCATAATTTACACATTGAATCGTCTATAAAATATGATAGGGGAATATTATTTCAAAAATTAATAAATTTAAATTTTAAATATTTATAATAAATAATATTACATGTATCCAATAGGTATACAAGAAATTCATCTAATATCATTCGAATTATTTAGTTCTTCATGGAATTTCATGTTTTCTCAATAAACAACTGAAATGTTATATTAAATGATAAAGTAAAAAAAGAAAAATTAATCTTATTGGAGAAAATGATTCAGTTCCATCAAGGGATCAAAAACTTTTCTGAAATATGTAACATATAATACATTCACCGTAATGAATATAAGCAAGAAAATTATTATAAAAAATTAGCATCCACTAGAATTTGATAAATATTGTTCCTGATATATATTTTATCTTCTTATGTAAAAGTAAATTCATCAATTCATTGTAAATGTAACACAAATTTTTAAAGTCATTTTAACCCTCACATAACAAAATTAAAAAAAAATACTATTATTATTTAGGATTCATTTTTTATAGCATAAGAGTGGATAATAACTTCACTGTAATATGTAATTTTTATCATTTTAGAAAACTCCAAACATAAGTTTCTCCAATCCACGTGTAAAAGTAACATTTAATTGATTCAAAACTAATTGAAAATTCCACCTTTTACAATAAATATTATTTTTCCCTTGGTTAAAAATAAATACATATAATTTATTTAATCCTAATAATTTTTCTTCTCATTAATAAGATATTAGAGAGAGCTAAGTATCCAAACATTTAGAAAATATGATACATTTTTAGTTCCAAATATGTATAAAATCATATGTAATATATTACGTTATGTCTTCTTTAGCACGAGATATAATATAAATTTACATGAATTTTGGTAATTCTTCTAGAATATTAATATTTTATAATACACAATCCTGACATCTTCTCCATCTAAAAAAAATTTTCTAAGTAACATTTCACAATTATAAAATCATATTAATATATAAATAATATCCAAAATAATATTAATTACTAAAAATGAAAAATAAATAAATCATATATACTGGTATTAATTTTTTTTAATATATAATATGATAAATAATGTTATTAAGAAAACATAAATAGAATGAAAGGATCCAATTAACAGCTTCACAATATCTCCCTATTTATATTACTATTTTCTATGTATTTGAATCAAATATTTTTTCTAGACCATTTTTTCATTCACTTCTAGTTATAACTCTATTTGTTTCATTTTTTCTTATCTTGTATATTATCCTTCAACTTCTACTCACACCTTATCTTATATATCATCAAATGGGTGTAACATCAACTTATTGTTTATTTTTTTTACCTTCCTTTTCAAATCTATTTTTATTCTTTTATTTATGCATCATGTAATTTATTTTTTTCTTTTTAATAACAGATTATTGTTTTACTTTTGAATCAATTTTTTTATTCTAGGTTTTCTAGTTTTTCATTTCAAAATTAATTTTTTATTCATGATTTTTATATCAAAATTTTTTACTCTTTATAATATTTTTATTTCTAAATTTCATAAAAATTATCCCACCAATAATTTTATTTCTTTTGATCCATGAATTTAACCTGATATTTATTTTTTACATCTTATTTTAGAATAAAAATAATAATTTTATCATGACATTAAATATGGATCCTTTTTTTCTCTATGATTAAAATTTTATATCAGGATCCTTTATTTAAATTTTATCATCTAGCCTCATATATCTCTTTTTCACAACCTTATATTTTATTAATTTATTAAATTTTCTCATTTGTTGTGTCAAACATAAAAAATTTAGTTATTTTAGTCATTTTCTCTTCATATTTTTATTTAATATTCATTCCCCTTCTCCTCTTTACAGATATTTTTTTGGAATTCTACAATTTTATTTTTATTTCATTTTTTTCTTACTATATCTTTTAATTCATTAATTAATATTTTATTATTTTTACATGGTATTATTACTTTTTACTTTTAAAACTCTTTCTAGAATTTATTTTTTATTATAATTTTAAGCCTTTTAGAATTTTATTCTATAACAAAATTGTCTTCCTTATTTTCCTTTTTTTCCTTTCATCTTCTATGTTTTTCTTCAATATCTGATTAATATTATATTAGTTTCCAGTTTCTCATTAACCTATGTATTATACGTTGAATTTTCTATATAAATTTAAATTTTTTTATGTCATTGGATTCTATTTTTAATAATATTTATTTATTTATTTTATTCTTATTCCAATATTCCTTCTAACATTTTTTATGGATATTGAATTTTGTATTTGATTTCAGCTACTACTAAAAAAATTTCCTCTATATTCATAATCATTTTTTGTTTTTAGTTTTCTTTCTATTTTTAATTTTTTATCTTTTTCTTCTAACTCTTTTTCCTGCATTACATTATTTTTTATATATTTCAAATTATAATTTCTTTCATCTACTTTTGATTATTCATATAGAAATTCGTAATCATGTCTAATTATTTTTTTCATTATCTCAAACATTAAATATGGTTTCTCCCTTTACATTATTTTCATATAACATATATATTATTCATTAATCCTCTAATAATCTGACATAATGTGTTGTGGATTTTTTATTCTACTTCTTTTATTTACAATTTTCCCCCAAATTCACATTCTATTTCACATTATATAATATTATATAGTTTCTTTATTTTTTCTTCATCTCAAAATGGATATTCTAATTTAGGATTATGAAACTAATGATTATATTGTAATATTTTTATTTATCTTTTACTAGTGTCATGGTTTGCTCATCCAATCATTATTTTCCATTTTTTTGAATTAATTTTTATAATTATATTTGAACGTTTTCTTTAACTAATTCTTTCATTTCTATGTTAATTATGATTTTTATATAAGCTTGAATTCTTATATAAATCACCTTTCTCATTCATGTTTGATTCATTAAATATTAAACTATTTTTTTTAATTGATTCTTATAATTAATTCTAATTTTATTTCAAATTTCACTTCTTGTATTTTTATTTTCATTGTACAATTGATATTATGAATTATCATTTCAGTTTTAGTTTAGGTTTATTCTTCGAATAAAAATTTTTCTTATGCTTACGCCTTTACTCATACTCATTTTTTAAATATGAATTTATTAATTTTCAAATTGTTCTTTTATATATCCATATGAATTTTAAATTTATATAGCTATAAAAGAGTTATTCAACCTTTTTTTCCTCATTCTATCTTCTTTAATTTAGTCCTCCTCTACCATAATCAACATTGTGTAATATAATTTTCGATTTTTATGATAATATTTTCTTCTATTGTATTTATTCTTATTCGTATTTTCAGTTTCTTCTTCAAAATTATGGTTTTGGATTCAATATTCTAGATATTTATTTTTTATCCTATTTATTAAATTTTATCATATTTTATTATTATGTTTTCTTATTATTTTACTCCAAATTATAATTTTATATCATTATTTCTATATAATTCATATTATACATCAATATATTATTAGTCTTTTGCAATTTAAATTTCAAAAAAACAATCCTCTTTTGTGATTTTTACTTTTAACTTTTCTTTCTTATTTCCTCGATTTCATATACTACTACCATTATTGTTATGGAATCATATTTTTTAATTTATTAAGACTTTTTCTTTTTATTTCTCTAAATATAATTTTTTTTACTTCAATATTTTCTTATGGTTATCACTAATTTCTTGATATATAAACTATCAACCAAAATGACTAGTAGATAAATGTTAATGTAGTTTTTATATTAAAATCATAGTCATTAGAAAAAATTATATTATAAAAAAATTAGAAATCATTCACAAAAATATTTTTTTGAAAAAAAATCTAAATTAACTTTTAAATTTTATGTAATTTTCAAAAAACATCATTATAGTTTTTCTTATGAGTAATATGTTTAATTAAGACATTAAAATATTAAATTTCATATTCAAAACCCTTATAAAGAGTGTTAATTCTTTGATAATCTCTGAATATATTTATAAGCATCAATATAATGATGTTTATTAATGGTTATATTAGTTATTTTATAATTTAATTTTTATAAATTAAAATACCTTAATGTTTTAGAACATTCATTGATTTACACCCACTCTTAAAAAGAATAACAAGACTTATTATTGGTCAAACCAATGATTATAGGTCATATATAATTTCAATTTAAGTGAATGTTTAAATGTGTCGATGATAAATGTTCATAAAAAAATAGGATGAAAACCCATTTAATGTTTAAAACTTTGTCATCGCATAATTTATCAAAACTATGATAGTCAATTTTCTGACCGACCATCGACTATTTTTTAAAAAATGCTGTTACATATTCAATTTTGGGAAACGTATTTTTTTAGTACTCATATATAGTTGAATCCATTTGGGAAGATGGACAAGAGTCCACCTAATAGTTCATAATGATGATTCTTAAAAACCCAACTCATCAAATTTTGATTCTAAATTTTATGTATTTTAGTATTTTTTTCTGATTCTAAATCTTATTATCATCCATCAGCTTTTACTTTTTTCATATAACTCTTGGACTTATTTCAAAGTTTCCTTTCTAATTTTTTTTCTTGTCCTTTTATTCAAGAATTAGCTTCAAACGTAAACTTTTTTACCTTTTCTTCTACTTTTATCAAGTAGAATATTTTCTAAAAGAAATTATTTTGAATCTATTTCAAAATCAATGTCATCTTTCAATGTTTCTTCATGATCATCGATTATATACAATGTGTTATTAATATTGTTAAATTATTAGAATTTTTTTAATGCCTTATTACTTTCTTTTAATATTATTTTTTATTCGTAATTTTCGTTTTATTTTTTATTGTTTATATGCTCTTTTTTCTTCTGTATTTTTGATTTTTACTAATATTTCATCTCAATAAACTTCTCATTAGAATTAATCATCAAAATATATTTTCTAATTTGTTAATATCTATCTAATTCTCTATCTATATCTACTTCTACATTTAATTTTCAAGAATTCATCTTTTTTAATGATTTTGTTTCATCCATTTTCCAATGGGTTATACGAATTGGATTATAGTGCATAGCATAATTTTTTTGACTATTTTATATTATTATTTCTATTTTATTTATAATTCCATTTAACTAATATTTCATCCACTTATTATATTGATTTAATATTTTTTCTTCATGATTATATTATATTCCAACTTTTCCCAGATGGATCTATGATTCTAGATCTGATATTAGATATTATATCTTCGATTAATGAATTTTGTATTCTTCCCCACATTTTCATAATCATAAATTGTAATCATAATTTTTAATTCTATATTCTATTTTATATTTTTTTTCTTTTTCTCATGTTTCCCCATATATTTTTCAATCCGTTAATTTTCTTTATTCTACTTATACATTTTTTTCTTATATTTTAAAACTGTGTTTATAATTTTAATTTTAATATGTCCATTACATAATGACTCTTTTTTCTTACATATTTTTTCTATATTTTTAATTCTTGGTTTAAATTCAACATTATGTCATTATTTTTTTCATTTTTTTTTACTTTTGTCCTTCTATGCCTATATTAATTTATAATGTTTCCACTTATTACTATTACTTATAGTTTTTTTTTTCTACTAAAAAATTATATTTCATTATTGTAGATAAAAAATCCAAATTTTACTTCTTCATTATGTTTTTAGTTTTTTATTTCATTTTTAATTGTGTTCTTATACTTCTCAGTTCACTTAAACATCTTATTATATATTTAATTTTTGCTATTGTTTTTTATCTTTTATAGATATTGTATTAAATTTTACAATTATAACATATGAATCATTTGTTTATTTTTAAATCTTTTCATGTATTTTTACTCATATTAAATTTAGTATCTATATATAAATCCACTTTTTTATCCTTCAACACTTTTGAATTATTTTTACATCAACTCAACTTTTACATGTTTTTAGTTCTTCTCATCTTGAAATTAATATTTATTTATATTTTTCTTATCATTCAGGTTTATGTTTATTATTTTAAATATTTTATTCTTATTTTAATTCTTCCAATATATTTATTATGTTTAAATTTTTTCACCATAATTCTATTTTTTCAATATTCCTCAACATATGTTTGAATTTATTCATTTTTTTATCTTTTAATTTTAATTCAATTATTTATATTTGCACCCAAGATTATTATTTTCATTCAAACATCTATATTGTAACATTCTGATTGTGAATTTCACTTACACATTATCTTATAAATTATCGTTCTCAATTTCAGGTTTTTATTTCCACTACCACATTCAACATTTAAATTTTTATTCTTCTTATAATTTTGTATTTTATTTACTGTCATTATTTATTATACTTATGGATTATATTGGTTTTTATTCCTATATTAATTTTATTTTTTACCTCTATTTTCCAATTTAGATTCATAATATACTTCCAATTAAATACCTTTATATGGATACTAATCCAAACTCTATATTATTCTTTTATATTAGACCTTTTCATTTTTCTATTCTACTTATTTTTATCATATGAATTTTTATTCGATATTCTTTTTATAATATTTATGTATCTACTTGTTTTATCTTTTTATTTTATTTTTTTATTGATATATAGACTATCATTTTAATTGTTTATATATTCTTATGAATTTTTTTACAAAATTATTCATGAATAAAGATAATGTTTTTTATTAGATTTTGAATTCCTATTTCTACTTCTAATATATATTTTCTATTATGATTTTCTTGTTTAATACTATTTGAAAATATTTTTACTCTCACTCTGCTAAATGTTTTATTATATCATTTATATTTAATCATTTCTATTTAAAACTAATTTTATATATGGATTTGGATTCAAGATCACAACCAAAATATTATTAATTATAAATCTTAACCCATATATTTTGGATTTCTCTCTACCATTTATTTATCTCTTTAAATTTAGGATTTTAATCATACTCAAGTATTTTTATTTTACTTCTTGTACACCTAAATTTTAATTAAATATTTTCCTTTCAAATTTTTTCCCTGTTAATTTATGGGTTTCATTAAATATTATTTGTCATTATCATTTTCGTTTTTTGAATTCTTCCCCTCATGATTCTTATTTTATTCATTTTTCATATATAATGTAAAATAATGTCACTTTTCATTATCTTGAGAAGGAGGAGGAACATTAATAGGTCTTAGGTTACATCTCCAAGACACCAAATTAAAAAAATAAATTCCATGGTATTTATAAATAGATAGGGTATTATTTTCCTATTTGAAAACAAAACAACCAAACTAAGAATTTAATTACAAAAATACCAATATATGATGCTTCAGAGCAAAACAATATATTTCAGAGTATAACTACTAATAAAACCATACTATTATAGGGAACCACATAATTATATAAAAATGAAACCAAGCAAGAATAAAAAAAAGAGGAAGATAAAAATAAAAAAACTCAAGTACTCAAAAGACAACATCTCAATATCTCCAATCATGGTCCAATATAAAAATCCCGATCACATTGCCAAAGTAGCGAGATAAAGCACTAATGAAATGAGATACATTTTATTTAACTATTTCACAATTCACATTATTTTCAAATGCACCAATGTTCTCATGCAGGGGGTGAGTAATGAAACTCAGAATGATTTCTTAAAATTACTTCCCTATCCACACCGCTTGGATAGAACATGTTAGAAATATATATATAACAATTAATATAAATAAATTCAATTGAAAAATATATCAAAACCAAACCAATATCATAATAAATATTGTTTTATAAACTAATATTTTTTCCATATAAGGTAACCAAACATGTTATTCAATCCATTTCTACGAAATCCATTTTTCATAACCTATTCAAACACACATATCGACACCACCAAAAATGAATGCAATAATATAATAGTCTAAACTCATGAGGGGTGAGTAATACATTCAACAAGACATCATTTTGTGAACCATTTTGATGGGGGAATTTCCATTATCTTATTTATCCCACTTTTTATGGGGTAGTCTTCAAACCCATATCGATCCCATATTTGAATGATCGTTCTCTAATAATTTACAACAAACCCTACAAACCAATTAATCCAATACATTTTAATAAAACAATACATTTATTGACCACATTTACCATCTATTTTTATCTGAATCAAAACCAAATAACCTATTACAAAATCACTTTAGAATAATAAAACAAATAACTTTACAAGACAATTTTTTCCAAAATTAAAAAAACTATAAATAATGAAGTTTTTTACCATGAATTCTACAAAAAATTTCAAATTTAATGATGATAAATTAAATAAATTTTAAATCAAGACATAAATTTCTAATATGATGGCTTTAGAGTGAATTCACCTACCTTGAAAACATAGAAAAAAATTATGAATGGAACAATTTCTTCAATTAAAGTGTTGAATCTCCTAAAACAATGCTTAGATCTTGTTCCATATTAACCAATGTTTCATAACTAAACATGACTGGAAAAAAACAATATAAGTTATCCCAATAGATGATATTTATGAGACCAATAGAGTGAAGAAGAAAAAAAAAGGGAAAAACCACCAAATCTATCACTAACAAAGTAATATAGGCCCCTAACACCCAATAAATCAACAATAGATTGCTCATGAATCAAGGGGAAGGGTATCCAAAGACTTTTGGAAGAGTGTAATTTAATATAGGGTCTATTTAGGGTAAAATGATAGTCTCAAAAGAAAAATAGAATTAGATCGACAACATTCAGATGTTTTTTAAAAGTTGCACAGTTAGGGTGCACGTTTTGGAAAACCAAGCACCAATAACTAACTCTAAACACCCATCACATGGTTGGATCCCATGGTTAAGAAAACCATATTCCTACCATGTAAAACCCCTATGTTTCATTTTTCAAGGTCATTCCTAGATTTCTTCACTATTTTTCCAAATCATGTGCATACGTGTGAACCTACCTTGATCCTTCTATCTCCCTTTGCAAGGATTTTAGAAGGATTTTTTAGCTTATAATAATATTGGTAAAACCATGGGCCTATATAAAATCTATTAAAACATGTCAAAAATACTCCAAATCTTCCCAAACATAACCCATTTACATTAAATTCGTTAAATAAATAAATAAATGGTTAATTACCTATAATCAGGGGTGTTACTTTCTACCCACCATTGGAATTTCCATCCATGAAAAGTAGAAAACCATCAATTCCCTAAAATAATTAAGGGCATTGGTTATCCATTTTACTCTCTTGTTCCCATTTATTTTCTTCAATTGGACTATGTATCTATAAAACTAAATCCAGATTAATTATTTTCTAATAAAATACATTCTCTTTATTATCCATAATCTGTACTAGAAGACGAACCTATGAATTTTCTGGCTCTAGGTAAACATAATATCATCAAATTAGATGGTTAGTAATAGTTTATAGTTCTTCGATTAAGACACATGAATCATAATTTACACTAAATAGAACACTCTTATAAAAAGCTGAATAATATTCCCCATCAAATACTCAATCATGTATCTCAAAAGGGCCTATATATCAAAGAGATAACATACCATTATTCTTAGAATAATGATGTTATATCCTTTGATAGATTCTAAAGAACACATTATCACTCACCTCAAAAAACAATGGTCAGTTGAAGCTTCTCAGTTGTCTCTTGTATAAGGCTTAGTCCGACAAGGGAAGTCTCACATATTTTCATTTTAAAAAGTGTATAATCACAACTACGCCCATAAACTTCTTCATTAGAATCCATATGAACAAAGGCTTGATAACTATTGTTATATGAGAACTCTAATAATGGTATGTTCTCCTCCGATGATCCACTAAAATCCATTATAGAATGTCTATGCATGTGTTATATCATTTGTATCATCATATTATATTTCACATTCTTCTTGGGATGATATGTTATACTCTTGGTCAACTGAGTCCCAATTTATTGATATAATAATTTCAATATTTTATACATAATACATTAATATGTTTTTGATACTATTGAAATAGGCATGTCTGCCTATTTACATCTTATTTGATATAGATTTTTGAAAATTCATCACCTATATAAGATTTACTATGAAGGATGAAATGAGAGATCATTCTGAGTTGATCCACTATCACCCATTAGGTGTCATGCTTTAAACCATCATTGGTAGACCTAACAAAAATTTATGTCTATCTGCTCCCATTTAAAAATAGGAATAGGTAATGACTAGAGCACACTCATAGGCCATTAGTGCTCTTCCATAACCGGCTCATAGGTGAGGTATCTCAAAGAAAACTCACCATCATTCTTCCCCAAGCCAACCCACAAAAATTGGGCCTTCAGTGCCTTATACATATTTGGTATTCTATGATGAAAAACCCTTCTTGAATGGTGGTAAAAATAGTGAAGAGATTACTAACAAGAAATATGTACAACCATTATATCTTGAACCCAAAAAAACATAACACTAATCCAGATTTATTCACCCAATGTACTTCCCAACATTGAGTTCTTCCCAAATAAAAACACATCATGAATCATATTTCAATTCCTTTAAACTATTTACCCCACATCGGGAAAAAAGATACTAGAAATAAAACTATAAAACAAACTCAATTTTCACATTCCATGTGAATGTTATCTATCAGCGACATCAGTTGCCACCAATCTAGAGCTTCTTTTTCCAATTGACTATATGACTTCTTTCATAATACATCTACCAACAAATTTACATTAACTGGTGTTTATATCAAGTCAAACTCAAAAAATTTGAGATACTTCATCCATATTATTTTTATTAGGTTCCAATCTCATTATGCGATATTGTGTTTTAAAATCTTACGATCCATAAACATGATGAATTTCTCACCAGAGTGGTCATGGTGCCATGTATTCCAAGAATATAATATATCAGCCAACTCTAATTCATGTGTTAGGTAGTCCTTCACATCAAACAACTATCGTCATGACCCATAAGAAACAATATTATCTCCCTACATTATAACACATCCCAACCATAATCTTGAGGCATCACAATACACCATATAACCTTGTACTAATTTGTAAAAATCATGATCATCATTGATTTATGGAGAAAAATAAGCTCATCAAAATGTTTATGACATTCTTTATTCAATTAGAATAGAACACCATTACTTATCAAATCTATCATTGGTGACGCTAGTAATTAAAATTCACAAAAAAAATCATCAATAATAATTTGGATGACCAAGGAAAAAATGTATCTCAATGAAATATTGTGGACCTATCCAAGAGAATATAGAATCTATCTTACCGAGATCTATAGAAACACATTTTTCAGAGATTATATGAACATGGAAACCTACATATTCTATCCAAAAAACGCACTTTGATAAAACATAATATGGAAGAAGATCCCGTAATATGTTCAACAATACTTCTATGTCTTTATAATACTCATCCCTTTTCATTGAATATACTAACATGTCATCCAAAAAAACCATCCCAAAATAATCATGATACCTTTAAAATAAAATTTTAATCAATTCTAGGAAGACAACAAGTTCATTAATAAGTAAAAAACATAAAACCATATTCTTTCAGGATGTATATCTCTGAAATATGTTTATGGAATATCCCCTATTCAAACATGCATTTTGTGATATCTTGAATGTCGATAAATTTTAGATAACTACTCAGATCCCATAAGTTAATTGAATATATCATCATTATGTGTAAGTGGAAATTGATTCTTTTTTTTTTGTATATTGGTTAATATTTTTATAATTTATAAAAATATAAATAATTTCATCAAATTTTCTCCAAAAATAGAATTGGTGATTCCCATCATGACATACTAGGCTGAATAAACCCTTCCATTTCCATATCATCCAAATTCACACTTAATTATATTATTTTATTTGTTGTAATATGATAATATGGAAGTGATATTGTAATGTTTGCCATTAATAGATCCATCACAACATCCACGTCAATTGTGGGTGGAGACCATAAGAAATTATCTCAAAAACTATCTGGAATTTTATCCTGAATTTCTATAAAAATGTTTTTCTGGATATCATCCATTAGTGAAAAATTCAAAGATTCCTAATTTTATTAGATTGTTCCAACTATTGGTTCTAACAAGTCTGATCCTCCATCTATTGAATTTCGGTATTCTCTAAATAAATTCTTGATGCCATAGTCATTTATAAATATAATCATTTGTGTATAACATTCTTTGTCATATTTGAACACAATCAACCAATCCATACTCAAGATTATGTCATAAACATCCATCTTGAGCACAGATAAATCAAATGACAACATAGTTCTATAAATTGTTATAAAACATGATTTTCACAAAACTCCTCAACATTCTATTTGGATAATAGGTGATTGATTTTTCCAAATAGAATGTATAATCTCAACATGAAAACATATAAGATCAACTATATGAAAATAATTAAATTAAAGTTATGAACCCCTATAAAAAAATATTTCATAAATTTAACATTGAAAATAATCATACCTCTCGCCTTTGGTGATTCACATTTATCAACCATGAAAACATTCTTAGCTCCATACAACTACTTAGCTGCTATAAATGTTTCATTATTACCCTGTTGAGACTGAACTAACTTATGGGTCATCGTATTTCTATAATCAATATGTCTTCCATAGTTCTAATAAAAAGAATTATTATGTTGTAGTCATCAATTAGAGAATACGATGTCTGAAAAACATGATGTGCATTCTTAGAAATCTAGACTTGGAACCTTATGATAATAGTACTATAGATTCCCCATTTGGTTTCAATTGAGAAATTATCTTGGTGGTGATGAATAATCCATCTTCATGTGGTCAAATGAAAAACATTGAAAATATCTAGGATTATCCTTTGGTTTGGAATAATATTAACTAATATATCTATCTAGTTATAGTTGTCCCACCAACTTAGAAGTAAGTTTCCATATTCCTGTTACTCATAGCATCAGATTTCACCCCTTTTCCCATAGGTATTGAGATGAATCCTCTACTTCTTATTCCTAAGATTCCTTTTTCCACCACCATCTCTCTATTGACCATTTTTATATAATATGTTATATATAGAATGTATGTGTCTAAAAGAATATATTTCCTCAACATCTATTGGAAAATGAATTATTTCCTCAAAACACTTCCTACAACTTCGGGTGAAAATCTTACAAAATTAATAAATAAATTTTCATATTTTTTATCGAGAGATTCTCATTTTTCAAGATGAAAAAAACCATTGTTCTAGAAATCTTAAACATGTGAGTATAGAATGGTTTTTTGAATAGTTCAGGAAAATTATCCTAGGGAATTACATGGTCTTATTTACCCTGAACTTTTAATTCTCACTATAATCATATAATATCTTCCATAATATACATTCCTAGTATGCATTTATGTTCATCTTGTGTTCCTATGAAATTGATGATTCAATTCATCCTATTCATCCACACCTCTAATTTCACTAGTTGTTAATCACAATGAAATATGGGTGGATTCATCTTCTGTAAATCAATATAATGAACCACTTTCATTGGTTTATGCCTTTAGTTCCCTCTGTCTACAACATAAAATTCATGGATAATACCCTAAACCCGTTGTTGGTTCACCTATGGCTCATGTGAAAATACATTCTTAGGATCATCATCTGATTAGTTTCTACGATGCCTACTAGGTGATATTTTCAATATCCATAACAAAACTCCATTTAGAAATATTCTCTGGAAAATTAAGTCTTATTAATTTAATATTTAAAACATTAAACATACCACAATAAGGCTTTCTCCAATACAACATTTTTTATTTTTAACCCATTTATAAAAATTCAATCACTCTCTTTGTAAATAAATCCATTTTCAAAACACATTA
Source organism: Viscum album (assembly GCA_963277665.1). Classification (NCBI taxonomy): domain Eukaryota; kingdom Viridiplantae; phylum Streptophyta; class Magnoliopsida; order Santalales; family Viscaceae; genus Viscum; species Viscum album. The sequence continues at coordinate 1,209,619,822 of OY728121.1, forward strand.
TATTTCCTTTCTAAAAACACCCACATGATAAAAAACACATTTAAAAAAATTAACAAATCATAAATCATTACTCAAAATGTAATATCCATCCCACTGGGATGTCATTTCAATCCATTCATGTCATGCTTTCCTCAATGGAATAACCTATGGTGATGAGGTACTAACTCTTAAAAGTATCCTAAAACACTCATGTACCCAACTCCCTAGTATCTTGAGGTTCAACATAAATAGGTTAATTGTGCCACGTTTTGAGATACATTTTATTTTTCTAATATTCCAACTACTTTCTTCCATCTTATCTCAAGTAAAAAATAGAATGTATTTTCAACTCCAAGAAAAAAAACAATACCATTTTTAGAAAATGAAAGATCAATAGGTTATGACTGATATCATTTGTAAGACATCATACCTCCCCATTGTAATGGGATGGTTTTGGAACAATATTAATCCTTTTGTGACATCTTAAAGAAACAAAAGGTGGATAATAAATTCTAAGGGATTCATAAACAGTTGGGGATGATATTCCAACGTGAAAATAAAACAAACAACCTAAGAAAACCATAACCTAAAAACCACTATATGTTGTGCGAGAATAATTTAATACTGATCATAGTATAACAACTGATAAAAAAATAAAACAAAGAACCGCATTATTGTACAATTATGAATCCAAACTAGAATCAGAATGTGTAGTAAAATACATAGCTAACAAAACTCAAGGACTCCAAAGACACCAACTCTACAGCTCCACACATGTTCCAAGCTCCTAATACACAATAAATGGATAAATAAGTATGATGCATTTATAAATAAAGGAGATAATACACTGTCACCTATGTCTAAGTGCATAATATCTACAAATGTACAAAAGGCCCAAACAGAGGGTGAGTAATGAAACTGTGTAGGGTTTTCCCTAAATTATGTCCCTACTCACACCAATAGGATTGAATATGTCATAAAATTTATATAAAACAAATTATATATAAATAAATAAAATTTATTTTATATAAAATTAAAAACCATTCAATAAAAAAACATTTTTCAAAAATAAATCTGTCATCCATGGAAAAAAATCGAACTTGTTTTTAAAACCATTTCTGAAAAATATATTTGGTATAAATAATTCCATTAAAAACATACAAAACACTAAGTATGTATGAAACAAAGTAAATCCCTATAATCATGAGTGTTGAGTCATCCTTTCACCAAGTCATCCCTTGGTAAACAATTTTGATAGTGTAAATCTCATACCCTTATCTATTCTACATTCTATGGGGGAAACATCATACCCATATCTATCGTACAAGAAAATGTGGACACTCCAATAATTTATGCCAAAACTAGTCAACGAATTGTGAAAAGACTTTTAAATAAAATATTAATTTTATTGGAAACATTTTACATCTAATTTTCCAATCCTAAAATAAAAAATAATTAAAATCATGAAACAAAACACATTTCACACTATCTAATTCCTTATTATTACGAAAATCCTCACCAAAGATGTTTTGTACAAGTATTTGTATACAAATTTGAATAATAAAACTAATAAATTCAATCATTTTGATATCCAGATTTATATTTCTAAAAATAGGATTTGAGAGTGAATCCACTTACCCCAAAAAATTAATTGAAAAACAAGAATCACACAAGTTCTTCAACAAACCAGGATAAAAATCAAAAAACCCTCTTCAGATCTTGGCCTCTATCAACCAAATGATCACATCTCAACATTACTAACATCATCCAATATATATTTTATCCCCAATGGATGATTTCAATGAATCAAAGAGAGAAATGAAGAAGAAACAAAGCCAAAATAGTCAACAACGGACACTTACCAAGGAATTCGGGTCTCCAACAGACATGAAATTCCCAATGGATTTCTCTTGGATCAAGTGGAAGGGTCTCTATATACTTATAGAGGAGATTAATTTCTGTTAGAGTATATTTAGTGTAAAAAATAGATATTTAGAGGGAAATATGAATTTTATATATAGATTTTAGATCTTTTATAAATGATTCGTGGTTAGGGATCATGATTAGGAAAACCGTCAATAAATTGCAAACTATCCACTACCTCTAAAAACCCCTCACATGGTTGGATTTCACAATTAAGAAGATTGTGCACCAAATATGAAAACCCCTATGTTCCAATTTTCACATTTACCTCTTGTTAGTTAGACAGTTTGGATAACCCATGATCCTAATTGTGTGCCTACACAAAGCCCATTATCTCCCATTTCACGATTATGTTGAGGGTTTTCATGGATTCTACTAACCATGTTCAAATTGTGTACCATTATAAAATCCTTAGAAAACTTATCAAAATTATTAAAAACCTTCCCAAACATATCATAATTTCTTTATATACTAAAAATACATAAATAAATGGTTAACTAATTGAAACTGGGTTTTATATAATGAACATGACATACTACTTCTATTTTTGGAATTAGTTATCAAAAAACTAAAAATTATCTTTTACATTATAACAAATATTGACATTATAATTTTACTATGTCCTTATGTTTTTGTTTTTATAAAATTATTAACATTTTATTTCTTCTATTAAAACTCTTTTTATTTTTAATTCTACATCTAATTTTGTAATATGTATTCAATTAGATTCCTTTTTTTATCACAATTTTTTTTATTTCGAATATTCATACATTAGTACCATTTTCTATATTATCATCCACTACATTGTTTATTTTAATTATACTTTTTCATCTGAAATTAAATTCCCTTTATTTTGTATGTTTAGGTTTTTTAAACTTCTATACTATATTTTTATAATTTAAATTTGTATTTAATTCATCATTTGTTTTCTATTTTATCTATAGTTTATTTTCTATTTCAAATTTATAATTTATTGATCTTGTTTATGATTATTTATTGTTTTTTTAATTTAGAATTTTTTCTTTCGTATTCTTCTATACATATATTTAATACTTCTTCATTTTTCTATCTTATAATTCTATTAAATTTATTTGTAAACATACTTTTATTTATTCCTATACTTATATCTTTTATGATTTAATTTTTTTAATCCCCTATTCACATCCACACAAACTTTTTTATTTTCAATTTCTTTGAATTTAATATTATATTTCAAATTATACAAACAATATAATTTTTTTCATAGTCATTATATTTTATTTTTATCATGGTTCTTGTTATAATTTATGTTATATTCTTAAGAATTCCTTAATTTAGTCATTAGCTTCTCATTTTTTTCTCATTTTTCCCATCGATTGTATTTCAATATCTAATTATATGATCTATTTTTTATTTATGCATTATTACAATAACATATTATTTTTATTATAGATTGTTTTAAAACAAACTTCATTATATTTATTTTCTCATGTAGTTTTATTTTTAATTAATTATTTACATGTATTTTGGATTCAAAAAATATGATTATTTAAAAATTACTTATTATTATGTTTTTTCAACATTTTTGTATTCCTCTAACATGATTTTTTTCATTACAAATAATATTAATGTTACTTATTTAAAATTATCATCATCTGAATCTAATTTTACCAATATTTCGTTATGAATTAATTTCAATTATTTGGACTCATACTTTTTAATTCTAGGCTAAATTTATATCTATAATTCAACATTAAAATTAAGAATTTTAATTTGGTTTCTAGTTTAATTTATACTTTTATTTTGGACATATATATTCTAAACTATGTCTTCATGATTCATGTTTTCCTATTTATACTACTATTGTTTAATATATATATTTTTATTTTCCCTTTTAATTTTCTCTTTTTAATAATTTTTGTTATCAAACTTCTAACAACATCATATGGTTCATGAAACTTATCATTATTCTTTTAGATTTAGGATTATTAATTTGTATCAAATTCATCTTTAATTCCTTTTAACTATGGGTTTTTTATCTACTTGTGATTATTATTGATATTTTTTATATATTTATCAAAATTAATATTATTTTACTTAAACATTATAATCATTTTTTAGTATCATCTTCAATATCAATTTCATGAATCATAACATTGTTCTTCTATATTTATGTTTTTTTTAATATTTTCAACCATCAACCAACCATGTGAATTCTTTTATTTATTCTTCTTACATTATCTACCTCTAAATTTAACTTCAATATTTTTTAATTTAATATATTTTATATTCTACATTATTTTTTTGATGCACTTATCACATTTTTTTTATATATTCTATAGTTTTCTTCTAGTTTCATTATTATTCATCATATACTACTATAGTTTTTTTATTGTTATTAATTAGCCATTACATTTGGTTATATTTTTATTCAAATTTCATATTATAATTCTCCCTTCATTATTCATATTTATACATTACAATTATAATTCATCATATTATTATGAATTTTTTATTTCTCCTTTTCTTTTTCATGTGATTTGGATTTTATTTTTTTCTTGTTGATTTTTTTCTTTTTCCTTTTGAATTTTTATATGATTCTTATATTTATTTTTTCAACTTTTTAGTTCTCTATTCAAATACTAATACTATAAAATTTTTATTAATAATTTTATTTCTTACATTGATTCAAAATCTAATTTTTTATATTGAAAATATTTTTCTCCAAATATAAATTTTCTTCAAATTTAACTTCCACTTTCACAGGTAATTTCATTTTATTTTATTTATATATTTTATTACTAATTTTATTTATGAGTTTACTGATTTAATATTTTCCTTCCACATTTACTCCAACTTCAACATATGCTTCAACAACAATTTTTCTTTTTATTTACACTTATTTCATCACTTTCAATATTAACATTAGCAATTTATATTTTTTTTCAAATTTTTCTTCCTCTATCAAATTTATTTCCTTTTATTATAATTTCACATTTCCCATTACATTTATCTAGTTCTAGATAGTTTCTTCACTCATGTTTTTTTATTTTCCAATTTATTTTGGTTATCCATATATATATATTTCTTATTTTGAAATTGTATTATCATCTCCTAAATCTTATAAATCCTATATCAAATTCATTTTGTTCTTCATGTTCTTGATTTTATCATCTATTATACTTATTTTTATTCTAACATCTAAAGACACTATAATTTCAAGGAAATTTTTTTTCTAAAATTCTTGGGAATTTTACGAGTCCGTAGTTTCTGACAATGCCCGATTCCGAGGCCTGGAATGATCCGTCAAAGTTTTGTTAGTCTTAAATAAATGTGACTGGGCAGTTTTCCTAAAAAAGTGAAATAACTGTTAAATGGTTTCTCGGATCAAAATTATGAGGCCACCGTTGTTCTCAGGATGGTAGGTTTACCCTAGGCGTGACTTAAGTTTAGTCGTTATGAGCCACATGTGAGAAAAACCAAAAATGGCATAACCGTAAATAAAATAATTAAATAAAGTTATTTTATTTTTCAAATGCATATAACTCACAAACGGTAACTCAGATTAAAAATAGTAGAACACAAATGAACTCATGAAGGTAGCCTCTCTAGAAGAAGATACTAACATGGGTCCTTGAGGGCCCCCAGAGAAAGTTAGTTTTTGGCCGAAAATAAAATAATTAAGTGACAATTATTTTATTGTAAAATTCATAACATTTAAGTGGTAACTCAGATTGGAAATCCAAGGGTAACATTGGGTTTTTTGGGGCGTCTTTCACCTAGGCAAATCCTAACCTCGACCACAGTGGATCGAGGGAGGTTGTTAGTAATTTTCCAAACTTTTTTTCGGGTATGTTCAGTAATCGTGCGAGCAACATTTTAAAACATTTGAACCGCTACTCGGAATTGAAATCTGAGGACACCGATGAACTCGCAGTGCCAGTATTCGCTTAAGGGGATCATTACTGTAGTTGTGTTTGGTCGGGAGTGGAAGTTAATTTTTTGGGATTCTCAAAATTAAATAAAAATTTATGTGTGACATAATTTTTATTTGGGTGGTGGTTATTTTTTTCACCAGAGAGATGTTGGAGGTGGGGCCCACCCACACATAACCTCCCATGGAAGGATATTATGTGGTGGTTCCCACATGATAAAAAACTCTTAAACTCCTCTTGAACTCCCCTTAAACCCCTATGTAACTCACATTTAATTATAGAGAGTCTCTTAATATTCTAACACTCCCAGTTTAATGTTGAAACTCTCCACCTCCCTTTGTTGGAATTTTAAATCCATTTCTTGGCATTTAATCAAGTTTGTTGTCGCAATTAATGAAGGAAAACTCTTGAGTTATTGTAGCATAAAAATAATAGAGGGATATCTCTATTATTTTGGTTAAAATTTTTATGGGAGAAAGAGCGGGTTTTTGGGAGAATGCTTGGAAAAACGATATCCTCTTGATGAAGAACATTGTTTCCACCAAAGAATGATGACACGTATCTTTCCTTCCAACTAGAGCAAGAAAGGGAAGATTCCGCCCCTGAAGAACGTCACCAATGAAAACATCAATCCCTCCGACATTGATGGAATGACGTTTGTCTTCTGCAACGACTGACTTCCATGAATTGTCAACGTTCAACGACGAAATTGAAGTAGGGGGTTTACTTCTTGTTGATGTAATATCCGTTTTCTTTTTTCTATTCTTCGGAATTGAAATGAATCATTGTGTAGTTTAAAAACAGTTGAAGATCATCCCCTTCCTTGATACAATCGTTACCACACTAAACATGGAGGGTGCAGGCCAAACAAACATGGCCCCACTCCTCTGCCGATATTTTTGTGATGTTATTTGGAAGAACGTAGCGGCAACGATGCGACGAAGGCGACAACATCAAAGGATGCGCCACCCGAGACCTCCATGAACTATGCCACCACCTCTCCCTTGCTGGAGCCTCGCACCCCTTCCAGCGTGCTCCTGGAACCTCATGCCTCTACCGGCGCACACCCGGTGCCCTGCACCCCTGACCGGCGTGCTGCCCGGTGCCCCACGCCCCTGCCGGTGCACTCCCAGTGCCCGTCACCCCTACCGGCGCGCTGCCTGGTGCCCCGTGCTCCTGCCGGCGTGGTTCCGGTGCCCCACACCACTGCCGGTGCGCTTCCGGTTCCCCGAACCCCTGTCGGTGTGCTTCCGGCACCCCGCGCCCCTATCGGCCTGCTTCCGGCACCCCACACCCCTACCGGCCTACTTCCGGTGCCCCGCGCCCCCTACTGGCATGCTGCCCGGCTCCTATAGCGGCCTGCCCGGTGTACCCGGAGCCTGCCGAAGGCCAGCTGGGTGGCCCGTGCTTCCCTCGGCCTACCTGCTGGTCTCCTAGCCACTGGCCTCTTGAGCCGACCCGCGACGTCCCCTGCGATGTCGCTGGCTGAACCGGCCCGGTCTTCCGGGCTGAGTTACCGAGTCGCCTACATGGCGACTTTCGGGTCGAACTGCCTCAGGGTCCGCTGGTCCGGGCCCAGCGGACCGGGTCAAAACTCAGTGGGATGACCCACCAAATGGGCCGAGTCAGACCTAGTGGGTCAGACCGGGTCGGCGTAGACTGTGTTGGGCCAAGTTGGTCCGACCGAGTCAGACCTGGCATGGGTCCATTACTAACCCTTCACCTTCATGGGCCATATCTTCGGCACCAGACGTCCATTTGACAAACCGTCAGCGGCACTGATTTTCATGGATCATAGTCATCCCTTTGAGTATACCCCACTACAGTTCAGGGTATAGTTGAGTCACAGTCAGGTTGGTTCGTACATGAATCCAACCGGACCCCTGGGACAAAAATGCTAATAACTCCCAGACCAGGCGTCCAATTGACGCGCCGTCTGTTGCATTGAGACCCCTATGACGTGGTGGTCCTTGGAGATACTTCCACCTGACAATTCGTGACACTTGTAGTATTGAACAGTAGCTTGTAGAGAAGATCCTTCTGGAGATGAGCAGACGGAGTGCGGAGACCTAGTAGCTTTATACCTGACGACTGCTTGACCGATTCGACTCGGAGTGATTCGACTTTCCCAGTGGACGAAGCTCCCAGTTTGGCGACAAACCCACGGTGGAAAAAGATCCTGGTTTGGCAGCAGACCCACATTACTTGACTGGAGGAGTACCTCTGACAGCTATTAGGGGGAGCACCCGGTTTTATGGTAGACCCACAGTGAACGAAGTGCCTGGTTTGGTTGCAGACCTGCAGTACTTGATAGGAGGAGTACCTCAGCAGTATAAGGTTAGTGATTAGCACCTCGGAGTTGTAACAGGGCAACTGTACTTGACAGAGTAGGAGTTCTCCAGCAGCTGTGGTTTCGACAATGAAAATCCTGGTGTGAGATGAGTCAATGACCTTTGTGTTTTTTCTCATGATTGAGATAGGTTATTTGATAACTTAGGTATATGTATGGGCATATACCTAAGTATTGGTTATCCGTTGAAAACATACTTTGTAGTTTATCCTTGTCAGATTTGTGAGACCTTGAGGGTGTCAGGGTCCCTACTGAGTAACGTTATACTCACCCCTGCATGGGCTATGCCCGCAACTCGTTGTGTCGGATGCAGACGACGGAAAGCGCTGACGGAGGCCGAGAGCGCTAGTACTGGACGATACCCAGAGGAGGACCTTATGACGAATCTGTACAAGGTGGAGTCTGATAGACGTGGATTGCTGAGGAGGCCATTTGTACCTACCCTTCAGGTAGGAACCCCATAGGATGATCTTTGAGATGCTTTCACAATTCAGCTGGTTGTCCCTTTTCCAGCTGTACTTGTTTTCAGTTGTATTTTTACTTCACAGTAGGGCTTGTATTTTGTCCCCCTTTACTTTTAGTACACTTGTTATACAGATCTTACTTAGTGTTTCCTTCCTCTTGTACTCTGGTTGTGTTTTCTTACAATTTATAAAGGCAGTGCCTTCCCAGTTTTAGGGAATTATGTCTTTGGTGATAGTCGCCAGCCCCTGGGATATGGATAGCGGGCTTAGGGTAGTCACGATGTGGGCCCCGGGGGATGGATAATGACAAATTGGTATCATAGGAGTCGGTTCTACCACAGAACTTATGACTCTGAAATTTTTTTACTGTGAAGCAGTAGTGTTAAGGGTACTGAGTGTGGTCTTTAGTTTAGGGAGTCTAGTGTTGGTGCGGCGGCTGACGTATCCATACACCAGGACCCTGACTACTGATTTCCGACTAAGTGCACGAAAACATTGATTGCATGTGTGTTTTCAAAGTTTTTCTTTAAGTCAGCTCAAACCAGATCACCTCACCAGGTATAAATTGTTTGATCGTGTCACATCTATTCAAGATGCCTCCACGTAGACATTTAGTTGGGGTTCTGAGAGAGTACCTGATGAGGGCCCACAGAGTGATGAGGCTCCGGTGTAGGGCCATATTACAATGTTGACACATTGGGGTGGTTTACCAGCAGCACCACCACCCGTTGGGAAGCAGATACCACCAGATATAATAGTGGATGGTGCACGCCGACAAAGTGCATATCTCTAGTTCTAGTAGCATAGGCCTCTGAGTTCACGAGGAGAGATAGATTCCCAAGTAGCAAAGGATTGGCTGGAGGGGATTGCTAGAGTTTTCTGCCTAGTTGAGACATAAATAGTGTGGATGGTGGAATTAGGTACTAGTTTTTTTTCAGTGAGTGACCATGTGGTCGGTCCTCATAGTGATGAGGCTTCGGTACGTGGACCGATGCCTGAGATAGTACCTTTAGGTAGTGTTCCACCTATATCACTACCTGTTGGTCAGTAGTTAAAAACAGTGGTACCGGTAGATGACACATGTAGGCTTAGTGCCTTACACGTGTTTCAGCATCAGATACCCCTCAGGTTCCGAGGTGAGCTCTACTAAAAGGCGGCTAAGGACTGGATTGAGGAGGTTTCTTAGAGTTTTCTAGAGCTTATACAGCTTCGGCAGGATGACATGTCAGTAGCTGAGTATTCATAGAGGCGTAATGATCATTCCTGGTACTCGATTAATACGATACGATCAGTGCTTCGGAGCTTGGACCTCTGAGTGAGATGTGTTTAGAGACATCTGAGCCCACACTTTCTTTTTCCTATGTGAATTCCTACCTATGTTAGGATGCTAGAGAGAACCTTTTCGGTTGAATGTTCTTTGGATGAGTGGATACAGCCATTTAGTGTTAGTAGTGGGAAAGTAGGAAACTAGCTCTAGTCTTAGATACTTGAGCGTGTAAAATGTTTCTAGAGGAGGAAGTGTTAAGGACCGATGAATCTGCAGGGCAGCAGATGTGGAAGCAGAGCTAGGAGAGGAGAATGAGGTGGTGTACATTTCTACATGTTACAACCACCCGACCTTATAGTCCCCACTAGGATCAGGGATCTGGAGGGCAGGGAAAGAGAGTAGATGCATGCGGTCAAAGAGTGTGACCCAAGGGATCTAGGAATGATTTGAGGTACGGTCTGTTTCTACTACTAGATGTCATATTAATAGACATAGATATGAATCATTCCTTATTTCCATGAATCTTTTCCCAGACCTAGAGTTTTCAGTTAAGTCATTGACTTGACCCTCACATCTGGAGATACCGTTGTGAGGAGAATCAATATTCACCTTTACGCCGACTCTTTGATCTGACCCTTGAGGCGAGAGTTTCTGTTGGAACCTCTTGGAGGCAGCGTCGAGGCCTTACAACATTAGTCTGGGTATGGACTGGGCAACCATAGTTCATACACAGATTGACAGTATTAGGAAAAATGGTTTTAGTTTATCTACAATGTTGGGATGGGGTTTTTCTTGGTCGTCAAAAAGGAAAACTCAGGCAGCATAGGATGGAATCATGTATAAGAGGGTGCAATCGATCAATCATGAGTCAGCCAGACATACCTTTGTGCCAGACTTCTCCAGATTTGCAGCACCAATTTCAGCATTGATGAAGAAGGGGAAACCCTTCGTGTGGTCAGAGAGATGCCAGCAGAGCTTTCAGGAGTTGAGGCAAAGGTAGACTAGTGTGCCCTTTTTGAGGCTACCATAGGAGGGAATTGGGTATGTAGTTTATTGCGACGCATCAGGGACTGGACTCGGATTTTCCATGATGCAAAAGCAAGTAGTGATCGTGTATGGTTCTCAGGAGTTGTTACAGCACAAGAAGAACTATGTTACCCATGACCTGGAGTTAGCAGCAGTGGTCTTCACCTTGAAGATGTGGTGGCACTATCTTATTGGATAACTCTTTACAGTCTACTCTGACCGCCAGAGTCTCAGTTACATCTTCTTGTATAAGGACCTAAACCCGAGACAACGATGATGGATCGAGTTCCTCCAGGACTATGAAATTGAGATATTCTATACTCATGGGAAGGGAAACTTTGTATAATATTCTCTCAGCAAGAGATCATGCATTCAGATGCTCGGAGAGGCGATAGAGAAGCTGGCCGTGTTGTAGATATCCATTATGGATAGAGATTGAGGAGCCTTTCCACAGTCTCTCACAGTCACTCCTCCACTTTTTTCATCAAGTCAGGGAGGCACAGTATGGGGACGTTGACTATGAGACACGAAGTGCTCAGATATCCTCAGGGAAGGCACCAGATGGGTTTTCAGAAGGTGGGGAGCACTTCATCTTCTTTAGAGGATGTACCATGGTACTAGTTTCACTTCAGGAGGAAGTGTTGAGGGAGTTCTACACATCTCCTTTATCAATACATCCTGGAGTGTCGAAGATGTATCTGGACCTCCAACGATAGCACGAGAGGTCGGGAATCAAGAAATAAGTGGCAGAGTTTCTCTCACAATGCCTCACTTGTTAGCAAGTGAAGGCGGAAAAACAGTTACCAGAAGGCATGGTTCAGCCTTTGGAGGTCCCAGAGTGGAAGTAGGATCATATATCCATGGACTTCATGACGGGTCTTCCACATATATCCAAGAGACAAAGACCTTTGGAGTTTGAGGATGGTGACCATGTCTTTCTATGGGTCTCACCTCGATGAGGTCTACAGATATTTGGCTGAGGCGGAAAGTTACCTCCATGATTCATAAGACCTTTCGAGGTCCCTAGTATGGTAGGAAAGGTGTCTTAACTCTTGGAACATCCACCTCAGTTGCACCAGGATCACGACATCTTCCACATATCTCAGATAAGAAGATACGTGGACGACCCGTCCCACATCATCAACCATGGGGAGGTGGATATCGATGATGGGGTGACTTTCAGGGAGGTTCCAGTAGAGATTGAGGAACTAAAGGATAAGGTCCTACGTGGATGGTCTATTCCTCTGGTGCGTGTTCATTGGAATCATGGGAACCTCCAGAAGAGCACATGGGATCAGGAGGCTCAGATGCGTGTTCAGTACCCCCATTTATTCCATTAGTTCGAGTTGTAGCTTATGGGGACATGAAGCCCTGAGGTGGGGGTAATTTAAAGACCTATAAAAATCAAGGAATTGTTTTTTCATAAATTCTTGGGAATTTTAAAAGTCTGTAGTTTTTTACGGCACGTGATTTCGAGGCCCGGAGTGACAGGAATGATTCGTCAAGTTTTTGTTAAGCTTAAATAAACCCACGTGTGCAGTTTTTCTGAAAAAGTGGAATAACTCTTAAATAGTTACTCAGATAAAAATTCTGAGGCCACGGTTGCGCTCAGGATTCTGGTTTTACCATAGGAGTGACATAATTTTAGTCGGCGCGGGCCTCTTGTGAGAAAACCCAAAAATGGCATAACCATAAATAAAATAATTAAATAAAGTTATTTTATTTTTCAAATTCTTATAACTCCCAAATGGTAACTCGGATTAAAAATCCGAGAGCACCACTGAACTCATAAGGGTATCCTTTCTTTAAGCATATACTAACTTGGGTCAGCGAGTTCCACAGGAGATAGTCAGTTTTTGGCTGCAAATAAAATAATTATGTAAAAATTATTTTATTGTAAAATTAATAACTTTTAAACGGTAACTCAGATTGGAAATCTGAGGGTACTGTTGGGTTATTTGGGGCATGTTTCACCTAGGAAGAGCCTATCCTTGACCACAGTAGGTCGAGGGAGGCTGTTTGTAATTTTCCGAACTTTTTTTTGGGTACGATCGGTAAACATGTGGGCGGCGTTTCATAACTTTTCAATCGGTGCTCAGAATTGAAATCTGAGGACACAGATGAACTCGTAGTGCCGGTATTTGCTTTATTGGAGCTTTACCATAGTTGTGTTTGGTCTATAGTGGAAGTTAATTTTTGGGGAGTCTCAAAATTAAATAAAAATTTATGTGGGAGAAAAAAAAATTGGGTGGTGGTTATTTTTTTCTCCAATGGAAAGTTGGAGGTGGGGCCCACCCCAACATAACCTCCCATTGGGGATATTATGTGGTGGGGCCCACACGTGCTCAAACTCTTAAACTCCTCTTGAACTCTCCTTAAACCCCTATGTAACTCACATTTAATTGTGGATAGTCTCTTAATATTCTAACTCTTCAAAATTAATGTTGAAACACTCCACATCCCTTGTTTGAACATTGAATCCATCTCTCCACATTTAATCATGTGTGTTTTCTCAATTAATGAAGGGAAACTCTTGAGTTTTTGTGCCATAAAAATAATAGAGGGTTATCCCTATTATTTTGGCTAAACTTTTGTTGGGAGAAAGAGTGGTGTTTTGGGAGAACGCTTGGAGGAACAATATCCTCTCGACGAAGAACGATGTTTCCACCAAAGAACGATGTCACATCTCATTCCTAACAACCGGAGCAAGAAAGGGAAGACTCCACCCATGAATAACGTCGCCAATGACGACGCCAATCCCTCTAACATTGAAGGAATGATGTCTGTCTTTCTCAATGACTGACTTCGACAAATCGTCAACGTTCAACGACGAAATTGAGGTGGGGGGTTTAATTCTTGTTGATGTAATATCCTTTTTCTTTTTCTCTTCTTTGGAATTGAAAGGAATAGTTTTGTTGTTTAAAAACAGTTGAAGATCATCCCCTTCCTTGAGAAAATTATTACTACACTAATCCCGAAGGGTGCGGGCCAAAAAGACACGGCCCAACTCCTCCGCCGCACTTGTTGTTATGTTCTTTGGAATAATACAGTGGAAACGAGGTGACGAAGGTGACAACAACAAAAGTGGCGCCACCCGCAGCCTCCGTGAACTGCGCTGCCCCCACGCCCCTGCTGGCGGCCCGTGCCTCTGTCGTCATGCTTTTGGCTCCCCACGCCCCTACCAGCGCGCTCCCGGCACCCCGCTCCCCTATCGGCGCACACCCGGCACCCCTCGCACCTGACTGGGGCACTGCTCGGCGCCCCAGCCGGCATGCTTCTGGCGCCTCACGCCCCCTGCCGGCGCACAGCCCAACTCCTGCCACGGCCTGCCTGGTATTCCATAAGCATGCAGGAGCCCAGCCGGCCCACCCGTGCCCTATGCGGCCTGCCCGATCGCCTCCTGAGCCGACCCGTGGCGTTCCCCGTGATGTCGTTGGCCAAACCGGCCATGTCTTCCATGCCGAGTTACCGAGCCGCCTACGTGGCAACTTTTGGGCAGAACCTCCCTCACGGTCCGCTGGGTTGAGCCCAGCGGATCGAGTCAAAATATAGCGGGATGACCCACCCAATGGGCCAGGTCTGACCCGGTCGACCTAGGCCGGGTCGGCCCAGACTGGGTTGGTCTGCGTCGGTCCAACCAGGTTGGACTATACCCAGGTCCACTGCTGACCATTCACCTTTTTGGGCCATATCTTTGGTACCAGAGGTCCGTTTGAAAAACCATCAGCAGTGATGGTTTTCTTGAAGCATAGTCGTCCCTTTGAAAGTAACCCACTAGATGTTAGGTTATAGTTTAGTCAAGGTCAGATTGGTTCGTACATGTATCCAACTGGGCTCTTGGGACAAAAATGTTAATAACTCACAGACCGAGCGTCCAATTGACGCGCCGTCTGTTGCGTTGAGACCCATATGACATGGAGTTCCTTTGAGATACTTCCATCTGAGATTTCATGAAACTTGGAGTATCGACTAGTAGCTCGTGGTTCAGATCCTTCAGGAAATGAGCACATGGAGTGAAGAGACCTAGTAGCTGTAGACCTGATGACTTCTTGACTGATTCGACTCGGAGTGATTCGACTAGCCCAGTGGACGGAGCACCTGGTTTGGCGGTAGAACCATGGCAGATGGAGCACCTGGTTTGGCATCAGACCCTCAGTACTCAAAAGAAGGGGTACCTCTGACGGTTATTAGGTGGAGCTCCCGGTTTGGCGGAAGACCCATAGTAGATGGAGCGCTCAGTTTGGCAGCAGACCCGCGATACTCAATAGGAGGAGTACCTCAACAGTCTAAGGTTAGTGAGTAGCGCCTCGGTGTCATGATAGGGCCATTGTACTCGACAGTGGGGGAGTTCTCTAGTAGTCGTTGTTTCGATAATGAAAATCCGGGTTTGAGCTGATTCAATGACCTTTGATTTTTCCTCATGTTTGAGATGGGTTACTTGATAACTTAGGTATATGTTTGGGCTTATACCTAAGTAAACGTTATCTGTTGAAATCATAATTTGTTGTTTATCCTTGATGGATTTGTGAGACCATGAGGGTATCAGGGTCCCTACTAAGTATCGTTATACTCACCCCTACACGGGCTATGCCAGCACCTCCTTGTGTTGGATGCAGATGACATACATCGCTAACGGAGGCCGAGAGCGCCCGAACTAGATGGTTCCAGAAAGAGGACCTTACGACGTATCTCTACAAGGTGGATTCTGATGGATGTGGAGTGAGGAGGAGGAAATATATACCTACCCTTTAGGTAGGAACCCCAGAGGATGATCTAGGATCTTCTTTCACCTTTCAGATATTTGTCCCTTTTTCATTTGTACTTTTTTTCAGTTGTATTTGTACTTTACAGTTGGGCTTGTATTCTGGACCCCTTTACTTTCTGTATAATTTTTATACAGCTCTTACATAGTGTTTGCATTCACTTGTACTCTGGTTGTGTGTGTTTATGATTAACAAAGTCAATGCCTTCACAGTTTTAGGGAATTATGCCTTTGGTGTTAGTCGCCAGCCCCTAGCCTATGGAAGGAGGTCTTGGGGTAGTCAAGATGCGGGCCCTAGAGGATGGGTCGTGACATAAAATATGACTATAAACTAACTACATCACAATGTATAGATATTATTAAGTAGATTAATCGTTCAAGATTTTGGATATTTTGTAAAAATAAGATTTTATTTATGTGTTCTCTTTGATGCTTACTTCCTATCACATAGGTAATCTATTTTATTATTCTCGACTCATGTGTACTTCAAATGTTGTTCTGTGATTCACATATTGTACTTATGGATTTATAAATTTACCATTTAAATTTTAAATTTTGTTTATTATTTTTTATATGTTTGGTTATGCATTAAATTCTCTTTTTATATTTTTCTTATCTATTTATGTTTCACCTTGTATATTCTACTTATATTTACTACTATTTCATTTTTCTATTACCATATTTGAACAAATATGTTATATTTTAGTGCTTTTAAATATTCTAATATTTGATTCAATTAATTCATTATTGGATTAGGATTTTAGATTATTTATTTTCTTTCTGTATTCAACTTTTAATCTTCATTTTTTTGTATTTATCATCAATATTTAATTTATCTTTCCCTTTTCACCCATCTCATCTAATTTATCATAATCTATCTCTTGGATTCACCCTTAAATTTTATGGATTTTACATCCAATTTTTTTTCTTGGTTACATTTTATATATTATTTCCATTATCATTCTTTATTTTATACCTTTAAATTTTAATTCTTATTCAATCATATGGCCTATGGAATTTTATTCTGATTTATTACATTATATAATTGTTATCCATATGAGTTTTTTATGATAATTTTATAGAACAATTCATCTGGTGTTAGCAGATGGGCCATGTGACCTCATGAACATTTTGATATATGCCAAATATCACTGACTACCAGTGCGTGTCAGTTCCATACAATGGGGAGAATATACCTATGATAATATACCTATACAATAATTTTTCATAAAATAAGCCAAATATTAATTAACTAAAACAAAAAAAATCCTATGGAAGTTGTTAATTTATATTTTCATACGTAATCATCTGTTTATTAAACATAGTATATCTACAAACATATAAAATTTGTATAATGTTAAGTCCACTTACATGTAGACTCTAAATGTTCTCTCATAGAATGGTGTCTTATAAGTTGATCTCAAATGACAACAATATGAGAACTTGGTCCCCACACATAATATTGATTTTGGGATGAAGTATCATAAATATAATAATAATAAGAATTTATTTATGGAGAGGATATGTACTAAATTATGGGTTCAAAAGTAATAGATGGCGTGCTAATCTATCATTGAATAACCCTCCATGATCCAAGATGGTAGGGAACTCTATAGGGGTAATGAATATTGTTCAAATAGCTTATTTATATGGAGGTGATATTTTATTAAATTTTTGTGTAAAATTTATAAATTTTACCCCCTCCCTCATTGAGGTTCAGGAATCCCATTGGAATTCAATTAATTATTTTTTATATTTAACCCCAATCTAAATCACCCAAAGTTCTTATTGGTGACTTCTATCTACAATTAGAATAGGTGGTTCCTCTCCCTTATATCCATAAATCCCCAAAATCTACCAAACCGAAAAATTATTCATAATGTGGATAATTATACTTGAATGGAAAATGGTTCGAAATCATTTTACCAAAAAGTTTATACTGTTTTCACGTAAACACCAATTTTCTAAATTCTACTTCTATTGTAAATTATAGCTTCTACTTTTACATTATACTTTCAATTTTCTTTCGCTTACTATATTTTCATAAAATATTCTTATTATATTTAATTATAATTTTTCTTTTGTTTTTTTATTTTAAGTCTAGTTTAATTTTCAAATTATTCTTCTTTGTTTCATGATTTATCATTATTATGAATCCTTTTTCAATTATATTTATTCCCATTTCATATTTATTTCATTGAATATTATCCTTATATCATTTTATTTTAATTATTTACACTTCCATAAACTTAATTTTATTTTCATATATTTTTTAAATATCCTTATAATTTGTTTTAATTTTATTTTCTATACTATATTATTTTATTGCCTTTATAACATCTAGTGTATGATTTTTCTAATTTTTTCATTTAACTATTACTTTATCTTTTTCTTTTATATTCTTTGTGATTATTATCCCAAACATATATGAAATCCTTTATGATATTTTTTATTCTACATACACATAGATTTAATTCTAGTTTCATGACTACCTTTGACGTTTTCCATTTATTTCCCTTCAATTTTAGGCTTCTAATATTTTCATTTACCTTATTTATTTCATTTTTTTCAATTTCTTTTAACTATTTTTTAATTCTGAAACCACATTCTATTCTACGTGATAAAAAATATATGGATTTCATATTTTAACTTATAGATTTAATATTTACTTCTACTTTTGATTCATCATTATGGAATATTTGGGTATTTATAATTTCTCATATATTTTTGTTTCATCATAAGATTATACTATTGATTGGGAATAGTTATTTTGTCTCAACTTCTTCATTTGATATTGTTATAAATTTATATATGTTATTTTTGTACAAATTATTTTTTTAAATATCAGTTTCTTATCAAAATTATATATTTTAATCATCATTTCCTATATTTTTTATTTTTTTACTTCTATTTTTATTTTTCAATCTAGATTTAATAGATTCTAAAATTCAACTTATACCTTCTTATTTTTTATTGTCTTTATTTTTTTTGTTAGTTTCTAAATTTAAATATAGTTTTTTTTCTAATTTTAGATTACATATTTTTATTTTGTTAAATGGATATTATTTTCCTTCTACTTTTACTTTTCATCATGATTTTAATTGTTCTTATACAACTATTTCAGTTTTTATTCCAATTTCTACAGTTTAATTTTTTTTATTCCTATTTTAGTTCTTCTATCTAAATCTATTTATTTTAATATTTATATATCTTCCTCCACCACTTATTTTATATATATAATATATATTCATTCTTTGGTCTTTTGTCTTACTTCATCTATATGAACATTATGTTCATATTCTTCTATTTTTACATTAATATTTACATATAATTATTGTTTCTCCTCCTACGTATAATATTTTGATTCTTCCTATAAGTTTTCTACCACATATTTTTTCTCCAATATATCTTCTTATATTTCTACTTTTTTATATTATTTATCATTTTAATTATCATTTTTTTTTAAAAATGAATATGAAGTTTCACATTATTGTATTGATATATCCATTACAATGGATAATGGGATAAAATGAAGCCTAACATGGTCCCAACTCAAACTATAAATTTAAAACCCAAGTCAATAAATCATTGTGAAATCCATATTGAATAACGTTTTTCAATACCTCAGACAAACAACGAAGGTTAAAATCCCAAATTTCATTCCCAAAATAGGTTCCACTCACATAAATAATATCATTTATCCTAAAAAGACCTCATGTTAAAATAAAATTACCCCATATATTGTGCTACTACCTCTAATTATGACATCATAATAGAGGCTAAAACTAAGAAACCACTACCTGAGGGATTGTTTTTGGACTAAAAAATCAATGATGACTACACAAAGACCTAAAATTGAATAAAAAAGATGGGAGCTAGGAACATCAATATATGTAAAAATATATTAGTATGAATTAAAATCCAAAAAAATTATCAGAATTACCTAGGTTTGAATCGAGAAAAATACTTCTGCTAAATTCATTGAAGAGATAACACAATTATTTTTATAGGGACTGCTAAACATGGCCTACATAGGGACAAAAATGATGCAATTCCAGTTTCAAATTATATCATATATTTTTTAATAATGATTCATCCTACCAAATTTTTTTGTTCATTTATTAATTTTACTTTAATTGTTATTTTATCACATCTTGAGTGTATCATGTTATTCATGAATTCTTATTTCATTATTTTTTTTACATCCACATTTTTTAAATTATTATAATTATACAATGTATGAACCTTTTTCTCAGAATATGATTCTACCACTGTGATTTCTTATACATTTAATTATGTTTTTTGAATCCTATCAGTAGTATTAATATTCTATTTCTATCCTTTTACCTATACTTTTATTTTTATATATATGTTATGCATTATTATTCATCCTATAGTCATATTTTTATTTTTTTTATTCATTGTTTTTTTCATTACAATTTTTAAACACTTTATATTCCATAAATTTTTGGGATTTTTATTTTTTTATATAAAACCTTTAAGATTTTTAATTTGAGTTTCTAGGTTTTACTTTCTAGAATTTATTTTTTTACTTCCTAAATATGTCATAATTAATATGAATATATATATTTGTTTAGTCAATATTATTTTTTGCTACTTCTTCTTATAGATTCTTACTTTTGATTATTATTATAGTTATTTTATCTCTTTTAGATTAAAATTATAATTTTAATGACCCTATTTGGTTCCTTTTAAGACTTTTATATTTATTATGAAATGTTTTTTCAGACAATCACATAGAAAGCAGGATATGCCACGACACGGTGAGCCTAGAATTGATATTATAATTTTGTTTAAATATATTAATATCATTTCTGTGTTGTTTTTTAGAAATAATTTTTTATCTCCACAATAGAGTCTTTGATCAGAAATATGAGACACCGGTAAAATCTATACTATAGGATTTACCCTAGGCACAACCTAATGTTTTTTTGCACTAGAAATTAGAATGAGACATTCATTGGGGAGTATGTTGGGATGATTAATTAATTAAATTATTTAATTAGTTAATTTAATATCTAATTTGAGGACCGATCTTTATATATTACATATTCTAGTGTTTTTTTAGTAGAATTAAAATTCTATGATATTTTAATTTAGAGTTTTCTAAAAATTGGACACACATTTACAAAGTGAACCATTACATTACAGGTGGTAACATATAATCAATAATAATTATTCCACATTATAAAAATCTTCAAAATAAAATAAGATTTGTCATTATGAAAAACATTCAAAATTATCCCCTTGATCTCATCCTTATACCTATTACCTTTTAATTCATATTAAAAACATTTTTAATCTTATGATGAGTACAATGGATCAGTAATGGGAATAAATTAAAGTTAAAATTCAGTTCTATGAAAAATAATTATAAAATATTCATTAAAACATATCTTTTTACCTAAAAATGGAATCTTATTTTCAAATAATATAATATATTACCTTTCTAAAGTAAATTCCTTTTATAAGAACTAATATTCAACTATATAATATATAACTAGGTATCTTGGGAAATAATTATACAGAAATGGAATTACCATTTTGCTGACATCCATACGTGTCACTCTTATTAAAGGAATAAACATATGAACAAATTCCATATGTAATGAATTGGAGAATATAATGCATCCACCCATCCATGGTTTATCATGGAACCTTCCATCATTGATTTATTATGTAACCACCAATCATTGGATTATTATGTAACCACCGATAAAATTTTCAAGTACCATTATATAATTTTAACAAATAAAATATTTTAATTTTTACATTTCACCCATAAAATATTTTTTCAATCATAAGAAAGCATTTTAATTTGTTTAAATAATCAGGCCATTTTAAAAAACCATTTCAAGCATTAAAAAATATGATTTTATATCTAAGTGTCAAGTACGCCATTGAAACATTTGAGATAAATTCAAAATTTTTCATTTTAAAACATTCATTTCCATATAAATACTTTCATAAAAATTCATTTTAAAAAAATGTACATAAAAGGTAAATATAGAGAAAAATATATTGTTAAAATAGTAAAAATTAGGTTTTTAGTTAAAGAGTCACTTTTGAATATCATATCATTTTGGATATCATTAATCAAATTAGTTAATTGTGTGAATCTGATTTAAATACACATAAAAGAATTTAAAATACAACACAAGATATTAGAAATTCATTTCAAACATAAGCTTAGAAGCACTTAATCATGAAGTATAATTTCAACCCAAATATTGGAAATTGGGTTATTAATTCCCTTACTACATTAAAATGAGTCAAATCATATGCCACATGAAAGAGTAACATTTTAACAAATTGTCAAATATCATGAGAAAAATAATTTAATGATAAAATATGTGAATGGAATTTTATAGAATACTCTTAATATAATATAGGTTAATAATATCAAAATATGCCTCAATATAAGAAAATTAAGATAAGTCCCTCACCTTAAGTCCAACTCATCAAGTACAGTTTTTATTTTCCAAAATAATAAATTGAGGTTAATTATTTACATTATTGAGAACCTTTTTCATGTTTATTATTCCATTTCTACCACTTATTACCATGTTATAACAGTTATATATTTATTTAATTTTATGTTGGGAATTTCGATGGTATCTAGTACATGAATCCAAAATGTCTTTGGTATTGTCAAAGTTCTCATTATTCAATTATCTCTTAAAAGTAATCATGAAATAATTATAATTTTTATAGATAAATTATACATTTAAGTCAATAAATTAAATATGAATATGAAAAATGAACTATGTTACAATCATGGAGATGGTATATCATATAATTTCTTAATATTTATGTATATATGAAATATTTTTCAAAAAACATATTCTATTTTCAAATTTAATTTATAATCTTATTAATTATTATTTTTATTTAATATCATAGGTCTGGTAAATAATTTATTTCATTTAGAATTATCTCATTCTTCAATTATTTTTTATTAAAATACTTAAAAAAATCACAGAAATATATTTATATTAAAAATACTCTTTTAGATAATAATATATCTCACTTTTAAAAATTATTATTTCTTTTCTAATATGTAATATTTCACAGAAAACGTATTTTGACAAAACCACTTAGTTTTATATTTTTATTTATCATTAATTTTTTTATTTAAATTAATAAACACTTTATACTATTTTATAATTTTCTAGACAATACACATAAATATAAATTTACTCTATATAATTTCTTATATAGTAATTTACTAGGGTTAAATGCTACCCCAATGAGATTTTAGAGGTGATCATTACTCAATATCGAATCAGAATCAGAATCAGACGATGAAAGATGATCAGATCGAGGTGGATCGGTCAAAAAGAAACACAATAGGATCCCCACATTACATTTCTATGAATTCTTAATCAATGATGAATCCATAATCATGTTAGGTCCCATAAATGTCCTTTTTACCTTGATTTATTGTTTTTCATGAATTAAATTATATTATTTGATTTTGGATTTCATACCTTTTATTTGTGCTTGACTGAATATCATAATTTTTTTTGATCAATTTCTACTTGTTTCCTAGAAAATACCCATGGTTTCCACAAGGAAGATATTTTTCTAAGAATTCTTTGATAAAATTATTATACCTTTGTTTGTGTACCTTCCTCCCCACCATTATTTGTATTCTTCTTTATTAGACTATAGGGTACCATTTCAACATTTAAGGGTAGGTTTGAGCATGATCAAACTACTAGATTCATGGTAGATTAGAAAAAAATGGTTTGGGATGGTAATTTTGAATAATTTGGATGATTGTTGGTTGGGAAATACCTGGATCTCAGATCCTAATAGGATATGAAACATCATAATAGTGATGAGTTGTGTGGGGTTCAATTTCACCAA
Organism: Viscum album; assembly: GCA_963277665.1. Lineage (NCBI taxonomy): Eukaryota > Viridiplantae > Streptophyta > Magnoliopsida > Santalales > Viscaceae > Viscum > Viscum album. Next base: position 1,209,643,400 of record OY728121.1, read on the forward strand.
ATCTAATTATTGTGGATAGATCATTAATGGATAGACCCAAAATTATGACCCTGGGTGACATTTACTATGGAAACAATAGTAGCGGTGACATAGGGATGACACATGAAGAAACATGGGTTTCTATGAAAAACTCGACTACACAACATGTAGTCCCAGAACACAGGTTGTGTCGCCCCACCAAGCTATTGTCTATAGGTTTTACAGGATGATATTGATCATACTCCATGTAGCTCGTCCAACATTTCATATAAACCCCCTATGTAATTGATATGTGTTCTAGATACACATAGCATGGACCACATGTGGGTGGACATGTTGTGTACTCTGGGTCTACACCAGCATGGGACATTACTAGGGAATGGAAGGATATATTGATAGGTACACTATTGTATCTTGATTAAAATAGCTATGAGTACATGGATATTCCCTTATTAGATGAGATATTCCATGTGGGCCCCTAAATTTAATATATTTGGTCATTTACTCATAGTTATTCTTAGTTGAGAACAGGTGGAAGTAGCGGAGTTGAACTTCATGTAGTCTGGACCCCATACATGTTTTGTACACCATTTTTTAGAAAAATTTACCATTAGTTTCTCCTTCATGTGGACTCAAATATTGGAAAACAATTAAACTATCCTGAGAGTTTTTCCACATAGAAACTGATGGTTTCCTTTGTAGTGGCTTTCAGGATATGACTTTGAATGTTCCAAACATGATGCTTCTCTAGAATACATGAAGGTGGCACTAATCTAGTGGGTTAATTTGATAGAGGTCGGGGATGGAAAACCCCTTGTTGTATTAGGGTGAATGTCTCTCATACTCCTTTCACTATATTGAGTGTCACCCACTATGGAACTATGGTGTGGGTTTCCTACCCACTGATCGGAACCCCCAATTGACCAATGGCTCATGTCCTCCATGTATAAGTCTTTATACCCCTACCTTACTAATGTTCATGTACTCTTCTTATACTTATAGAGTGGAATCCCCATATCGTACTAGCGTGTGGTTCCTTTATCCATTATGTTTCACCCCCCAAGATACACAAGGGGGTTGGATTACTAAAAATACCTATATATTGGAACCCCTATCAGGATAGGGTGTGGGTCCTCTATACGTTGAGTGGAATCCCCCTATCATACCAGTGGGAGGTCCTCTATCATTACACTGAGAGAAATCCCCCTATTGTACAAGGTCATGGGTCCTTATTCTATTGGATAATTTTCTCCTTCAGTTTGTGTAGTATTGGTGATATGCATGTCCTCCTCATGACTTATTTGAATATACTAGTGAGATGTAGGAAATAAATTGTACACATTTGGAGATATATATAGAATCAGTATCCTTGGATGGTCTATGAGTTGAAAATTCCCATTTTCTCTTATATAGGTTTTTTTATGTGTATATATATTATTGTGTTTAATTTCACTGTTTTGTTAGTCTAAACTGACTACTTCTATCGTATATCTCCCTTTTACTCCTTTGTTTTTTGGGTCGACCTACTATGTATTTATATACTCACACTAGTATGGTCTTTTACTGCATGCATTATGTCTTGTATATATGACTCATGGATCAATGGTGATTTTAGTTAACACTAGGAATAGTCAGGGTCATTGACCATATATGATGTCTGAGCTTGGATATTATGAGTTAGTCTCTATTAGATCTTTTATTTTCCTTTTTAATCAGGTTGGAACATCTTTTCAGGTTGTGGAAGTATTTTTTTCACTTTACACTTTGGGTTTTTCTATCATAATCATATTTTATACCCAAGAGGTTATTCTTGAAATTTTTATAGATGTTATAGACCTTTTTATTATTCCTTCATAGTTTTTCATGATATTTTATAGTGCATGTGTATAGTTACCAAAAAAAGGACACCCATTTACATTATTCTTTCTTATCTCTTATCATTAACCCCTAGACTATGGTGGTGGTATTGGGATAATTATTAACCGATCTTCCATTGTCTAGGTGGGCCTTGGGGTTTAGGTTGTTATATAGTGGTAACATATAAGGTTATTCCATGGGATGGTGTTTGATGTTTTCCCCTTATGAGTTTTAGGCATGAAAATTAGGGAAATGTTTTCAAAGTGTCTTAAGAATGTATTTTAGGATGGGGAAACCAATTTTGGTGTGGTGGTTGATTTATCCATACATTAGGACTCCAAATACCTTCTATTCAACTCGGCATACCAGACATTGGTTGCAAGGAACAATGGTGTATGCATCGAATATGATTTAGTCTTTCGACATTACCTCTTGAGTATTATCACCATATATATATATATCATCTTCTAATCATGGTACATCTTGATTACATTAATAATGGATCCGTTAATAAATCCATCCATGTTATCGATTTAGGATCGTGATAATGATTAAATGAGTGATGACCCCTCGTTTTAGGGTCTATCTCATGATGTTGTTAATCTATGTGGGATTTTAGTAGAACCCTTTCTAGTTTAAAATAATATTATACCAGTAGGGGAGACTATGGATTCATATAGGTTTATTCCACTATGTGAGTGACAATTCTAGACATTTTTGAGGTTCCATGGTGAGCTAGATCTATAGGTTTCATTGTACTAGCTTGAGTTATTGATTGGAGTCTTCAAGATCTTATGAACCCAAATAAGTAAGTTGGTTTCACTAGAATTCAATATTTTCCATAGATCTATAGGGAACTGGTGGTGTCATATCACACCAAAGCATGATGATTTGGCACTCTCATAGTCTAAATTCTAGCATCTATTTTTTCAGGAGTACTACTCCTCATGCTTGCACTCATTTTGAATTCAACAGAACATGAAACTTCCGTATAGTAGTATGACGGTTTCTGAGTCTTCTATGAGGTTCAATCACCTTAAGTGGTACTCCCCTAACATGGTTTTTCATGGATACTTCTAGGGTTATATGTTTGATTAGGTTATTCTTCGAGACATATATGTTAATATAGTTACCCAATGTATTCCTAGATATGATGGAGTGATGGATAGGGCCCTACTAATAGAGGTATTCCCATTTTAGGGAAGCCGTGATGTTAGATTTGGATGTGGTTTTCATGTGGATGAGTCATCTACAATGGATATTACATTCCATTTGGTAGGATAGAATCATAGGATAACTCCTCATGGACACTCACAACCACAATGACAAATAGTGTAGGGTTTGTGAAGAGGAACAAGTCAGACCAAATAGGGGAGATGTTATTCATTTTATGATTTCACTCACATGGCCTATGATTTCCTAAACTGACATTCCATGGTGGGGAGGTAGGAATTATATGTACCACCACTGCACAGGTCATGCTATGATCATTGTTCTCACAACCATGGTGAGGGAGGCTGAAAAGAATTTGGATCATGTAGAGGAGCATATAGGACTCCAAGAGTACGAGCAACAATTTGTGGTTGAAAATATTTTCTAATTAGACTTCCACCACTAGGTTTCAAATTTTAGGCTTAGAGATCTAGTGATTATATCCACATGTAACTATATACCTTGGAGTCTTATGATGCTTCATCTCATTAGATGTCATCATGAATGATCTATGTTTATTATTCACTTGATTCAATACATGAAAACATAGTTGTGGTCCACTCCTATATTTATGTATCCCTCATCTGAGATCTAGATCTCCCATTGAGATATTATCATAGTAAATTATTCTATAGGATTTGATTGGGGTTGATTATTTAATATTTATTATCTTCTAGTAATCCATGTTATCAATCTGTGGAGAGAGTTTCTCATGGGACCTCTTGGTCATCACATTGGAAACTTATGACATAATGTTGGTTATGTACATGTTTTTCACAATTCAATCCATGAATACCATCATCATAGACATGTTTTATTCATCTGGAATAATGGGATGAGATTCTCTATTATGGGTGAGAGAGAGATATTGGCTATGTTAATGTGCATTGTGAGAAAGTGGCTATAACATATCATCCATCAGTTGTTTAATCCATCCCGCAATGTAACAAGCACTTCTAGAATCTATATTCAATTAGTTATTTAAGACTATATGGAAATATTACACAATGATATTTCATGACTATATCTATAGTGGTAGATTGATTTTTTCATGTACTGGGACCGTATGACAACACTGATGTATTCTAATTAATATTGGATGGCTTCTACAGGGCTCTAGGATCTTAGGGGTAGTTTTACCATCATCAAGAGAAGACTAATATCATACTCGGTGTGTCCCCTTATATATCTATGTGTTTTTTCTCTATAAGGATGGAAGGAATAATGCGTTTTTTATTGATTAACATCATAGGAACAAGGCTGCAATAAAGAAAAAGTATCCCATGAAAATGATGGAATAACTCCTTGATCAGCTGTGAGGTGTGAGTTGATTCTCAAATGTCGATATCAGTAATGGAAACCACTATATGAGGGTTCATGATGATGATATTATGATTTTAGAATTATAATGTAACTATATACCACATGAAATTCTTTTTAATCTTTTTGGTGTGAAAATTAACCCATTATGTTTATGGATATGATAAACCATATCTTCTATTTGTATATAAACATAATTTGGGTTATCTTCATTGATGACATATTCATCTATTTGGTGTTAAAGGATAATAATTCATAGAACATAAGGATAGTCTTAGAATTTATTGGATGGAACATGTTTTATGGTAAGATCTAAACTATCTAGTTTTAGATCATTGAGGTTCACTTTTTTGGGAATGTCATTTCAAGGGATGGGATTGTTTTAGACCCAGTGAAGATTGATACACTTCGTGATTTGAATTCACCCAAGACCATTTTGTAGGTATAGTTTTTTCTGGTCCTGGATGTGTAATGCATGTGATTCAAGGAATAATTATATAGGATCATGGACACGTTGACCGCTATAATTTGAAATGGGTATATGATTAACTAGACCAATTAGCCTAAAATATTTTTTGACCTATTGAGGTCGAAATTAACTAGTTCTCATATTTTGGGAATTTTAGATTAGGGTGTGGAGTACATAGTGTATTGTGATGCCTCAAGATCTAGGCTCTAATTTTTATTGATTTATAGGAATCCAATGATCAAATTTGGTTCATGGAACATGATACCATATTAGTAATACAAAATGATTCACAATGTAGATTTTTAAGTGGTTGTCTTCTCTTTAAGGATATAAAGGCACTATCATCTAGGCTGGCATATTTTTGTTTACTCAGACCATAAAATCCTCAATCATTTATTTAGACGATGAGAACTGGTCATTAGAAAGAGACACTAGTTTTATATCATGTAGTAATTTTACTTTTATATAGTCTATACTCATGGTAAGGGAAACTTTTTGATATATTCCATTAAATATATGTCCATTACCATTCGTGGGGGAGGCCTTTGAGTGGTTTCCTTTTTTTTATTTGATCCTGGTGGTAGATAGTGGTACCAAACTTCTTCATTCAATGGTTTTGAGTACTATACTTCTTATTCTTGTGATAGGGGATCAGTTGGGAAAATAATGGCAGTGAGGTATTTCGTTACCAGATATCGTCAAGAGATTCACAAGATGGATTTTTTTAAGGAGGGGAACATATAATCCTTTCTCAGGGATGGATGGAGGTTCTAATAATGATGTGACAAAATGTTATGAGGAATATTCACACCTCTCCTTTGGTTATACATTTCGGTGTTTGTATGATGTATAGAGACATCTAGAATATGTTTTGGTGGGTTTTAATGAGGTGGAGTCTTTTTGAGTTTGTTTCTCAGGGTCTCACAATTCTATAGGTGATGGCCATGCACTGAGTTCTAGATGGTTTAACATTGCCTCCTGAGATCCCATAGTTGAAATGGGATTTTATATACATGGGCTTTGCGATTTTTCTTTGATGGAGAGAATAATTCCATGATTACATCTGGGTAATAGTTGACCAAATTATGATGTCTATACACTTTTTTTCATCAGAGATTAATGTTAAATGGAGATTCTAGTATAGTTGTATGTGTGGTAGATCATCAGACTCCATGGTGTACCCTTGTGGATTGTCTCTATCCATGATTCTCGGTAAATTTCATGATTGAGGATAGGCTTACAGGAGGAATTCAGGTATTAGTTGTGGATGATTATGTAATTTCACCTCCATATTGAAGGGAAGACCGAGTTTTTGTCTATTTCTTGTCAGATATGTTGAGGTATTGTGTTTTTTACCTCATCTGGAGATGGTAGGATCACTAGACATTGGTATAATTTTATTATAAAAATATATTTCACTATAAGATCAACATCTAACCATTCGAGGCCTTTTAAGGGAGACCATGTAGGTTACCCTTGTGTTGGACTGAAAAGGGTGGGGTGTCTCTAATCAAGATAGAAATGGTGTGGGAATCTATAGAGACATTAAAATTCATCCATGAGCATATGAGGACATCCTAGAGATAACATAAATCATATCCAGATAAATATGTTAGGCCCTTTAAGTTCGAGTAGGGAACCATGTTTTCTTGATATTCCCCCCACGTTGAGGATTATGAACTTTTTACTTGGGTTCAATTCTATCATTGTTGTTTATCGAAATGTTATTTATCCTATTGAGGGGTTTTTAGGTATATTGTGACTCATCCATACCCCCATAGTGAGAAAGGGTGCGTGAGATCTCCCATGGCTCACTCCAAATGAGATATGATCAAGATCATACACATGTCATTGACTATAGAGAGATACAATTGATAAAGGATCCCCATTTTCATAGTATTAAGTGGATATTGAGGATTGATATGATGGGATCCATCATGGATGGTCTATTTCCTTGGTTCTTGTGATGTGACAACATGGGAGCATGTTGGAGAGCACATGGGTGTGGGAGAGTCATATGTGGGTCCAGTACCCCAACCTTATTTAGCGTGTGATTTTTAGGGAAGAAAATTCTTGATGGGGGGAATAGTGTAGTGACTTAGGTTTTCCCTTGTAAGACTTTGAAATATGTTAAGAAATATTTTCAAAGCTATATTATGATAGGGAAAGAGATAATATCTTCCACTGACCCCATATTTGATATTAAAAAAATATTAAACTTATTAATATCCTCTGAGATTAGTTTTTCATAAATAAAGGCTTATATCTCAATAATATTCTTAATTAGTAATATGAAACCATAATATAATCTAGAATGTGGGGATTATACTGTAAATAAAAAATTAGACAATTTTATATGTTCAAAGGATGTAGACATTGGTGGGTATATTTCTTAGATTAATTAATTAATTAATTTAATTAATTTAATTTTTACCTAGACCTAAAAGTAATCTGTATAATTAATACTATTTATAATCAATGGGGTTCACTGTATGATCTTGAGATATTTGAGAGAATATTTAGAGTGATCATTATTATACATTCAAAATCGGACAATGAATAGAGATTATATTGAGGAGGATTGTGAGGTAGTTAATATAGTGGGATCCCTGCATCACTAGAGAATACAACCCTCACCGATGATCAACCCATAATTGAGTTAAGGTTAATTAATTGGGATTTCTGGACGTAATTAAAAGATTTATCATTTGTTTTATTTGTTGATCCTTGATTTTTTATTTCATACCCCTCACGTGAGCCCAATTGAATATATTAAATTATTGTATCAATTTATTCTTCTTGTTCCAAGATAACACCCATGGTTTCCCAATAATTATGATCATTTACCAACAAATATTGTCCAATGATGTTTATACCTTGGTTTATTTGAATTTATCACCATTTTTATTCACGTTATTTTGTTTCCAAATGTTTTCATAGTTCATCATTTTTGGAATGGTTTGAGAAACTTTGAAGACCCTAAATTCATAGTGAATTGGAGAACAAGGTTGGGGTGGTAATTTGTGGGTGAATATAATGATTTTTAGTTGATACCTACATTGATTTTGCATATGGAAAAATAATGTCACTATGATATAGTGGTGGGAGAATGCGTGTGGGTTTTGGTGTCTGAAATTTATCCAATGAGGATAGATCGAGCATGGAAGACCCAGATACAAGACCTCTAGTGTGATTCATTGCAGGAACCATGGTGACATAGAAATGAAATGAAAGAAAACATGGGTTTCATTGAAAAATCCAACTAAATGGTGTAACAGCACATGCTTCCATAGTACAATTCTCTTTGAATAATATAATAGTGTGTGATGTATGCAACACCGAGTGCAAGCACACCATGAACTATCAAACTTGCTATTTAGAGAGATGTTATAAATAGTGATTACCACATTTTGATTTTTATATATATCCATTATAATTTTAACAATCATATTTTGTGATTCTTAGAAACAATATAAGGATAAATTCAATAATTCAGATAAAAGATGTATTTTTTTAAAAAAAAAATCAGTTTTTACGCCTTTTAATGGAGAATCATTTCTAAATACAATATTTTACACTTTTATTTGTTATATTTGACAAAATAAAATTATTATTTAGAACCGGGACATAAAAATTTACTTTGGGTAAATTTATGTTATTTTTCTGATAAAATTAAAATTTTATGAATAGTGAAAAATACTGTATTTTATTTCAAAGATGCCTTTTAATATAATTTATTTATATAGTTATATAATCTTTTAAATTTTTTTTAATGTTTATTTGGATTATATATTTACCATCTAATCCAATGGTGGTCATTTTTAGTAATTTCACATTGATATTGGAGATAAAGAAGCATCAATCTTTTGATAGTAATTATTTCTTAAAAACACTCCTTTTGTTTTGAAAAGGGGAATTAATATTCATTTAATTGATGAAAATTCAATATTTTTAATTTTGTAAAATAGACATAATTTTTTAATTCGGAAAATCAAATATAGCGTATGCTGAATTTTTTGAATTTTTCTAGAAAAACATCATTTTTTGATGAATAGTGAAAACACTAAGTGGTAGTTAAAACCTGACATTTTCTTTTAAATGAAATTTTACAGCTTCTATGAATTGAATTTATAAAATATTACGTACATGGTTGTTATTAGTAAGTAATATGTGGTTCAATACGATGAAAATAGTTTTTGGTGGATAATAACTTTTGAATTTTATTTACCATGGTTAAAAGTAAATAGGGTAATTAAAGGTAAAAATGATATTATAATTACCCTAACACATGTCATAATTCTATTGGTTAAGAATTTTTAGAACAAAATAAACCTTAGGAATAAAATATGACCCTATTTGGTTCACATGGATTAGATTAGGACATTTATTATTGTTTAATTTATGAAGAGTTAAAAGGATTAAATTTGAATTTTTATAACTAAAACATTTTTAATATATGGTTATAAATAAGATAAATTAGACTATAAATATTCATTATAAAGCTAAAAAAAATTTCCAACATCATGGTATTTTATTTATAATTTGTAGACATTAAATAATTTATTTATTTATGACACAATGATGATGTAGTAATTACCTTACTAATGAAAGATTAAAATAATTGATATTATAAATATCCAAATAAATGTAACTTGATAATTTTGATGTATTACACGAATTTTCGAGATTAATATGACCTATTAGGGATGATTAAATGGATTTTAATCATGCGGTTATGACTTTTACCAAAACCAAACACTAAATAGTGTCAAAATTGAAAAATTGTGTTTTTAAAAAAAATATTATATTATTAAATGATATAATATTCTTAAAAATATATTGTTTTTTCAATTAACATATATAATTATATATATATATATCATTAATGAACCAAATGAGGTTCTCTTGGCAGTTTATAGTACGTTTATTAACCATATACTGTAAGAATATAATATGACATGGTAAAAGTTTAACTAATTAACTCAGAGTTAAATATAAAAGATAAGGTTAATATGGAAACCTAAACTTTTCTAAACCATTTTAAGGTATTTTGACCCATCCCAACCTTATCCTCAAAATATATCAATTTTTAACCATTATAAATCAAAAAAATATATATAATAAAATAATATTTCAAGCTTTTCCTAAAGTGACTCCCACCTCTCATATAAAAGGGTACTTCCCCTTCTATTAATTTCACACCTACAAAGCATTTGTCTCGGCCAACCCCTGCTAAAATATCCTCCCATCTACCCTAATTTCATGATCAGAAAACCAGCCTAAGGATCTCCTTTGATCAAATCAAAAGGAAGCATCCGAAGTAGAGGTAATAATTTTACCAACTCTTTCAGAGTTATTTTCTTATTCCACTTATGCTTTCTTTTTTGTTTCCATACAGAAATAATAACTCCAGTACCTTCTATATACTGTGATGTTATTCAAAATATGGTATAACCATATTCATTATTCTATCCATCCTATGAATGACAATGTCACCAAACGTGCATACATACGTATTACCGTCTCCATGTCGTGGTGTAGTTTTTTATTCAACACTTCATTATTCAGATGGATATAATAATGATTAAAATTGATGTAAATAATAAATAATAATTTCTAATTATTCTATATATATGATATACCATCCAATTATATACGATTTTACCATCAACTGAATGATATTGTCGCTCGTTCATACGTACGAATTACCATCTCCACAAACACAGTAAGATTCATTCTCTATCGTAACCATTAGAGAATAATTTTCATTTGATGATTTGAAAATAATTTTTCATAACATAATTTAATTTTGGATATGAATCAAATACATATTATACATATAATACATGACATATGTAACAAAATTTTTTAAGGAAAACTAATCAGTTTACACCCATAAGAATGATACTGTCGAATTATCATTAACAAAGAAATATTAGAAGATCGTATATGATATCATATTTATGTATTTGGTTATTGAATGATTTAGTAACAATTATTTAACCATTAAAGTGGATTTTAACATACCCAATAATACAGAAAAGTACAAGGTAAGGGGTTTCTTATCTCACATTCAATTTCGTGTGATTTCCATTGTTTTCCACTTATTTATTGCATGTGGTGTATTGTGTACAGCCATTTGATAATTATTATCATGATTCTAATTATATTAATGGTATTTTGTGATTAATTTGTGGGTTATTAACTTTTGGTAATATGAATTGATAGATTATAACATTGTAAATGGTTTTCATCTCACTTTTATTCCTGGTATATTTATGCTATATTTACCACTATTTCCTTTTGTGTTGTGTATGTAGTGCCCATGGATGTATTATTTGTGTAATATAATTTAATATATGGGTATTTAAATCTTCATTTTATGATCCTTCTTTCATGGGGTGTATGTTTTGTATGTTATCAAATCGATAAGGTAATTTCAAATTTCAATTTCGACTTATTGGGTTTTACGAATATTTCAGTGATTATTTTACTCCGAGATTATGTGTGAAATCAATATTTATTTATTTATATATTAATTTCCACTCCCCCTTGTCTAGATATACTTTTTATATAAATAATCACTCCATTGATAAAATCTTATGTCATCAATATGAACTTGATAAGAGTAGTCTTAACTCAATTTCCATTCATTTAGTTAAACATCCAAGTCACTGGTGTTTCTCGAACGGCCTAAAGGCCTTCATTTTTAATGATTTTTTATAACCTCCCTTTCAAGGGATGAGTGGGAACCCTTAAAAGGCCTGTAGACTCAAATATTACAAGGCCCATAGGCTTAGGAGATTACATGACCCAAAGGTCTTTGGGAATTCAACCAGACTATCTACAAAGAACTACCCCTCCCCAAAATCTGCATCAGGATAGTAGCACTCCACCTTTTCATGACCATCTAGAATGGATTCCCGTGCAAGCACATGTTGGTCCAGATGGCATATCCATACCCTCTCATTCTGAAAAATCCATTTGGCTCTGCTATGGTGAGTGCACCTGCTCTGAATCCTCTTCTAGGGCAGCTCCTTTTTTGTAGTGTGTCTGGTGCAACTGCATGTGACCCAAAGGCCTTGAGGAGGCTTGAGGGCCTTAAAGGTGGCCCGAAATCCCACTGAACTAAAGGCATGGGTGGCCCAAAATCCTTAAGTACTCCAAGCCCAAACCGGTGTCCCAAGGTGAATTGTTCCAGCTTCTACAGTACTGAACAATACCAGCTACAGTAACTACAACAGTGCGGCTAAAGTACCTGTACAGTATACAGTTCTACATAGTGTATAGTACTTCTATAGTACTACTATTGTACTCGGAAATATTCCTCTAGCTAGTTTTGAACCTGGGTCTTGTGGAAGCACTTAAGGATACCTCACCAACTGGGCTGAGGCTTATGTGCAAGTCCTTCGTGTTGCTTTTACATGAATATGTGTGAATGTCCTCTAATTGATTTACACTGAATATCTAATCATATTGAGTGTATTTATAGTTTTCCCACATTATTATGTCATTGATTTGTCTTTAACATAATAATATGTTCATTATAAGATATTTCTTCTAAACATATATTCCATTGAGACTTCCTTGTTATTATGAACCTATTCAATTTTAAATGTTGTATATACTGTACTTTAATAGAGTATATCATTAATAACTTTATACACATTATATTATAAATTTTTTATTAACGTAATTATTTTTATTTAAGAGTCTCTCATTTGGTTAGAAACTCTAACAAAAATATCATTTTAAATTTTTAAAAAATTTATTCTTCTAAATCTTTATCATTAATGTCCATGTTTTAAAAATGGTTTTAAGGATTTATTTATATAGAAATTGATGTTTTAAAATTAGAATTATTTTTAAATTTTCAAACTACTATGAGAAACATTGATTCAATAATCCATTTTAAACAGTTTCTTGATAAATAGTGATATATTTAAATGTTTTCAGGAAAAGGGGGATATTTCCCACAAATAGTATTGATGATTATATTCATCTATGTGAATATCCTTCATTATTCTCAATTGAGGTTAATTTATTTAATAAAATCTTTCATATTATATTTAACGAGTTATGTTTGACTATGTATGTGCTATTTTATACTATTCATGATGTGTGGTTATAATATTGACATTTTTTATTCTTGTTTTAATACGAATGTTTATATTATGATTCAACCTTTTCATATGAGGAATGCATCGGAAATAGTAAGTAACGGTTGAAACCTGCTATAGCTCCTCAATGAATCTGTAGATCTTATGAGAGAAACTAGTGTCTTGGCACAAGGCCTTGACAAAATCTTATTTGTAGTCTTCGCACGAGGCTTTGACTATGTGGTTATGATGTCTAGCATTATGCATTCTGTCATTATGAAATTAGCTATTGATATTACATGTGATTATTACACTAGAATAATATATATGTGAAAAAGTAAATGGAATTCTTTGATTTATATTTTCCATATTATGCTGAAGTTTAAGTCTAAAAGGCTTTTCTTTTAGACTTATACATTTCCTTAAATTATTATTCTTATTTATGAAAGTTTCCTCTATATTGTTATCCTTTTTGAGATTCTGATCTCACCCCTTTCTAAGTTTTATTTTTCCTAGGATGTGAATATTATATTATGATTGACATGTAGGGATAAGATAAATGATATGAGTGTGTTCTAAGGGGGGCACAATGTTTTTGTTTTTTAATTAATAATATAATGTGAAACTTATGTATGTATCTATTACTACCAATGATACTAGACAAATTAGTCTTTTGAGACTGGATCTATTGAGATCATGGAAATTTTATTTAATATTTCATCGATTGTGAGTAACTAGGGTTGGGGAATTGTAGTTGGTATTAAAAGATGTTTAGTACAATCCTTGGAAGCATGATTTGGAAAAACTATGACTAGAAAACATAACCCTAAGATAGAATTTTAGGATTAGTATATAAGAACATCCAAAAATTTTGGTAATGTAAATATTCTGTGGGTTTTCCAAGAAATACATCTCTCTCTGTATACGAGTAGGTAGAGGCAGCTCTAGCACATATGAACCTAGGAGTGAAAACTCCAACAAGGATTTTTTGAGCATGACCTTGGGTATCCTGGTACACGACAATGGGCCTTGTTGCACTCCAGGTTACAACACTCCTCGGGAGATATTCTTATGATAATTCACATTTTCATTACAAACTGATTTGACGGATTTTAATATAAGATGAGAATAAATAACCCTGGTTAATCTTAAGGTGTTTTAGATTGAAAAAAAATTATCTTGATATTCTCTGAGTGATTTTATGACTCACACTATGATTTCTTGTGTTAGTCAATGGCTGGATTCCAAGGAAGTCATAGTAACATTGAAAATGATGAACAAAGATGGCATGATTATGGAAATAAGCAACTAAATAGAATGTTGATAGGCGTAAAAGATATCTTGTTCATGATAAAGAAGGTTTCCAAAAATATGATCAAAAATATATACATTAACCAACACCAAAACTCAAAAAAGAAGAGAAATGAAGAGAATGATAAGAGCTTCAGCAGTGGAAACTGTGGAGAAATGAAAGCTCAATTTCTATCATGCGAGAAATGTGGAAGGAGACACTGAGGAAAGTGTCTCAATGGAATAAATAAATGATTTATGTGTGGGAAAGGAGGACATAGAGTAAAAAATTACTGGGGAAAAATGAAGAGTACTATATAAGAAAATAAAAATGATCCTAAGAATCCAGTTACAATCATTTGTCGTAAATTTAAGGGACCTTGGATTTACCCTAGTCAATTCCCTATTATATAGGATATCCTATAGGTCAAGAAAGAACCTATGTGGAAATAAATGGATGAAGAATTGTTTAAAGGTATTAATGATCTTTGTTTATGGGATTACATTGGAAGACTATTCTCTTGTGTGTGTAACCATGAAATTTTTTATGTGAAAATACTATTTGAGGAATAATTATCTTTTCTATTGTGGAAATAGTTATAAAAAACCATTTTGATTTATATGATCTTTGAATTTGAGGAAATTATTGGTTATTAATTTTTGGGATAAAAATGCGAGGTATGAGATAACATTTGTGGCTAAATTAGGATATGGTTATTTTGAAGAATTTTTCTCATTTTGGGAATGTTATAAAAAATAGTTTCTGAAAAAGGACAATGCCCAGACCGTGTGACAACCTGTTGCGTTAGAAAAAGATGTGGTAATCAAACCCACAACCAATGTGTGATTTGGATTTATCACCTACCACAGGACTACATGAAGTCCCTGGTTAGTGTGGATAATTCTTTTTAGTTAAATAAATTTATTGATCAATAAGAGGTTGATTTTGGATATTATGTTTTATAAAATTTATATCTTTAGTACAAGAAAATGATTTGGCAATTAAGTGATAAATGTTATTTTTGAATACCTACATTCTATTGGGAACATTATCTTCCTATGGAAAATAGAATACTATGGAATTTCATTTTAGGAGTAATGGTGGAGTTTTTTAGAAGAATCTATGTTTTTATATATAGATTCTGGTTATTTATGGAAATGATTAACCTATTATAGAGAATATGTGATTTGGTTAATTACACTTCTATATGATAATTTAAGAGTAGTTGATTTTATTTGGAGATAAATGTTTAGATTTACTATGAATGAAAATGTGATTATATTCTTCTGGGTTTTGTTTTTAAATATTATCTTTGATTATATTGAAGTATTTTAAGGAAAATTGTTTCTTGATTGGTCTTTATTGATCTTTGGGTACTGTTTGTTCATTTTGGAAATTAAGATTTGTATTTCATTCTAAAAAGGATTATCCATTTTAGGGAGCATATGATATTACACAAACCATTTGGTTTTGGTTAATCTGTAATGACAAGGGAAATATATAGTTTATCCTTGATGGATTATGTGATTCTCTAAAAGTTGATTCTTGCACTTCAGGTGTGACCAAGTCATCTTGAATACTCATCTTTTGATGAAAAGTTGAGTTAGTGGTAGATATTTATTAAAAGATGAAAGTCTACTAAAAAAGTAATTATATCTCTTTATGTTCTTAATTAATCTCATAAATAAATTCCTCAACATTAAGAAATGGAACTTAAAATAAAAAATGGTGTTCGTTTACTTTTCCAACTGGGAAAATAATGACCTTTTAACCCATCTCATGTTTGTGGTTTTCTTGTTTTTAACTTTCTCCTGATAAAATTTTCTATCACTCTACATCCGAACATGACACTTAGTTTATCTTCCATATCCATGTTTTCTTAAATGGAATCCTAGTATTGGTTATCTCAGGTGACCTTTTTACTTTTTTTCTTTATTTTAGAGTGATAGTTTTATAGGCTCTTTTATCGATATGGGACTTTCAATGAAATTCACAAGATTAATTTTAAAATTTAAGGGATTCAATTTCCAAAATGAGGGAAGAATGTAACACACCAAGCATCCACGATATGCTTCTTTTTTAATAATACAATAGCGTGAAATGCACACAACACTGAGTTCAAGCGCATCACGTCGTAGAAAACTAGCTGTTTAGAAAGAAGTAATGAATAATAATAACGGAATTTTGAATTTTATATATATCCAATATAATTTTAGCATTCATATTTTGTGTTTCTTAGACATAATATAAGGATAAATTCAATTTTTTAGATAAATGAAGTATTTTTCAAAAAGAATGCAGTTGTTCTTCCTTTTAATGTAGAACCCTTTTAAATCCAATATTTTACAATTTTATATAATATATTTGAAAATATAAAATTCTTCTTTGGATCTGAAACATAAAAATTTACTTTGGGAATTTTTTTAGTATTTTTCTGATAAATTGTTTTTCCTGAACAGTGAAAAATATTGTATTTTAATTCAAAATTACCATCTAATATAATTTATTTGTATGGATAGATTTAATTTTTAATTTTTTTTTTATGTTTAATTATATTATATTTTTACCATTTAATCCAATGTCACTCACTCTATGTAATTTCTCTTTATTATTGGACATAAACAATTGTCAATCTTTGGATAGTTGTTATTTCTTAAAAAACATGTTTTTTGTTTTGACAACGAGAATTAATTTTATATTAATTGATGCAACTTCTATGTTTTTAATTTGTTAAAATAGTCATCATTTTTAATTCTTAATATCAAATATTGCATTGGATGAATTTTTGGTATTTTTCAGAAAAACATCAATTTTTGATAAATAGTGAAAAGACAATGTAGTAGTTAAAAACCAATTTTTTCATTTAAATGAAATTTCACAACTTTTTTGATTTAAATTTTGAAAATATGAAAAACATGGTGGTTATTATGATGTAAATTTTTGTTCAATAAGATGAAAATATTTTTTGATGAATTGTAACTTTTGGCTTTTATTTACCATGATTAAAAGTAAATAGGGTAATTAAAGGTAAAAATGACAATATAATTACCATAACTCATGTCCTAATTATATTGGATAAGTTTTTTTCAACAGAAATAAACCTTAGGAATAAAATATGATTCTCTATTTTCCACTTGGATTAGATTAGGACCTTTATCATTATTTTATTTAAGGAAGAGTTAAAAGTGTTAAATTCAAATTTTCATAACTAAAAAAAATTTACTATATGATTATAGCTAAGATAAATTCAACTATAAATGTTCATTATAAATAAAAAAATATATCCTAAATCATGGTATTTTATTTATTATTTTTAGACATTAAATAAATAAATTTATTATTAACATAATGATGATGCAATAATTTCCATATTAATGAATGATTAAAATAATTGATATTATAAATATCAAAATAAATGTAAATTGACATTGTTGTTTAATTAAATGAATATTATAGATTAATATAACATTTTAGCATTGATTGAATGAATTTTTTTCGATGTAATCATGCTGTTATGACTTTCACAAAAACCAAATACTAAATAGTGTTAAAATTGACATAAATGAGTTTTTAAAAAAAACATGTTATATTATTAAATGATATAATATTCCTAAAAATATATAGATCCTCCATAAAATTACATAAATATATATATATATATCATTAATTAACCACTTAAGGTTCTCTTGGGGGTTTATAGTATGTTTATTGACCATATAGTGTAATAATACAAAAACACTTGGTAAAAGTTACACTAAATAACTAAGAGTTAAATATAAAAGATAAGGTTAATATGGTGACCTAAACTTATCTAAAACCTATTATTATAAGTTATTTAGACCCCTCCCCACCTTATCCTCAAACAAAATCCATTTTATGCCATTATAAAGAGACAATTATTATATAATAAAATAATATTTAATGTTTTATCTAAAGTGATCCTCACCTCTCTTACAAAAGGGTACTTCCACTTCTCTTAATTTCACACCTCGAAATCCATTTGGCCTGGACAAAAACTACCCAAATATCTTACCAAATACCATATCTTCTACCAAGAGGCCATACATTGATCATAAATCCAACCTAAAGAGCCATTATTATCAAATCAAAAGGAAGCACCCGGAGAAGAGGTAATTATTTCATAGCCTCTTTCAAGGGTTTTTTCTTCTTCCACTTCCTCTTTATTTATTCATTCCATACCAAAATATTTACACTAGTACCATATACATATTTTGATGTTATTATAAATATCTTACAACCATATTCTTTATTCTATCCATCCTATGAATGACAATGTCACCATACGTGTGTACGCACGGCTTACCGTCTACTCATCGTGGTGTAGTTTGTTATTAAAAACACCATTATTTGGATGGGTATAATAATGATAAAAATTGATGTAAATAATAGATAAATAATGTTAATTATTCTGTATATATGATATAACATATAATTAAATATGATATTACCATTAATTGAATGTTATTGTCGCTCGTGCGTACATATAGATTACCGTCTCCACAAACGCGATAAGATTCTTTCCCCATCATAACCATTCAAGAATAATATTAATTTTAGGATTTAACAATAATGTTTAAGAACATAATTTAATTCTTCATATGAATCAAATTAATCCGATACAAAACTAACATGACTTACTCAACAAAATATTAAAAAGATAACGAATCCGTTGACACCCAAAACAATGATACTACTAAAATTTCATTAAAAAATAAAAATTAGAAGATCATATATGATATCATATTTATATATTTGGTTCTTTAAAAATTTAATAAAATTATTTCACCATTATACAGGTTTTTAACCTACCCTCTACTATGGAGAATTACAAGTTAAGGGTTTTCTTTTCTCACTATTAATTTCGTATGATTTCCATTGTTCACCACTTATTTATTGCATGTGGTGTATTGTGTAATACCATTTGATATATATTATCATTATTATATTTATATTTATGTTATTATATGATTTGTATTGTTGTTATTAAATTTTTTTCATACGACTTGGTTGATTATAATGTGGTAAAGGGATTTCATCTTACTTTTATTCATGTGAGATTCAGGAAATATTTTCCACTATTTACTTTTGTGTGGTGTGTGTACTACCCATGGTTGTATTCTTTGTGAAATATAATTTAATTTAATGGTACTTAAATCTTCAATTTTTTATCCTTCTTTCACAGATTGTATGTTTTGTAAGTTACCAAATCGGTAAGGGAATTTCAAATTTCAATTTCCACTCATTCGGTTTTACAAAAACAACATATATTATTTTACTACCAGATTATGTTTGAAATCACCATTTAATTATTTATGTAGTAATTTCCACTCACCTTTGTGTGGATATACTTTTGATACACATATTCACTCAATCAAAAAATTCACACGCCATCAATATGCACTTGCTAAGAGGAATCTTAACTCAATTTCCATTCTTGGAGTTAAACATCCAGGTCATTGGTGTTTTTTTACATGAATATGTGTGAATATACTTTGATTGATTTACACTGAATATCCCCTAATATTGTGTGTATTTATATTTCTCACACATAATTTTTTCATTGATTTATCTTTAACTTAATGATACAGTCTTTATAATGGATTTCATCTCAACTTACATTCCATTGAGACTTCTTTGTTGTTATTCTCCAATTCACTTTAATATGGGCTATATACTCTAATTTGACATATTACATCATGAATACCTTTATTACCATGACAATATGATGTTTTTATTACCTCTATTATTTTTATTATAGCATCTCTCATTTGGTTTGGAACTCTAACTAAAATATCATTTTAAATGTTATAAATATTTATTCTTATAAATCTTTCTCCTAAATGTACATGTTTTAAAAATGGTTTTAAGGATTTATTTATATTGAAATTAATGTTTTAAAATTAATATTCTTTTATATGTTTCAACTGGTATGGGGAAATTTTATTCAAAAATCTATTTTAAATGGTTTCTTGATAAATAGTGAGACATTGAATGTTTTCAAGAAAAAAGCGGATATTTCTCTCAAATAGTTTGTAGGATTATTTTCATCTATGTCAATAGCCTTCATAATTCTTAATTGAGGTTAATTTATTATAATACAATCTTTTATATTGTATTCAATGAGTTATGTTTGACTATGGATGTGCAATTTCTATACCATTCATGGTTTGTGGTTAAAATATAGATATTTCGTATTCTAGTTTTAACACGAATGATTAGATTATGTTTCAAAATTTTCATATGAGAAATAAATTGGACATAGTACGTGATGGGTGGAGCCCGCTATAGATCTTCGATGCATCGGTAGGTCTCATGAGACAAACCAGTGTCATGGAAGAAGGTCTTGACAAAATCTTATTTTTAGTCTTAGCATGAGGCTTTGACTATGTAGTTATGATATCAAACTTTATGCATTCCATCATTTTGAAATTAGCTATTGATATTCCATGTGATTATTCGACTAGTATAATATCCCTGTAAAAATTTAAATGGAATTATATGATTTATATTTTTCATATTTCGCTGATGTTTAAGTTTAGAAGGCATGTGTTTCAGTATTATACATTTCCTTAAATGTTTATGAATATTTATAAAATTTTCTGCTATATTGTTATCCTTACTAAGAATCTGAGCTCACCCCTTTCAATGTTTTATTTTTCCCAGGATGTGAAGAAGTAAATTATTATTGACCTATAGGGATAGGATAAGGGATATGAGCATGTTCAAAGGGGGAAATTTTTTGTTATTTTTTATTTCATAATGTAATGTAGAACGTATGTATGTATCTAGTTTTTTTGTGGCAAATAAACAAATAAGTCATTAAATACATGACCTATTGATATCATTCCAATGTTATGTAATAATACACCGACTCTGGATAAATAGGATTGGGGCGTTACACATAGTGTTTAGTCTAAAATCACATTAGGTATTTCCCCTCCCAGATATGGTGACATGTTTTTATGGGAAGATAAATATTACCCACTATGTGGTTGCTCCCATACACTTTATGAGCCTACCATGGTGGATAAAACAAGTTCATACATCATATAGCCTGAATCTCATACGGGGGGACCTTCCATTTACTCGGGGAGTACATGTTGATGAGATAGTACCCACGGCCATTCATTTAGAATTAAAAATCATTAAAAACATAGGCATGGCCATGATCACATGAGAAATCCCCAGGGTAATTAGGCACACCATGTGGGACCCTTATATGTTGTGTGTAGTGACATGGCATCTAAGACATGTTAAGAGGAGAATTTGGCTATGAAGTGAAGCAGTACCACACACCATGTACAAATTTTTTGAGAAAATTTAACCTTTTGTACATATATCATATGGAATTAAATTTTAGCCCATGAGTAGCATATCATGGAAACTTATCAGCATATAATTTGATGGTATCCTTTATAGTGTCTTTGGAGTTATAATGTGGAGTGTTCCATGAATGAATATGTTTTAGGTGATGATTGATGATGGTAGTGATCATGTAGGATCATTCAAGAGATGAAGGGGTTGGAAAAACCCTATTACATTAGAGTATGGGTCCCCCATACACCATGCACATTATAGAGTTGAAACCCCTATGGAACTACGACATTGGTCCTCTACTCATATAGTGGCGCCCCACTATGGCACGGGGGAATATGTTTTATATGGATAGAGTGGTATCCCCTACCATAAAATAGAGCAGTTCCTCTATTTATACGTATATATTCGAGCCCCCTATAGTACTAGAGAATGGGTCCTCTATATATTGAGTGTTTCCAACTAACAAACTAGGGGAATGGTCCTCTCCAACACCTCCCATGTGGCATACCATATTGTGATAGGGTAGGGGTCCTCCATAATTTTAGTATAACCCCCCTTTCATACTAGTTTTTGGGTCTTTTATTATTCCCCTAGTTTCTATCCCTTATTATACTAGTTCACATGTCTTATTTCTATAATATATCCCCCCTTGGGTTGTAAAGTAGTGGTGAGGTGTGATTCCTCCTCATTACTTCGTCTTATAGACCCATGAATATTATGATTCAATGATGGGACATTAGGTATAGAGGAAAAATAACCATCCTAGGCTAGGTTGTGACATAGGGATCTTATTTCTCTTTAATATGGGTTTTTATAGAATCAAATATATATATATATATATATTTATGGGTTTATTTTCCATATTTTTATGGTTTATTTGAAAAAATTTATCATATCTCTCTCTTCCCCCCTTCGATTTCTAAGATCCTTATTGTTTATGTATATAATAACCCCTAAATAAGATATTGCACCATGTTTCATGTTTTACGAAGATAATGAACATATGAATAGTGATTTCAATGGAGCATAAGGATACATGGTTGTATAGACTGTATAAGGTAGTCGATATTTGATATCAAGAGTCGATTTATCTCATCTCTTTTCAATTCCCATTGTTTAGTGGATGACATATATTTTCTAGTATAGCATATATTTTTCTATTTTATATTTTGGTTTCATTACGACATTCATTAATTATATTCGCAATATGTTTTTTCATGCATGGTTATACTCTATATGTTACATCCCTTTTTATTATTCCTTTTCACTATTGAATGAGATGATTTGGCGTGTGCTTATAGGGAGTATAAAATTTCATCAAATTTATTTTATGGTTTTTTTTTGGTAATTGAAACCCTCCCCTAGACTATATATGTTGTCTTTGGGTTGTGGAAAACTAGTCTTCCACTTGTCTGGTAGGCCCTAGTGGTTCAGGCCACTACACAAATTTTCCTTTAACTTCTTGAATCTATTTTTCGATTCATCACATTATTTGTTCTTATGTTTTTTATGCTTCTCTTTATCACTATTATTCTAAGTAATCTTCCCCTTCTACTTTATCTTGTGTTAATCTTTTGATTATTCTTGGTGACTGTAAGTTTTTATTTTGAATCAATTTATGCATATTTTATGTATTTTAATGTCTTCATTTTATAATTAATATTATGATTTTATATTTACTTTTTTCAACAACATCATTCAGTATTCTTCTTATTATTTTTTATTTATTTATATTTTCAATATTTATATCATTACCTCTTTTCTGTAGATATTTTTTTTTCATGTTTTAATTTCATATTTTTTAATTGTTATTCTTCTTTTGGTTTTTATTCTTTTCGCTCCTCTTATTCTACAACCTAGATATGACTTATTAGTAAGGTTATACTTATAGTTTCCTTCTTCCAAATTATGGGTTTGAAATAATAAATATACATATATTTATTAATATCATAATTTTCTTATCATGTAATTTAATTCTCAAACTTCTAGGAAATAATTTATCCTCTATATTTCTTAATCAAATGGAATAGTTTATATCCTAATTCCCAAGAAACATTTTTTTGGCCTTTACATTTTTTATATAGAATAAAATCATTAAAAAATAAAATAATCAACCATAAGATAGAAGAAAAAATATAGTCTCTATTTGTCACGACCCGTCCTCGGGGCCCGTGCCGTGACTACCCCAAGCCCGCCTTCCATAGGCCAGGGGCTGGCGAGTAGCACCAAAGGCGTAAATCCCGATAACTGGGAAGGCATTGCCTTTATAAAAGTAACAAAACACCACAGAGTACAAGCGGAAGTAAAACACAAAGTACAAAAAGAAGTGCTGAAAAGTAAATGGGCCAGAATACAAACCCAAAAGAAAGTACAACTACAAGTGAACAAAGTACAACATAAAAAGAAAACAGCTGGAGGGACGGAAGCGGCTCCTGGGTCGTCCTCCTCGGATCCTACCTGAAGGGTAGGTACAGATGGTGCAGCTCCTGGATCGTCCACCACGAATCCTACCTGAAGGGTAGGTACAG
Source organism: Viscum album (assembly GCA_963277665.1). NCBI lineage: Eukaryota > Viridiplantae > Streptophyta > Magnoliopsida > Santalales > Viscaceae > Viscum > Viscum album. Next base: position 1,209,667,493 of record OY728121.1, read on the forward strand.
ATAGCCTCCTCCACGCTCTTGTCCGTCAACCTCCTCTGTGAGTCGTCACGTCGTGCAGTCCACCTCCGGGTACTGGCTCGTCGTGTAGTCCACCTCCGGGTACTGACTCGTCGAGTAGTCCACCTCCAGATACCGTCCAGTCCTCGAACACTCGGCCTCCGTCAGCACTGCCCGTCGTCTGCAACCAACACAACGAGGTGCGGGCATAGCCCGTGCAGGGGTGAGTATAACGATACTCAGTAGGGACCCCGAGACCCTCAAGGTCTCACTAAACCAACAAGGATAACCACAAAGAAGATCTCAACAGATAACCTCTACTTAGGTATATGCCCATACATATACCTAAGATATCAAGTAACCCATCTCAATCATGAGGAAACACAAGGATTGTGAAATCAACGGATAACCACTACCCGGGTATATGCCCATACATATACCTATGTTAGAAAGTGACCCATGTCAATCAAGAAGTAAACACAAGGTCAAAAGTCTCAGCTCAAACCAGGATTTTCATTATCGAAACCGTAACTACTAAAGAGCTCCGTCTCTAGAGTGTACAGTGGTCCTGTCACGACTCCGAGGTATTGCTCACTAACCTAAGACTGCTGAGGTACTCCTCCTGTCGAGTACCGCGGGTCTGCGGCCAACTACCGGGCGCTCCGTCCGCTGTGGGTCTGTCGCCAAATACCGGGCGCTCCCCCCAGTAGCCTACAGAGGTACTCCTCCTGTCGAGTACTGCGGGTTTGCGGCCAACTACCGGGCGCTCCGTCCGCCGTGGGTCTATCGACAAATGTCGGGCGCTCCGTCCACTAGGCTAGTCGACCTACTCCAAGTCGAGTCGGTCAAGCAGTCGTCAGGTCTCAGTAGGCTACACGATCTTCGTACTCCACACGCTCGTCTCCGAGAGGGTCCGCTCCACGAGCTACTGGTCGATACTCCACCTATCTCAAAGTCTCACGAAGAAGTATCTCAAAGGACCGCCTCGTCATAGGGTTCTCAACGCAACAGACAGCGCGTCAATCGGACGCCCGGTCTGTGAGTTATTAGTCTTTTCGTCCCAGGGGCCCGGTTGGTTTCGTGAGCAAAACCAATCCCGGCCGTATCTCAACTGTACCCCAAACTCCCATAGGGTATACTCATAGGGACCGTTACTCAACGTAATCACCAACGCCGCTGACGGTTCGTCAAACAGACGTCTGGTTTGAAAGATATCAGTTTTTCCGTTCCAGGGGCCCGGTTGGATTTCAGTGCGATTCAACCCGGCCACTATCCAACTGCATCCAATTCTCAGGCGAAGGATGCCAAAAGATCCGTCTCAATTAGAGGAACTCAATGAAACAGACGGCGCGTTAATCGTATGCCCGGTCTGTTAGTTATTGGCCTTTCCATCTCACACCCACCCTGGGAAACTTCCCAGGAGGTCACCCATCCTGATCACTGCTCTAGGCCAAGCACGCTTAACTACGGAGTTTTAACTACGTAGGCTCCCGAAAAGAAAGGTGTACCTTGAGTATAGTATACCGAAACCACCGTCTCGATCCAAGGATCGCGTTGCCACTGACGGCGCGTCGTTCGGAGGCCCGTAGCTCAAGTTACGGGCGTTTGAACGAAAACCGTCCGAAGACGGGGGGGGGGGGTCCGGGCCCGGGCCGACCCCCCCGGGAGTTGGCCGAACCGGGTCGACCCGAACCGGGTCAACCCGACCCGGTCCCACCCGGTCCAGTCCGGCCAGGGCGCGGCCCGGCCGGGCCCGGTTCGGCCGAGCGGCCAAACGACCAAGGCGCCGCGGGGCACCGCCCCCGCGGCCTGGTGGTGCCACGACCCCCCGCGTGGTGCCGCGCTGAGTCGGGACGCGGCTTCAGCCGCGTCCGAGGGCACCGGACCCGCGCGGCCGCGGTTCCGCGGGTGCCGCCGCCGCCGCGCTGAGTCGCGACAGCCTGTCCGGCGGCGCGCCGGGGCGCCGCCGCTCCCGGCTGCCGGCGCCGCCGCGCCGGCGACCCGTGCCGCCGGCGAGTTCCGCGGGCCACCGGGATCGCTCCGGTGGTCCGATTCTCTTCCCGTCTGCGCCATTGCTCCTCCCGGGATCCGTTCTTTACTGCGGAATCGTCAAACATCCACTACGGCACGTTCCGTCGTCGCCCGCCAAATCCGCACAAAACGAAGAACGGTGGAGGGTCGTCGGCCTGTGTTCGTTTGGCCCGCACCCTCCGCGTTAGAGATAAACAACCGGGAGAATTTTATTCCACACGAGAAAATAACAATTTTATGAAGATTAAAATTGTTCACAATTCGGTTCTTTAATTTCTTTAAGAAACATTGACGGGAATAAATTAAAAAGGGGTAATTCCCATAATAAATCCCTACCTCGCCGTCGCTGTCAGATGCGAGGTCGTCGCGGAATTGACCGTCGCGGAAGGAGGTGATCGTCACACCGTGGAAGGGCGTCGCGTCGACGATCTCCGAGGACCAAGAACATACGGATTTAATTAATAATAATTAAATCCATGTTGTTGTTGAAATCCAAAAAGAAAAAAAAAGAAGCGCAACCCCCTACCTTGGTTGTTGTCGATCGAAGGCTGTCGCGGGGTTAGATCGTCGCGGAAGAAGCGTCGCGAAGGGAGATCCGTTGGCGTCGCGGTACAAGGCTTCGCGTCGTCGATCTCCGCAGGTTTGGCGTTCTTCGCGTTCTTCGTGTTCTTTGCATTCTTCGCCGAAGAAGAACGCTTTCCTCCAAATCCTCTCCACGCCACAAGTTTCAACCCAAAATAAAATAATCTTAAGCCTTATTTTATTTACACATCTAAACATTTGAATTTCAAAAGATATGAAACGAACCATTAATTCGTATAATTAATTCAACGAAAGAAACAGCTCATTTAATTTACGAAAGAAACAGCCCAATTAAATGTTCTGTTAAGATTTTAAGAAACGCGTCAGTTGACTTTCATTAAGACGGGTTTTCACGGGTGCGTTTCTTAGTGGAATGAAACGGCGGGGCTCGTGTGGGCCCCACCTCACAAATATCCTACCAAGGGGTAGGATATTTCTGGATAGCATCCTATCCAGTTCAACTCAGTTCAAGCCGCCTTTAAGTGGCTTCAAGTGGCTTTCAAGTGGCTTAAGCGAAATAAAATAAAGTTGTCGCAAAATTATTTTATTTCTTAACTTTAAGCCCGAAAATTAAAAACCACACCCGAGCAAATGCAACTCCGGAAGAGGCGTTTCTAAGCAAATATCGGCGCTGCGATTTCATCGGAGCCCTCAGAATTCGATTCCGGGCTCCGGTTCAAAAGTTAGAAAAACCCGCTCGTCCGTTCACTGAACGTACCCGAGCCAAACTTCAGAAATTGATTCCGGGCACACCGGGCCTCGGAATCAGGCGCCGTCAGAAACTGCGTTCTTGTAAAATTCCAAAAAAAATTAAAAAAAAAATCCTTGAAATTTACGGTTCTTTACACTATTACACTCTCCCTTATTCAAGGTGTACTAATATCAGATAGATGAAACATGAAAATAATGAAAATGAACCCATAATATTTTTTATGATAAAGATACAAATCCTGAAAATAGAAAAAGAAATTGTCTTCTAATCCTTATTTTGATGTTCCCACCACTATTTGATCTATTCCACGAGTTAAGTTATCATGTTGATGACGAATGCTGATGAAATTTAATGAAACATTAGTCAATAATATATAAATTTAAGAATGTTCGTTCTCATGATGATCATTTGATTCAAATCTCTTGAATAAATGATAATAAATTAGTGGAAAAAAGCTAGATGCAATGTCGTCATCATTATGGATGAAATAGTACTGGGTGGAACAAAACAAAGCTTGAGGACCCAAGAAGGTTGGGTGGAATAATACACGCATTGCAAAACTAAGAAGGGCAAGTGGAAGGACTCTTGTTTTGTGGACCTAAGAAGTTTGGGGGAGTATTACTAATCATTTTGAACCAATAAGGCTGGGTCGAATAGTTCTAATATTCTGGACCTAATTAGGACGCGTGGAAGAAAACTCACATTATTGACCTGGGAAGGTGAGGTAGAGTAACTCTCGACTTTCAATCCAAATATAATACAATTAGGGAAAATAAATATACTATATGAAATTAAATAATTATTTTTTCTATAATATTAAAGAGTGTAGTGAGATAATTTATTAATACTAATAAAATAAGGTTCTTTTTTACTGTTGTTAAATTATATTATTTTCTTTTTAATTTTAACCAAATATTAATGGTGTTGTATGAGGGAAATGGATCAGTTTTGATTTTTTTTAAATACATTGTCACACAAAAAAGGGAGTTCCATCTATAATCCTTTAGGATGAAATCATTAAGAAAATGGGAACAAACATTATGTTTGAAGACATTTTGGGGGAACAATATTAGAAAAACATGTTGGATAGGATGGAATAAGTAATTTAGTAGAGTGTGGGTATAGAAATTTAGGTATGTTTGACATAGGATGGCCCTAGAAAAACTCATCTAAAATAATGCATGTTGGATTTTAGAAGAAATAGAGAGAATCATAGTGTCATTCCAAGGATGTATCATCGGATTTACAGTGTAATGGAAGGAATGGATGGTGTAGGTGGTGTAGAACCTCATAATACTACTATGAATTCCCCACAATATAGTCATTGTATTTAACAACATGTTCATCATGAAAAAAAGTAATAGAAACTGAGATATAGTTTAGTGTTGTAAAATATTAAAATAAAATGAAAGCATTACTACATTATGAGACTATAATATGAAGCATCAGTAAAACAATATTTCTATAATAAAAAACAAGCATGTAACAAACAATGAACATTATATATTTATCATCATGGTTCCCTAAAAGATAATGTTGGTATTATTAAGGGTATATTAACATTTAATTGATGAAATGGATGTAATTAAATCCCGAGGACAATATCACCGAAGGAAGGATAAATGAAATATTCTATAAACTGGAAATGAAAAATCCTGTAAATTTATACCCATTAATAAAGTGGTTACTAAAATAACCTCAAAGACTATATAATGTGATTAATATAGATCACTTTAGGGGATGATGAAGGCCCCCACCTCTACAGGTATCGATGGGCCAAACCTAAATCATCGATCAAATGGATTTAACTACTCCATATCCACAATGTTATAGAATCTTTGTGTATTATAGTGGAAGAATATAGACTATTAGTGTTACGTAGTATGTTGAAAGGAATATAATTGCACAAACCAACCACACATCACTTGGTTTTAGGGTTTATATAGATCCAAATAAGGCTTATCAGTGATGAACATATTTACTAATACATTATATCAAATAATACAGTTCCTTGTTTTATGCATTATACGAATGAATTCTCCTTGTGATACATTTCATGAAAAAATTCCATAATATATCTCAGGAGGAAGTTTTACTTGAATGTTATGGAATTTAATATATAATTTCCAATGATTAATTTCCATTCTAATTGAATTGAATTATAAAATTAATAGAAAGTAATTTCATGTGGATGTATATATTCAAATAAAATGGCACATAAGGACATTCCTTATAATACCTATCAATTTTAAAATATTAATGATCTATGTAGTAAAATGAAATTATGTATCATTCTTGAATTACCACATACTAAATCATAATCTTTAATTGGGTAGGGTATAAGTGTATCACCATAGGTAGGTTATTAGAGGAAAATCAAAAATAAAGATACACACACAGACCTACATGATAGAAGGATAGGTTATAGCCTGACCCTCCCCAATCTAAGGTTAACCCATATCCCGAATGGACCGAAGAACATTATTTTTATTGATTTTTTGATAACCTACCTATCAAGGGATGAGGGAGAACCCTTAAAAGGCCCGTAGGCTCAGAGATTATATAGCTCGTAGGCTTAAGAGATTATATGACCCGATGGTCTTTTGGGAATTTGATCAGACTATCTGTAAGCAACTACTCCTCCCCAGCATCTACATCATGATAGTATCTCTCCACCTTCAAATGGCCATATGGCTAGGCTTCCCGTGCAAGCACATTCTTGTCCTGATGGAATAACCATACCCTCTCATTCTGACAAATCCATTTGGTTCTACTCTGGCGAGTGCACTTTCTCTGAATCCTCTTATATGGCTGCTCCTTTTTTGTAGTCAGTCTAGGGAAACTTCATGTGGCCCAAAGGCCTTGAGGTGGCTCGAAGGCCTTAAAGGTGACCCAAAATCCCTAAAGACCTGAAGGCCTTGGTGGCCGGAAAGCCTTAAGGACTCCAAGCCCAAACCGGTGGCCCAAGGTGAATAGTTCCAGCTACTATTGTACCGATCAGTACCTGCTAAAGTAACTACTACAGTGTCTGCTACAGTTCCCGTATAGTGTACAGTTCTTGTACAGTCTCGTACAGTGTACAGTACTACTACAGTGCCTACTACAATGCCCAGAAATATGCCTCTACCAAGTTTTGAACCTCGGTCTTGTGGATGCACTTAAGGATACCTTACCAACTAGGATGAGGTTCATGTTTATAACACACACAACCATATAATTTATTACAAAGAGTTCCTTAGTGAGCAAGAGTGAATGAAACTTATTACATTGCATAAAAGACCAATTTAGCTTAATTCATTTATCATCCTACCTACTTCATCAGGTCTACATCATTCGTAAATCATTATTCTTGTATCGTGCGTGTTTCATGTGTCATCACTTATGTCATTCTATATATAGTTGGGGTTCATCCTGATAACTAATTTATAACAATATCACCATAAAGTTGCCCATAATTAGTCAAAATTCATCAAATGAAAAGGTCCTAAGTATTTTGGGATTATCAATATATATTAATCCCCCACTAGAACTATATTTTATAAAACAATATTCTATTATATTTTATATTATATCATATATTATAACATATTAAATAATATCCAAAAGTAATCGCAATTATCTTCTAATAAACATTTTTTAATCTAAAATTATCCTCACAACTTATAACATTAGATGTGATACCTTGTGAACACCCATCCTAAAAACTTTTAGATTAACTCAAAAAAAACCTTTAGAGAATCTCTTTGTCTCAAAATCACTCCACATTAATGTAAACATAGAGTGTGAATCCACAATCCATTATAGTATTGAAAAAAATATAAATCACTGAATCTATAAATTTATAATAAAATAGGACTTTAGAAATTAATTAATGTTACTCAATATATAAAGGGATCATGTGAAGTCTCCATCAAACACATGTATATCTATACCTATTTCATGTTGTTGTATCTGAATCTAGAAATCATTATCGTATATTTTATTTTTCTAATATATCAAATGACCATCAGAAAAGGTGTATGTCAATATCAAAAAACATATTCCTACATTTTTTCTCATCTATGTATAGAATACACTGATCATTGAATATCCAATGTTATATATCTTTATAGATGAAAACATCACATACCACACACCAATATAGATTAAAAAAATCATATTCACTCTTTATTTATGACCATATAGTCCCCAATCTACCTCAATCTTGGCCCAAATGTCATTATGGTCATACCAGAAGAAAAATACCATCTTGGTTAATCCATAACTGATAAAATGATCTGTTACATACCCAAACACCCCTAGGTTAAAAAATCCAATTTTGACTTCTATAAAAACAGTATCAAATTTTTAATTCTCTAATTATAGTTATCTCACCAATCACATGTTATGGGAACCTAATTATGATCAATGCACCCTTAGTATACCAAAGAAATTGTTAATGATAGATCATACAGTATAGTAAGTGGTTCATCCAGTACAAAAAATTACATTTTTTTCCATATGAAAATCATTAATATCCTGATATAATAATCCTACAAATATTAAACATAATATTTATTCATAACATAAAATACTTAATGAAAATTAGCAGTTATAGAAAAATTAATGTCATACATTGAGAGGATAATTATTATTTCAATTCAAAAAATATAAATCTAAATATACATTTATACAGACAATATAAAATAATGATAAATTGGAAATTTATTTTTAATATTATACATTTTATATTACTGATTTAATTTTAGAAATATTTAACCATGACCATTATAAGAACTGATCAGCTATAATTTATATACTGAAAATCAAAATCAAATTTTTTTATGTTCCTCTTTTATGGGTAGTTTTTAATTAGTATATATATATGTGATTATAAGTACACATCTATCTGACCATCTAATAAAACCATCCCACTAAAATATTTTTTGAGTAACATCTATGATAATAACATGTTTGAATAATGGTGAGATTTATGAATCATATTTATAATTTTCAACTTCTTGGACATATTCAAAATATTTAAATTCATAACATGAAATTTTATGATGTTAACTAATTCTTGACTCCCTAGAACTCTTTTTACATTCACCATCATTTTCCTAGGTGTTTTTTTCATCATAATTTATCCTTGAAAAATAATATAACTATATACATTAATATAAACAATAACACCCTAAAATCCATTAGGATAATGTGATAATCACATTTTATAGTAACTCGATGTAACTCTTATCTTTTTAATTTTCTGATATACACTAATGATCTATAGGATAACATGAGAAAACCACATTTTCTTACATTAATAATCATTTAGAGGAATTATATCCAAATTATCATTATAAAAAAACAAAACACTTTACATTCTATTATATCATATATCATAAACTCTTTAAAATATTTGCTGTAGAATCACAATAACCACATAGTAGTATAAAATTTTATTTCTTTTATTTTATCTTCTCTATACATATATATACATCTACAAGACTCTTAGAAAACATATTATTCATAGTATATATTCCTATTATATACAATCTATCTTGCGTTAAGAAGTAACTTTTATTTCATATTAGTTGTACTTCCTATCAAATAAATTATAGAATTGGTGTAACATAAAGATTTCTAAATTCATATAATTCTCTCATAAAATAACTATATTCATCAAAATGTTCTACTGGTGTTTGGTGGGAACATATTATAGTATAAAATAAAGAATATATAGATAAATAATTTATCATAGATAAAACGTTTTTAGCTAGGTATAATTTTAAAAACATGTTATAGATTCATATGAATTTTAAAGAACATATATAGAATTAATCATCATGTTTTTTCACTACTCTTTATTAACAGACCACTTCTATTATCATATATAAGATAATTGAGATAAATATTAGAATTCTTCACTCTTAGTTGTCTGATACTGATAAAGTAATTTTCATTCAATTATATGACGTAGAAACTATTTTATTCCACATTTATTGAATGATATAGTCACTATTAGTTAATACCTTTGGTTTTAACACTGTTATATTAAAAACCATTGTAAAGACATGCATTTTTTATCACATATCCTTCAAAATATATGAATAACTTTCAACAGTAATAATACATGACCTTGAAAATCCATGTGGTATTTTATACTCCTTAAGGTATAAAAAATTCTATGTCAGGGAATCATTACTCATTACCGGTATAAGGCCCCAGCCTTAAACCTAACTTAAAATTGAATTAAATGAATAATTCACATTGAGGATCTTTTCAGGTTTAGAGTTTTAGAGAATTATGACATAACTATTACATCTCAAAAGATTACAAAGTAGTCTCTTCTACTAAATTTCCATAAAATGGAAACTCTTAAAAAGAAACATGTCTAGTTTCATGTTTTAGGGAGCATGACTTTCCCTTGATCCCATCCTTGACCCTATTCCACGCTAAGTCCTGTGAAAAACATTTCAAAAACTTGGGATAAGCATAAAAACTCAGTAAGGGATACAGAAAGAATAAAAACTGTTAGTTTATCAAAACAAAAAGTATACCATGTATACATTATCAAGGTAATACTTTTCACCTTTATGAAGTAGTAAAAACTATTCACTGAATAAAATATCATTACTTAACTTTTTGTAACCAAAGAATTACCATAAATCCCATATAAAGAACACAGAACATATATAAAGGTAACTTGGGACATAAACATACTTAAGTGGAATAACCATACGGTCGACTCCCACACATATCACTTAATGGAATAGCCATACAGCCAATTTCCATACATACTTAATGGAATATCCATACGGCCGACTTCCATACCCAATGCATTGGAGGTTATAACGTAACCACCCGTCCTGGTATTCATGACACCACCCGTCATAATGTCCAAGTACCATTATTACAAATAAAATATGGAAAATATAAACATTTGAATAACAATATTTCATTTGCAATCACAATAAATAATTCCCAGATATTGAATTAATCAATCCATTTTCAAAAACCATTTAAAAGAGATTTTTGAATCAAAGTGTCCCATACCACTTTGAAGCTTTTAATGGAATTATAATTTTAAAACATTAATTTCTATATAAATAAATACTGAAAACCATTTTGAAAACATGTACATTAAAGATAAATATTTAGAATAATAAATCTTTAAAACATTTAAAATGATATTTTTGTTAAAGAGTTTTTAACAAAATGAGAGACTCTTGAATACAAATAACAGTGGAATAAAATTTAATCCGAACTTTATAATATCATGAGAATAAAAGGATTCATGATATAATACTCCAAAAGACATTATATACACCATATAAGAGTGAATTGGTGCATAACAACAATGAACCCTCAATAGAAATGTCAAATGTGATGAAATCCCTTATGAAGAAGGTATCCTTAAATTAAGGACAAATAAATCTCAAAAATATGTGTGAAAAATATAAATACACCCAATATAAGTGGATATTAAGTTTAAAACAATAAAAGGTCATTCACACATATTCAATGGATGACATATTCTATGACTACATGTTGAACCCAAAGAAATCGAAATTGGGTTAAAAATTTCCCTTGACAGCCTAACAGCATCACATCAAAATGAGTTTATGAGAGATAAAAAGTGTATCTCATCACTTGGAAATAATATTTACATCAATAAGGATATATGAGAACATATCCCAACATAACAATATGTATATTAAAAGACCCAACAAAAGAAGTCTTTTAAAAAAAAGGAGGGTGAAAGGTTCCCTTACCGACTTGGGTATCTTTCAAAACATACACCCCATGAAAGAAGGACAATAGATAATTTATGTAAATACTCATAAACTAAAGTATATTACACAAAGAGTAGAATAAAGGGCCGTACATACACCACTCAATGGAATTTGTGTCAAATGTAGCAAAAATCTCATGGGAATAAAAGTGAGATGAAAAATCCCTTAGGAAAAATCGGCAGCCTAACGACGCCACTCAAAACTTCCAAAATGGATTGATGAGAGGAAATAGGGTCTCTCATCATATGAAAATAATAAGTACAGTAGGAGTAATATAAATTAACATCCCAATCATAAGAAATATGCGCTTAAAAGGAATGACATAAAAGAGTGTACTTAAAAAGAAAGAGAGGTGTAGGATCCCTTACCTCGGGTCTGACATGACTCGATCGTTCTTTAATCTCCTGAATAATAAACTTGAGTTAATTTATACTTCCTTAAGAACCTTTTTCAAGTTCATTATTCCTTTTATATCACTTATTACCATGTCATAAACATTATGTAATCATTTAAGTTAATAATATTTGTTTTGCCGATATTTGGTTCTTAAGTCGAAAGTGGACTTCTTACAATTACATGTTGTTCGTGTGGCCAAATTTTTATTATATACAGAATTGTATTCATGATGTAGATATCATATATTTCATATATATCCAGTACATTCATGCATTTATAACATTACATAATCATTTAGAGGTACGAAATGAAATGCACCGTTCATGGAGACGGTAAGCCGTACGTACGCATGAACGCTACTTTCATTTCTATTTCGTATTTGATAGAATGGAATAATAATTATATAAAGGTATATTATAATTCCAGTATAATATCATATATAATATCATAGTTCCATCCTTTATACATCCCACATATGGTATTTAACGAATCAAATCACTTTGAGGGGGCGGTAGTCCGCACTCCCTTAAATGATGATATCGCGTATACCCATAATGGAAGCCATAAAGGTAAGACACAAATGAAAAATAAAGAAGCATAAGTAAAACATAAAAATATTATATATCATATATAAAAATAGTGACATCATAATGGCCACCTTTGAAGTTGTTAATGATTATTGAACAATCATCGTTTCAGGAGGCAGAATTTCGCCATCCACGGAAACCGTATGTTCTTTAACCATTTGATGTAGTTGTGTGAGAGTGTAGCTTAAGTAAATATTATAACAACATCCTAGTATATTTAATATACTTTTTTTGTTACAAATTAAGTAAATAAAAAGAGTTTAGGGGGTTGGAGAAGCAAAATAAAACAAATGAACATGAGAGAATGAATTACCTTTAAAAGTGTAACTCCTTTTGATTTGAGCCTAAAGGATTCCTTTGAAAGGATTCTGCCCAAAGGGAATCCACTAGGATGAGGAGAGGGATGTGGAGAGAGTAATTGGGCAGGGGTTGGCTGAGCCAAAGGCTTGAGGAGTGTGTGTAAGGTTGTAGAGGTGGGGGCCTTTTATAAGAGGAGAGGAGGGGAACTTTTGGAAAGTAAAGAAATATTACTTTATTTGAAAATGTGTTTCGGTTTTAAAAGGTCCCACATTGATATAATTCGTGGATAAGGTGATAAGGGTCCTAAATCCACCCATCCAATAAGTTTTGTACATCTGTAGTTCATAGATTTTACATTATCTTTCCATTTTATTTAAACCGTCAAATAAGGATGTCATCGCTGCATCATTATTATGTCATAAACAATTTAATTTATTTAATGTCTAAAAATTATAAAAAAAAATACTATGATGTATGAAATTTTTTTATCTTTCCAATGACTATTTATAATCAAAAATATTATAATTATATCCCTATGTAAAAATTGTCTTTGTAAAACATATTATGTTTGTGTCATTTTTACTTTTACATTAAATAAAAAGTTATTTATGTCATTTTTCAACCAAAGTGTCTCCATGGGGTCCCCATGTTAACTCATGGCTTGTCTTGGTCGGCCCTGATACAACCAATAAGGTTGGGACATTTCATATTATTAAAGCATTATTTTTACCTTAAACTACACTAATTACCACTAATCGCGATTAAGAACTTAATAAGTTACTATTCACCAAAAATTATTATAATCTCATTGAACCACATTTTACTTCTTAATGATAACCATGTATGTTGGATTTTTGAAATTCAAAACACAATGATGGCAAAATTTCATTTAAACGGAAAATCAGTCTTTATAAGTACCACTTAGTGGTTTCACTATTCATCAAAAATTGAAGTTTTTCAGAAAATTACCAAAAATTCACCCTAAGCTATATTTGATATTACGAATTCAAAAATTAATTCTATTTTACAAAATTAAAAACATATAAGTCACATTAATTAATTTAATAATTTATTCCCGCTGTCAGAGCAAATAGCGTGTTTTTATGAAATAATAAGTATCAAAAGATTGACACTGGTTTAAGACTGATTTCAAAGTGAAATTAATTCCAACGACCACTATTGGATTTAATGGTAAAAATATATTCTAATTTCACTTTAAAACCAATTCAAAATATAATCTAATCATATAAATAAATTATATTAAAAAGAGGTTTTGAATTAAAATACAACATTTTACACTATTCATTAAAAAAATGAACTTTATCGGAAAGATACCAAAAATTTACACAAAGTAAATTTTGATATCCCGATTCTTAATAAGAGTTTTATTTGGTCCAAAAAATTTTTTAAGAGTGAACAAAACAATATTTAATGATGGTTCAACATCAAAAGGTGATAAGTGAACCTTTAGTGAAAACTAGGGCATATACGCCTAAAATTGAATTCTTTCCGTATTTTAAGCCTCTAACCTCTATTGGATAAATGTAAAAACATTTAAAAACATATATAATCATATTTTAGTTATTTCTATCCATTCCCCCCAATACAACGGCTACATGTTAACTACCATTTAAAATAATATTATTTTATTATTAGAGTGCAACGTAAGATTCCCAAGAAACTCGTTGTTGCGTGTTGGGTACGCCATCGAGCATAGCGTCCCCTTTAAAGTCATATAAATATTTTATTCAAAAATATGGATAAATATGAAAATGTCATATTCTTTATTTACCTGGGGTGTTATAACCGGTAATCATAGAGATTAAATAAACTTCATTGGTTACTTGGATAAACATCATTGGACTCACCAACTACCATTTCTTCTTCCTATTTGATGTTTTACACGCATGTGCAATCAATATTGCACTAGAACCTATATATAATATTCCCAATTATTAATTCTTGATTTTTTGAGAACATAGTTTATATATTTCACAATATAATTCACATTGTTAAATCATATCCATATATAATAATATCATTAATTTATTTAACCAAAAAGTCCTTATAAGAAATCATCAGTCTATCCAGGTCATCAGTATATCTAATCATATTTAATGTGTAAGTGGGAAATACAATACCATTGGTCAATTTGAATTTACTACCTTATAATCCTTAAGGGAATCATTATATACTTCTCATTATAAATCTGATCCACCTATTGTTCAACTTCAAAACATGGTTACATGGGAAGATGTTACTCTGACACATAAAATATCTTTTTACAGTTAAGATCATTTCTTAAGTTACCATGTTTATTTTTATTTACATTAATCTTGACCTTCCTATATATTAACCTTAAAGGAATATTTTTTGATGATGATGCTATTATCTATAATATAAGAGTTTATCAGATAACTACCACAATTTTTAACAACATAATCAATAATATAATTAAATATCCTCCCACTAAAATGTTGACCCCTTCTAAATTCATCATATTTATTTGTATGAAAATATTATTATTTAATCATGAATTAAACTAGTTATGCATTTGGATTACCCATGACTATATCCAGTAGATAATAATTCTATATCACATCATAAATGATTCTTAGGATATCAAGTAGATAACTCCATGTCAAATATAAACAATGGATAAACCCAACATAATTCCTCCAGTATCCTTCCATGAGTATACTATAAATTTATGACCCAACAAAAACATTATCAATAAATAACCTAATTTTTTAGGTCACCTAATTACATGATTTCCTTTCTTAAGATAATCTTTCAACACCAATATTTTTCAAGAAATTACATAGTTGGATGAAAATTGTATTAGAAAGTGTTACATATTAAGTAATCCCACACATGGTATTTTGTTGGGGATTTAATATCAATATATTATCATATATTATCCCCTTTTTTAATGAATGATTATATTGATTTAGTTTTGGAATCTAATTCTTTTCACTAAAACAATTGTTCAAACAATATTGTTATATAAATATTCACACAACCATTAATTTAAGAGTGTCACCCAATATTAAAATCCAAACATATCTACATGCTTTTTAATGAATTTTATTTATAAGGTATTTGAACTCTTTATATATTGTATTAGTTCTATTTAGAAGTGATAATCTCCCGATGAGAAAGCCCACAGTGGCAGATAGCAAACAATACATGTTTCAAGAAAATTCATAAGCCTCTACAAGCCAGAACGACAACACCTTTAATAAAATAACTTCAAATACAAACATAATTCATGTTATAAGGAAATTAAGTCTTATACTGATTTTATTATCATGTAATAAAGTGATTAATTTTTTTATGAAGTGCTTTAGCATTTTTGACCTAATTCTTCCTCGTATTCATAATATAAAAAATTTATAACTATGAATGAAGTGGGTAATAACCTTAATGAGAATACTAAATAATTAAACACAAAATAATAAAATTTTAAAAATTAATTAAATGAATCTTAATCATAAAAACTTTATAATTTTTTCTCTTATCATTATAAGCATTAAATAATTTAAAATTTAAACTCTCTATATTAACAACATTGAAGTTTCATAATATAATTATATTTTTTAAAATATGATATTTATTAAAACATTAAAATTCGTTGAATCCATTATGTAAAACATAATAATCTAAATTAAAATAATAATTATTTAATCCTTTTAATAAATCAATAATCAAAACATTATCAATGGGGTCAATATAATTTCCAAATAAGGATCTTTTTGTTTAATAATTTTATATTAATAAATAAAAATGATTCTTCTTTTTTTTAGTATAAAAATATTTGTATATTAAGTTGTTATTTAATTTATAAAAACCTTAAAAATTACTCCTTATGATTCAAAAATATATTTTTTCATAAAATTCACAATGAATTCTATTTGAATTTGTTAAATGGGTTTTTAAATATTATATTGTTATATGAAGCTATATTTATTAATAAATACTTTAGCGCCATTTTTTTATTTGAAAACAATTTATAATTAAAGAATTTATAAACCTCTTATAAATTAATAATTATCCCAAAATACAATTTTTAATAATATAAGAAAATAGAAAAAATAAATAAATTTATTTACAATTAAATATAATGAAAAATAATGTATTTCTTCTTTATTATTTATAATTGGCCTAATATCACCGGATAAGTCTAATAAGTCTATGTATTCTTCACTATTTATCAAATTATGTGACATATTTTCATTTCAAGAAATAAAATAAAAGTACATCATATGGTTTTTCATATATTGTACTCAACGATTGATCATATATACCACAAAATTTGATATATCTCACTTTCAATGTTTTTCATTGATTCTTATACTAATATATACACCATTTAATTTTTACTATATAATAATCTGTTTTTCATATAATGTGTAGAAAATAATATATTATAATTTTTTTGGTGTCATATTATATGACTAGAAAAAAATACATTGGATTCATTTATGTCTCAACATAGGATATTGAATTTTTTATGCAACGATATATATATTTAGAAAACTATTATAACATATTGTACATTATGATTGAAATATGGAATGCAATATTATTATGTTTTTTTCATTTTATACAAATTTTTTTATATATATGACCATGGGTAGATCTTATTGTATCACATAGATATTTAGTTTTAAAAAAATAACCTTTTTAATTAATGTACCACATGAAATACCAAGCTTAAAAATATAATATATTATTGAAAAATTATTGTATAAACATTTTTCTTATAACATAGTCATTGGATTGGTAGTTATGAATATGAGTAATTGCATTATGATATATATATATATAGAAAGGATTTCAAAATAATAATTTATTAATTAATTATTTAAAAATGAGTAATCAATTTCGAATGATAATAACAAAATCACATAATTTTAAGAACAATTTCTGTTTTCAATGTGCATTTACCAATAAAAGTAGGTTTTCTTTATATTTTATATATTTCTATTAAAAAATAAATTAATATAATTTTTAAAATTAAATTTATTAAAATAAAGTCCTTAATGAAATGAAATAGATTAATAATCACCACTACATTCATAATAAATTTTTTTATAAGTGAAGTTAAAATCATTGATGGTAAAAAGTGAAATTTTCAATAAAAGGGTAAAATTTAATTTTATTATAAAAAATTTAAATCAATCACTCTAGATTAATGATTTTAATCATATTTATTTATATTATATTTAATATAATTAATATACAGTCAAATAATTGTTTTTACAAGGAAATATATTAAAATAAATTAATTTTATTCTTTGAAAATACATTTTAACAGTTTTTGTATGATATTTTTGCAGATATTAGAATAATTTTCATCAAAGTTTAGTAATTTCATTTGATAAGATTTTATTAATTTATTTTTTCATCTTATATAAATCTTCAATGGTTAAATGTTTACGATTCTTAAGAAAATCATGATTTTTGTGGATTGTGAAAAAAGTAATTATTTTTATAAACACAATCATTACTTTTAAAGTATTTAAAAATGAGTATCTCTATTTTAGATAATTTTTAAATTAAATATAGGCTCATTTTACTAATCAAACAATTAATTCAATATTAATTAATATTATACATGATTTTTGTATAAATTCATTTTTAGTCCTAAACACATACTAAAAAACTATTTCATGATTTTTCTTGCACAAATATATCAAAATTAATGTTTAAGAATAGTATAAGATACTTTTATAAAAAAAATTACTAAATAAATTAAAATAGTATAATTATTTAGGTATACCCCTTTTATTTTTTTCAAAAAAAATAATTTACCTTCAGAAAATGGTGTCATTACGGTAATTTGTAAAATGTGATAATTAAGGTTAAAATAATGAGATTTGATTGTTAAATATTATATTAAAATAGTTTAATGAGTATTTAATGACCTATACATCATCATTATTTAATTTTAATATATTTTGGATCCACGTGACATGATTCTGACTTACCTTTTTATATTAATAAAATTATATTTTAAAAAATGTCACTTTCTCTCATTTAATATCTTATATATGTTTCCTTGGTATGGATAATATTAAAAATAAATTATAAATGTAAATTTATTAATAGAATTATGTTAATAAAATATTCATGTTTCTAAATTGATATATTTTTTAAAAATTAAACAATTATATAAAATGTTAATGCCGCATTGACATGGTGTTTATAAAAACAGGATAAAATCATGTAAATCATTATAACAGTATTCAACGAAATATTTTATTTAATTAATTATTGTATTATATTAAATTTATACATAATTATGAAGAATAATTTATAACTTATGTTCTTTAATTAAAATCATATTTTTTTCTTTAAATGATTAAAGTAAAAGTTTGTGAATAGTCTTGAAAATGATATTACATGTTATTTAATGTTTAAAAAACTGTTCTTAAATAATTATAAAATCATAAAAATACAATTTTAAATCATTTTAATGGGAAATTTTATATAAAATAATAAATTTACTTTGTTTATTCAACATTAAATTTTCAAAATTACATTCATGACCGTTAAATATTGAATTTTATTGAAAATGGTAATGATTTATTTCTTAAAAAAGGACTCACCTTAACCTTATTAAAACACTACAAAAGATCAGTATTCTGTAAAAACAATATTTCAATTTAATTCTAAAAACGTCCATTATCATCCCCATAATCCCAATTAATGACCATAACTTCTATTTCAATGTCCTTTAGCTTAATCAAAAGGATGATATCAAAAATGAGGTACAAGTCTTAACATATTTCATTTAGGTTTGTTTATTCTTCTACCTCCTACAAATATATCATAATCATACCAATATAATAATATGTGTCTCTCTAATATAATTCTATTTTATTATTTTTATGGTAAAATCATTTTCTATTACCTTTTTTATTCTATAAGAAATGAGAACATCGCCCGAGAAAACATTTATACTACCTACTCTAGGAAGTGATCTGTTTTCCTTTTCATCACCACATAAAAATGACAGTTATTAATATGGATTATAAAAGTATATATAATATATTATTTTTAATATTTTAAGAATGTATAAATATAATTTATTACCCATATTCTAACACTTTCATTTATTATAAAATGATGACATTGATCGTGCATATCTGTGGACTACTACCTTTATAAACTAATGTGTTTTTTCATTACATTCATATAAGGATTCTCATAATTATGGATTTAATTAATAAATATGGTATTTATAATAGTAATATTATTTATAAATTTTAATAAATTACATAATATATTTATTTTTCATCCATTATAAAAATGAAAATTTCATTCATGTATACCGACAAACAACATCTTCATGAAACTATGTGATTAAATTTTCCTTAACACTTTATATGGATAGTTCCTGGAGATTATATAATGTATAAATATAAAAAATATAAAAATTTTAAGATTACAGAGATAATAGCACTATGACCCCTTTGAACATGGTTAATGAACGAATTTTATTTTTGTTATTTTGAAATAAACAACATTAAAATATCTAACCTAAAATTAACTAAAGTATTTACTAAATTAAACATGGTAATAAATAAATTAAAAATAATAATAATAAGGGAATTGACCAGAAAAATGTTCTTATGAAATTATAAAATTTCTATAATTTTATTATTCTGCAATGTAAAAAATTGTACATAAGAAATTAGGTGATGAAACAACTGATTCAATATAAAACCCTATTTAAAATGTTTTATCATTTTATTTCCAACAATTTTTCAACCATATCTAATTATATTAAAAAATAATAATGTCATTAGTATAATTTTTTGGTTTTAATTTTTTTTTAATTTTTTGTTTATATTTCTTATAGTGGGTTAAGAATTTTTTTTCTAACATCTTATATATGGATGGTTTTTCTTAAAAAATAGTGAAAGGAATATTTTAACATATGAAGAATGAATGGAATTTCCCACCAAAATACCCATTAATATATATTAATATTAATCTAAAAAATTCATGTATTTTAAACTAATAACATATTTCCAATTATTGTAGTAGCCCCTTCTTTTTATAGTTTTCAAAGGGAAAAAATTCATCCTTATTTTTACATAAATCCGGAAAGTGATTTTTTATATGGGTTAAAAACAATATATTAAAAGATTTTATAATATAAATGACATATTCTATGTGTTTTAAATATTTCATGGTCTGTGTATATTTTTCCAGATAAAGATTGGCCCAATATATCTCTAAAATGCATTGGGTGATGTAGATATGGTTAACTGTTTATGAGTTACTCCAACAAAGATAATGAAGTTTAACATTTGTATGTTACTCTAATAAAGTGGATTAATTTATCTATTTATTAGTTAATCCAATTATGTAGAAGGATTTAACAATTTATAATTTATTCTTATGAAGTAATTTAATTTTACTATTTAGGTCATTCAATTATAAGATTTATTGTAAAAGTGTTATGGAGATAATTTACCAAGGTGCCTACATTATTTTCTATACTTGAAAATGGGTTTACCTGGAACAATTTTTTCAAAAGTTAAATCATGGGATTACAATTTAAAGTAATTATTATGATTTTTTGAAGGTGAAATGTTTTTTTTCAATTTATATTTTTTATGTTTTTCTATAAAACCTAATGAAAACTCATTTTTCCATTATTCTTTCCACAGGAAGATTTATGAAAAAAATGGAAATAAAGTTGGTTTCATGATTGAGTAAATTAATATTTTAAATTAACATATCTTATTTAAATAGGAAAACAACCATATGGGTTTTCATGTATTTTGAAATGGGTTATCAATTTTTCTTTATTTTTATATCCCATACATAGAATTATTTTTTAATTCCATAACATTAATTGTTTTTTACAATTCTTAAGGATGTGTAAGGATTATAGAGAGGTTAATTGTGAAAAATAATTAATGATTAAAAAATTCCACAAATTAAATATGAGTGTTAACCTAAGAAAATTTTTATATAGAAAAAATGTACATTATATTGAACATTCCACAATGTTATCTAATGGTTTTAATAATTCTATAAAAACTAAACCTAAAGGATCGTAGATTTCTTAGAAAGGGAATCACATGTTATAAAAAATGGATTTTATGTTCGATTATTATATAGGGTGTTATAGATTTTATCAAATCAATGGTTTAGATAACATTATAAGTTTCTCTATTATTCTATTAGAATCATTAAAAAAAATTATAGACCATCATGGGTTACATTGAAGGTTTTGGAATATACATTAAAAGTATTCCATAAAATCAAAGGAAAATATGTTGTAGAGAATTATAGTTATTTTTTAATCAATCAAAATAGTTGAATATAATATGACTTGGTTAAGGATATATTAATAATTTTCATCCAAATAATATGGTTTATTATGATATAATTTTGTATACTCACACCAACTATTTTGGGTTTTATTTAATAGATGGTACTAACTTGAACAATGCTCACAATTGATACGAAAGTAATTGACATGGTTATCTGAACGATCAACCAAATGGGATAGGATATGCATTGAAAATTATTATGGTAATTCTTAACTTTAAACAAGGTGAGTTTCTTAGTTAACAAAATTATAAAAAAATTGGAGCTTCATGGAATTTTATATGAAAAATAGCATATATGATGGAAATTTAAACTTCTTCCATGTCAATGATTTGAAAATAAAAACCCTACAGAATTTCCAAATGGAATAATGTATTATTTAATGTGTTGATTGAAAGGGAATATAGAAATTCATTTCTAAGGAAAAATGAAGATCTCCATAGGAATAATCGAGGGTAACAATATTATTCCAAATATATCAATTAATTATTTGAAATGTAAGGAGTATGATCATTATGAAAATGGTTGAACTTGGTGTATTTATCATGAATAAGATCAAAATTTCATATGAATAAAGTTTTAGTAAAATCACATGAAAATTATGAATTTGGAAATGTATTATGAATATTATGAATTATTTATTTTCTTATTTTTAATTTATCTAAAAAAGTGTGATTGAGATTTATGAATCATAGGACATGATCCATATTTTTTATTATAGGAACAAAATATTAAGTAATAATGGGAAATGTATCATAAATATTATCAGGGGAGTTAAAGTGTTTTTGTGTTTTCATATATTGTAACATCCTTCTCATTCTTTTATCAATTGACTACTCCTTAGTGTAATATTTTGGTTCATTGAGGAGTTGGATGAGGAACTGAAGCCATTTAGGGTTGTTTAAACCTTGACCTATATCTTGTCAATCTTCGAGTGGTCTACTATATTTCAATTGAGGGAAACCATTGAACTATTTTGTTCAAATAGGTTTATTGAATTTTTTCTATAAACACCAAATAGCCAGTGGGGACCACCTTATATCCGGTGGTGTCATTAAAAAAGGATTAGCATCAAGGAATAATTTTATAGGAACCATAAACTCTTATTCTATATTCTCTATTCAAATTCAAACGGAACTCATCCCACATGATCCTTGGGATTTTCGTGGGTGATTTTAGCTGCATTGAATGCATATCATGGAAAATTAAAGTGTCATTTTAAATTATGTTCCTTTTCTTGTACGTATTTCTCTTCTTAGTCTTCTATATCCTTTATTTTTTTGATCTATTCATCCTAGATTCTACATAATAATTTGGAATTATTGGACCTCTATATGTTTATTTAGAATTTTTATTCAAGTGTATTATCTCTCATCTTTTTTGATCTATCTTCTTTTATTCAAAGATCCCAATTAGTGGTAGCTCATCTTAGATTCATTATAATTTAATATCAATTACTACATGTAGGTGTTTTTATCCATTCCTTTTATCTTATGAATCAATGTTTCTTGATAATTAATAGAAATATATTTCTTCTTATTAATATATGTTATATATTGGTAAATGTTGAATTACATCAACTAAGTGTCTTTAATCCCCTTAATTTTTATATGAATCGGACCTGAATAGAAGTTTATTTTCATATTTATTCTTCTTATTATTTAATAATTTTATAGTTCCTTTTTTTATTTCTTTTCAAATTTATTTTTAAAGGCTACAATGGGGAATGTGATGCCTTGGTCCATGTTTGTATTTCAATGGTCAAATTAATTGACATTACTGAAATGGTTCAATTTATTTAATGGTTACCATATAGTTTTGAATGATTTTATTGACGAAATGAGCATGAATTTATTAAAATTATTTTCTATTTTTTTTATAAATCAGGGTTCTTGGTAGATTTTAAATGAGTGATTTTTTCATATATAAAAGTGTGTAGATCCATTTTTTGAAATGACATCAAACCTTTTTAATTGTGAATCATTATTTTGAATTCATTAATGCTATCTTGACTGTAATAATTTATTTAATGGTAATATATCATTTTGAAGATGATTTTTTAATGGTGGAGTATGTTATTAAAATTTAGAATGTTGATTTTAAATAAAGGTTTTGATTTTAAATGGAGGAATATTTATATCCCGGTTGGAAAATATTTATGATCCACTATTATTATAATTCCTTTAGTTGATATGATTGATTATTATGTCACCCATTGATGGGTGTTCAAAAAATGATTATTCAACATAAGGATGATGGGGGTAGGAATGATATGTGAACTAATATTGAGATGAAATAATGAGTGCATGAGCCCATGTTTATATTGATGAGGATCCCCTTTATGATCAATGAAACATGATTTTCTAAAAAAACTCCTTAAACTAGTCTTGGGAGGAAAGGTAGTAAGATATGATGATCTAGAATATTGATTCTATAGTGGACTGACACACAAACTACAAGATATGTAGATAATATTAAAGGTCCATGATATAGGCATGTATCTATCAAAGTGGGTATACATGGACTAGGATATCTTAAGACCCATTTAGACATTATATAAGCGCAATGAAAAGTCATGAATTTATTATTACAAAGACTATAATGAAATCTATAATTTATCTTGGTCAAACCCATAACATTATCATATATGTAATTTGATATTTGTTAGAAGTCATTTTCACTACAAGGAACTAGAGTTTCCTTACTTAATTGATTACCTTTCATGCTCAATAAATTTGTTAATAAGATTTACCCTTATTTTATTTTACTAATTCATGGATAACTGATCAACATACATTGAATTCCCATATTTTTATAATATACCTTTCCATTGATTTTGAAATATTTTTTATGTTTTTCAGGAAAAAGATTTCTTTATAGATGAAATAATGGAATTATATCAAATTTGGTTTGTAAACTTAGTTTTATATATTTAATATTCCCAATTAAACACATCATCCTTATAACCTATATTTTAATGATTTATTAAGAATTTTCCAAAATGTAAATCCTTATTATCACCATGTTGTTTAATCTTTTATAATATTTTTAATAACTTATGAATTAACTGCACATGATATTTTTGGAAATCTTAATGGGTTTCATTATATGACACCCTACATGTATAATTTTTTTTACCATCATTACATTTCTATAATAACTTTTCATGTTCTATTAGCCTTATTTTTATGAGTTAATTCATGGTTGTTTAGGGGAGTGTGACTTAGTGAATGGTGTGTGGTCATGGACTACCAGGATATGGGTTGTGGTAGTTTTGTTTCTACATTTTGATCTTAGATGTTTATGTATCGTCTCCATGTATCCCAATATGGTTGTTTTTTACTATTTATATTATGATATTTTTAAACATTAACATTTATTATTTTTTTGTTTTTATTCATAAAAATCATTAACAAAGTTATTTTCGTGATTCCTATAAAATTTTCTTCAATCCATGGTGATTGGGAATTCTATCTTTGCCAGTGGCGATCTCCTCAAATATCGATTCACGTATTAATCTTGTATGGTTCGTTTCATCTGGTGTCAAAGAAGGATTGTTTCTAAAAGTTTTTTTATCTTAAATCTTCAAGTTAATTATTTATGGTCATTCATTTTATAAAGGATATTGAGAAAATGATGGGACTCAAAAGGTGTTTTATGAATTTGGGTTCCTGATCATCACCCTTAACGACAGGATCAGATTCAGCTGATGAAGTGTGGAGTTGAGTCTTTCTTTTGAGTTATTTTTTTTCCTAATTTTGATGATATTATATTCTTGATGACAATATCATTGATTTTGTTGAAATATTATGATTTTTTTGTTATAATATATGGGTGATAATTGCTATATAGTTCCTTTGTGTCCTTCTATACATTGATGAATCAATTTGGTTGGTCTTAAATTCAATAAAAAAATGATGTGTGGTTGGTGCATGGATTCACATTCCATTTAAAAAGTCCATTAATAGTTCCACGTTAACCCTAAAAATTAATTGTTTTTCATTTAAATCAAAATTTTATTCACTTTTTTGTTTTTTGAATATATGTTTCAATTTTTTTTGAATGGATGAAAATGGGTGTAGATTTTTCATTCTCTTTTACTTTATTTAGTTTAATCCCCATTTTGATGATTCTAATTCCTCGGAAAACAATTTTTTAAATTCAAAATTGGTTCAATTTTATTTTAATGAAATATTCTTTCGATTACCAAAATGCTTACTTTATGAAATTTTTATTTTATAAAAATTAATTTCAAAACACTATTATAATATGTCACAAAGGACTATTTTAAAATGAAATTTGGGATTTAGAAATGATTTCAAAAAATCGAAATGTTTTTGGCATTGGAATTTAAACTTAATTTTTTTAAACCATAATCGTTTTTCAATGATCTAGTAAAATAAGTTTTTAAATTCTGATGGATTTTTAAACAAGTCTCATTTTGAAAGAAATGGGAAATGTTTTATAAATAGATAAATCCTGTTACTTTTTTTAATTTTTTTTGAATGGATGAAAATGGGTGTGGATTTTTCATTCTCTTTTACTTGATTTAGTTTAATCCCCATTGTGATGATTCTAATTCCCCGGAAAACAATTTTTTAAATTTAAAACTGGTTCAATTTTATTTGAATGAAATATTCTTTCAATTACCAAAATTCTTACTTTATGAAATTTTTATTTTATAAAAATTATTTTCAAAACACTATTTTAAAATGTTACAAAGGAATATTTTAAAATGAAATTTGGGATTTAGAAATGATTTCAAAAAATGGAAATGTTTTTGGCATTGGAATTTAGGCTTAATGTTTTGAAACCATAAACGTTTTTCAGTGATCTAGTGAAAGAATTTTTTAAATTCTGATGGATTTTTAAAGAAGTATCATTTTGAAAGCAACGTGAAATGTTTTATAAATAGATAAATCCTGTTACTTTTTTTTAATTTTTTTTAAAAATGTTTCTTGGTAAATCATGTGAAAGCATCAATTGTATTTTTTTTATTGTGTTTTTAGTTGAACATTAGTTGATGAGACAATGTTTAATTATGTCTAGAAATGTCTCCTAGATGTTTTTCAAAGAATGATAGAAATTCTTTCCATCAGTATGGTCTGTAAATTATCCCTTTATGTTTATAAATAGTGGTATTTCATGTTGAAGACACTATAAAGATTCTAAATTGAGTGGAAAATCTAGAGCCTCTCCATGATTTTCACCCCATCTATCTTTTCATAGATCATTTACCACCTTCTTATAGAGGTTATAAGGGTATTTAATAACATAAGTATCTTGAATAATTTGAAGGACACTTCTATTATCTCAACCCTCCTGATGTATTGAATGGAATATCTATTAACTCATTGTCTGGGAGACATGGACAAGAGTTGTTGGAATCTGTGGTCCCCCCATTCATGAAATTATATATTTTAAGTTATCTACATTATTCATCATTTAGTGGGACAATCATAAGGCTGTGAAGGAGGATAATGTTTATGAGATCTTGGGTTTTAGTGAAAGTGAGTGATTATTTGAGTAGTTTTATAACATATTCAAATGTTTTTATGTCTTTAATTTATATTATTAGTGATTACTATATAAAATATCCATATTATAATCGATTACTTCATTAAGACTTTTGAGATTCTATGTCATTATCCTTTGTGAACACTTATCTAAAGGTGTATGAAATCGCCTTATTAGTTAAAATGGATCTACTGAAATAACAAGTAGTGTTTTCCATCACATTAATGGTTAAATTAGATTAACATGTAACATTTTTTTTATCATGTATATTAGTGTATTAGTGATAGTATTCTTACAAAAATAAGTGGCTTCCTGGGTACTTCCAGTGTGGAGCACCTTGTCACTCAAAGAGGTAATGTTTTAAAGAACAATGATTTTTTATTACTGTACCCTTTTGGGTCAACCTAAGAGATATTTTATGTTGGGATAAAATAAGAGGAATATTTTATTTGGGATCTTCAACTCCACATTATGTGGTAGTTAGATGTTACACATATATAATTCTCCAGAAATAGTACATGATGTTAATATTTCCATGTAATGGATGGTTTGCTAGTGGTAGTTGATATCAGAATTATTTATTGGTATTTATATCAGATTGAAGAACATTTTTTCCTTTTTATAGCCTATTGGTTTGTGGTGATATTTTTCACTGGTGATCTCTTAGGTAATTCTTTGGGATCATTTTTAATGTTCACATTAGGGACTTGGTTTTGTCTCCCTATGATATCATTATTTCTATTTTTAGATGTTCTCTCTTGAAATCAATCTCATGTTATGGATCTCTAGACATTATAGGTTATTTAATCTTCAAATTAATTCTATTTCCATTTATGTGTAGCTTAATATGATGGGTGATGGATACCATATGGGATGTTTATTTTTTACTAGTATCCTTTCATTTTTAAACTTTTGGTCAGATCTCAATCATGATGTATTAGAAGATATTCCCACTTGGTAGATTATTTACACTATTTTTTATTGAATTGGTTGGTTGTGATCTTTCTGATTGGACTTGGCTCGGACTTGGGGGAGTACATAGGTAAGTAGGATTATTGATTTGTTAACAGACTAAGAATCTGGAGGTGCTAGTGTTTTGAAGGCCTCGTCGAGGGGTGATGCTCTATGATGGAAATCCAAGGATACTATCCCATATTATCCCATGATAGAAAACCTTGTATTATTTTCCAATTAATTGTGGATAGTTTGATCATTGATAGACCTTGAGGATGTTGATTCTTATGAATAATGGTGATATTTTGGTTTTGTCTTTTATTTGTGGTTTTGATTTGTGATCCTGATGCTTCATCCTTGAGATTGGTTGTAGTATCTTCTTAGAATTAAGGGTAGTGTACATGGATGATGTCCTCTATATGTTCCATAATTTTTAGAATATTTAAATAGTTGGGATGCCTATTTTATGTTTTAATTTTTCTATAATTTTGGTGTTTTTGTTGTTTTATTTGTAGATGTGTCAAAATATTTCATGAAATACTCAACGAGTTCTTTAGAATGTTTATCATTAGTTTTATTGGTGTTTTTGTTTGAAATATTTTCATTGGATGAGTCTTCCTATATTTCATGGACCATCAACCACATAGGTTGATTATGGAAGCTCTTTTGTTTGTTTTTTCTATCTTTTAGACTAGAATCCTTATATTGATTGAAAACCCTTGGGTGGGGATAATTTTAATAGTCTATTTTTAATCTCACTGATAGAACACGACTTGATGTCATTTTTAAGAGGATTGAGAGGTATAGAAATTATAAATAGACTTTGAGGCCACTCTGGATTTATGAATTTACCTTCTGAAGCATTATGTGGTCCACCTTATTTTTGTTGGGGATTATCAACTATTCGGTGGGCCGAGAAGTGGATATAACATCCTTATGTAGTCATAAACTAGTCTGTGTCAATCCAAGGTTGTAGAATTTCTATTGTGACCACCAGCTTGCTAGTGAGGTCAATATTCAAGTAGGTGGTGTTACTGAATGTTATTAATAATTGGGGTATCCTTATAAATATACCATAAACCCCATTTTTTTTCAATTTATCTTGTCCATAAAACCAATCTCGACAACACAATATTTTTTAGCCTCTCATTGATTTTATCTCTCTTAGAATCATATCTTTGGGGATTTAAGTGTCAATTATTATTTGATCCTCTTCTGGTATGTCATTATCTTCTTGTTTTTTAGTCTCCCAACTCTCTTGATACATTATACCATGGGGATATAGTATCTTGTGATTTTATGTAATTTGAATAGTAGATATGAAATATTGATTGAAGGATACCTTGTAAACTATTTAGAGATTCCTCTTTCATGATTTAGTTTTAACTTTCAGAGCTGACTCATCTAGGATTCATTACGATTTGATCTTAAAAATTACATATTTGTGTTTTTGTGGTTTTCCTTAATCTTGTTTTTAATGATATCATGAGATTTCATATATATGTAATTCTTCTTCATAATATATTTTATATGAAATTAAATCTTGAATTTCTACATGATCGATTGTTTTATCCAGTTCTATTTGATTTGAATGTGAAATGAATAATTTTTTTAAGAATTTGATTCCTCCCACTATGTTTTATTTAATAAATTCCATGATTGTTTTAATTTCCTTCCAAATATTGTTAAAATGGTTGTTTTGATGAATGTTAAAGTTTAGGCATGGTTTTTATTTCGAATGTGAAAGAAATTTAATTTAATAAAATGGGATGATTTCTTTATAATATTTCACATGGTTATGAATTATTTGATATGTAGAATAACCAAAATTCATTTTTAATGACTTTTTTATTTTCATAAATGGAAATTCATGATTGATTTTAAATAAGTGGTGGAAAATGTTATACACACATGTTTTGAAATAACATCAATCCTTTTTAATTATTAATCTTTACTTGGAATTACCTAGGATTTTCTTGAATGCAATTATTTTTTTAATGGATAATTTTGAATTTTTATGATTGTATAGAAAAGGAATAGGATATTATTACCATTTTGAAGGTTTATTTGCAATTAAGGTTTTGATTAGAAATTGTTGATTCTTGATGGCCTAGTTGGCACATTTTGATAAATCCATAATTTGATAATTCTTGAATGTGACATTATTTGTTCTTTTTTCCCATTAATGTGGGTTAAAATATTATTTTTCTCTATGAGGGAGTTAGGGGAGGAATTGAGATGTAAACTGAGAATGAGATAAAATAATTGGGGCATGAGATCGTACTGTTACTGATGATGATCTCATATGTGATACGTGTGATCTAATTTTATAACTCATATACATTGACTATTCATTGTAACTAGGGTATTTTAATTATATTTCCTAGATCTATACTTCTCTATAAGACACACACACCAGCTTGTGGATCTGTTGAGAGTGTGAAAGGTTCAGGCTATAAACATGTAGCTACGATAGATGGTTTTGGGGGACCTGGTTTTATTGAATCTCAATTGAAATGATGTAATCATGATTATGAGTCATGAATTATTTGTTATCTAGACTATGGTTGACTCACAATATCATCTTGGTCAAACCCATTCCATGTTCTTACATTTTCATGATATATAATAGAATTTTTTGTCACTATATGGCAGTACGGCTTCTTTGCTAATTGATTACCTTTCTAGATTTATTTACTTTTTAATAATATACACCTTGATTCAATCACACTGACTACTATTTATCTAATTAATATCTGTTTCATGACCATATAACTTGTTTTATTTGAAATTAGATTGTGAAATGGCTTTCATATTATTCATGAAAATGTTTGGGTTTTAAATGAAATAATGGATTGATTTGATATTTAGTTACCTAAAATATTTTCAAATGTTTAAAATATTATTTTCATATCATCCTTATTATAATATTATTTTTATGGATTCATTTTCCTTTTTCCCAAATGTAATGAATTGTACTATATTTATTGTCCTCCCTTTTTTATCTTTGGACTACCTTCGGATGTAAGTAATTAGAATCATTGATGGAATCGTACATGGATTTATTAACTGATTCACTTCTTATATTGTTTTGTGTTTGTAGCCTTAAAACTTATATAGTATGTACTCATGTTCCCTTCACCTTATTATTGTGGATTAATGCTTGGTCTTTCAGGGGTGGATGACCTGCGAAATGATAGGTGGTCCGAGACCACCAGGATATTGGTAGTGGTTGTTTTTTTATGCATTCCATTCTTTGATTTGAATGTATCATCTCCATATATCTAGATGTGGTTGTTTTGATTTATTTATCTTATTTTGTTTTGGTATTCTACGTTTTATTATTGTGATCTTTTATTGGTAATAACCATTCCCAATTTTTTTTACCTGATACCCAAATTCTTATCTTCACGCCATTGGGTTTCAGAACACCCTTTGGTCAAGGGAAGATCAATTCATATACCAATTCAGATTGTATTATAAGATGATTCATTTCATATAGAATTTAAAGAGATAACATATAGTGATATTTTATTTAATCATTGATAAATTTAAGGATTCTCAAATTAATAATATACATGATTTCTTTTTTTAGGGTTTTTGTGATGGAGTTTAATATTATTAAATATTTTTGAGGCATATTTTGGGTTTTAATACATTATTGTGGTATATATAACCCTTATGTATATCATGTAGTTTAATATATATGATATTTTGGAGGAATGTTATTAATTTAGGGATATAAAGTTAAACATTTGGGTTAATGTGATATTTTATGTTTATGTTATAATGGTTAATTAGTTATTTTTGGAGTGACTTCAGATAAAATATTGATGTTATAATTGAGTTGATGAAGATAAACATATTATTTCCTCAAATTATGTTCCTTAATCACTAGACATTTTGGTTTTTTAAAAAAGGATAGAAACATAAAGGAAAACATGCTAAGATTTTATGGATATTTATGTCTGTCGAATGTTATTTTTAGTAATTAAGGAATTAATAACTAATCATAGTTATATATCATTTTCAATATGATATTAATTGGTGGTAATAAACTGATAAAAACACGACTGATGGATTAAATTTTTGCTGGTAATCAATTATGTATATTTTCATGTATTCTCTATCTCTATGGTAAATGGAATCCCTAAACTCATGAAATATGAAGATAAATATATACAGTTTTTTCAGTCTAAAATCAAGTAATTCTTTTGGATACTCATCCACAAGTATATTTTGGAAATATTTATGTAACTTAGAAATTACTTATTATGATAAAAGAAACACCTAACTTGACTTACCATGTCACGATACCCTCTTTTTAGATATAACAAATTAATAATTATAAGGATTTAATTTCATTATGGAGTGGAAAATATAACACCCATTATTTTATTTTTAAAATAATTTTATGTTTGGTTTTATATACGACATGCATTACCATGAACAAAACCAACTCTGATACTCTTTTAAAATATTGTTATTTAAATATGACGGTTATAACCGAAACATTGGAATAGAGTGTTTGAGTAGGAGTAACAAAATCTTGAAATATATGTAGAAAATGATTTCTAATAAATATTTATTAAATTATTAACAATAAATCAGTACTGAATTTAAAATGGTAATAATTAAATCATATATGATTGTGATTAATTAATGTTTAAAATGGGAATTTTTCTGAAAAATAATATTTTATTTATATTTTGTATATTTTAGTTCAAATATAAATTTATCTTTTTTAGATTATTAAATTATTTTATAATTTTTTTAAATAAACTAAATGATTAACCATAATCCATGCATTGATTATAATTTTGTTAATAATAATGTTAAAATCATTTGATGGTAAAAAATATATTTTCATTAAGTTATAAATAAATGTGTAATGTATTGTTATCATAATAAATTAAATTAATCACTATAGATTAATGATTTTTGTGAATTTTTTTATAATTTATTCACTAAATTTAATTAAAAATCCCTTAATGGGGTTCACTAAGAAATGATATAGAATTAGTTCAGTTTTTTGCATTGAAAATATATTTTTTTCTAAAATTCAGTTTTATATGTTTTGTGCATGGATATTATAATTATTTTCCCAATATTTAAAAAATTATAGTTTATAAAACTAAATTTATTTTTTATATTCATAATACAAAATTTTTCTTCAGGTGAATTTTTTGGATTTTTGCTGAAAAGATTGGTTTTTTGTGATTAGTAAAAAATGATTTTCATAAAAAAGTAATTTATTTTTAGTTATTTATAAATTAAGATTATATTTTGGATTATTTTTAATTTTAATTTTTTAAAATTATAATAGAAAGTTAATTTTATTTTATATTAAAAAATATTATACATTATTTTGGTATAAATATTCTTTTAGGCTAAAAAACATGGTTTTCTAAAAACCCAAATTCTATTACATTATTAGAAAATAATTTAAAATTAAAATTTTCACTTAATGAAATATAATGTAATAGAATTTATTAAATATTTTGAGTTATTAGTGTCAAATTTGGAAATTAGGTCTATTTTATTTGTTTCATATTAATAATTTATCGACAAAAGAATGTTACCAACATGGTAATGGGTGAAACAGGTTAATTAAGTTTAAAACTATAAGATAATACAAAAAATATTATATTAAAATATTTGTATGAGTATTTATATAACACTCCCATATATATTTTCAATTATATCCATTTTGGATCCACATGACCTGATTATGAAATCCCTTTTCATATTAGTTTAATTCTATTTATAAAATTGTCACTTTCTCAAATTTGATATCTTAAATAAGTTTTCGTGGTGTGGTTTAGAGTAAATTTTCATTATTAATGAAAATATATACTTATAATGATTTTCAATAACTTTTAGTAACTTTTATATTTAAATTTTAGAATAATTATATAAACATATTACGTCGCGTTGAACTAGAATTTATAAAAGCTGGGGAAAAGTAAATTGAATGATTTTAAGAACCATAAAAGAAATATGTTTTGGATTAATCATAGTGTTCCATTAATTTTATAAATAATAATGATGTATTAGTGCTTATATATTTTATTCAATTATAATTAAATTATTTTTTTGATATTTTTAAG
The DNA here is from genome assembly GCA_963277665.1 of Viscum album. Lineage (NCBI taxonomy): Eukaryota > Viridiplantae > Streptophyta > Magnoliopsida > Santalales > Viscaceae > Viscum > Viscum album. The sequence continues at coordinate 1,209,701,811 of OY728121.1, forward strand.
GACAAATATAATTATTAGTCCTGAAAATGACTTTAAATGAAACTTAATGTTCGAAAATTATTTTTAATTTATTAAATAATAATAAAACACTATATTAACAATATTAGATGGTAAATATTGAATAAAATAAATAATATTTTATTTATTTTACCCATGAAATTTTAAAAATAAATTCATTACCAATAAATATTGAATAATTGTGAATATTTCAATGATTTTTCCTATAAAAGGGACTCACTTTAACCTTATAAAAACACGTCTCATAATTAGTTTTATTTAAATCATGTGACCAAATAAATATATTAAACTCCATTACTATTTCCCTAATAAAATTTCATGACCATAAACATGTCCTTAAAATTCCTTAAGCTCAATCGATAGGGGGATATCATAATAGGATATATATATATAAGTGTTAATAGATATATTTTGTGTTCATTTTTTAATGTTCAAGGCCGAAGAATCATTTTTATTGTTATAGATAAGACCTCTTTTTTCTGATTGGTAATATGGGGATGCATTACATAGCTCTTAGGTTCGGGGTATGAAATCCCAAATACAAGGACCAAAGCCAATTGTTTTTCCCCAAAGGGCCGTTCATTGAATAGTAATTCTATAACACATGAGATGCTACAGTACCCCACCTCTATAGTTATTCTAATATTCCTCCACCACTACAGTATCACCTCTACTACTTCCCTTTTCTTCTACCATTCCCCTGAAAAATTAATTCCCGCTCAGATTGGATCATAAGTCTTTCAGATGCCAAGAAGAAGCCTTTACCCCATGGGTACAGGCTCGTTGGCATTATTTTAGGATTATTTATTCTTCTAACTCATTGAAATATTTCATAACCATGTTGATAAAATAACATTATTATATCAAATATATTAAATTTTATAATTTTTAAGGGTAAAATCCTTTTCCATTTATATTTAAATCCTGTGTGAAATGAAAACAATTCCCATGCATACGTGTGGACTACCACCTCCAAAAAGTGATGTCTTTTATTTTCATCACTACATCACATGGAAGGTTATTATGATGCAGTTAATAAATAAATATTATATTTAAGAAACTATTATTATTATATAAATTAAATATATTACCTATTTCTAACCCTTTAATGTTTTCAAAAATGATAACATAACTCATATGTACATGTGGACTACAACCTCTATGAATTGGTGTGATTTGGTTTTCATTAATACATTATATTTATGGTCATAATGATTTATTTAGTGAATAAATATCATATTTATAAAATTAATAATATTATATAATGTCAATAATTTATCTATTATTTTTCTTTTTCATCCATTAGAAAAATGGAAACATCGTTCACACATATGTACAGACTACTATCTCCATGAAATGATTTTCATCATTTTTTATGAATATACTACATTTTTAGTTATAAATATGTTTTTAATTTATAAAAATAAAAATTATAACTTTTTAAAGATAATTTTTATTATGGAAGAATGAAACATTAACCATAGTCAGTCCACTAAATTTATTTTTGGTATAACTAACTATACAACCTCAATATATTAGACATAAATTTAACTGAATTATTAATAAAATTAAACATCATAATTAATGAAATAAATGGAAAATTATAATCTAATTATCATGAAAAAATTTAATAGGAATGTAAAAAATTAATACAATTTTATTATTTAAGAAATTAAAAAATGTGTGTGGAGAGTTATGAGATGTTGTATATGGTTTTCTTTAAAACGTTGTTTAAAAAAATTAATAATATTAATTATAATTCTGTTTACTCTATCAAAAAATTTCATAAAACGTTTTAAGAGTTTTATTTTCATAAAACAAATTCGTTAAATTTAATTTAATCTTTGGAATTCCATAAAGATGTTTTAAAAAGGTATCTTTTTATCTTTTTTTACACAGTTTAGTTTTCATAGAATGTGAAATGAGTCTTTTTTTAATATGAGAAGAATAAAATAACCAACAATGAGGACAATTATTAATTAAAAATGTTACGAAATATGTTTATTTGGATTTTCAATGAATATCCTATTTCCAATTGAACTGGGAATTTGATAATTTATGATTTTTAAAGGAAAAATAGGATTATTATCATTATTTTTTCATGAATCCTGAATATGATTCCTCATATGTGTAAAAAAAATATTTTCTGATACTTTTAATATAAATTTAATCATAAACTTGTTGAATATATGTTATGGTACTTGAAAATGGTTTATGATAATAGGTGAGCCCATTATATCTCTTAGATTAATTGTGTAAAGGTGATAGTGTAACATATTCATAAGTTACTCCCATAAAGTGGACAGAGGTGAATGATTAAATGTTATTCATATAAAGTGTATATATTAACCTATTTTTATTTGAATCTTATTAAGTGGATAAAGTAAACTATTTATACGTTACTCCCTGAATTTCTTGGAATTAACTTGGTTGGGTATTATTTTTTTTGAGTTATTGTTAGAGTGATATGAATAAAATGGCCCAAGGTTCCAATATATTTTTATATTTATTAGAATGGGTTTTAATGGAAAACAATTTACTTCAAAATGTGAAATATGAGTTTAGGATTAAAAAAATTATCTTCTAAATGTGGAAGAGTTTTTACCAATGTAAATCCTTAATTTTTAATAAATACTCAATAATTTTATTTTATTTTTATTTTATGATTTTAAAAAATGTTTTATAAGAAATTTTAGGAAATAAATTTGGTTTCATAAGTGATAAAATAATTACTAAAAAAATTATTTTATATAACGAGAAACTACCTTATGTTTTTCATGTTTTTGAGATGTGGTTAATGGTTTTCGGTTATTTTTATATCCCCTATTGATCATTGTTTTTATCATCCAAAATTCTCAAAGGTTTTTTAAAGGGATTAAATTTGTTTATAAATTATAGTAGGATCAATGCTGATAATTATTTAATAGGTAAAATGTTCCTAGAAAGAATCGTGAGTGTTAATATAAAAACACATTTATAGAAATAATATATAGTATGTGGAAATTTCCACTATGTTATGTAATTTTTTTACAAATTCTCCAACACAATAAAAATAAAATATCCTATATATTTTGGGAAAAGAAAACCCAGCTATAAAACATGTAATTATGGCTTGATTATGATATGGGGTGTTATACAGATACAACTTCTTGGATTCCTAGGGGTCTATCAATTCATAATAGATGCAATTAAAGTAATAAAATCTTAACTTTAATATCACCCATATAATGATAGATAAATTATTCCATAAATTAAAAATCAATAAGTCTTCTAAATCCATACCTATCACACTAGAATTCATTGGATCAAGTTTAAACAACACTGAATGTGCATGATGATTATTTCAAAAGTAGAAGAATAATATTTATCACATCTATTGTCATCCTAGGGTCAAAGATGGATCATCTGTCATATAGATGGAACTCCACACCCTCCATGATGTGCTATAATAATAGCGTGACATGTATAAATAAAAAATAGCTACAAATGTTATGGAGTATCAGTTAAGGAATCCAGATCCACAAATCTAACAACCATCATGTTGAAATATAGTTTATCTGGAAATTTATCACACTCTTTAGGGATTACTTCATTAAATAATTAATTATATCACATGAGTTATTTCTTTTCCAAGGTTTATATATAATATTCATGAATAATCCCCAAATTACATCTCATGTAATGATTCATTTATAATATCTATGGTTGATGTATTATAGAAATTCTAACTTATTTAACATTCGATGGCCAATGAGTTTAATCCTTCACATATGAATCAAAATAAAGGATCCAATGAAAGGAATTACATGGGGTTACATGGATGGAATGTAAATATAACATAAAGACCTTCCATAAGACAAAAATAAATCATATTGTATGATTTATCCGTACAGTAGCATATAACCACATTTAACACTTTCATTATGAAATACCCTATAATACTCTATGATTGGTTAAGTTGGTAATGTAGCATGATAACTCATTATATATTATTTCACACTATTGTAACATTTATTTATCCTAAATCGATTTGAAAAAAATATATCAAGGATTATGACATATCTAAATCCTTTATATCATTTCATTGATTATATCTATTGAAAAAAGGTTCAAATTTATCAATGAGGTATACATGTTGGTAGAGAATTAAATAAATATGATGAATGAATTTAGAAACGTATATAAGGATATATAAAAGAATTAAATATAATATATATATATATATAATCTGTCAATCGAAAATATTGTCACTGAAAATATGGTTATTTAATATATAGTAAGTTGGATTTCATGTATTCAACATGAAGATTAATGTTTTTTAGTTTCCAATAAAATTATGAATATAATATAATTCATAGATAATAAATAATTAAATAAAAATATAATATTTGATTAAAATATTTTGTTTAATTTTTTTATATGTTATTATTATTATTAAAGAATACATTTATGTATTGATAACATTAAAATAAATATCAAAATATAAATGATTTAAGAAATTAAATTATAAAATGATATATAATTATTTTTAATGCGATATGGTTAAAATGATTTAATATTAAAAGGCATAATTTTCAAAGAAATGTTTTTTTAAGTATTGTGTACTTTTAGGATAACAATATTAATTTATCACTTTCTAGTGATGATTCTAATGTATTTTTTAGTGTCTAATAATGTTAATTGACATTTATTAAATGAAATTTAAATAAAATAAATTTAAGAACACTTCATGTTTAAAAATATTTTTTCTATAAATTATCTTTTTTTATATCTTATATTTTCATTTAAATGTCTAATTTATCTTATATTGAAATAATATTTGTTTATATGGATTAAAAATTTGAAATTATCACTTTAAAAATAGGTAAGTATGAATATTTTTTTTTGGAATTAAAGAAGTTACCAAGGTAATAATTGGGTTACCATCGTAAAGTTAAAATAAGGTAAAATTGTATAGAAAAGTGGTAATGAAATAAAATATCTATATAAATATCACATAATTTTTATAATGAGGCTAATAATGACCCATATCCATTATTTTCTACATTAAATCCACATTCAATGATAAAATTACATTGTTACACCTTGTGAAATGTGTATTTTCCGAAATACCACTCAACGATCACCAATAAAATCCCCCTCTACTACCCCATTTGAAACATTATTTTATTCCAGAAGTCAATTTAATCACTACTTATTGTTTCCATACAATATATTTATTTTTATTTTGGGGGTTTCTAGTTCCAATAAGTAATTTTAAATCTTTCATTCCATAAGAACTCATATTGAGAAAGATAGAATTTTTCAATTTGAGTACTTAGTTCTTGACCATCATTTTCAATAACATTTAATTATAACATCATTATCAATATCATTATCCCCCATAATGATGATTTATTAACATCATTATACTTTATAATAAATTATATTACTATTATAAAACTTTATTTTTACACAATTGTTAGTATAACATGTTTTTGTTAGGGTTGGTTCATCCTCCATAATGAACGATTATATATTATCTATATTATTTCAACATTAATGAGTATAATAAAACTAATACTGGTAATATATGATATTATAGAGTATTTTATTTTCTGAATATTTTAATGGAAGGGTGGCATAGTAATTAATGGGCAATATAAAGTATCTTGATATCATTAAACTACCTAAAACATGATCGTAATAGAATACATTTTCTCCATCATTAACACTAGAATATATCAAGTAAATATAGGAATTAATATATAATTAAATTATAATGATTCCAAAAAAATAATTATTTTCTAATGATGAACATAGTGTCAGTGAATGATTATATATATCTCTATTGTGAAACTTTTACAAAGATATCCAATTTAAGAACAACCAATCCTGAAAATACATAATAACTATGTAATATGTGTGAAATGAATGAATAAAAATTTAGAGTATAATAAATAATATATAAGAATCAGGATAAAAAATAATTACTTCATATGGTAAAAATTAATATATAAGAGGCTAAAGTGATTTTATAGTAGTCGATAGTAAATGTAATCAATTTTTATCTCAATGAGAATTCATTAAGTCATGTCATACATTCATCACAATATTTCATTATGTGGTGTATATATAACCTCATGAATTTGTTTTAGAATATTTACCAATTTATTTATTTTATTTTTAAATCCATATTATTATTTTTCTCTCAATGTATTATGATTCAAAATTTCCAAAAATTCATAAGTCATTATTTAAAAACCTCACTATGAAAATATGTTTTTCATGACTAAATTTACGTTAGAGAAAATTAAATGTATTTTCTCTCTGAGCCCCATATAATTAATTCACCTATGTTTATTATCGGGGTTTTTATATATTCATAACATTTTATGTCCCTTTGGTTTACAAATCAATCAAAATAATTCATCTAAATTCAACTGGCCTTATCACTTATTTGTTTTTGGGAACCTTTATCATCGATTTATTTATTATTTATATTTATTTGTAGATGATATTATTAAAAAATATATTATTTATAATGGTTATAATATATTTTCATATATTCTCAATATAAAATAATAAGTTAAAATTTTCATACATTTTTCATATGAGTCCCTTTAAGTTGATTTAATGTTCATTAAATATTTTTGAAATGAAGTTTAATTTTAAAAAACATCCACATGAACACATTTTCTCAATGTTGTATTAGTTTTCTTTTATTAATATTCCTCGCCATGTTTTCATGGGTTTTTTAATATGAAATTTATTCCCATCATTTAATAAATTATTTCCTTTCAAAATAATTCTAATCAAATGAAAATTAAAATCCATTTATTTTTCAATTGTTTTAATGATATTTTATAATTATATTAGATATTTTTCAACATTATTTAATTTTTATTTTATTCAAATGTGTAATTATTTAAAAATACAATACATGTCATTAATTTTGATATCTAATGATAATTTTATTTGATTTTATCAGGGATCCCCTTTCTTTTCCATGGGTTAATTTTCTAGATGGAATTATGTTTGTTTCATAGTTATTATGGAAAACATATTTATTGTTTATCACTTTGTGGTAGGTGGGTCCAATATAGACATTAGATTCATTTTTATATTATAATAAATCAAATGACTATTGATAAGATGGATTGAACCATAAAACCTAGGGTAATTTATCCACCATATAGAAGGTGGGTCCAATATAGCCCTCTAATGCATTGGGTAGAGCCGGAAGTCTCATGAGAGTACGTGTTAGGGATTAGAGAGTAAACATAATCCCTTACGGAACTTTCTCAACTCTTGTGGTATTTTATTGGTGTTCAAACATAGCTTAATGGATTTGATTTTATTCTTATGTATATTCTACATTCTTATTCTTATATCATGTTTTCAAGGATCATGATTTTTTCTAATGTTTCTACATTCATATATATTGTTCTTAATGTTATACTAAAAGCATTAATCTATGAATATTGATATATGATATATGTTTATTCTTTTATGATTATCTTATCTTATGAAAATTTACCATCATTAGGTTCTCATACCCATATACTCATATTAATTTCATTTATTTATTTATATCTCTCATCATCACCTTAACTATGAATCTAAATTCACACTTTATTATGATTTTATTCCCCAAGTAATAAAGAATAATACTATGTAAGATGTGTTAATAATGGAATCATGTGTTATTAATAGTTATGGGATATGTTTAAAATGTTGTAAGATATGTTATTTTTGTATCTTTTCTATAAGGACACTAAAAATTTAGATTATAGGGTTTGTTTTTTGATGATATGTAATAAATTATCCAGTTAAATTAAGAACTATGTATGTTTGTTACACTAGGGATTCTACATTTGGAATCAAGTTAGGGTCATTTTATTCTGTGGTTATTATTTTATGATAATTAAGAAATAGAACCAAATATGACCTATGTTGACCCAAAATCAATGTAGGATGAACATAAAATGTCATAGGATGGAATGAAGGTGTCATATTTTAAGAAATATTCAATATTATTTTCTTAAACATAAGATAGAATAATTATATTATTAATCATTATAATAATAGTATTTATTAATTGATTAGTATTTGTAGGTATTAGTAAACAATTATTTTCAGGGTTAGTGTAAATAATGACCTAATAAAAAATATACAAGAATATAATTGTAGATAATAATATAGTTTCTATGCTCACCCAACCCTATCAAGATTCGAAAAATACATGAATCACAAGAAAGTCTCAAATTCATAAAAGAGGTAACAAATCTCCATTGATTTTTCCATATGGAAACATCTACTCTATGTTAGTTAGTCTTCTTGTCCACTAATTTTCCTGAAATAGATAAACCTAATGGACAATATTTTTTTTATTCTATAATCCTTTGATTTTGAAATGGTTGATTCAGATATTTATCTTTTGGAAGAAGAAGGAAACCAATGGGGGAACATAATTAACAATATTAGACAAGAGTAATAAGTTGACTATATAAAATTGAAGAAATTTTGGAAGATATTTTTCAATAAATAATTTCACCAGACTCTTAACACTAATTTTAGTATAAAATTTTTATCAATGAAACAAATGTAAGATAAATCCATTAGTAGCTATAAATAAAAACCCACAATAATTTCTAGCTACTCTTCAAATTTCATGGTTATCCCTGAATGAAAAATATAGAATTTCATTAGTAACATAAAAAAAATTCAAAAAAGTGTTAATTTTAAGAGGTATTGGTAACTAATACAATATTGTTTTATGAATTTTAATGGAGTAATTGAAAATTGAAAAATCCCAATATTCTCAGTGTTTTGAGGAAAAATGAGAAGTTTTTGTTTCAATAAGTCGAAAATTATAAATAAAATAATGTTATGAAAATTAATATTATAAAATTTTTATTCTATAGGAAGATACATAGTTTAAATTTTCATAAGGGTGATGGTAAATTATTCAAGTGTAGAAGAGAAGGTCATCAAGAAGATAAATTTTGAAGAGATAAGAATAATCCATCCAATGAAATGGATTAAAAGAAAACTCAACCTAATGCATCAACTACACTCATATTATATAATTGTGATGATTATAAACATTAAACCAACACATTCACTAATCCAAGGGTTAATTATGGACATTAACACCTAAAACCTCTAAAACCAATTGATAAAGGGAAAGCATATGCAATCACAACTACAGGTGTGGCTCATGAAAAAAAAACAAGTGGTAAAAGGTAAAGTAATCATACATTCCATAATGAAAAATATATTATTTTACTATAGTTCATAACATTCATTAATATTATAGATTATTTTTATTATTCTTATCTCATTGCCTCAAACACTATATGTTGATTTATCATTAAAAACACCGAGTTCATCCATGATTTCATCCTAGTTATTAAAATCATATCTAATAATGGTTTGAGGGAAGATACTTTGTATAAAATTAGTTCATCTTCCCTTGGATTAATTATATGTGATATTAGTCATTCATTGTGTCTCCATGAATAGATATCATACCGACTATCCCGAAAGTGAAAAGTCCTTTCAAATCACAAATCACCCAATAATAAAATATCGATGCAAGTATAATTTTGATATTTCCTTGGAAAAAATTCCTCTATATGGGTATTTATACCCAATAATTTGAAATACATGGATAAAATGAATTTGGAGTAAATTAATACTAATTTGTTTTTCATATTTTGTGAGAATATGGGGATTTATTTCAAAATGAATTACATAGTCTTCCCCTAAAATGCGAGGATGAGTTTTCTATTGAACACATGCATCATTCTATGAAAATATCAATGAGTCCCAAACAAATGGATCCCATATATTTAGAATAATTAAATTAAAAACATTAAGAGAATATATAAAAATATTTTGTAAGCTTGTGTGCTTGATCATGAGGTGTAACTGTTCTATTTATCAACAATGATTATAGATCAATTCACTTTTTTGTGGATTTCCATGAATATAACTGCATAAAGATAAATAAAAATTATCTTAAATTCTATATTAATGAATTATTTTATAAAATTATAGGGGATAAGTACATCTTAATGATTGGTCATTGATATGGAAATCATAAATTAAGGGTCAAAAGGGAGGATATACAAAAGGAAGTAATTATTTTAAGATTTTGACACAATGAATTCTTAGTGATTCTATTCAAAAATAAAAAATCCCCCAATATCATTATATATTTTATGAATATTGTATTTATATATTTCCTTGACCAATTTTATGTATCAATTATACATGACTTTATAATATATTATCAGAGTAAGGACGATCATAACTATCAATTTAGGATTGTTCTTAATGCCTTATGAATGGATAAAGGACATGAAGAATTTAGGAATTTATGATTATGGAAACATAAATTATCATTAATGGTTCATGTAACTGAAATAGTGGTTATATTTACAATAAGGATATATATAATTGATGAATGCCCAAGAAAAACACTCTAAACATGATTTGTAGTTTTCTATGATTTGTTGGATACTATTGTTTATTTGTGGGAAATTTACCAAGAATTTAAAATCTATTAATTAATTTAACATGAAAAGTAATTAATTTCTTTTTGATAAAGGAATTTTTATTTAATTTCATAGAGCTTATAAATATGATTTCTCTTTTATATGTACTCACATTACTATATAGTAGAGAAGTATTTGTGAAATTAAATGATGTATTAATTAATTGATTGAGAATGTCCTCATGAAACCCAGTATAATGGATGTTTATTCCTTGTTGACATTATTAGTAAACAAGAAAAATTACCCTTCGCATGACCTGGATCTTAGTGTAGTGATATTTTCATTAAAGATATTGATTCATTATCACTGTAGTGAACATTTTGAAATATACATTGATCATAAGATCCTAATGTATACATTAACATAGATGGAGTTGAACATGTTTCAACAAATATGGTATGAATTGATCAATTACATTGACATTTCAATAAATTACTTCCTTATGATGGAAAACAATGTGGATAATGGTCTATGAAGGAGGGACCATGAAACCTTATCAACTATGAGTGTCAAAAAAACACAATACTACGGTTTTTCAATGGAATAACATTGAAATATTTACCCAAGGGTAGAAATAATATGTTTCTCAACTAACTGCTAAACCATTGATCCATTTGAAAATTAAGGATGTGGATACAGATATAGTGATATAGAAGAAGGTAATAAATATTCATAAGTTAAAATTTGATAATAATCGAATTAAAAACTATGTAAAAAAAATATATTTTCCATAAATACTACAATGAAGTAGATATTTTATTAAAAATATTACTCATCATTTTATATCCATCCTAAAATCATGATGATGTATACAGATCTCAAGGAGTATTTTTTGTGGGAAAACATAAAGAGGGAGATTGGAAATTAAATATCTATATTATTGGTATTCTATAATGTTAAGGGTGAAAAATAGAATTTCATAGGGATTATGAAACCATTACTAATACCTATATGAAAATGGCATTATCTCACCATGGATTTTATTATGGTTCTTCCAAATAATTAAAAAGTTTATAATTCTATTTGGTTTATTGATGATCATCCTACAGAGTTTTTGCATTTTATTTTGGTTTTATATAACTTCCTATTCAATCTATTTTCCAGGATATATATAAATAAAGAAGAATTTCTACATGGAGAACAACTTTAAATTGTATCTGATCAAGAAAATATCTTTTCCTTGATGTTAAATATGTCCATTAATCTAACATTGTACATAGATTTTTTCTTTTACACAACACATCATCTGTTGACTAATGGTCAACATGAAAGGACCATTCAATATCTAGATGTTATATTAAGACCATTCCTAATTGACTTGGAAGAATATTGGGATAAAAATCATCCCCTAATTGAGTTATCATATAAAAATAGTTTCTAGTCTACCATTAAAATGGAACCATATAAGTATTCATATGTGAACATATATAGAACTCCATTATATTCAGTTGAAGTTGTAGACTGTGAGAAGTTGGTGCCATATCATTCTCTTAAAATCTCAAATAATATACAAATAGTTCATTTGAATAATAAAACTTCATAAATTTAACCTCAGATCTAAATTTTTAATCATCATGAAAATTTAGTGTTTCATGTGGGAGACAAGGTATTCCTTTGAATATAACCATGAAAAAGTGTTATGTTATTTGAAAATAAGGGGAAGAAAATAACTAAATAAATTATCCATTATTAAATCAATGTTTTTTTTGGGATGGTATATTATCACCATTTACTAGAACTAATCATCTTCTTCATTAGGTATTAAACACATTACATTTGTAGAATTTCATACTTTAACATTCACATGTACTGAAATTAGAGGTTGTACCACTAGAATATGATATATCCTATGGAAAAACAGATCAAAATAATATACCTTGAAATAAATTTATTATGAAATAGGACAACTCACATGTTCAGTGTTATATAAAGAAAATTTATATTGAAAGAATTAATATGGGATCATTAGAAAATAATTTAGAAAGAAATAACTTATTTTTTTAATAGTTTAATTAAATTTTGAAAACAAAATTTTTTATTGGTAGAATGTAATACCCCTTGATTTTATTATGTGTTTCTGTTTAAAGAAATACTAAATTGAATATATTGTTTCACACTCAAAATTAATTAAAATTAAAAGGATATATTTTATTGAAACATAATCTTATTATTCAAGGAAAACATTAATATATTATAGGAATAAAATATAAAACTCAATTAAAAAAATAATATGTATAAAACCAAAATTATATTAAATTACTATGAACATAACATTTTATTGTCAATGTTTTTACTAAAGATAATAACTGTGATTAAAACTAATGAAATAATGCATAAAATTAAAAATATAGTATACAAGTTTATGGGTAATTAATTGAATAGGATGAATGGATTTAGTTTTGTATTTAAGGAAATATATATAAAAGAAAATGTGACCATTATATATATTGTCATAATGAAATATCATCATTGGATATATGGTTATTGGAAATATAGTCATTCAGTATATAGTCATTTTTTAAGCATGTGTTCAATTAGAATATTAATTTTTTCTATTTTTATTAAATGATTATAATAATAACATTTTCAATTAATAAATAATGAAACAAAGACATAATATTTAGTTTAAATATTTTATAATCTATTTTCAGGTGTTAATTAATATTATTATTAATGATTTATTTAATTTATTTATAAAAATAAATAATTGAAATTAATATATTCAATCGATGAAATAACATGGTAAAAAGATATATTTTTAATTTTAATAGGATATATCTGAAATCATTTAATATTACAAAAGATATATTCTTCAAAGAACAATTTTTTTAGTATTGTGTATTTTTATCATTATATATTAAATTGATCACTTTTAAAATATTAATCTAATGTAATTTTATAATCTATAGATAGATATAATTCCACTGATTTAATTGTTAATCTATATGAAATATTATTAATAAAACATAATGTTTTAAAATTTATTTTACTATGAAAATAGAGTTCATATATATTTTCATATATTATTTAAAAATTTATATTTCTCATATTTTAAAATTAAATTAGTTTAAATATATTCAATATTTTTTATTTGCACATACAATTCCTAATATATCTCCTACAAAAGTATCCACATTATATATCTTTTGAAATTCCCAAAATAAAAATCCATGGGTTATTAATAAGAGTCACAAATGAGTTTTCTTTAGGCAAAGGTAATCATCTACACTGGGATATTTTTTCTTTGCTTATTCTCTTATCACCATAAATTATGACATATAAATTAAAATATAATAATAGTAGTATCTAAAATATTAATTGATTTTATTATTTTACCGGCGTACAATTTTTCAATCTTCTTCTCTATCACCTGGGAAACGAAGCCAGCACTCGTGTGTACTACAGACCATCACCTTGTGAAATAGATTAATTTTTTCTATCATTGACTTAAACGGATAGTCATAAATATAGAATTAATGAATATATATTATACATATGACATGATGTTAATTCTTTAAAATCAATATATCATCAACTTCCTTACCTTTCATCTATTAATGGAACGATATCTTCCCTTATGTATGTGTACTACTTACTGTCTCTATGAAGTGATGTGATTCATTTTATATGTAAATAATTCAATAATGTTTTTATAAATTTATCAAATGAATAAATATTATATTTCTTACATTAATATAAATTTGAATAATATTTAACTATATCATATTCACACGAACTAGAAAAACCATGATGAAACATTGATGTGAAAACAAATAAATTAACACATAAAATATGGTAATAATGAAATATTATTAACAAAAAACTAATAATATTTTATAATAACATAATATAAGATATTAAAAATATGAATATAGTTTTCATAAAGATTAATAAATTGTCTAAACCCATTATACAAGAGGATAAATCATGTTCAACAAATAAGAAATTTTAGGTAAGGTATTTTGTCTCAATTTTTATTCATTTAGTATTTTTTTAATTTTATGCACCAACTATATTTTATATGGTGTATATACATCCCATTATACATTTAATTTCATGAATCCTTGGTATTTAATTGAAATTAATGTTTAAATTTGAATTATTTGGACCAATGGTTTTTGACATGAATGTTACTATGTGTCAGTAATTTCAGAACTCAATTTCATTTCATTCGGTTATATTATTTCTCCTTTGCCTTTGATATTCATTGATTATATGTGTAATAATTTTTTATTATTTTATATTTAATTTCAAATTTTATTTATTTACATTTGATACATATAATCATTACATTTTTTAATCCTCACTTGAATGATATGATCATTGTAATTGATTTTGTCTCAATTTCCACTCAATTGAGACATATTTTGTATTATGACCCTATTTATTTATATATTGTGCATATACTACCACTTTGATATGATATATCATTAATCTCTTTAAATTCCATGTATATAAGGTTTTTTTGGTATTAATTTTTGGGGGTAATGATTCAAATGATACTAAGTCGGTAAGGGTTTCGGCTTCAATCTCATTTTAATTTGGATTGCATATGCTTGAATTTCCATTAAAGAAATTTATTTGATCATTTTTTAATAAAAAGAATTTATTTTATTCTATTATATTTATCCATGAAATTTTCATCTAATATTAAAATTTTTCTATCCTTGTTACTTATTATTATTAAGATAAAGTTATTCAAGAAATTGTATTTTTATTTCCCTTTTCTGTTGGAAAAATGTATTTTCTTAAATATCCATGTTTTACTTAAAATGTTGTAAATAATATTTTAATAGTGTAAGAACCCTGAATCTAGTTTCCATAATCCAATGTTAATAATATTAAATTATCCTATATAAAATAGGTCAAATCATGAATGAATTATCAGTTTAGTAGTTATAAAGAGCAATATATATAAATGATAAAAAATTTAAATTGGTGATATATTTTAAAACATCGTAATGGAAAAAAATTAATCATTGAACTCAATAAAAATATTATTAGTATTATCCAATGGAAAATAAAGAAAAACTTTGTGTGAGATCAAAGGCTTGGTAATGGTTATGTATAGCTGAAGCTATCATTAATAATTATGGAAACACATTCCATTTAATCAATAATTGTAGAGAAAAAATTAATCTATAGATAATATAAAAGAAATAAACACATTGATATTAGTAAATAAATTATAAATGGAAGACATTATTAATATTAAATGTCATTATATTAGAGCACATGATATTTATACCGTCAATACCTTACATAGGGATAGTTTAAATCTATGTGTAAAACCCATTTAATTTGACCAAATCATTTTTCTTATAATACATTTCCATGCATCAAGTGAATAAATACTTCTAAGCCCCACATTAAACTACATGAAAAAAATATTACTCAAACATTGATTGATTTATTAAATGCATAAAAAATATGACGTATCAATAGATTTATATATTCATTAAAAAATACTATTTATAAATAATTAGCGATTTAATCAAATAACATTCTAAGAAAAACAGCATACATAGAAATGACATATAATTTAAAAAATAAAAATATCCATGATATAAATAATATCTATATTTATTTAAATTTTAATTTCTTATGAAAAATTATAACAATAAATCGATATTCTCAATAGAAATTAAATACCCCCGAAATTAATCACGAGATGAGAGGTGACCATCTATTTCATGAGAGAAAATGTTTTCTAAAAAAATAAATTCCTTTTAATGAATAAAGATAATGTAAGTGAAATATTAAAATAAAAATTCATAAAATATTATTCTTTTTTAAACCATTTGAAATGTGAACAAGAATCCACAGTTCATTAAATCGTTACTATAGTGGGGAGTTCTTTATCACTATATATGTTAAAAAACATTCCATTGGACATATTATAAAGGAATTAAAAAACATACATTTAAAAAAATAGTATAAATATTAATATAATATCATTTTCTAAATTTTATGGATTACCAAAAATTTCATCAATAAATAATTTGAGTAAATATGAGGACTTTTTTAAAACATTTTCAGTGTCATGAAAATGGAAGAAAAATCCACCGATCTAAAGATAAATAAAATCAATTTCTATTTAAAATGATAGTTTGAATTAAATAAAACACTAAAAGATAGTAAACATTAGATTAAAATATGGATAAAAATTTAATATACATTGGAAATTAAAATTATTTGAGTTTATTATGGATAAAAGATATATTTACCTCAATGAAAATTAATTAAATCCTAAATAATAGCGTTATTATACGAAATATTCTTACCTCTTTGAAAACATTTAATGTATAATGCCATGAAATAAAAAAAATTAATTTAAAAATTAATAATCTTATGTAAATATTTCTTCATTTAAAATAAATAAAATTTTCATTATATACACCACGTTAATGTGACTAGGAACATAATAATAAATATATCTCAATAGAGTGTAAATTGAAGTGAAATCCATTACAACATAGTCACTTTCATGTCAGATACCCATGAAAGAAATAATTAAAATTAAAACATAATATAAGATTAATTATGAAGCATTCATGATATTACAATTTAAAGGGGTTTTATATACCCTTTTTAATGTAAATTGGTGCATAACATTCAAATATTCCACAATTAAAGGTAATTGAGATAGAATCCCTTGCCTTAAGCTTCTATTTTGTTTAAAATTATTAAAACTCATGTAAAAATGTTTTAAACATGTAATTAATTTACAATATAACAAAATTCATATTTATAACATTATATATGATCTTTTTATAACATCTTATCACCAATTCACTAACATTATTTTATTATTACTTTGGTTTCGGTTATTAATTACCTTATTTTATCATGCATGATTTGTTATGGAAGTTATAGTTATTATTCCTAGGATATATATATAAATAATCTAAATAATTATATTAATGTTATAAATATTAATTTTATTAATTATATAACTTTTTAGAACCATTATTGAAGGTTTCACAAGAAAAATAAATCACATCGCTTCTTTAAGATGGCAGGGCACACATTCACTTGAGCGACAATATCATTACCTTGATGGGGGAAAAGGTAAGGAAGTGTATGGTATATTAATTCACCTATAATTAATTTCATGTCATATGTATAATATATATTATTTATTTCAAAAATTATTACTTTCTGTGTCATTTGGTGATGGAAAACAAATTACATTGGTTCATGAGGCATTTGTTCGTCGTATAAACAAGCAACAGATTTGATTCTCATTTTTTCGATAAGGATTTGGATAAATATTATATCATAAAGATAATGAAAAATAAGAATATATTATATATTATTATTATTATATTGTATGTTTTAATACATAATTGAAGGTTGTAAAATAAAAAAGTAGAATAATTAGTTAAGACAATTACCTTCTTCTAAAGGAACCACATTTTCATCTCTTATTAAAGACATTTTGGTTTGTCTTTTCAGAAGTGAAGAACCTATAGAATATTAATATTAATGTTGAGGTGATCTTTGGGATGGATTTAATTAAGGTTGATGTATTATTATGTGTATATATTTTAAGGAATTAGGTTCCCTTTTTGAAGTGGGGGTCCTTCTTAGAAACTGGAAGTAAAGTTCCCAAAAAAATACAACCCAAAAAGTTATTCCAATGAAAATTTCATAAAAATGACCATAGATAAGAAGGTGTGACATATAAGGTAGTAATATTCCAATAATATAATATTTTTACCAGTTTATTTGGAAGAATAACCCTTATCTTTTGGTTTAACCCCACTAGTAAAAATGTATTATCCATTATAAAGGTAATTAATTTTTACTATTTTGAATATTCATTATCAAAAAATTATTAAGTTAAACATATTACATAATATAATTTTTTTATTCTAAATATTGAATACATTTTACTGAATTAAACACTTGGAATTGTAAGATTTTATATTTCAAAATAACCCTATAAGATGTGTCGAAAAACGGTTTTCATGAAATTCATTTTTCCGACATAAGATTACATAATATTAACTATATAAATAATAATCATCATTAAATGGATTTAAATTTATATATTTAGATATATAATATTTAAATTTAAATTACATCATTTTTTATTAAATTGCATTTTAACTAATTAAAATGAACAGACATTATGACATTATAAATAAAAATTCTCTTCTATAAAAAATTCTCTAAAAAAAACATTTTTCATCTAAGTGATCTCACCTTTATTTATATAACAATGATACTTAATTTTATTTAATAAAATTAAAATAATAAATTTTTATAAATAAAATTTTTTTCAGTTAAATACTATTTTTTTATTATATATAAATGTTTTTTCAATAGTAAATATTAAAAATTAAATTCTATGGTTATATTTACCAAGAAATATGAAAATAAATATTAAACCTATAAAAATATAATTTGTGGGACATGAAATAATAAAATGTGTATTATTTTATAATTTTATTAAAATATAATTCTCTTCAATTATAATTGAGGCTCAAATTTTTCATTCTAACTTCCAATAAAAATTTCATCATTGAAATTATCATTGATATTACCTTCTAAACAAATGAGGGTGGTTTTTCTTCATAACATCCATTGGATTCCATATTTATTCATCAATTTTCTGATATCCTTAATGTGTATTTACTAATTGATTCATCTGATTCCTTAATAATTTCATTCTAGGATCAAAAACTTGGATATCAACTTCATATTAAGATAGATAGTATTGCAATTCGATTTTTTTAAAGGTGATCACATGTGTTGGGTCGTGCATGTACTTAAATAACAATGATATATGGAATTCATCATTTAAATTAGATATTCTTCGTGATTTATCAATATCTAAGTAACTACTCTAATTATTTCTATGATTTCAAAAGTACTAATATACCTGGGGATTAGTTTTTATTATTACTGATCCTTATGATACCATTCTATAGAGATACCTTCCATAAAACATGATCCCCCACTTTAAATTCCAAATTATTACTCTGAATATTGACATAACACATTTTACTCCTTTAACACACTTTAATATAAGGATTAAAAGTCATTACCTTTTTTTGCCTCCTCTAAAATTTCTTCGCCTCCAAGTATCAATTCACCAACATTATCCCAATGAGTTGGAGTACGACATATTTAGACATATAATGGTTTATAAGGTACCATTTGATCACATGAATATAAAATATTGTTATAAGAAAACTATACCAATATAATATAATGATCTTCTATATCGTGAATGTCAACTTATAACAACCACAACTTGTATTAAAAAAATTTAATAGCCCATTCAAACTATCCATCAATTTTAGGATGGTGGGAGGTGCTCACAAAAAGCTTAGTATCAAGATCCATCTGAAAAAACTTCATAAATTTCAATATAAAATAGGGATCATGGTCGGGAACAATCATGATGGATTCAACCACAATTCATAATACTTCATTAATATAGATCCATGTGAGGTGATCAAGATGTAAATTTTATTATATAGTTTGGTATTTTACATATTTGGTTAGGAGATCAATAATAACCCATATTGTATCCATAAAAGCCATATATTTTGTGAAATATTTTTTTTGAAATAAATTTAATATATTTGACATTTTTCTTTATATAACAACTGGGTTTATCATGTGATACATCCAACATTGAGTTTATATTACGTTACAATAAACATCGAATTTAAACAAAACATGCCATAATATTAAAATATTTTCATTTAATATAATAATAATCATATAAACACTGTAATGATGGGAATGAATTGGATTAAAAAAATAAAAAAATTATGTTATAAAAATGTATATAAAATTAATTATTTGGTTACCAATTAATTATAAATGAAAATATAAAACTTTTGGAAATAAATGTATTTTTCTAAAAACAATTCTTTAGGAAGAAATTTTTTAAAATAAGTAAAATTAAAAAATAAAAATTGTTTGGAATCAATTTAATGAAATTTTAAAATAATATATTCATCAAAATTTTTAACATTCATATTATGTTTTTTTAGATAAGAAATTTGAATAAATCTAATTTTAAGCTAAAAAGTGTTTCTTTTAAAAAAACATTTTTATAGATTTTGTTACAATTATAATAAAATTAATTATTGACACTTTTATAATATCAATATGAAAAAATAATGTTAATTTTTTAAATAATAATTTAAAAATTATCTTAGGGTTAATTTTTTAATTTATTTAGAAATGTTAAATTTTTGGATGAAACGTGAAAGATACAAAATTTTAATTGAAAAATTTCTTTTCATATGAATTATTAATAATGTTAAATTATATTTTAATTTTTTTTAAAAAAAATTAATCAATGAAATTTTATTTATATAAATCCAATTTATGTAATTAGAATAATTTTCGTGTTAAATTTTTAGGTTAAACCTTTGTAATCTTCTGAATATTTTCTCTCTGAAAACTCACTTTTCCATCATGTTTGCAGGATTAATTTTAATATAAATTTTATCACTTATGTGGTATAGGTTTTAATATATTTATCTCATATTTTAAATAATCACAATTTATATTATCTAATAAGTTGACCTTATTTTTTACAGTATTAAATTGTAAAAATAACAGAAATTATTTACCACGATTAAGATAAAAATTGGTTTATTGGGGGTTAAAATAAGAATATCAGGGTTAAAGTGACCTAAATACTTTTCTAAAATATATTTTATTACCATATTTGGATCCTATCATGCAACTATATTTATAATTCTTCATTTTGGATCCTTTGGAAATTTGTTAAATGTGTTTACACATTTTTTTATTCCAAAATCACAAATGGGCCACTTACATCACTTATAAAATGTGTCCCCCCTCTCATATTCAAAACATTAAACACTTTTTATTCATAAAATCGATACCCAAGTCAATTGAATACATCCATAATATCATCCTATAAGTATTAGGATTTTCATAAATCCATCCATGGATTTATTTCGGTGTAAACCTAAAGAGGTTACCCAAATAATATGTAATGTTTTATAACGAGTGTTTTTTATTTCTTCCTCCACATCATTCATTTATTATTAAAAAATGTTTGTATAAAAATAAATATATCATAAATATAATTATAACTTTTTTTGTACTTTTAATTTCCTATAACCATACCCACTTCCATTAAATGGGTTATGAAATCATCATTTGTGTGTACGGTGGATAACAACCTCACGATTCGATGCCATTAGTTTTTCAATTACCACTTATAATTATAGGATATTGTGACAGTTTGAAAATATATATATAATATTTATAAAAAAATAATATATTTTCATTAATTATATTTTATATACCATTTTACCTTCCATTCTGTAGGTGATATGATAATGTTCTCGTGGGAACGGTGGACTACTGACACACGAAGAAATAATATTTTGCTTTCACTAACTACTGATGTGGATTGTAATAAATATAATTTTAATGAATATAAGTCATATAAGTGGAAAAACTTATTATATTCCTGACATATGTTTCATTCTAGTAAGGTGAAATATAATTTTCTTTCATACACAAGAAATTGATATTGTTATTCGTGTATGTGTGGACAACCGCCTTCACGAAGTGATTTGAATATCAATTCATAACCACACAATAAGGATGATATTTATAAGTATATTTATAGAAATAATATGGTATTTGTTATATTATAATCATCATGTAAATATAAAATATTACTTTACTTCTTTCCATAATTATCATTGGAAAATGGGAGTGTTACCAATGTGTGCGTACAACCTACCCTCTTGTAATGTAGTTTATTTTTCATAACCATCATTATTGATTTTTTTAAACTATAATTTATCTATAAATGCGAGGATAATTTCATTATTATTATTCTGAATTTTTTTAAATAATGACCTCTTTGACCATAATAAACCTACCAAGTCATTTTTGACACATAAATCAAATATCATGGATATATCTAACAGAAACATAATTTATTAACTAATAATATATGACATGGTAATAAGTGAAATATAATTAATAAAAAAATTAAAATTTTATATTAACAAATTAAATAATTATCCATTGTTTATTATTTAGGAATATAAAGAATACACATGACGAGTTGGACTTAATGGAGGGTTTCTCATCTGACTATTATTTTTGTGTACATTTGCAATATTCAATAATTATTTCCATTATATGATATATATAATTCTAATTTTTCATGGTATATTAAAAATAAATTTATATTAATGGTATTAAAATTTAACATTTATACCATTCCTTTTATGGGGTTTATAATTTAGATGTTACCAAAGTGATAAGGATTTATTTTTTCATCTCTTCATTATTCAGTACTGTTTATTTTTATGTCTCCCATGGGATATTTATTTGATATTTATGTCTTAAAAAATATATATTTTTATATACTTTAGTTTTTAATGAGTTTTTTCAAGAAATATTACCATTTTATACTATTTGGTACTTAAAAGGATTGAGAAAATGTTTTAAATAAAATTTGACATTTTTTTTCTATTCGGTCAGAAATCCTATTTCATTAAAAACTATGTTTTATAAAAATGTTTTCAATAATATTTTGATACTTTTATAAATATTTTAATAAATATATTTTTACTATTCATTACTTTTTACAAAATATTTTCAAAGGAATCATAATATCATTTTTTAAAAGATGTGTCTTTGTATTTTACCAAAAATGTGAAAGGAACCTCTGTATTAACATGTACGGAATGAATGGAATTTTTCAATCATAAAAATTAAATTATTTGAAGGTTAGAAAATAATTATGCAATTTTGTTTTCAATGAATTGTATTTTCAAAAAAAATTATGCAGTTTTTTAAAAGATATTTTTAAAGAAAATTTATTTTTTTGGAAGAAATGTTCAATGTGATCATTGAAAATAATTCTCCTAATAAGATGATATTATTTTTTATAACATATGAATTTTGTGGGATACTATGAAATTATTTCATTCTTATTCATTCTCTAAATAGTTTTTCGTGATAATATGTTTCTGGAAACTGTTTCTCTTCCATGGGTTATACCATGATAAAATTCTTATGAAACATGCTTCATTTTTCATGGGTTCTGATATGATAAAATAATGAAAAAATTATAAAACCTATCTCTTTTACATATTCTTTGATATGATTAAATGTTTATGTATCCCTTTTTATTTCATGGGTTGGGATATTATGTATTTTTTAGGATCTTGTGGAATAGAAACTTGTTATTATAATTATTTGACTGGAGGAAACGATATCTCCATCCAACACATTGGGTAAATATGGTTAACTCTGGATTAATTGGTTACTTTATAAAATAGGTTATATGTCCAAAACCTTTTGTGAGATCTCTATTACATGTTCATAATTTTATTTGTTAAATTGATCAGATGTTTATAATGTTATGCATGAACCGAATTAGATGTTAAAAGTGATATGTGTGAACCTATATTTCTTGTCTATATTGTTATTAATGGACCAGGTAGCATGTCTACATGTTAATGTGAGGTCTTGATTCCATTTACATAACATAATGAATCAACATGTCTCTATTTATACATGTTCAAAATATTATAATCTGATGTGTATTCCAACAATCATTTTCTTATGAAAATTTTATGTTCTCATGGCTCATGTTCTTTGATTTCTACTATGATTCATGAATTATAAAGTGACAAGATTTATTCCATGAATCATGTTTATAATAAATGATACTAAGGGTATGGTTTTGAAATTTTTTTCTCATGTTCTCATACCCTTATGTTCATGTTATGCTTATGTATCACTCTAATTTTCCCTTACTAAGCATCTTAGTTCACATTTTCTTTTGTTTTGTCAACCCATATTAGGAAGAAAGGTTTTTAGTAGGGTATGTTTGATAATATTGGTAAAGGGGAAGATCATTGTGGGAGATTTTTAAGATCATTCCCCATATTAGATGATTTTAAACCTAGTTTTTAAATATACTAAACTATTATGTTCCTCAAACTTGTGTTTATTTAATGTATTTAATATGAATTTAAAAATATGTAATATTGATATATGAAAATCCTATGTATCTAAAGTGGTTATTAGATCCAAGTTTAGTTATCCATTAAAATCTAATACGGAAACAATTATTGGGATCCCTAAATATATTTGTAAGGATATATCTAGGGATGCCTCTAAGGATAAGCCTAAGGATGATTCAAATTATAAGTAAATGTCCTTATATTTTGGTAAATGACATATCCAATGGTTTATGTATAATTTCATCCCTATATGGACACTATAATTGGATTTGGATGCTACACAGAGGTTCGTAGGGGTAATAACTCTAAAAGGGCTCAATGAGCTACACTCTATTTTCACCTACTGCTTGAAAATCGGCCTTTCTTTACCCCGTGTCTGAATCTCCCAAAATATTTTCTTTGTATATTTAAAAACTCCTTATGAACCAATATGAATCATTTAAATAGATGATAAATATGAATAACCAATTATGAACTGATGGTTTTATATATTTACAATAAGGTTTTATTATTTATACATCATATATGGGATTATTCATGATTATGGGGTTCTATACAGTGATTATTTTTTTTCACACTATGATTTTTGGTTTGTAGTCAATAGAGGGAACTATAAAGAACATGGTTAGCCTTGAATATGATTGAAAATTTACTAATCACCTGTCAAATGGGCTGATTATTAGATTGAATTATATTATAATTATGCATAATCTTGTATCATGGAACATAATTAACAATGTGCACCTTAACTAACTCTCAGAATCACCAAAAAATGAATGATAAAGTTCTCTAATAGTTTAGGTAGTGGAGACCATAGAGGAAATAAAATTTTGTTTCTGATATATTGAGAATTTGTAATGAATCACTAAAGGGAATGCCTTATAGGTATGATAATATGTTACAAGTATGGAAAAGAGGGACCTAAGAGCTTAAATGAAGAGTAAAAATTAAATGTTTTGTTAATGAAAGGGATGATAAAATTTTCCCTTCTCAGGTTTTATCAATGGATTGATGTTTTAATTATGGAAATTATGGTCATTATGGAAATTTATTTCCATGGGGAAATCACCTGAAGAGAATGAGTAATTTGGTATGATTAATCATGATACCTCTAATGATAAAGATTCTATGAATTAAATGTGATCAATATATGAATTTCAACTATATTTTTAATGTTATATGTAAGAAACATGCTTAAATTGAATTTTTGGGATCTTAAGAAATGAATCATATTTTATATTATAGAAAAGAGGTATAAAGAAATAATATGAATAATCCAAGTTAATGTTTTAGAAATAAAGTGTAATGAATGATGTGTTTGTGTATTGTAAATAATGAATTATGTTATATTAATCAGGAAGTATATATGTATTACTATGTAGAATATGTTATTTATGTATTTTGAATAATATGTTTGATGATATAGATGACCTAGAAAAGTGATTTAAAAGAAATTTGATATTAAAGGACGCACATGATTAAGGTATAAATAACCTTAAATATGTTCCTGATGTTGATATAATGAAGTTAGAATAAAGATATTTTTGATATAGATAATGTAAATTAGATAGTACTGATTTCATTGGAACTGATTAATGATTTGTTAAAAATTTGGTTTATACTACCACTGATGGAGTTTAGAGCATTTTTGGATTTAATGAATGTATAAAACAATCTTTATTTTATGTAAGTAATTGGGAATAATTCATGCTTTCAATAAATTTTTATGGTAATTAGGGTTATTAATATGTTTAAAGAGTACACATGATGAAGGTATTCACATTTTCTGTATGTGACAATA
Source organism: Viscum album (assembly GCA_963277665.1). Classification (NCBI taxonomy): domain Eukaryota; kingdom Viridiplantae; phylum Streptophyta; class Magnoliopsida; order Santalales; family Viscaceae; genus Viscum; species Viscum album. Next base: position 1,209,728,177 of record OY728121.1, read on the forward strand.
AATAAATAATTCATGTTGTATCGGGGATTGCAGATAATTAAATTTTGGAAATTTAGTGAAATAATATATAATTTTTTTTATTTTAATCATTTGGAATGGTCATAAGGATATCCATTTACAGAATGGATTATGTTGAACTTTAGATGGGTCTTTATAGATTGTTGTATTTCTTCAAAATATGAATCATTATGCATATTGAATAACCTATTATATCTATTTTGTTATGATGAAAACTAGATAGAACGAATTATCAGTCTATTATAGATCCAAGGTTCCCTTAGTACTTCAAGAATAAGAAAATCACCTTTATTTTGTAGTTTAAGAGATTTAGTGGAAATTGATTATGGAATAAATAAGGGTTTAAATTGTTCTTATGAAATTGAATAAAATAAATTAGGTATATATTCTCATCAAAATCCACAAAGCTTTATGAAAATGAACATAATTTTTTATGTCCTATTACCATCATTTCTAATGATATAAATGAACATTTTCGGACATATTGTGTTTATGTTTTACTCTTCTTTATTTTCATGTGATCATTCACATTCTTGTGATCAATAATCTATATCACTCCCAATAATTATTGGTACATTATTTTATTTCTTCCATGTACAAGTCATTTCATCCCAACCATTCTCTAAAATGTGGAAACCCAGATATGTGGTACTTCTTTAAACCATTATGTTTATAACTTTAACTTTTTAATATAAGTATTAATATTTATTTATTAGATGTGGGTTTATATGAAGTAATTTTCAAATGAAAAACCTTTGATGTCTGAGATTAATTTTGAGAAGAAAATTCATTTTGTGGGGGTATAATGTAACAACTTGAGATTTTAATAAATATTGAATTCCAATAAATTTGATCTTTTTTATATTATTTATTATACACAAACCATGTATGGATTTAATGACACACAACATAATTTTTAGCTTGGATTACAAGTGACAATATGTTTAAATGAAATGTGGAATTATATTAAAATATTTTTATTTAATGTTATAATTATCACTTAGATGTCAAAATGATATGTGTGAATAATATTTGGTAAATTGTTAAAATATATGTTTTAAACATTTATATAAAATGAATTCTTTAGTGACCGAGTAATTAGAAATGAAAATAAAAACCTTTTTGAAAATAAATGAAATCCTTTTTGGAAAAGACTATTTTAATTAGCCATTTTTTTTCAAATCAACTCAATAACCAAATTAAATTTAGTTAATGAATTTAATGAAATTTTTAAACTATTTTTTTAATAAAAAATTTTACATTCATCTTATGTGTTTTTAGACAATGAAAAATAATAAATCAAATTATATGCTTAAAATAGTATCTTTCTAAAAGGGAATTTTGTTTCCTTTTTCAAACATATAAAAAAATTAATTTTTTAAATTTTAGAAAATTTATCTAGAAAAATTAATTTCATTTTTTAAATAGTCACACACAATTATATTAGGGTGAATATTTTAGAAAATTATGAAATTATTATTTTTTGCAAAATATTAAAAATAGTAAATTTCAATTGAAATATATATTTTCATTTAAATTATTTATAAATTTAAATTATTTTTTTGATTTATATATAAAATTATTTCTTAAATAATATATCTATTAATTTAATTTAGTTTATTGGAATAATTTTCATATTTAATTATGATATAAAAACATTGTTAACTATTGAACATTTTCTCTTTAAAAACTAGCTTTCTCATCACATCTACAGGACTAATATTACATTATTTATTACCACTTTCATGAATATAATTTAAAAAAATGCATTCCATATTTTTAATAATAAAAATTTAATTTATATAATAAGATATAATTAATTTATGGCCCTAATAAAAAATTAAAAATAGTAAAAATTAATTATTGCAGTTAAGGTAAAATTGGGATTACCGGAGAGTTAAACTAAAAACAATAGAAGGATTTAAATTACATGAAAACCTATATAAATTATATTTCTTGGACATATTTAGACCCTATAAAATTTATGTCTCGTGAATAATCCATTTTTTAACTTTGTGGTATTGCGAACCTCAACCTAGAGACCTGAAGTTAGTGCCCACCTTTATAAATTCGCATAATATAGAAGGAAGGATAGAATAGTTTGGGTTTCTTGGTAAACAAGATACATACTTGATTATTACATTATATTTTAATAAAAAAATTAAAATATCATTTTTTTAGAATTACATTATTCAAAAAATCATATCCTTGAATATCATTCATAGTAAGCTTCACGGCCGGAATAGCCTGAAGGCCTTCGTTTCTTATTGATTTTGGAAAATCTTCTTTTCAAGGGATTAGGTGGAACCCTTACTAGGCACGAAAGCTTATGTGACATTTCATGACCCATAGGTCTTAGGAAATCAACCCAAATAAGAAAAAATGGAACTACCCCTAGAAGAAGTCATGATGTCATCTCTCCACCTTTGCAAGGATGGTTGGCTAGTTGTCTTATGTAAAGATGCACATACCCGGTACCAATAGAAATTCAAAACCCTCAAATTCTTCCACGTCCGGTTAGCTCTTCTATAGTGAATGCGCTGGTTCTGAATCCTCATATGGATCCTTGTTCCCTATAATCTATATAGAACATATGCATTTTCAGGTGGCCCAAAGGCGTTATGGTGGCCCGAAATCCTTGATTGGCCTAATGTCCTTGGGTGACCCAAAGGCATAGAAGTACTCGAGGACCAAACTGGAGGCTTGGAGGCCAAATAGATGAATATTTGGGTGTACTAACGTTCCAAATAGTATCTACAAAAGTACCTCCTATAATACCTATTTCAATACCACTACAGTACCCAGAAATATGCCACTACCCATATTTGATCTCGGGTCTCTTGGATACACTTGTTGAGACCTCAAAAACTATGCTAAGACTCATTTTCCATAGTAAAATTCATGGAATCTTGGGTAAAGAATTATAAATAAGTGCAATTTCAGATTCTCAGTAAGGGTAAAGTACAGTAGAAAAGATCACGAATAATTAAAGCATAATTAATAAGGAATGAATATTATAGAAAGGTAAATATATTAAAACATGTATCATTTAAATAATTTACTAGAATAGTCAATGGAAATTTAAATAACTAAAAAAAATTCATTTAATCAATAAAATGAATATCAAAACAAGATAATAAAAATTCATTATGTCATGGTAAATAACTGAAAACACATTCCATTAGTTAATAACATAGAATTAAATGCATCTAGAGACAATATCATTATTAAAATATCATGGATAATAACAACAACAATAATAATAATAATAACTGAAATGAAGGTAATTAATAATTATTGCATTCCATGTTTCCTAGACCCATGATAACATTACCATCAAGACCTTTAATAATAATGTCTTGAAAATACTGGGTGGAATCCCTTTAAACTAAGGCATCCCAACTGATTCTTCCCATGACGTAGCCAATGCATCAATGTGATTTCTATAAATGTTCCAAACCCATTTCTAACATTTCAAAATAATTCATCTTATATTGTATAATCACTTTAATTCATAGACAATGTTCCTTATCATAATGTATCATTATTGAGTAATGAGGGCATATTTATCAATATTTCCCCTATTAATCAAATAAATTTCAGTGTAAAACACCATATATAGAAATGACGTATGGTTTTAGTAATAAATATATAAATGATAAATAATATTTATATTTAGGGGAAATTTAATGTCCAATTGAAATTGAATAATTAAAGGGAAAGTTAATGAATACATGAACAAATCAAATAAGGGAATGAAAATACTTTTTGTAGTGAAAATTTTGTTAAAGCATCTATAATAAAAAGTGAATTATCAATAAAAAATATATACATTAGATAAATAATAAAAACCTCTCTTTATTTATTAATAAATATAAAATAAAATTGTCTTTAAAAAAATCTTTATGGAAATATCGTTTTTATTTTTATATTTTTATAATAATTATTTTTTGAAAATAAAATATAATTATATTATCCTTACAAATATAAATGTAAAAATTAAAAGGGATCAAGAAATAAATTACATTAATGAAGAAGGGTGATTTTATATAGGATGTAAAAGTTATAAATAACATTTCTTTTTCACTATAAAAAAGGTTATGAAAGATTCTTGTTAAGAAAATGACAGCTAGAGTCATTTAACATTTTCAGTAAAAGATTAATCGTGATTTTTTTTAGAAATATAAATAATATTCCATTGAATATTTTTTTAAAGATTAAAAATTGGTATAAATACCTTTAACAAATCATTTTTAAAAGACCAATAAATTAATACATTTTTAGAAAACATGGTTTTTAAAAAAAAATTGATTTCATACTAAAGAGAGAAAAGAAGTGAAATTTTAATAAAAGGAATTAGAAATTATTTAAAAAAGAGTGAAATAATGATAATATAAATGAAAATATCATGAATTACTAGTGGGTAATAATTAATGGGTTTATTAAACAATGGTCAAATAATTTCCTTCAATTGAAATTCAAGAATAAATTATCTCAATTAAAATGAGATTATGAAGTAAACCCTCAAAAAGGTCATAATATTGAATTGAAAATATTAAAAGGAATACATTCTTTATATCAACTATAATTCCACATAAAACAACTATAAATACAGCATAAAATTATTCACATGATATTATAATGATATAATCGATGAAGTATATGTTAAACCTAATAAATAGAAATTGAGTTATATAATTATTTACAACATGGTTTCTTTTAATTAAAATCCAATTGGATAAAATAAAAAAATTCAACTTAAAATACCATGAAGAATGATTTTTTAATGATATTATATATCAAATATACCTAATATATACCATATAAATGAAATTTTTTTCATAACATTATGATATTTTTCAATGAATCAAAATTTGAAATGAAATCATTTATCATATGATCCCTTTTTGGTTGAAAGTGATTTAACATATTGTATAGTAGTTTTAAACAAGTTATTAACTTATTAAATTAATATATTAATATTTATAATATCTAATATGAACCTTTTATGACATCTTATTAACCATTCATTTGTAATCATTCATGGTTTTCATTGTTTTGGGTGTTAATTGCCTTATTCTATCAGGTGTGTTTCATCATGAAAGATCTTTTTATTGTGCATATTATATAGTTCTATCATCTTTAGAGTAATAATCAGGAAATAATTATAATATTTATATTTCAATAATACTTTTAACCCCAATCATGAAATCTAGTTTTTTGTAATTTAGTGTGTTACAATCATGAATATGATAGGCCATACATACGCATGAGTAACATTCAAATTATTCAATAATCATTATGAAATTATGTTAAGTACTATATTAAAATTATACTATAATAATAATATCATAAATACCATATTACTAATTATTATATAATTATATATATATATAATACATGTGGTGTGGGGATAAAAATTGAGTCATATTGTTTCATGAAGGTGACAATCCACACATACACAAACGACGTTATCAAATTTCATTTAGTATAAAGTTAAAAAAATAAAATGATATATATTATCTTTACATAATGATAATAATATTGTAACATATATAACATATAATCATTAACATTATTCTTATCACCTTCCATGTGAATAATTATTGAAAGACAAATCATATTGTTTTGCGAGGCGATAGTGTTCCATGCACACAAGTGACGTTGTCTTATCTCCTGTGGAATGGAATGAATATATATATATATATATATATATATATATTTATATAATTTAATTAATGTTGATATATAAATATTTTAAAAATACCATATATATAATTAAGATCCATCATCAAAGACAATCATTAAATGTGGTAATGGAATAACGAATAACATATGTTCACAAGTAGGTAGTCCTCTATACATGCGAATGATGATTTTATAACGCATTTAATTAAATTAGAGAGGGTTTTAGGAAAGTTCCATATTATAAGGTCATCCCAATATATTTAAGTTTCTAAGGATATTATATCATCATGGTTTAATGATAATTAAAGGAGGTGGAGAAATAAGTAAAATAAAGTTGCTCATTGAAGAACGTTACCACTTGTTCGGGTATCCTCCTTAGGTTTTCACTAAAACATTCATAGGTTAGATTTATTCCCAAAATAAGGATTATATAATGGTAATGAGGTATTTTGGAATTTGTTTTGTTAGTTATTGTACATAAAAATTGGTTTTCTATTGTAAATAAGTGAGTATATGGGGTGGCCTTTTATATGTGGGGGAGAGGACACACTTGATATTTTTTAAAATAATAGAATTCTCACACATTTTTCATATGTCGCAAGGGTCCAAAATTTTCCATTATCAAAATTTAGAGGTTTAATGGAACAAATATTTCTATAAAATAGTTTTTAGAAATTTTTTTAAGTTATTCTTACCATTAACTTCTTAGTTTAACCCAGTCAAAATCATTTTTACATTAGCCACAGTAATTTATTTTTATTACATTCACTATTAATATTTGGAAAAAACAATGTTAAACATATTATAAATTATAAATACTGATTATTACATATATTTATTACATTTTTATGAATTAAATTCATATAATTGTAACATTTTTATTTAAAATTAATCCCATAGTCATGATGAGAAAGTGGGTTTTTAATGTGGAAATGTTCGAAAGTTTATAAAACATTTATATCAAAATTCAATATAAAATTATTTCAACAACCTCAATTAGAGTAAGATAGATGATATTTATCAAATTTTACTTTAAAAACAATAAAAAAGTAATTTACCCATATTAATTATTGAAATTAAAATAATTCTTTCAGTTATAATTTCGAATTTTTCACTATTAATCTAAAAATAAAACTTTGAAGAAAAATTACAAAACATCACCTTAAGATAATTGAAATATTCCTATTTGAAAAATGATATTTATTTTTTATAATAAAATATATAAAATATATTTTCCAATTATGTTTTCAAATCTTGACTGATCTTACTTTTAAAAATAATAAATAAAATGTTAGAAAACATCACTTTTTATTATACTTGATTCTCATTTTATTACTATTAAGTAGATAACCATTATTTTAATATTTTATTTATTAATATTCATACCATCTAATTTAATGGCTAGGTTATAACTATTATATTAAATAATAATATTTTAATAATATTTCGTATTTTTTTTACTCACCATTGAAAGAGATCTAAGAAAAATTCAGCATTGCATTTAATGAAAGATAAACAAATTATTTAATATAAGGAAATATAAACTCATTGTTGTATTTAATAAAATATATTATATATATTTAGTTTATTTAAAAATATATATATCATCATGTCATGGAGTGTTTTATTTTATTCTATTATTGGCGTTGTGTCTCCCATATACCGTCGAATATGATGTTATTATATCAAAACTTTAGGATGTTACAATATCTAAACCATAAATAAATTACATCCTTGAGATTAAAAATTTATCTTTGTAATTAGAGGTTTGAAATTCTAAAATGCCACTGGAAAAAACCCACAACTTAATTGTGTTAATAAAACATCCCCTTAATATGATAAAAAAATAAATTTGAAGGTTATAAAAAATAAAAAATATACATTTTTATATGTAAGATAGAATTATGAGAATATGAATATATGGATATAGAATAAATTATAAATAATAATAGAGAGTGGAGGAGGTCATGTATCCTAAGAAAGTGAATGATAAATTGAAATTTAAGGCCCTGAGATCAAAAAAATCTAAGATGTTCTAAAAGAACATTGGTTTAATATAAACTAATGTATAATAATATAAGTTTTTTTAATAATACTTTTCCTAGAATTGATGAATTATTTTATAGTATAATAGTATAAGTAAATATACTTACATGATTTAATTTTATTTCATAAATACAATTTCAAAGATTGGTTGTCCTTTGACCAGTTTCCAATCCAACTGTTTCTCCAATAAATGAATATCCAAAACTAAAATTTTTATTCCTAAATAAAAAAACTAAATTTTATTTTTTAATAAAAAAATATAATGATAATTAATTTCATCAATATCTAGTTATTATTATAATAAAATGGTTTGTATAGGTTATCCAATATGCATAAATCCTCATATAGTGAAGTAACATATTAATCTCTAAAACCTCATCCAAATTTAATATTAAACCATTTTACATATGGTTAAATATATGTTCCCTTATAAAAATCAAGAACCAAATAAGAATACAGAATGCCACAAAGTTTTTAAAATTAACATACCATTAATTTCTTAAAAAATGTTAAGTGACTCTTAATCATCACATACCAAAAATTTGAATACCATCATTATGTATTCTATGGAAACATTGTAATAATTAAAATGACCATATAAATTTATTGAAACCATGAATTATTTCTTAATAATTAAATAAATAATATATAATTGGATATATTCCTTAAGTTTAAGAATATTCTTAAATCCATTGATGATATTATAAACCAATTATTCAACTGATCATTAATTAATTTCAATATAATCATTATTATCCAATTTACCTTTTCATGTCAATCATATCTCCATCCCAACATCTTTATCTCTATGTCAGGAACATATTAAGGGTTTTTTTCCCGTAATAAATTGTTTTTCAAGATGATCAACTTCCCACCAAATCACATTTCTTGAAACCATTAAAAATATCATTAAAATACATTAATGTTTATTATAACAGTACTATCATTATTTGTTTCAGGATTCTTATAACAATCATATCACTGATAAAATGTTCTAATGAAAAAAATTCATGATTCAGAAAACTAGAACATTAATCATTACAACTTAATTTTATCAGTAGTATATTATTTACCTTTATCCCTTAGCATGTTCTAAGGTATATTCCCTTGAGTCTTAGATTATTAATTTTTGTAGTGCCTCATGTCCAACTATAGAAGAAACGATCATTTGAAAATTAATTCATTCCCATTAAATCAATAGAATTGTGTCCTTTATCTCCGAACATGTATAAAACTAAAATTCCCCTTATTTAAGTATTTTTTTGTTTCATTACACAATTATCACTTTTGGGAAAATCCTTCGTTCCTTTCTTCCTTTTATCCATTTTTCATCTACCATAATATTATTTACTTTATTCCCTTCAATGAAATAATACTTGGACAATTATTTCTTCATATTGATTGAATAGAAAACATTTTCATCATATGAAGAAAAGTTCATAAATAACATTTTCCTTTAGAGATGTGGTTGAATCCCTTCAATCAAATGGTTAATCTTGAACTCTGTGTTTTATATTTAATATTTAGCTTACCTGGCTAACCTTGTATGGATAGATTCATACCTCACGATGATGTGTCTCCATTTCTTATTAAAAGAAGAAACAATCTCTTCATAATAGTCTGTTTCTCTCAAGGGAAATATTTATCAAATAATTTATCCATAGAATCTTTCCATTCCATGAGTTCTATTTCCCCTTCCTCCCTAGTATTCTGAATCAACTACCACCATTGACCAATATCACCTTTAATAAATTACACTAAAAGAGTAATGTTTATCTTTTCACTGAGTCTTAATGCAATAGAGATCATCTCAATGGACAAAATAATTTTTTATCTTCTATTAGATTAATTTTTTCACTAAATAATTGGGGGTTCTATCATATAAAGCAATCCAGCATACTTGAATCTCAATGTGGAATAGGTCGTTCCATCATAGCATGGTTATTTTTCATAACTTGATTAAGATTCCGTAATATAGATATAATATTTTATATTCCAATACCAGCTACATTGGATTACTCAAAAAGTAAATCTCTACATTGTCCATGAGTATTGGTACACTTCTTTATTCCATGATCCATTTCTAAAAAATGGAATGTACTGTATTAGATCATAAAATTGTGAACATTAAACCATAATTTAGAATACCAAATATGGTGTAACACTTAGCATAAATTAACATTTACTCATTGTTAATCAGAAAATAATAAAGTTGGTTTCCTCCCATATATATTTATTTTCAAATCCCTTATAATTGTTTGTAATGAAAATATTAATCATCTTAAGAATTTCCTTTTGGACCATCAAACTATGTGTCCAGTAAGTCCCTTTATCATATACCAGGTAACACTCAAGTAAATTCCATCAAATATTATAAGTTTTATTACCCCTAGGTACTTCTTTACCTAAACCACATCTACTTTTAGTATCTCGATATGGATTTATTTATAGTAAAACTCACATAATCTCTTCCTTAATAAAACCTTATGATGTTATTATAAAATATCCTCAAAGACTTTCATGGGATTATGTTCCCTAATATGTGGTTTTTTTAATCTAGTATTTAAATATTCTAATAAACATACTCTGATACCAACTATAGTGACCCCGACCCAAGTATCCTAGAGCTGGTTCTTTCTTTATTACGTTGTAGTAATATATAAGGAATAACATCTAGAATGGATGAATAGTTTAATATTTTTATAAATCTAGATACAGACTTGAGTCTTACATTTGTTTTGAATAAACAAATAAAAACACATATTTCCTAGAATAACATTATTCCATATATCATATCCATTCATATTATTCATAGTAAACTTCATAGTGTTCAGTTGAAATGAATCCAAATAATGCTGATCTAAAATTCATATTAAGGTATAAGAATAATAAGGACAATAATGAGTAAATAAAGAATCATTAATATGTAATGAACAATATTAAAAGGTAAATATATGATCAAACATTCCATTTAAATAATTTATTATAACAATAAATTGAAAAGTAAATAACATAAAACACTTCTCAATTCATGAATCAATTGACTATCATAACTATATAAGGCATAATCAATTTTCCAACCTAAATAATAGAAAACACATTCCATTACTCAATAACATTGAATGTAATGATTTTTGATAAAATTTGATTCCCAAAATATTTTCAATAATAATAATGGTAACAAGTAAAATGAATTTAATTCGTAATTATCATACATCTTGTTTCCTAAAAATATGATACCTTTACTTTAAAGACCTTTCACAAGTCAGTTTATAATATATTTTTTGAAAACCCATTTAACTTATGATAGCCAACTTATTCATCCTGTGACACCACTAATGCATTGAGGGGAATTCTATAAATGATCCTCAACCCATGTCATTCATTTATAAAGAATTTACTTATGTATTTAATAATATATTTAATTCATACGTAATTTGACTAATTATAATGTATCTATATTGAGTAAATAATATAAATTTATAAATATTTACCCAATTGATCAAATAACATTCAAAGTAAACCACCATTTATATAAATGAGGTATGTTTAAATAAATAATTAGATACATGTTAAGTAATAAGGATTTTAGAAGAAATTTAATGTCCAATGGTAGTGATTAATTCATAGAAATTTTAATGATACAATAATAAATCAAGGAAGTCAAAGTCAATAATTTACTTTGTTAATATGATATTATTCCTCCAATAGAAAGAATAAGGGTGTTATTAATAAAAAATATACCCATTTGATTTATAATAATTTTTTTTTCATTAATGATATATAATACTATAAAAAATATCTTTAAAACAATCCTAATGAAAATATAATTTTCAGTTTGAAAAACATTTTTATAATACTTTTTTTAAATCACATTTAATAATATTTTCGTAAAAAATATCCATATAAAATAAAAAGGTAAGATTCCAATATTTTAATTTTATAATTTTTTATAATTCTATACATTCCATAAAAGTTAAAAAACAATTATTTAATAATATAATTTTTTTTGTAAAATGCCATGTCTAGAAAATGGAAGGAATATTCCATTCAAATTTTCAGTAAAAGCCAAACGGTAACTGTTTTGAAAATTACATAATGTTACTTTAATTTTTTTAAAGAATAAAATTAATTGAAATTTATTTAAAAATTCATTTTAAAATTTTTATAACATTTTTTAAATCCTTTTTAGAAAACATTTTTTTTGAAGAAAACAGATTTCCCAACAAAGAGAGAAATGAAGAAGGATTTTTAAAAAAATCAATAATTTTAAGTACCCAAGAGTGGGAAAATGGAACTATTTCTTGAATATATCATGAGTAACTAGAGGGGAATAAGATTAAAGGTTTCATTAAAAAAAAATTAGATAATTTTCTTCAATTGTTATTCAAGAATAAATAATCTTGATTAAAATAATATTTTGATGTAAACCCTTTTCAATATCAAATTTTTGAAGTGAGAATAAACCAATAAATATATTGTGTTAAAAATTTAAAATCCTCATAAAAATTTTTAAGTACAAAATAATATTATAAAAATTTGTTATACAAATAATATTATTATGACATTATCAACCAAGTATATTTTTAACCCAATGAAAATAAATCTAGTTGAGAAGTTCTTCACCACTAGGTCACTTTTAATACAAATACCCTTATATGAAATAATTCAAATTTAAACATAAAATACCTTGAATAATGAATTATTAATTAAATTAAATTTAAAATTATAAGTATATAGATAATATAAATGAAATTTGGTGCATAAGATTACGATTTTCCACAATGAAATACAAATGAGGCAAAATCCCTTACCTTATACTCAATTTTGGTTGAAAACATTCTAACCTCTAGTATAGTTGTTTTAAATGGGTTATTAACTTGTTATAAAACTATAATAATATTTATAATATCATCTATGATCCTCTTATAACATCTTATTTCCCATTCATTAATAATATTTCATTATTTTTATTGTTTTGGTTGTTAATTTTATTGTTTTCTCATGCTTGTTTCGTCATTAATGATCTGGTTCTGGTAAATATTATATAGTTATGTCGTCTATATAATAATAATAATGATATAATTATAACATTTTTAAGTCAATTATAATTTTTCAATAAATCATGAACTATGTTTTTTGAGAAATGAAGTATTTCACAATCAAAGACATAGTAGGTCGTATATACGCATGTGTAACGTTAAAATTTTTCAATGATCATTATGGAAATAAGGTATGTAATATGTAAAATTTATTTAGTAATGATAATATAAAAAATAACACATTTTTTATTTAGATATAATTATATATATATATATACAATTCATGTGGTGTGGTGATGAGAAGAGAGTTGTATCATTTGCTGAAGCCAGTTTTCCACACTTACATGAATAGTGTTATAATCATTCATTTAGTGAAAATATATGAAGTAAGATGCTATATATTATCTATAAAAAATTATAATTATTTAATTAATATCATAAAAATTTCATGTATATCACAAATAATCATTAACATAATCCTTATAACCTTCCAAGGTAATTTTTAGTGAAAGAGGAATCACATCGCTTCACGAGGCTGTAGTCCTCTGTACACATGGACGATATTATCATATCTCATATGAAATGGTAGGTAAAAATATATATATTATGTAATTGAAAAAGTGATATAAATATGTAATAAATATAATATATATTCTGTATATCTATCTTTATACCGAATCAATAATGTTAGTAATGGAAGAACGAATGGCATCAGTTCGCAATGCAGAAGTCCATAATAAACACATATGATAATTTCATATCCCATTTTATATGATTGGAGATGGGTGTAAGTCATTAACAAATTATAATAACAAAATGATATATATTTTTTAAAAAATTGGTTATTATAACATCATGGTTTAATAAAAATTTATGGAGGTGGATAAATATATGAAATAAATATTCTCATTGAAAAATATTACCTCTTCTTCAGGTTTTCTCCATATAATTACACTGAGTCCTTTCAGGGTGGATTTATGTCAAAAATAAGGATTATACAGTGATATGGTGGATTTTGGGAAGTTATTTCATCAGATATAGGTTGAACCAAATAGGTGTGAAGGTGTGAATAGGAGAGGATAAGTGGTGACCTTTTATAAGTGGGGGAAAGGATACACAAAGTATTTTTTAAATGAATTATGTTCTCGCACGTTTTCATATGTCACAATGCTCCAAAATGGTTCATTATCAAATTTGAGAGGCTTATGTTATGAATTATTTTCATCCAATAGTGTTTACACATGTTTATGGTCATTTTTTAAAATATATTTATAGTTTAACCCCCAGTACACTCATTTTTACCTTAATAGGGGTAACTAAATTTTCTTGCATTCATTATAAAATTTAGTAGAAAGTTATATTGAGTTTATTATAAATTATAAATTATTGTGAATATAAATATTTAATCTATTTTACTAAATTTAATTCACATATGTGGAAAATTTTAATTTAAAATTATTCCCACATACGTGATGAGAAATAACTTTTTTAAAGTGAACATGTTATAAAATTTTCTATGTTATTATATCAAAGTTGAATATAAAAATTTTTCTAATGACAAAAATTGGATTAATATATAAAAAATTTATTTAATTTTAATTTAAAACCAATTTATAGTTTAATATAACTTTATAAATCTATTATATATACTAAATTTGGCTTTCTTCAAGCTTATGTGACACCTCCACAATATTACACATCAGCAAAACAAATATTTCATCCATCCAAAACCAAAAAACCATTAAGCAGTCCCACCCCTAATCAAGATATACTCTCCATGGGTTCAAACTACTCTCCACAACTCCCCTCTCAAGATCCCCTCTATGACTCCCCTCTCCTTCTCCCCTTCCCAAATCTATTCTCCATCCAGGCCTCCGTCTTTGCATCCTCCGCCTTCAGCTCCTCCGCCTTGGGCTCCTCTGCTCCACCCAGGGTTCTAGTATAAAACCATGTGGTACGCCTCCTGTTTCTCCTCCTAAACCTCTAAAACCTCTACATACATCTGCTCTACCTATGACTAGTCTGCCTCCAGTTAAACTATATTCTAGGAACCTCCACATTCGACATTGTTTCTTGCACAATAAATAAACTCCTTGATGCAATCAAAATCAGATTCCTTGTCTAACTTTACTTCCATGATTTACAATTTCTGTTAAAATGAATTATTAACTATTTATTATAATATATGAAAAAAAAATTGTCAATACCTTTGTATTTCTATAATTTTTTAGTGAAAAAATTATGTTAAAACTCGTTGTGTTTTCCCAGTGGATGGGAGCCTCCTATGCAATTTGGTATGTGTTTAAGTTACCCCTGTGATATTTTTATAATATGAATTCTTTTATAGGAATTAAGAGGTATATATATGAGAGTGGGAATTGAAATGGACCGTTTGGGGCATGGTTCCTTCATTTGATAACAAATATTAAGTGGTTTTCTCCATCATGAATCTCCCGATTATGTATGGGGAATATTTTTTACACCTTTGATGGACCTTCACATGTGTTCTATTGCATTTTTATGATGAAAATGGCATATTTTCAACCTATTGATGTATATGGGTAGAGAGAGTAATTATGTTTTTCATATTCTATATAAATCCACACTGTTCAATAAATTTTCTTTTTTAAAATTTATGTCTGTCATGAAATCATTTAGAGGGTAACATGAAATGGTTGAATCCCCTGATCAAAACCCTTTCTCTCACATCCCCCTATTCTCATATTGATTTTTTGATTTTAGAAAAAATAAATAACTTATTATGTTCGATGATAATAGTATATTTTGAACTACTTCACTCTCTACAATCATGTACCCATGTCCCCACTGAAGAAAAATTGAATACAACAATTGTTTTGTTAATGTTTCATGTTTCATTCATTCTGCCTTTTGTTCTGCATGTTTTTCATATGTGTCTATAGAGCACATGAATCTTAATTTCATGCATGTTTATGATTAATTTTCTAGGATATGTATCTATGAGGGGCTGCACAAATTATGTGGGGGGATTTTGGAACTATTTTATCATGGGTAAAATATTTTCTAGGTGCATTTCCCACTTCTTTGTTTCACTGATTTTATATGATTTTCTTCAGAATACCATGTTGGAATATATGTTTTCTATAAATTTTGTCACATACATGAAATATAATAAAGTTAAATTTCATTTAATTTCCATTCATTCTTTTTTTGGGGGTTTCCCAAGGTTTTATGGAGGAATGGGTGAGTTTTCATGATTTGAGCGAAACCTTGAGCCCAATTTCAGATTTGGAAATAAAATTTGATTCTATTATAACTCCTTCAATTATCTACATTTTTCATACATTCCAATTCCTACATGTAATCCCCTGACCTATGAACACCACAAAATTAATTTGGATCACTTAGAAATCTATAATCATGGTGGATTAAGGTTTTTATTTAAGTAATTTTGCCTGCCCGAAAGCCCATTTCCTGCATTAAAATATTTTTTAATTCTTTAGTAACTCATAAAATTTTTAAGTTTTTCGGTGATTCCAACTCTCACCTGATCCCACGTACCTAAGGAGCTCCCCCATTCTATCCTCCCACAATTTGGATCTCCATAGTTTCTCTAAATTAGGAGACACTTCTCTGGATTTTAGAAATCGCCCAAATTTGAAGAGGTAAATTGATCCTTTCATAACTCCATATATTTTTTCTCTTTTTCCACCATTACAGTTCCAAAATGATCTAATCATACTTTTTCAAAGTTATCTTAAATGTTTAGCAATTTTAAAATTCATATACTGGTGGATTTTGGGTCGTTTTCTTCAAGATTGTTTTGGATAAGTGTTTATCTATTCAATTTCTTCCTTTTCCTTAGTGTTTCATCCCTCTTTCATGAATTTATAGAGTATCAAAAAGTTAGGGTTCATAACTTAGGATTTATTTGTGGTATTTTTTGGTGAAATATTATGGTTTAGGGTTTGGTTTTACTTATTTGTGGTGTGGCAGAGGTGCGGTTGAGGTTTCGCACCAAGATTCAAGAGTTTTGATTCAAAAGGTTGGTGATTCCATGTATAACCATTTTATGATGAGTTATATTTTTTGTTTAATTAATTTATTATGTTTAAAAGCTCTTTTTGTGGTGTAAAAACAATTTTTTTATGGATTTGGTTAAGTGATTAATTTGTTAGTTTCATTTTTTCTTAGAATTGGGTGCTTTTCATGCGTGGCTCATGGGGAAATGTTTGCGTGTATTTTATAACATATTAAAGTGATCTATTAATGTTGAAAGGGGATGGAAATTTGGGTTTGTTAACGTCTTAATGTCATGTGGGCTTTTTAATGGTGTTTTTGAATGGTTTTAATGTGTGAAACCATGTTGTACTTCTTGAACGTGATTTGTGAAAACATGTGTTTTTCATGTGTACCTTTTGTGGTATTATTTGAGGTATTTTTATAAAACTTAGGAGTGGTTTAATAAATGTTGTTATGTCTGAAAAATATGTTTTGGATTTTTATTGGTATGTTTTTTGTCTTGAATGAGGGTTTTGAAAAGGGTTTTTTATGCGAACCATGGTTGTACCTTTTGGGTTGGTTTTATTAAAATTGTAAATTACTTAATGAGTTACACAAAGTGTGAAATGGTTTATTATGTAATGTTTTGGTTATATTATGTTCCTAAAATAACTTTCTGATACATAAAGTGTTCATTTATGTTGTAAAACATTTTGGTAATGTTTTGTGATTTGTCGAGGTGATTTTTGAAATCGTGATGTGGGTGCGAAACATGTTTTCAGGCAGTTTTCCATGAGTGTGATGTGAAAAATGGACTCTGTTTTTGAAAAGGGTATTATGTAACATGTGAGTGGATTTTTATTTTGTTTAATTCATCTTGGGAAATATTTTATAAAATTGTTAATGGATTTTTTGAATTGTGAAAGATGTGCAAAATGTGTTGTGGGCTATTTTCGGTGTGAGTATGATTTCAAATTTCATTTAAATTAAAAAGTGATTTTTTTGACTTGTGTGGTATACATGTCAGCGGTTTGGTGAATTTTTGATGTGAAAATTATATTTTCATGTGCAATGTATATTTATTGACTTATTGAACTTGTATGAGCACAATGGGAAAACCCGGGTATCTTGGTGGGTGGACGTGTACTAGTATGCTAGTGAATCCGTGGGGTTTCACCTCTACTTAACATAGCAAGATTTACTCTTAAAACTCTAACAAAACTGTGATGATAATGATTGGGGACCAATAGGTTATGGGTATCTTCCCCACTATTGGCTCCTGCACGATAATATATATTGTGATGGTTACTCTCATCGAGATATGAGGTACCTGGGACCCAGAACGAGATTGTGACTACGGGTTATTTCCTATTGCTTGTTCTCATTATTTACTTTGTGCTTACTGTCGGCATATGGTATGGTTGGCTGGAAAATTCATTAGTGTTGAAATTATTTTTAAAAGTGTTGATTATTAATGATATCCCACTTGTAAACTGTTTTAATTTTTAATTTTCATCTTTTATAAATTGTAACTAGTATATCATATTTATGTAAACTTTCCAGATTTTTATCTTCAAATGTTTATCACATAGAATATCTTAGTGGTGGTGTCCTACTAGGCATTGTTTCACACCATACTTACTCTAATGGGTGCAAATACACTTGGTTATATTTTTTTGTCACAATTTTGGTAAAAAAAATTTAGTTCTAGTGGATCGGGTTTCTAGCAGGTCCTTGGTGGTGAAGTCTTGTGGAGATGCCATGAGGGCGGTTCCCCATTCCATGATGGTTCATGGGATGTTTCCTTTTGGTTTTAAAACTTTTTTATAGTATTTTTTAATTGTTTTAAAATATGTAATTTAGTTCTATTTTTTGGTAAAAGATTGTTCGGTTTAAAAAATCCAAATTTTTTTTATTGGATTATTTTGTTGTTTTAAGTTTATAAACGTAGGTAAATCGTTCCCAATTACCATTTTATGATACCCGGGCACTTTTGAAAGCTCATGGGGATTGGGAACGCCCTTAGGGACTTGTCAAGGCATGGGTTTGGTGACGGCTTCGAAGGTGGCCAGATTTGGTTCTTAACAAAATGGTATCAGAGGAGGTTCAGGTTAACACTTTGGATCATGTTATTTGGGGAAGAGTCGAGATAGTCTGGATTTAGGATTTTTTGGACATGGTATTCCAGTTATGGTTAGTGTGCCAGATCACCACACCTCATGATGGGATTCGAGTTGCTTGGGGATGTTAGGATTTTTATGAGTCCTTTGGATTTCATGGATTAATGATGATTAGGGGAAACGAAAAGAGAGTTGGGTTAATGGTATTAGTGGGATCGCATGGTTTGGAAAGCAATGTGGATCCAGGGATATTCACTAGAATACTCTCTCTAATAGTGAAGTGATTGGAATATGGCCTCCAACCATATGTCTAAGTCACTCACTAAAAATAGTTTCCTCTAGCATTGTCTTGTGTTATTTAGTTTTGAAATATTTAAACATTGGGTTTAAAGTGATTTGGTTTAAGAAGGATAATTCTTTTGTGAAATGGTTATCTAATAAAGTGGTAATGGTAAGATTTTTGAAAATAGATAAATGAATTTTCAGAATTGTGTTGGAATGGAAAATGGTGTGTTTGCACCTATTTTCAAAGCTTGAACTATATCAAGGTTTGTTTTGAAAAAGTGTTCCCAATAGATTTTTCTAAACTAATAAAGGTGTTTTAATGGGATGACTTGTTTTGAAATTAATTTGTATGACTTGAAAGTGAGTTTTCATTTAAATGATTGTTTCTTTTGGAAAATCGTGGTAAGATGTAATTTGGGTTTGATTTTGTGGTTAGCGGTTTTGAGAAAAAAGATGTATTGGTTGACTATTTTGGTTTTGTAATGTGGAAATAATTTTTTATTTTGACCCTTGGTATTTCAATGAAAGACCACATGTATGGGGTTATATGGGATGATGAATGGTTGATGGAACGACTGGATGTGTTTCGGGATGGATATGAGGAGCAAGCCCGACGTGACATAGAAACATGCATGTGCAAGGCCCATGGGGTAGCATTGGTGGATGCACGAACTGCTGAACCATTTTTTCAAAGAAATTTTTTTATAAAAAACATGATGTCTTTATGAAATGTTTGGGATGGTTTATATTATGGGTTTTTGAAAAATGTTGATGTTGTGGGATGTTTTGAGTCCAAGAACCCCTCCAGTTCGAACTGTGTTTTGGGTTTGTGTTTGGTCGGAAAGGTGGGTAGAAGGACCGCTTAGTAGTCTCCTCTAAGATATGTTTCGGGACCCCATTATGGTGGTTCCCATCATGTGTTTGGATATTTTTTTGGTACTTTTTGACCAACGGACTATCTTGGTTGGGTCCTTGGGTTCTCTTGTTGGATAAGGTACACCCCCACTAAGGGTTAATGCATAACTGATGTGCAACCCAGATTCTTTCTCCATTGGAAAATCCACCAGTTGATCAATATAAGTAATATTTTTTTCGACCTCTATAGATTGAGTCTATACCCATTAATTCCTTTTTTTTAGATCCTCTTGTAGTGGGAGAGTTCTCATGGAAGGTTGAAAGAGACCTTAGTTTCTTATGTTTCCTGATTTGTCGAAGGTGGAAGTGGTCTAGGGTTGTTAGTGTTGATGAGTGTCTCAATGGTGTCTACGAGGGCCTATGTGTTCTTCCCAGTTTCATTGAAGCATGAGTTCATGTTAAAACACTAGTGTGGGAAATATGGTCACGATAAAATATTGTGGCCACTTTCTAGAATTGTGTATTTTTTGGGGATGTAGTATAAGGTTCCTCTCCATGCATTGTTTATATCAGTCATAGTGGTCATGATCGGTGACTCCTTATGATGTCATGCTCTTGATTAACCGTTAAGGTGAAAGTTGGGAAATCATCTGAGAGTCTTTGTTATGTTGGGAGAATTTCTTCCATGGAAAAACATAAAAAAATTCAATTTTAGAGGGTGGTGAGTATAGGTGTTCTTTAATTATATTTTTTCTCACCCGAACAAACAAGGTTTGTTGAGTGTGCATCTTCTAAGCTCTTGTTTCAATGAAATATCATGTTAGGGTAAAGTGAGTTTGGAATGTGTTATGTATTGGAAAAATTATTAGGGATTGCAATGTAGTTGTTGGTTGCCCCGAAACAAGAATTCTGATTCAGGGGGTTTCCAAAGCCTAACTGTGAGGCCAAAGATGCTTCAATCATTAGAGCTCCAGCCATAGGTCTCGAAGAGAAGCTGGCTCATATTCATGGGAAATCCAAGGGTTGTTTAAACCATTTTCCAATGTCCTATCCTCAATATGAATGATTGACATATTTTAAACCTATGGTTTCATCATCCTTCTTCTGTTGTTCCCATTCGGTTGAAATAGGTGGATGGACATATACCCATGTCATCTCCCAATGTTACTCCTTCCCCATTTGCTTTCTATTGAGTCATTGGAGAATGGTTGGAAGTTTGGGTAGACCGGTTGAGAACACGGTTTGCACTTGGTTAGTATTGACCATCCCCCATAAAACCATATTAATAGAAGTATCCCTACTATTAGCACAGGGTTTCCCAAACTATGCGGACTAACCATGTGGCCATCACAACTCTTTAAATTTTGGGATCTTTCTGTGCTAGCCCGTGCTGGTCGGTTAAGATGGTTGGTTCTTATGGTGGGAAGACCCACTATGAGTCTTATATAAGTTCTTTTTTAATGTTCCGATGGAATAATACACTTTGTATTGTGGATTTCGTTCAGGCCTCCCCCTGTTAGTGTCCTGATTCTATCTCGGAAAAAATATTGGTTTTCTCTTATGGTGGGGAGCCTATTTTTGTTCCCCATACAAGTAACTCCTATTTATCCATGGTCTTAGATTTGTGGTAGGTAGTCTCATTCAAAGCTATCAAGATACCTACATCTTCCTTTGGTAAACTTTGATATTGGAGAGTTCCCAATTGTTTAGTTATAGTAGGGTAAGTGTAACCTTGTTTGATGTTGTTGTTTTTTTGGGTAAATTTCTTGAGTCTTATTCAGATTGTGTTTGAGTATTTATCTTTTGGGATAAAGAACTAATGTGCTTGATTGTTTCTGTAAAGTGGTTTATTTTTAGTTTTTGAGGGTATTCCTTCTTTAGTTGATCACTAGAGGTGTTTTGGCCTTTGGGGGTGAAACCTGGCAAGGGAGTACCTCTTGGTTTCTCGGTAGGGTTTGGGGGTTATTTTGGCCTTGCTGTGACTTTCCAGAGAAAGAATGTTTTATTTATGGGGAGAATTGTCACATAAATGACATATTGTAAAGATAAATTTCATTTAATATCCCCTCATACTTTGTTTTGGGTGTTTCCCAAAATTTTATGGAGGAATAGGTGAGTTTTCAGTATTGGGCCAAACCTTGAGCCCAATTCCAGATTTAAAAATAAATATTGATTCCTTTATAAATCCTTCAATTTTCAACATTTTTCATCCATTACAATTCCTACATTGAATCCCCAGACTTATTAAGATAACAAAATTAATTTGGACCATTTATAAATCTATAATCATTTTGGATTTGAGTTTTTATATAAGGGATTGGGCCGTCCCGAAAGTCCATTTCCTGTATTAAAAATATTTTTTAATTCTTTAATAACTCATTCAATTTTTATGTTTTTTCGGTTATTCAAACTCTCACACGAGCCCACATACATAAGGCACGCCTCCATTCCCTCCTCCCACAATTTTGAGCCCCAAAGAATCAAAAAATTGGCGACATTATATAGATTTCAAAAATCACCCATATTTTTAGAGGTAAATTGATCCTTTCATAAATCCTTCTATTTATACTCTTTTCCCCCCATTCCAGTTTCTACATGATATCCTAATCCTTTTTAGAACCTATATTAAATGTGTAGCGGTTTTAAAATTCAGATATTTGTGGATTTTGGGTCGTTTTCTTCAGGATTGTTTTGGATATGTGTTTCTCTCTTCAATTTCTTCCTTCTCCTTAGGGTTTCCTCCCTCTTTTATGAATTGATAGTGTTTCTAGAAGTTAGAGTTCATAAATAGGGTTTTATTTGGTGTATAGTTGGTGAAATATTAGGGTTTAGGGTTCTTTTTCACTTCCTTGTGGTGCGGCGGAGGTGCGGTAGAGGTTTCGCACATAGATTCAAGGGTTTTGACACAAAAGGTATGTGATTCCATGTATATCCATTTTATGATTAGTTAGGGTTATGGTTTTGTTAATTTAGTATGTTTAAAATCTTTTCTTTGGTGTAACAACTATTTTTGATGGATTTGGTTAAGTGTTTAATTTTGTAATTGTATTTTTCCTTGGAATTGGGTGCTTTTCATGTGTGGCTCTTGGGGAAATGCTTTTTTGTATTTTATAACGTATGAAAGTGATCTATTAATGTTGAAAAGGGATTAAAATTCTGTTTTGTTAATGACTAAATGTCATGTGGGCCTTGTAATGGGGGTTTTTTAATGGTTTTAATGTGTGAATCCATGTTGTACTTCTTGAATGTGATTTGTGGAAACATGTGTTTTTCATGTGTACCTTTTGTGGTATTGTTTGAGGTATTTGAATAAAACTTGAGAGTGGTTTAATAAATGTTGTTAGGGATGAAAATTTTGTTTTGGATTTTTATTGGTATGGTTTTGGTCTTGAATGAGGGTTTTGAAATGGGTTTTGTATACAAACCATGGTTGTACCTCTTGGGTTGGTTTTATGAAAATTGTAAATTATTTAATGAGTTACAAAAGTGTGAAATGGTTTCTTATGTACTATTTTGGTGAAATTATGTTCCTAAAATGAGTTTTTGAAACATAAAGTGGTCAGTTATGTTGTAAAACATTTTGTTAATATTTTGTAATTTTTCGAGGTGATTTTTGAAATTTTGATGTGAGTGTGAAACATGTTTTCGGGCTGTTTTGCATGAGTGTGATGTGAAAAAAGAACTTTGTTTATGAAAAGGGTATTATTAAACATGTGAGTCGGCTGTTATGTGATTTTTATCATCTTGGGAATGATTTTATAAAATTGTTAATGGATTTTTTGAATTTTGATAGATGTGCACAAAGTGTTATGGGATATTTTTTGTGTGAGTATGATTTCAAAATTCATTTAAATGAAAAAGTGAATTTTTAGACTTGTGTGGTATACATGTGGGTTTTTTGGTGAATTTGTGATGTAAAAATTATATTTTCATGTGTACAATATTTTATTGACTTGATGAACTTGTCTGAGTACAAGGGGAAAACTCGGTTATCTAGGTGGGTGGATGTGTACTAGTATGCTAGTGAATCCGTGGAGTTTGGACTCAGTTTCACTTAGCAAGATTGATGCATAAAACTATAACTAAACTATGATGATGATGATTTGGGACCACTAGGTTATGGGTAGATACCCTACTAGTGGCTCGTGAATGAGAACAGATATTGTGATTGTTATTGTCACCGAGATACGAGGTACCTGAGACCCACAACGAGACAGTGCCTACGAGTTATTTCCTATTTCTTTTTCTCATTAGTTACTTTGTGATTACCATCGGGATATGGTATGGTTCGCAGGAATATTCATACGTGTTGAAATTATTTTTAAAATTGTTGATTCTTAATGATAGCCCACTTGAAAACTGTTTTAATTTTTAAGTTTCATCTTTTAGAAAATGTATCTAGCATTTCTTGTTTATAAAAACTTTCATGATTTTCGTCTTTGAATATTTATCACATAAAATCTCTTAATGGTGGTATCCTACTGGGAATTTTCTCAGACCCTACTTACACCCTTGGGTGTAAGTTGACTTGGTTGTATTTTTTTTCACAGGTTGGGTAAACTTTTTTAGTTTCGGTGGTTCGGATTTATAACAGGTCCTTTGTGGTGAAGTCTTTGAGATATGGCTTGGGGGTGGTGCCCCTTTCCATGAGGGTTATTGGGATGTTTCCTTTTGGTTTTGTAACATTATTATATTCTTTTTGAGATGTTTTAAAATATGTAATTCAGTTTTATATTTTGGTAAAATAGTTTTTGGTTTGAAAAATCCCGATTCGTTTTATTGGATTATTTTGTTGTTTTTTGTTCATAAAATCAGGTAAATCGTTCCGAATTCTCATTTTATGATACCTAAGAACATGTGCCATCCCGTGGGGATCAAGAATGCCCTTCGAGCCTTGTCATGGGCTGGGATTGGTACCGGTTTTGGTGGAGAACAGATTTGGTTCGTGACAAATTGAGTGGAAAAATTTTAGTATTACTTATTTTTTTTTAATTCATTTAGATTTCTAATCACGTTTAAAATATTTCAGTAATTTATTATGACACATAATGAATTTTATAAAATTTTTATCAATGATGATAATTGTATTAAAAAATTTAATTGAAATCAATTATTTATACTAAAGCATGGTGTCTTCTTCCAATGTGTCACCAATCCATGCTTCAACATCCCCCTAAATTATACATTTCTTCCTCCAAAATGTATTTTGGTTTATTTTACCATAATGATAAAATTAAAAACCCATTTGGTTTTACGTAGTTTTTATGATAGGGTCCCTGATGGCTAGAATCATTTGGTTATTTTTTTATATTAAAATTGTTTTCAATTTTAGTCATTAAAAACATTAGAAGTGGTTTATCAACCTTTTAGTACTATCCAGTTCAATTTATCTAAGCCCCTAATTTTTCTTCAAATTTTATGTGATTAGATAGTATAAGATGGAGGGTAACAGTACTTTAAAACACTATTTATTATATAAGTATAATTTGTGGAAAATGTTTCATGAATTCCTTGTATCTAATAAAGGAGAAGATACTTTATTTTTTTTTTGAAAATACATATGTCATAAAGTTGTTTTAAAATTCGATTTCTATTGAAAAAGTGGGTACCATAATGCTGATATTTTTACAATGATTTGAGGTGAGATTTTTTTAATAAGATAAGAATGATATTGGGATTGTTCAATTTCAGTACAATGTCAATTTAAACATATTTCAGTAATATTAGTTGCAGAGATTGTGAAATTAATGTTTTTATAATTTTTTAATTATTGTTTAATTAGTTTTTCGAATACAATTATGAACAAATTGTAATTTCCATTTTACCAATGGGTATAAATTCTTCATTAAACATATTTATGACTGAACAAGGAACTAGTGAACTGCCACCCCATTTTTTAAACTCAATTTGAGAATTACTATCCTAAACATGCATGTTATAATTATCAATTGTTAGTTCTATATGGAGTTATAATATTTGATTCCAACTTAAATACTAATTCTAGGATTCACTTAATTAATTACTTTGTACAAGATCAAAATTTTCATTTTCATGAGACATTTCTACATCATGGTGAGTGTGAATCTAGTGCACATTCCATTCAATATTCGAGTTATAGTTGTTGAGCTCATGTCATATTACCTTTAATTCCACCACAATAAATCATCCCCAAATGATAATGTCTATAAGTCAACCACTCTCAACAGCCACTTAATGTGCTACAAATGGTAATTATCAATTCACAACCACTTATTTTTATACTATTTATTTAGGTCTCATGTATTAACTTTTAGATGTTATGTATTAGATTTAACAATGTTTCCCAACTTCTGTTCATTTCAATACAATTTGATACCAGTTGGTTTCTGTGATTTCGACATTGATGGTGAACAATAGGTCAAGTTATGATTTATACCATTTGATATTTGGGTTGGGGCTGTTTTATGGGCCATTGTCTCCATTCCTATGATAAAATTAGTTATAGAAGTGTTCCATTAAATCAACCTAATGGGTAAGGTATATTCATGTTTAGATAATTTTTCACAAATCATGTTATTTTATGGTGAATTCCCATTAATTTTTTTAAACATAAAATATATGTTTTTTTTGACCTTTTCCATATTATTTTATTTTTTGAT
This sequence comes from Viscum album, assembly GCA_963277665.1. Taxonomy (NCBI): domain Eukaryota; kingdom Viridiplantae; phylum Streptophyta; class Magnoliopsida; order Santalales; family Viscaceae; genus Viscum; species Viscum album. The sequence continues at coordinate 1,209,754,850 of OY728121.1, forward strand.
TAAGAAAAATTACTTATAATTTACTGATATTTGCTACTTTTTTTCAGAAAAACTGATATCATTTTCTTCATCTTTTATTTCATGCTTTTTCAGATGCCTTTAAAAACATCATTGATTCCTATTCATTCAATGTAAGTAATATTCATCATTAGTCATAGTACATTTCTTTGATTCAAGAGGGGGGGGGATATTTTGGGATTGATCGTTTCTACTTGAAGTAGCTAGAGAAGTGTCTTGAAAGCAGATTGAGCGATGTGATTCAGAACAAGGTCAATACTTCATCTAATACCTATCCATTCCCATTTCATTATTCATTTTATTTTTCCATCATGTTGTGAAAAATTGATTTATTTATTTTATTCAATTATTGTTCTGAATCATATGAATATATATTATGTATGGTCCCCAATCCTTATACCTTCATCGTTGTTACCTATAGTACATGTTTGTTTTAAAATTTATACAAGTGAATCAGCTTAATTTTTTACAATGATTATCATTTAGTTATGTTAATAAAAATTTCCTATAAAATAGTTTAATTTTAAAATTTCATGTTGTAGTCCTCAACTGTCTATTTAGATGGTAATATTCTTCTATAGATCAATCTATTTTCTTAATTCCCTATGCAATAAGTCTAAAATTTGTTAAGTTGGTTTGTTTTAAAAAACTATATATACCCTTAGAGATTCAGATTTTACATATGTTAAATGACCTAAATCATGTTGTTAGGGACGAATCCATCTTGTGCATTGGGGTTTTTTTAATCAATAACATTGCGTAATTTGAAAGCACACACCATGTCTTGTATTTATTCTTACATTTGGTGGCATCTTTATCTATTAATTCTAATTTAATTTTTTTTGTAACTTAGGATGGTTACTCAGGTATGTTCCATATAGTCCCTCAAAAATCAAGATTATCCTTAATGTTTTCTAATATTTTAATTGTCTTTATGTTTAATCCACATTTATTGAAATATTCTATACCACTAATTTAGGTTTTCAATATTCTCAATACAATCAATATTAATGGAGGGTTTTGATCCTGTATACAAGGTGGTATAGAGTAGTAACACTATAATTTGGAGAAATACACCATTATTTAAGATTTGAGAAAGGAGATATTTTAGTGCAGTTTGACATTTTTTTTGTTTGAGTTAATAGTTTGTATTTAATTTAAGAATTGGATATTTTTTTATAGCATTGAAACACAGATTTTATTTGAGCAGTGGATAATGAATTTTTGTTGAGTAGTGGATCATTTTATAGGGATTTGGATTTTATCATTATGCAAATGCATGGGAGAGTACTAGTTATTTAAATGTAAAGGTTGTTTTGAATTAAAATTCATTATTTTTAACTATTTATCAAAAAATGAAACTCCTCAGAAAAATAAAAAAATCAACATATGATAAATTTTATATTATAATTCCCAAGATGATGTCTATTTTTTAAATATAAATTTTTGTAAATGTGGTAAAAATTAAATATTATAATATTTGAATGAAGAGTGGAAAATATGTCATTTAGAAGAAAATTTTTTTTCCAAAAAAACATATATTTTTCTTATAAATTATTGTAATTTTATTACTAATCTGTATAAAAATAAGATTTTCATAATTTAGTTATTTATATTCATTCTCACCAATTTATCTGCTAGGTTAAAACTATTATAATTAATAATTATATTTTAGAAATATTAATAATTTTGATTAAACACGGTGTAGCGTATGAAACAAGATAAACTCTTTATTTCATTTAATTTAAGGTAAAAATAGTTTATCATGTAATGAATGGAAAAATCAGTGTTGCGTGTAATGAAATATATTGATGATATTAAATTTATTTAAAAATAAATATATTTTAAAGTCTCATAGTGTTATATTTTGTTATAATATAGGTGTTACATGTCACAAACTATATCGTATAGAATTTTAATATTTTAAAATATTTGGGTGTTACATGTGGACAGTGAAAAATGTGGGAACACCTTTTACTTTTAAAAATTTACATGTGTTCCACTCACCTAAAATATAAAATGAAACTTTATATCCTCTTCACTCACATCATGTTTCATCCCAAACCTTCCCAAATCACTTCATAATATCCATCCTCTCATCCTTAAAGCCACAGTTTTTTCGAAAATGCCATAATTGGGAGGATTTTGGTGAAAACCTAAGGATGCTCCTAAAAGAAGAGGTAATGTTCATCAACATACATTTTAATAATATTTATTACTCTATATCATTAAATTATTATTAAAACATGACCATATAATATCTTATATATCATCTATATACTAAAATTTTTTATATTAATTGAATGATGTACAATTATCCCCTCTTCTATCAAATTGATTATTAAATCATCATTCATGTGTACAGAAGACTACTGCCTCAATGTTAAAAATGTCAAGTTAATGATTTTAAAATAGGATCAAGGGGTGAGGGTCTTGGGATATTTTTTTTATGATGAGGGGTATCGTAGGACTCCTCATTCTTATTACATATTGCATAGGTTCTATATACTTAATGGATTTATGTACTTCTTCTATGATATATATGTATCCTTTTATTAGTGTACATTTCAAACTCACTCTTCCTTATAGTGGTTCTTTATCTATATTTTGATATCAATTTTTTAAAATTTACTATTAAATTATTCAGATAATGCATTGTATTAGAAATATTAGGTTCTCTTGATTAGTTTTTCATGTTACCAGTTTTTTAATTTAATCAATTTTATGACCATTTTATCGATAATTTGAATGTAGATACTCTCACTAATTCATTATTATAGATATTTTTATTGAAACTAGTAATTAAATCCATATTGAATTCACAAAATTATCTCAATCATATTCAAGTCAGTAATATCATTTAAACTTCAATGTGGTTTGAGATATTTTCAACCAAAAGTAATCTAAATTTTACAGTATATTTTTTATTAATTACATTTATATATCAAAATATATAGTATCATGATGTGGAACTTCTACTTGTGGTTTAGATAACTCTTAAATTCTTCACTATACTTCAGATGTGTTTTTATTATCAAATGACCTAATTACATTCCTCTTTAACTATGATATTTATTTCCATACATAGAAAAAAAAAATTAAATTAACTCTTTTAGAACAAAATAAATCTTTTATACATTACCATATTTTAGAAGACATATTTTTATAATCATAAAATGACTCTCACAGAAATATTTTTTATTCCATGTATTTGTCATTTTTTATTCAAATGATATATCGTTAGAGTAAAATGACTCATATGGTTCCTTGAATATGATTAATATTGAAATCATAATTATCCAAACATAGTTGAAAATGACACTTATTATAGGTAAATTATTCTTGTATAACATAGTTCACCCTTCTAGAAATTTAATGACCTGTATAATTATTTACTTTGTTGTAAAAAATGATTATTATGAGGTTCCATATAACTCATATAGAAATTCGATGACATTTCTAACCTTACAATTTAATTTTTAAATGATAATTATTGAATAGTTTGGGTGACACTTATGCAAATTACCCTAATAGAAATTACTCTAACAGAATAGTTTAAAAAAATCCTTTAGAAAATTATGTTTTCAGTTATCAATAACAATATAACTACAAAAATATAATTGAAAGTTATGAGTCACTTCAATTCATTTATTTTCTATATTAATCACTTAAAATTGACACAACACATCATCCAAACAAAAATACCATTGATTATAATGGCTATAGTTCTTAATACACCTTAGATTGTGTCTCCATTTTCAAGCCTCAATTTTCCCTTCTTTTAAAAACAAATCTTCATGTTATATACAATATATTGAATCTCTAATACAATAAAACTATTATATTTAGTGAAACCACCATATAAAAAAGTATTACTTGATGTATTAGAATCCAGTTTTACAATAATCAGATACCTGGGATTCTATCCTAAAATGTGTCTAGCTAGATATTCTAATATAGCTACATGAAAAAAAATCCTTTACTCATGTATATATGAGAAGAAACTAATCATTTAATATTAATTTATTACGGTATTCCTACATCACCCAAATCAACCATTATTGAATATATTCCTTAATGATATATTGAAAAATATAAAACTAATATATCTTTTAGTCAAAATACATTTAGGATTCAGTGTAATCGATTGGGATATTTGATATTCCCTTTTAAATTTGTTTTATATTCCAACTTTAACTCTAAATTAAATATTTTTCTCCCAATTATAAACTATAAATGAAAATCTAAAAAGTTATGATAATGTACCAATTATATGATTTTAAAAACAAATTATTCTTCCAATTTCATTCATTGTTATAGTATTATTTTTTAATGGAAATATAGAATCATTTCATAAAATGAACTATTTGAAAAATTAACCACTTCTAAGTCTATTTGATGCATACATAGTCTATAATACTTAAGTGATTAATCTAGACACCACTAATGTCCATAATAAAAGTAACATGTGATAACCATTCTAAAATAAATTTTTAAGGGATGTTTAAACTAATTATTCAATATATTTATATCCTGCACTCATATTTAAAAAATAATATAAAAATATAAATGTGGAATAAAGAAAACTCCACAATGAATATATATTTTTTTATCAATAATTACTTCCTCTTAAATCCCATATTTCATATAATCAAATCAGTAAAAGTAATTTATTTTCCATACATGAACCTTCTAGTTTTTAAGGGTTACTAAGGATCAATATTAAAATGATACAATACATATCTAGAATCATATTATTTTTATATAAAAATTATGCATTTCACACTATCATATCTTCAACGTGGAAGTTATTCTTCCTGATGAACCTGAATCACCATCAGATATTACTTGAAATTTTTCATGGATTCATTAATAGAACAACTAAAATTACCCATTATGGATATCTTCTTATGTTATATACTGATTACATAATTCTAGTTAACTATAAACTATGAATATATCAACATCAATATACATTAAAATGGATCATAAAAACATATATATATGGGAATAATGTGATATTTATTTAAATCCATAGTTGGAAAATAGGGTTGGGATTTGAAACTCAATAAATATTCTCATTTTCATTCCAAATTCATCTTTGATAGGACTGTTCATTCATTTTTGCCTCTTTATTTTCCAAAAAAGTAATCATTTAGAAACAATAGATTTCATTTTTAATTAATATTTTCTCTAATTTGGAAAATACTTGATAACCTTTTAAAATACTTCACTCACAAATAATGGTTCTTTAATTAAAAATTTATCTTCTATAATATTTCATCATGAGAAGGTTCGATATATATATATATATATTCTCTTGCATTATAAAACTATTTTTTACAACTTCAATAGATATTCTTTTTAATTTCAAGGTTGTACTTTCTAGAATAACTCTCATGAAATTCAAAATCTTTTTTTGGAAAACATGTTTCCCTTTGGTAATTTCAATATCCCATTCCTTTTCAATTTTTCTTAAAATTTTAAATTGGGTAGTAAAAACTACCTGGAATTTAATTTTAACATGTGCAACCTTTTTAAATATTCCACATCATTTATTAATCGAATTTGAGTTACCCATTTTAGAAGAATTAATAAAACCATCTTCTCTAATGTATTCCATCAAAAATTCATTTTTTTTCTCTAGTGTATCGATTCCTTAATGTATTACATCATGATTCATTTTAATATATCATCCATAAATTTTATTAATATTTTATAGTTTGGACTTCTCCTATATATTATAACAATTTCCAACTAGGTTTTAAATCATAATCATTCTTCATTTAATCTTTATTTTTCTCAAAATTATTCTTTTGTTTGTCACTATTCATCGCTTGTTTATGTCCCAATGGGTGTTCACCTTCTTTAACATTATATTATACTTTTTTGGTTTTATTTTCATTCTAGAACATGAATTTGTTTTACATAAAAACATTAATTTTTCTGATCATTTTTATTAATGTGCATAAAGATATTCTATAAGCATTAAAATCTTTTTTCAGTGAAATTTTTTTTCTATTATATACAAAATTTCACTATGTTCATAAAGTATTCCATTTTAATCTTGCTCCAATATCCCTTCATCTGGGACATCTATATTCTCTATATATTTACATATTAATAAAAAAATCCAAAATTTTATACCTTTTACATCATCAATAGTTCCAAATTAATCTCATTATCTTTTTGTAGATGAAATATGTATACCAATTTCAACTTGTGAACCTAATTGATTCTGAGTAAGACTGTAATTTTTTCAGATATTCTTCGATATCTATGCTAATTAGATATAAAATATTCCATCCATGATTTCTTTGTTTATTGAACAGTATTTTCACCCATATATGCTGAAATTTAAAAATGAGACATGTGCTATCATCTGAATCAATATTAGTAAAAAATGAATTAGTTAATTTATGGGTTACCTTTATGAATGAGATTATTATATATTTATTAGGAGATTATTTTAAAATTTATATACTAAAGATATGAGACCTTTTTATCTATGGATTATCATTAGAATATTTTGTTGTATCACTTCTCATGTGAGCTTGTTGGGAAGGTATAGTTTTTATAGATTCTTGATTTGACAATTTCACCTCAAATTTGAGAAACATAATTATAAAGAAATTATTCTCATATTGAATTGATCTTAAAATAAATTATATTTATTTCCTAACCTTCTATGTTAAATCCTTATACATTTATCATTACTCCTATAAATAGATGCTATCGTGTTTGATTTTCATGGATTTAACCTCTAACTGATCACCTTTTAAATTCATAAAGGTATTGTGCAGTTTATACAATGCATGGGCATTTTCCTAAAAAACATTATTAATATAGTTTTTCTCAAAGATATTTCATAAAAAATTTAATTAAATAAGGAAAAAATCTTCACTTCAAATTTATAGAGATTAATTTTGGGATTAAATATGTTTTATAGATTTTTACATTTTTTAAAATTCATGGATAATGACTTTTCGGTGAATTTATCTTCTAATTACAATTATGAGTTTCATCAATATTTATCTCAATAAACCAAAACATATAAGAATAAATAAATGGGAATTTCCATTTGATGATTCTTGATTTTATATTAAAGGTATTACATATTTCAATGGAATCATCTTCATCGTACACCCCACTACTTTAATGTAGTTCATAAAAAGGATTTCTCTAATTAGAATTAGTAGATTAAAAATATCACTTTCAAGAGATTCATGTAGTAATAGAACCTAATTTTCTTTTCTGAAATTCCCCATCATTCGTTATTCCTTATTTATATAGTTTTTATGATTTTCAATGAAACCTTCAGTTTAACATTGATGGGAATGGAGAATTATTTTTAAATCTAAGGATCTTCTAAATTTTCATCAAATTAGTACTTCATATTTTTCAAAAATTAATAACAGCGAAAATTTTAGATCCAATAGGATGAGACATGGACAGATCGGATACCACTTGAAGTGACCAATAGATCATTTAGGGATGCGAAGAAGGTGTGACATGATTCAATGGTACAATGTATTATAAATTTTTTCATTCCCATTAAATTAACCTCCCTTTATATTAAATCCAAAGTCTCAATTAAGAGGTGTATATTAATTAATGAAATAGTGAACTATTCTATAAATTGTAATGAATGTTCTCAATATGAACTGTAGAATGTAGGGTTTTTACAAGGTTTAACTATATTGATCACACCTACTCTATATTTTGTTTGAATCTCATTGAGACACTAGTTATCATTAATTATATTACAGGGATCAAAATTTCTCAAAAAAGTGATTCACGTGTATCATCCAAATCCTAGATTTTTTTATAAACATTAGAGGTTTCGTTATATCATCTAAGACATGAAGTTACCTCATATTTGTAGTAACATATTGAAATATCTATAGTCTAACAACTGGAATGTTATAATTGATTATACTAGAAAAATAATTTTTCAATGGTTTCCTATTAACTCCATGAAAAATATCTTACTTTTTATCATGATTTCATATAATAATACTAAGACCTCATTCCTCAATGAACATGTTTCCAACTATAGAACAGTTATCGGCAACAATGCATTACATTGGACCTTTTTTAAACTAACTATCTTTATGATCATCAATATAAATTGATATTCAACATCATAATGGTCTCAAAAAAAGAAATAAACAATATCCAAATAGTTATTCCCTATCTCATTAATCTACTATGATATTAAAATATGTTTTGACTTATTCCTTCTTCATATCCATAATATTCTATGATGAAGGGTGTCATTGGACAAATTTTTCATTTTCATTGAAATGAGGATGTTACTTCCTTGATGTACTCAGAATATTATTTTTCAATACATATGTAACATCTTCTTAATAGAACAATATGTATCAATCATTGATACATAGGTTCTTTTTTTGATTCAGTGATGATATTTTTATCTCCCATATTTGATAAATTTGATATTAAATTGCAGTATTAACATCGGGGTTTCAATAACATTTTTCTTCTTTTACTACTATATAATAATTAGAAAAAACTAATAAATAATTTTCCCAAATATAATTTATATAAACCCTAAATTATTCATGGTATGGAATAGTTTTATTCATACTAGTAAATATTTCATGTTGGAATTCACAAAATTATATCATAAAAATATCAGTCAATATATTCATTCAAAATAATGAGATATTTTTATCTTAAAACATCCTATAAAATTCATTACATTTTTATACTCATCTACATATTCATGAAAATTCATAGTATCATAACATGGAAGTTCTCCATGTGGTGTGGATATCTCTTGAAATATAGAACCTACTTTAACTAGTTATTTAGTGTCAAAAAGCTTGAAACACAATATCATCTGATTATGATGTTTATTTCCATGTATAAAAAATAAAAATATTGTCAAATTTACAATTCAATAAATATTTTAATCCTTCATTCATTACCATTTATCCACAGAAAAGGTTTCATAAGATTAATGTTATCATTATTAAAATATCATTTCTTCATTACCTTTGTCATCTTACACTTCAAATGATACATCATTAAAGTAAACTGACTAAAAATATATACTTATTATGAATTTTATTTCAATTATCAACATTCTTAAATTGTTAGAAATGAATATTAATATATAGAAATGCCTGTTAAATAAATCCAGCAACCTTTAAAGAAATTTCATACATTTTTTAATTCATTACTCTAGAATTGATATGATTTTAATACAATTATACATAAATATATCAGAAACTCTGTACAATTGTCAATTTTTTACTATAAAGATGAATTAACACTTAAATACAAATCTATATGACTCTTATAGAAATGAATCATATAGAATAGTTAGGATGAATATTAAATAAAATTTCTTTATAAATTTTCTCCAACTCTGTAACTCTGGTCATATTAATTTAATATTAGAGTCTCATCAATTAATTTCAATGAATTTTCAATCTCTCCATGAAAACTAAACACATATTACAAATACCATTATCACTAATTACGATAGGAATAATTCACAGTACATAATAGACTATTTTCTAACCTCAATCAATAATTTTTTTTATTAAAAATGGATATTCATAATATTTCCACTACCCATCTTATTAGATTCCTCTAAACGGTTATAGCTAATTATTTCACAATATACCACAATTTATGTTTATCAAATACAATATAGTTTTACAATCATCATATACATGTGTTGTTTTTTGATAACCTTTTTAGATTAACTTTTCAATATGGTAGTAGAATGGTATCCATTACTCATATATTTATGATTGGTAGAACACCATCCCATCCAAATTTATTAGGGACTTACTCAAAATCCCTAATCATCATATATTGAATTTAATCAATATTGATATATTGAAAAAAATACAACCAATGTAACCCTTTTTCATAAACTAATTTGGGTATGAGTTAATCTAGTTAGTAACATTATAATGATAAAGATATTATTTAACATTTATAGGTTACTGGAAGAAGATATCTCTTCCCAATTGATTGTGATATAAGTTTTTAAAAAATCCATGGCCATGTACGTTACAGACAAACTCATTTAAAAAAATCAATGAAAAAAATCTATCATATTAGGGGATGACATAAGTATCTATCCTGGATATTTTTATATTATTTAAAAAATAGATTATATTACACAGTAGAATTTTTGGGAAGGTTGGTATAGTTTCTACATTAATTTCCCTCTATATGGTCTCCACAGCTTACAACTAATGTTTAATATTGTAATTTATGTATGATTTCCTTTTTTTGAAAAAGTGTCTTAAATTGTCAGATAATATGTTTATCCCAACACACATTAAATTATATTGAATTTGTGTCTATTTATAAATTTGTTGTTGGATAGTGGATTAATATTTATTCCTGTTAAGTAGATCATAAAATTTTAATCCAGGGAGGTTATTGTTTAGAATATGTGAGTTTATTTTTATATTTTATTTCCTTATTTATAAGTTTAGTGAATATAATAATTATTATATCAAATGAATATATTTAATTAAAGGTTCAATAAATTTATGGGATAATATAGATTTAGTTTAATGATCTTCTGCAACTAATTTGTTTTAATTCATATCACTTAAATTTATTTTTCTTGCTGTATTTAAGTAATATTGTTAAATGAGTAACATATGATGTAATGTTATAACGGTTTTATTATTAATACATTATTAATGTTTATTTAGGGTATCCCATTTATGAAATATAAGTATAAGGCCCTTTGTGAAATTTTTATTTTCCAAAATATTGATTTGGATGAATGTTCTAGAGGGGGAGAATTGATGTGTTTATAAAATTTCAAAAATTATATCCTAGATAAAAATAATAAATAATTGGAAATAAAAAAAATAAGAACAAAAAAAATAGTATATTTGATCATGTGGTCAAACATAAACTCTTATTTTCTCTATAATCTTGATTGAAATGTATCTTTCTATGAACATGAATGTTTTAGTGGAATAAAACCCTACCTAAAAATACCATTTCAAGTGGAGGAATAACCAAAATAATATACCTTTTAATGGGGACTCAAAACTTATTACCAAATACATTTTCACTATATGATTCAAAAACCAAAGAGTCATCTATTTTTATTATGGATACATATCCCAATTTCCAAACTTATTTAATTGAGGGCCCCAACCCAACATAAATTTCATTGGGTGGTATAACTTATTTCATTTTAATTTTGAATGAAAAATATTATATTATAAATAATTCACATATACAAGATGGGATGATTTAATAACAGGGAAATAGAATTATAAAATTTATGTTTAGGAAGCTAATGAACCATTTGATCAATGTTCTATATGTTGAATCTCACTATGTAGCAATCATGTAGTACCATGTATCATTTTTATTATCAGACACCTTATTTTCCCATATTTCTCAAATATTTTTTCCTCTAAACTAATCCATTTCCATAAAATATAATTCATATATGTTTTTCATGAATAAAAACATTAAAAAATAGTATCCTCATGCATTAAATATTCAAATTTATTTTTCTTTGAGGCTTTTTATTTCCCAAACACTAATGAATAATGAGAAACTTTTTAGTTAGAAACAAATTTAATAATCTAAAAAATATTTTTATAAATAAAATAACTAGAATAATAAATGGTCAATAAATACTATATTTAAATATTGATTGAAACCATTAATAAAAATTAAATCTTTTTTATGGTTAAATTAAAATAAAGGTCAATGTTTTGTTACAAATACTATTGTAATATAAATATTGAATTTACTTTTATAAATATTATAGGAAAATATTAAACCATATTCCCCTCATGCTATTTTAATTTAATTTTTTATAAAATAATTCCCTTATATTTCTCAGTGAATTAAAAAATAAGAAACTTAGGAAAAAATCAGGATAAAAATTAATAAGAATATTTTTTGGATTAAAATATTAAATTTAAGAAAAACAAAGCATATTTTAATTTATTCAATGATAAATATTTGAATAATACATTGCTCATTAGATTCTTTTTTCTTTAATATTATTCATTTTTAAAAGATTCAATGTATGATTCATTTAGTATATCATGCATGAGTTGTTTTCCTTATTTTCTATAAAAGTCATTTCCTTGATTTTGTGTGTGTTTTATTTTTTTGTTTGAGTCATTTAGTCTATGTATGAGTCATTTAATTTATATGGAATATTAAACATACAATATTTATGAGTTATTTCCTTATATTTTGTAACAGTGATTTGGTTTATCTTATGTTTCCTTTTTATCATAGAAATTTATCAAGAAAACAAACATCGTATATTTCATTCTAATGTTTATATGTTTAATTTTAGGATATTTATGTTTCATTTAGTTATGATTATGTTTCATTATAATGATTGAAAAAATATTGAAACCCATGATATAAAACTTATTTTTATTATAATTATCAGTAAAATAAAACTATACTTAATATATGATGAATAAACTAATTCCTCATCATTCTTTTCGTATACATGAATTAAAAGAATTAATAAAATTATAAATAATTTATTATACATTTGTTAGGTGGAATAAAATCATTATTTTTTAATTATAAAAATAAAAATATTCATTGATCCATAAAATTAAGTTGTGATATTATATAATTTTTAAAATTATATGCAATGAATTAAATTGCTTCCATCTCTAAACCTATATTCCAATAAAACATTTGATAAAATTGTATTTACGTGCTCAGTAGCCAAAAATATACTATTAGTTAAAGCCATGAAAACAATAATATATAATGATAAAAATTCCTTACATCCCTCGATCACAATATAATTAAATAATATTTATATCACACAAATTTCCAAATTGTTTTTTAAAACCAAAACTACATCCAATAATTCAGGGAAGATTAAAACCAATTGAAAATTTTTAGAAACATATTCCAAACAAATTTATCCTCTTTGTATATGATCCCAAATAAAATGACATCTAAATTCAATATGCATTGTTCTATATTATTATAAATTATTTTTAGATATAGAAATTTCAGATGTGTTTTCACACAAAATAGGTTTCTTTTTAAAATAAATTACAATATCATATAATTTTTTATCAATCCATTATGGTTGACCAAAAAAACAAAAAAAAACCCATGTATTATTATTTATTATTCGATAATAAAATAAATAAATATTTCTTTCATCTAAAATATATTAAAATTTTACCTAATAAATAATAGATTCTACTATTAAATTTTCATTATTTTATAGAAAATCTATATTCTGATTCAGAATAACATTTCAATTAAAAACCATTTTCTAATATAAATAATTTTATCTTTAAAATCATTAAAATATTTAATTAATACTTCAATAAATTTTAATTCGCTTTATTTGGGTTCATCTTCAAATTTAGAACACATGAATACACTGAACAAAATATAACGTTTATGATATAGCTGAATAATAAAAGCAATCAATCATTCCTCTAAAAATGTTATCATATGTAAACTTTTTTTTGTTTATGATAATAATATTTATAAAAAATAAATATAGAGGTATATGTACATTCACTATAATAAAGACAAAATATTTTGAATAACCTTTTATAAAAATTCATTTTAATAAGAAAATTTCCATCTCTTCTCTGAAAATTTTATTTTTCCATAATGAGCTTCAATTTTCCTATAAGACTCATGGAAAATACATAAGTCATTAAATACATTTTTTTAAAACCTATTTCATGAAATAAACTGAGGTTCTTTATCTTGACATACCTAACGCCCACTACCAATAGGCCTGGGGATGGAGACTATCTCAACGAAGACATATCAAACACATGGCCCGAATTAACCCAAAGTACCTATATGCATGCACACATCTCAAATCCAATAAAACATTGAAATGTAAATTAATGATAACAATTCATGAATATATCTATAATACAACAATAAAATTATGACATAATTTACAAAAAATCATGAAAAGGGTCCAAGTATGTAACCACCAAAAACGGGAAAATTAAGTCTGACCATCAATCTATATAATGGAACTACTGTGAAATGTGAAATTTGTTTATATATCAAAATATCTAGTCCAAAAAAACTCCCCCTTATCCTAGACCACCCACGAATCCATAAAATAGTCCATCATCATTATAATACCTGACATGTGCGGACAGAGCCCACATAGGGATGAGTATAATAATGCCTAGTAGTACATGCCAAAATCACCAATCATAAAGCATTATGATTATTCCTCTCATCATATTATATATTAATCATAAAGTGATAGATAAAATAAAACATCTATATGAATTCATAAAATATATTATGTCTCAAACGCCTCAAACTCTACATGAAATAGTTCTACTATGTGGTTTCAAGTAACACTCATCAATGAAATCTAACTCCATTAATCATTCCATCCCCAATGGCACTCAACCAATAGATATCACTCATTGGGTTACACCATTCTAGTAGAACATACCTATCATACCAAAGGTCAATCTCATCAGTTTTATCCAAGAATAACAACGTAATAAATTGAGAGGGTTCATCTGAGATACAAAATCCATCAGAATATTACACCATCAAAAAGATTAGATATCGATACACATATCTTTGTATATTGTACGGACATGGCCTTAAAGAATATATAATTTAGTTATTTTAAAACATAAAATAACTTTACGTTCCCAAATATGTTTTAGTTGTATAGTTTTAGAGAATTAATAAAAAATAATATATAGTTTACCAATACATTATAAGTGGTAACTAAAACTCCGTATTCATTTTTTCCACTAAATTAATTATTTTAAAAACATGATATCTTTTGGAGACAAATCTTCATTAATATAATCATGACATGTTCATTGTCTTTAATAATATTAAAACCAATGAAATGTGATGAGTGAAAAAACTCAATGATGGATTAAAATAGAACAAAAACATTTAGTGCAGTAAATACATGAAAACACATATAAAGTTTACATTTATCTTTAAATTTATTTTATAATATGAAATAAAAAATTTCTCCAAAAAATCAAACACATATTTTCCTCAAATAAAATAAATAAAAACCATATAAATAAATTAAAACTCATTTGGGTGACCTAGAGCATGATATGATAAAACCCTTAAAATTGGATTAAACATATGGCTTACATACAATATTATTATTACTCAACGAGTTGGAGACCTATAATTTGCGTTACCAATCGTATAATCTATATATACTTCACTCAAGAGCTATAATGGGGTTCATCCCTTCATATAAGATCATCGGTATCACCTATGAGCTTAATGTGCCTCAACCCTTGGTATAAGATGTGTCGGCTCACCCATGGGCTATAATGGGGATCCAAAATTCATATAAGCTATTTTAGGCTCACCTTTTTCATATAATTCTGAGGTTCCATTTTATTAATACATCCATTACATCACAAAACCCTTTAAAAACACTATTAATCCCATATTAAAATATATTTGTATGAATACACCATTTTCTTTTATAAAAAAATAATTTCAATTAGAAAAATCACATAGATAATGAAATAAGGTTTCTCAATTAATAAAGTATGTAATTTTCAAATGGAATCCATAAATTATATAATAGTCATGACGTGGGGAAAGTGGTTGTCACAATTTATGTTAAGAATATAACATTCATTTTTTTCAGTTTTCAGAAAGTTATATATAAAAAAATATTCCTTTTGAAATCCTTTTAATATAATTAAAAAAACTGATAACATTTACTTTATAATCCTTTTATATCCTTATAAATAAATATGTAAAATAATATCAACAATGTTGGAAAACATTAAAATTTTGATAATTAAATCTTTAAACATTATATGAATCTCATAATAATTTAAACATTTAAATAAAAATAGCTATCAAATAATAAAATTTAAAAAACAATAAATTACTTGATAATTAATATATTAATTATATGTTAAGTGAAAGGGGGTTTATATACACCTTGGGAATTAATTTGGGTTTATAACATCAAAATATGCCTCAATGAAAAGAGTTTGAGACAAAATCCCTTACATTGATTCTGACTCATCATGAACGATATATATCTTCTTGAATAATAGAAATATGTTAATTAATTAATTTATCTTAAACCATTTTTATTTTTATTATTCCTTTTATATCACTCAATAACATGTTGTAAGCATTACAATATTATGTTAATTCATGTTTGATGTTTTGAAGATATTCTGTACAAGAATCCTAAATGACTTTTGTATGATGTATATTGTCAAAATTGATCATTAATGTATAATCTCCAAAATATTATTCCTAACATAATAATTTCTTTAGTATATCAATTATACTATTAAATTCATCCCTTACATATGGATATAAAAAATTGAATATGTTACAATCATGGATATATTAAGTCGTATGTATGCATGAGTAACACTTCAATTTTTCAATGACAATTTTGGAAGGAAAGTATATATTATTTTATCTTACAATAATTATAAAAATATAATTAATATCATATTAATCATTTAAATATTATTATATATATCATCCATGTGGTGTGGTTCGGAAAAATGAATCGCATTGCTTCATGGAGGTGATAGTTCACACGTACGCACGGATGATGTTATTTTTTTATATCAGGGAAAGATATGAAATTAAATTGAATGTTATACATTAATAACAATAAATATTCCATAAATATTATATATAAACCTTAATTAAATATTTATATCTAATCTTGATATACTGTGATAGAAAAAGTATTATATCAGTTTGTGAGGCGGTAGTTTGTCAACCACATGAACTGTAACTCTTTACACTTTCAATGGAAGTGGGGGAGGATTTAAGTGATGATATTAAACTAATAATATCTATTTATATTAATGATACATTATTAATTATTTTATCATGGTGGAATAATATTTTAATGTAGATGAAGAAGAAATAATAGAGAAACATGTAATTAAAAAGGATACGTCTTCTTTAGATGACATCCTTTGATTAACAAATTAACACCTCTTATATGGGTGTTGTGACTAAAATAAGTAATATAGAATATGGATAGAGATTCTAGGAAGGTATTTGGTTAGATATTTACTGAGAAAAATAGGATTCGATTTGTGATTAAAAGAGAATAATGGGTTCTGTTTTATAAGAGAGGGGAGGGGAACTCTTGGAATTATTCAAATTATTAAACTAATATAAATTAATTATATAATCCAAATGCATAAAAACATATTAATTTAGAATATAAGATAATTTTTAGTCTAAATACCCTCATATAATAATAATTAGGCTGGTTTTTTCTATTTTTTAATCCTTAATATTTTTAACCCCTATTTAATCTTTTTAATTCTTATCATGATATCAGGTAATTTACACTTTTAGGGTTAATATAATTACAAAAAAATTAAATGACCAATACATGAGTCATTGATGAAATTTTAAGAAATATACCAATCATTTTATGGAATTTTTTTAAATCACTTTATATCATTTAATAAAATATTATTTATTTTAAAATATCATTAATATAAATTTTGACACTATTCATAACTTGACATTTTAAAAATATCAGTAAACAAGATATATTAGAAATATTTCTTTTAATTGATCACTAAAATGTTAAATTAATCTATAAAATTAGTTTGTGTAATTAATTTTATTGAATTATATTTATTTTCATATTTTTAATATCATGTATTTGATTCTTATATTAATTAATCAATCACTACATCATCATTATTTCACCATTTAATTTAATTATTTTATCATTATTAATTATAATTAAATTTAAATTATTTATATTAAAATTTTATATTTATAAATAATATTTATAGTCAAACATGTCATTAATATATCGCCGTATTTATAATATTTCTCTTGTTAAGAACAAAAGTAGGACAAAATTCACTTTCCTTTGAATATAATATTACAAAGGTAATATTTTCATCTAAAAGGAAATAAGTGGTCTGATAACCATTAAATTAATGTGGAGTTATAAAATATACTCCTAAATTAAAATTATGACAATTTTAAAGGTACTTTTATAATATTTATAATAATTTCTTTACCACTAATTAATCGATTCACCCTTAATCATTGTAAACATAATTAGAAAAGTATCTATTTATAATTTATCCAATAAAATATAATATTTACATAATGTGGAACTTATTTTTAAAAATATTTAATCCATTTTTTAAAAATAAAAATAGATAATTGGTGAAAAATTAATTTAAAATTAATCAAGTTGACAGAATAGGAAAATGATTTTTTAAAGTAAAAAGATTCAAAAGATTGAAATGTTTTTATTTAAAAATTCAATGTAAAATTGATTCCAATGAATTTAATTGAATTAAATGATAATATATTGATATAAATATACATTAAAACTAGTCTAAAATATATTCTATCAATATAAATAAATCATATGAAAAATAATCTTTACAATAAAATATAGTATTTTTTCATTATTCATAAAAATAATCTTGTCAAAATAATACAAAAAGTCAAAGAATAAGTAAATTTGGAGACAAAAATTTCAAATAGGAATTTTACTTTCTCAAATATAATTTTAAAAAGTGTGAAAACATTATTTAGAACAAGTTTTCTATCAAAATAATGTAAAATTACTTTTTTAGAAAAAATAATTCTTTTATAATTATAATTTGATTTTCTTATATCATGTCTTGAAACACATTATATTAATGTTAAATACAATATTGAATATATTATATTTCATTTTCATTAACATAATCCCATAATAGGTATGTTATTAATTTAAAAACACACTTTTTTCATTTAAATAGTTTTTCCAAAAAATATTTACTTTTTTTAAAAACGGTTTTACATTAATTTATAATTAAATTGTCATAGAATAATATATATGTGTAAACTAGATTTTCAAAATTTTGTTAATAATATTATTACCCATAATTCTAATTGTTAGTTTATACCAATTAAATTTAAACAATATTATTCTTTTATTCTCTTTTTCTCGATGTGGCTTATCCTGAACATAGTGTTTCCTTCTAAAAACTCAGGATGTTATATCCCCTCCTAATAAATTATTCCCCCACAATTTAAACTTCAGATCAAAAACTAGTTTTTTTAATTTTCATAATTCCTTTATTAAATTTCTACATTCTTGAAATGGATTATTGAAACTACCACTTTAATATCAAGAAATGGATGTATGAAGGTTATGTGAGAAAACACTTACTAGGGTTCCATGTAAAAAAACATGGACTTTAAAGTAAAAAATAACTATCAAGTTCTAAATGAGAGTTGTAGATAACATAGTCATGAGAAAGTTAATAATAAAACAATCATAAATCTGTGATGGGTTAAAAATTCATTGAATCCTTAGTAAGAAAATTAAACTGATAGATTTTTTTATTTTAAGGTCATTTTCATAGAGTTGAGGAAAAAATTTACTTCCTAGAATAAGATAATAAAGAAAAAAACTTACTTGAAAATTATAGTTTCATCATTTAATAAATTTCAACCACAATCTAATATTTTTCTCTAACTTATGAGTATTCGAGATGAATTTTTTCTACCTGAAGAACACAACTCAACTTCTAGAAAATCACATAATCCATAAATGATTAAATATATATTTCTCACTTCATGAAGCATTAATCTAAACCAAAATGTTTTTTATAAGATAATTTAATTCCCCAAAAAGGATAATCCATTATATGATCAAACCCCACATTAATCTCCAAAAAATTAGTAGTGATACCCAAATCTCAACATGGATCATTAAAAAATACATAAAATTCCTCAAATAAATATTATATATGAGGATTAAAACCCAATTTTCAGATTCTTTTGATCACATAATCTTCCAAGATTAATTTTAATAATTATCTCCAAATATGATCAATAACTCTTAATGTTTCATACCAAATATTCCATTTCTTGAATTACATATTTTCCAAGATAAGTTTATAATTTCCATAAAGTACCTAAATCAACATAAGTGCAAAATAAAATTGTAGATTCTTCCAAACTACAATTTATGTTTTACTTCTCCCATAAAATATCATAGTATTCTATTTATCTATATCATATAGGGTTCCCAAATTAGTTAAAATCCTACAAAATAATATTAATCACTAAATCACCAAATAATTTTGCAATCCTCTGGTTATATATTCCATCAAATCTAGGTTCCAAAAATAAAATTATTATTCATCCATAAAATCATTTAAATAAAAATAAAAAGTCATACTAATTTGGGTTATCAAGTAGTCTAGTGGTATGTGATGCACCCTATTCGCCCTTCGGTTGTGGTTTTGATTCCCATAGCATTTCCATATGAAACTGGTTTTCACCCATCATAAAGGTTTCCATTTTCCTAAAAATATATAATTATTATAATATTAAAAAAATGATAAATTATTAAAAAATAATTGTAACATGTTTTAACCTCAATTTTTATCTCATACATTTCATTTTGCATCCCCAAATTTAATAACTAATGATTAACTCAAAATTAATGTGTATGAAAATGTCATCAGACACCTTAAAATTTCATAACATAAATCCTAAGAAGGGATTTCTAGGACATTGAACATATTATCAACAATAAATTTATAAATCTAAGATGGTATCCACACCTCTTAAGAAAACATCATAATCTCTAAATTTGTCTAAACCCTCCTCTATACCAACTGTAAGGATCTATCCTTAAACATTATAAGTTATTGTTATTTTAAAACTAGAAATCACATTATTTTCCCAATGATATTTTAGGTCTATAGTTTTAGGTAATTAGTAAAAAATTATACTTAGAAAATCCATACATTATATGTGGACACTTGTACTCAGTATCAATTTTTTTACCAAATGAAATCCTTTTAAAATAAAACATGTGTCATTTTAACACATGTTTCAATTCATTAATCATGACATCTTATCTATTCTTACCAATCATAAGACATGTGAAAAAAATTATACATCGGATAATCAGAAAAATCTCGGTAAGGGATAAAAAAATTAAGGGAATCATTAGTTCATTAAATATTAGAAAAAACATATAAATTTTACCTTTATCTTTAACATTATTTGATAATATGTATTAGAACATTTTTAAATGAATAAAACTCAATTTTCTCAATGAGAATAATGAAAAACCCATATCAATAAATTAAAACTATTTTAGGTTAATTATATCATCATATAAATAAAACCATTTAAACTAGAAAACCAATTAAATTTGACTTACAAAATTATTATTAACCAATTAATTTGAGATCTATAATGGGGATCACCCTTCTTATAAACTATATCGAGCATACCAGTGACCTATAATGGGGCTAAACCCTTTGTATATGATGCATTCGGCTCACCTATGAGGTATAGTGAGGTGGAACCCCTTTTATAATATGTATCAGGTGCACCATTTTTTTAATAATGATCATGTACCAATTCATGAATAAAACACGTTCATCATTAAACCTTTAAAAAAATTATTTTAATCCACTATGAAAATACATATGCATAAAAATACCCTTTCATTAAAAAACAATATTCAATACCAAAAAACCTAGAAATAAAGGAATATGGTGTTTAATTTAAGAAAATACGTAACCTTTCAAACAAATATATGAATTAAATAATAGTCACGGTGGTGGTAAACTAGTTTTCATTTTGTACATTATGAATAGAATATCACTTTTTTTTCTCGAATCATTCTGTATAAAACACATAAAAATATTCTTTTCAATTTTTTCTAATGAAATTAAAATTTTAAATAAAATTTAATCTATAATTACGTTATATAATTATAAATAAATATGAAAAATAATATCCACAATATTGACATGGAGAAAAATATTTGATAAATAAATCATTAAAAATTCAAGGATTCTAATAACAATCTGAACATTAAAATAATAATTCACATGAAAAAATAAAATTTTACAAAACATTAAAAAAATGATAAAAATCAATTGATTACATGATATGTCAAATAGGTTGTAAATGTACCTCTTGAATGATGGTGGGTGTATAAATTAAAAAAATGTCTCAATGAAAGGATATAGAGATGAAGTCCCTTACATTGAGTAAGACTCATCACATACATTCATTATATTCATGAATAATGGAATTATGTTAATTATTTAATTTTTATGTTAATATTTTTTGGTTAATTAATCTTTTTATATCACTTAATATCATTTTATAACTTTTACATGGTTATTTAAGTTCACATTGAACGTTTCGATGATATTTGGTACCTGATTCCAAAATGAATTTGGTGTGATATATAGACAGAATTGCTCATTATTCCATCATATCCAGAATAATATTCATTACCTAATAATTCCTTTTTTAAATAAATTTTACTTTTAAATCAAAAGAATTACATATGGATATGAAAAATTAACCACGCTACAATCAATGAGATGGTAAGCCAAACGTATTCTTGAGCAACATTTCTATTTTTCAATGATCATTTTGAAAGAAAGTTATGCATTATTTTATCCTTCTATAATGAACATAATATAATTAATACCAATTTAATCAATTTAATATACTTATTTTTATGTCATTCATGTGATGTGGTATTGAAAAATGAATGACATCACTTCATGGAGGTGATAGCTTACATGTACAGACGAATGATGTAATCATATTTATGCTCATGGAAAGGTAAGAACATAAAAGACATATTATTATATTATAATGATAAATATGTAATTAATATAATATCTCACCATTCTTGAGATACGATGATAGAAAATGAATTATATCAATATGTGAGGTAGTAGTTCATCACACACGCGAATGATAATTATTTTCCCATTTGATGTATGTATAGATGGATTTAGGTTAGGATATTAACAACATAACATTTCTGTATATATTGGATTTTCGAGTAATTATTTCATCATGGTGGAAGAATATTTTATATAAGAGGAAGAGGAAATAATATAGAAACCCTTAATTAAAAATGTAACATTTCCTTCAGATGAACTCTTTTTATTAACATCTTAACACATATAAGGAGGTTATTCTGAGTGAAATATGTCCTATAAAATGTGGGGATATATTCTATGAATGTATTTTGGTAGATATTTTCTAAACTAAATATTTTTCAGCTGTGATAAAATAAAAATAATGGGTTGGGTTTTATAAGAGATTAGAGGGGTACTCTAGGAATTATTCAAAGTATTCAATTAATATAAGTTAATGTCATAATCCAAATGGAATCAAAATTATAAATTTTAATTATATGTTGATTTTGGATCAATATCCCATGATATAATAAAAATTATACATGTTTTTAATTTTTGTAAACCTTATCTTTTTAAGGCATATTAAATCTTTTTAATTCTTACTGTGATGTCATTTAATTTACGCATTCATGTTTAAAATAATTACTACAAAATTATAAATTCCAATAAATTAGTTTTTGGTGACATTTTAAGTCTCATCCCAATAATTTTGAATAATTTTATACTTTTAAAAATTTTATATCATTAAATAAAAATTTATATATTTTAAAATATCATTATTATCAGTTTTGACACTTTTCATCTCCCGACTATTTAAAAATTTCATAAAAATGTGTTAACTTCTAAAAATACACTTTTTATTCATCACTCAAATGTAAAATTTATCCATAAATTTAATTTTTGACATTAATTATTAAAATTCTATTTATTTTAGTATTTTTACTTTCATTTAATTTATTCTTCCATTAATTAAATAATAATCGTATCATCATTATGTCACAGTTTGAGGAAATTATTTTATAAATAAAAATTAAAAATAAATTTACATTAGGTATAAAAATATTTTATATTTATAGATAATATTTATATTGTAATATATCCCTTATATATCCCCATATTTAAAATATGTCTATTGTTAAAAACAAAATAATGACAAAATTAACTTTCCACTAAATATAATATTATGAAGAATATATTCTCATAAAAAAATCCATAAATATACAAATAACCATTATATTAATTATTATGGTTGAAATATACTGATATAAAAAATAATTACAAGAGTTGAGGTAATTTTATAATATTTATAATATTGTTTTTATCTTTAATTACCTGATTTACCCATACTGTGGTAATAAAAATTACCAAAATTTCAATTCATATTTCCCCCCAAAAAGGACCTATTTAATAAATTTGGACCACCATATTCCAAATATGGAATCCATTTTTAAAAACTCAAAACACATAATTTTATAAAATTATTTTAAAAGTAATCTCGTTGACCAAAAGAGAAAATGGGTTTTTAATGTAAAAACCTTCGAAAGATTTAAATGTTTTTATATAAACAATCAATGTGAAATTGAATCTAATGAAAATAATTAAATTAAATGAAAAAATATTTATCTAATTATAATTTAAAACCAATATAACATATAATCAACCTATATAAATTAATTATATAAAAAAGAATTTTTCAATTAAAATAAATTTTTTTTACTGTTCATCAAAAAATGAATCATATTAAGAAAATACAAAATAAATCAATTAAAGTAATCATTAATACTAATATTTAAATTCATAAGAATATATTATAAAATATAATTTATAACATTTTCAAAAAAAAAAATTTAAACCAATTGTGTCAACAAAAGGTGGTAAAACTAGTTTTTTTAGAAAAAATACATCTTTTATATTTGAAATAGGATTTATTCTTATATTGTGTATTTAAAACATATAATATGAATTTAAAATATTATATTAAATATAATATATATATATATATTTAACTAATATATTCCAACAAGATTGATTTTATTTTTTTATAAACACAAATGTTCACTTTTAAGAAGTTTTTCAGAAAAACATTTCCTTTTATTTAAAAAATGTTTTTCATTCATTTATAATTATTTTGTCAAAGAATTATATACATTTGTAAAACATATTTTCAAAATTCAGTTAATTATATTCATTATTTAACATTCTAGAAGCTCTTTTATAATTATAACATTAAAATAATAATATTTAGTTGTTCTCTTAAGCCCAATGTGGCATATCATGAACATATTGTTTTCTTTTAAAAACATGGGATATTACATCAATGCCCAGGGATCAATGGAAGGATTATATACCCTAATGGATACATAATATTTGATATGGTATCAATGAACATATAAATATGGGTAATTTCAATTCCAATCAACCCAGGTTTATGGAAACACAAAGGAAATGAGGATCACTCTTGGCATATCGAATGGATATATGGTCTAAGATAATGAGGTGTATTTTGAAGTAGATTGAGACAACTCACTCTCAAATATGTTATCTATACCTCACTATACTGATCAATAGTAATATACATTGGGTTTTACCTCTATTAAATGAACATTATTTCTCACCAAACCCTCCTTTGAATAAACCAAGGAAACACAGTCAACTAATACTTGTCCAAGGAAGCTCACACAAGATCACTAAGAAGATGAGCTGAGAAGAAAGAGGAATCCCATATGTCCTAATATAAGTACACATTGTTTCTCAATGGGTAGGTATTGCAACTCACAAATCTTAACACTACTCGGTTATCATACTCACAAAGCATGTACTTTTCCAAAATATATTTCATGTCCCTTGATTTACAAGGCATATATAAGTCATCCTTAAAATTAGCATGTTGTTATTCCAGTACCTATGTACACCAGTCCATTCACATGTACTTTTCTATGCATGAGTACATGGATCAGTCTATTTAAATCTAATTTACATGTCCTGTGAGGCCACATGGCCACCTTGGAGTACACTCCCTATACATGTTGAGTTATCTGCCACTTGCTACACGATGTGTGACTAGGCGCACACAGTGTGTAACAATACATGGACTCCTAGGAGTGGACTCACTTTTCACAAAAATATACCCTATTAAGGGTCAAACAAAGTGTGACACATGTCACATGGTGTGTGATACTTATCTCTATCCAAAAACCCTAGCACCACATAGAAGGAGCAACACATAGTCTTTTTATAAGATTATACACCATGTAGTTGGGTTTTTAACCGAACACCTAAAAACATTATAACTCCTCATCCACGACACCAAAATTTCTGATTCCACCATGAGTCATGCTATATTTCTTGGTAATTAGGTTTATAAAACCTCCTCACCATCGATAGCTAAAATCCAGCCATATCTGATGCTCAGGAAACACTATCTTTCACGCCTTATCAGTGTCACATGCCAAACTAGATCACGAAAACTCAATCCATCCATAGATATATTGACATCATCCTATATAAAAAACCAAAAAATGAAACTCAATAAAAAACCTATGGATTTAATCTTTTTTTTCAAATATAAAATTCAAAATGTTCAATCACCAAGTAATCATCTAATAATTTTCCCAAATAAAATGTAATAGATGAATGCATGGAGAACATTAATAGAAAACCATAAACTGTAAATATAGGGAATTTACCACACCCATTATTTATTTTTGGACTTTTTGAATTTTCTTGATAATGAATAATTAATAGGTATAAACATCAAGGAATAAAGAATTAATAATTACCCCTAAGTCACACAAATAATCCCATTGCAACAAAATTACTGATCTGTGAATCAATCTATTATTAGATTGATTATTATTTTTATTGGGATAGGAATAGAGTGATAAACCCACAAAAAACACCCTACCTCTATTTGGATTAGTCTCTGATGTAGAATGATTGCATATTATTTTCATTATTGAGATCCAAAAGTTTCATTGTCAAACGATCCATGATCTGACCTGGATATGATTTCACCTTCCAACAATCCTCCAATGTCTCCTCTCAATCCCAAGGTTATGCATCCAGCCCTAGAGATTATTCATAGCCATTTTTAAATAGAGTATTACATTCCACTACATCTAATTAAAGAAATAAATAAATTGAATTTATTTATCTTTTTATTTACACCGGTGATAGAACTTTACCAAAACACCCAACACTAATAAAAATTATGTGACACCTAGGTTAACACTATATTCAATAAATCCAAGGAGGTCTTAAATATTCAGTTTAGATCCTCTTTTGGGATTTCTTCCACTTTTTTGGGAATATTTAAAATGATTGATATTAATAAATTTAATATATTTTAAAAAATATATATGGGCTCACTAGGCCTTAGAATCTCACACTGTCTGAGCACCTAGCTCCTGAAATATTCTTTTATATACAAAAAATTATCACAAAAAAAATAGGGACACTAAATTTTTCCCTCCTTCAAGGATACTGACCCCATAAACCAAAAACTAAGAAAAAATTCGGGGATACTCAGTAACCAACTATATCTCCCACTCCCACAAGCTCTCCAAACATTTTCATATGTCGTAAAAAACACACCCAATAAATACACTTTCCCAAGAAGGGTCTTTCTCTGTAACTTCTCAATACCAATGCCTCGTTGAAAATGGAAAATCCACTCTCATGAATTATCTTACCATGGTATATATCATTAATTGATCATTTCACATGCCTCCTCAGCTGAGACATGTTGAAAATTCTAAAAAAAATTGTTCATAGGGTGAAATGGTACAACAACTTTCTAACACAACATAGAATAAAGAAAAATAAAGGCCTAAGATCCCCATATATATCCTAAAACTGTGGATAATGCTTTATATTTATCCATATATAATGTCTTCTATCATTGATCCACTATGGATTCTTGATTTTTATCAATTAATCATCATCATCCCAAAGTTTAACTACACACTTAATAACCATCAGTGGTACTAAAACTAGAACCCCAGTATTGTTACCCACAATTTCCTACCAGTATATCTATGTTCAATAAGGTATCTTAAATGTGAATATGAAAATATACTAATCTTTTTTTGGAGTTATAATAATCATGATACACAAAATCTACATATATTATATGATCCTCATAGTAATGGATCAAAACAACATGCAAATCCAAAGCATGTTCACCAGAACCTGATTGGCCCACTTTACCAAGCTACATTACTAGGAAAAACACTGTGAAAAACTATAAACTGAGTCCCCACATACATTTAGAACCCCTTCCTTTAGATTTTATTCAATTATAAATGATGGTCTATAATGATTTTCAAGTGGATTTCATGAATTTGGTCTACTTACTTCACAAAAAAGTTCCCCAAACTCTCTAGAAATATATATTTATCATCACCCACAAGTAGATGAAACAATAAGAGTTAAACTCATAAACTATTTATAACTCTCATGGTTATCCCACTGATTCCATGAAATCCTATAACAACCACACCTCTACTAGATGTAATTATATGGGAAAACAACCCCCTCAACACCTTTTATTTTATCATTACCATATCCACCAAGAATATCTAGAAGAGGAAAATGTGATTACCTCTATTAATGAATTCATTTAGAATGAATCCAATAGTTATCTTGCCACACAATATCTCACAATTGATATCTCTGAGTTGCACCACCTTGGTTCTCTAAAAAGTGGAGGGTGTCAACTATTGACTATAGGTAAACCACGCCATCCTCAGGTGTCTCACATACTCTAACTCAGATGTAAAGTGCACAAGGATACAAACCAATAATACTATCACAAACTAATCTATGATTGATTATAGATCCAATCCATTAGTCTTGTGATTCTTATTTTAGGTACACACCACCAAATGGTGTCACCCAAATCTCAAAAAAACCATTGTGGGTTATGAAATCTACTTCTGTTATATCCTTATCTAAAACCAGAGTTGGTGATAAATTTTCATGATTTCAACAATGATAAACACATCACCCAGACCAATGGTCAATAAACTGAGTGATAGTGTGTATCGATTTTCCACATGTCACATTGTTAATGTGACACTAATCCACACCAAATAATCATGAACAATCCACCTCCCAGGTGAACAATACATGGCTTCCCAAGAAAACAAAGCAATTCTTCTGAATATCACCCTCTATAGACTCCTCTAACCATACCACCTACTCTAACAACTACACATAGCTATAAAATATGATAGTTCATATATCAGGTTATCCCTAGTAAAATTACATTCAGAATGAAAACTCTTGATGGGGAGGTAACCCTGATATGTCCCTAGTAAAGACACCCTCGTACTCCTCCACCATCATAGGAAACTAAAATGTAAAACATAATAGGGTCACACAACCACTACAAAGGGATTCAACATGCGGCTATATCTCTCCCCCTCTTTCCTAGAGTTGGGTCACACTATCATTTGAAGTGTGTAATCACTTATCCTATCTACAGTCTCCAAAAACACAAGGGTTGAGTAAAAGGGCTCTACTGGTGTCTCTAGGTCCCCATAGTGGATATTCTCAAGGGTTAGTGGAAAATGACTCTCTCTGAGAACTACAACAAGGGAAGTGAGGATACATATCCTACCTCGAACTGTATTCAAATAATATGTGTGCTCAGATTACTCAAAACTCATCTATTCTCATTTTTTCATCTTTAACAAAACAAAAGATCTCTTGACACCTTTTCCCAATAAAAAAAACTCAAAAACACAAGTTAGAGGAACCCATCCAACACACCTCAACACTATCCTCTGGGGGTGTAACTGACTCTTCCACAAGTTTGGTAGGGGAACTCCCCTCTTCCTTGAAATTCTAAAGTCATACCAAAAAACACCAACCCATGGATCTACCGATTTTCAACATCTCCCTATAAGAGACTCAAAATAAAGATTGAAAATAGGGGCACATAACTATGACAAGTAGTACGATAAAATGAGTATATGGAACATAGATAATACCTACAAACACACTTTGATCCCCTAGGTAAAAATCATCAAACACCTATATATGTACAATATTCTTACCACCATATTCTTGAGTCTAGATTGGTTAACTAGGAGGGTGGTGTTATCATCAAACCAAAAGATAATTCTAAATCCTACTACTCCCCAAGCTCCTCTAACATGTCCACTGCTCTTCAAACCTCCTTACTCTTATAACTGCCTCTTCCTAGGTTGTTCTTCGATTGTCTATCTTCTTGGAGCATAATTCGTAGAGCAATACTATTTGATTTTTTCTCTCAAATCACAATAATATCAACACTTCAACATCAAAGAACAAGTTTTTCCCTGAAATTAGTAATTAAACATCATGTTTCTTTATGTGCATTGAATGACTGCCATCGGTAGGTCATACGGACCCAATATCTCTTGTGATTTCGACCTTGGCTGATCATGATACATGAATGAACCTTGAACATCATCATAAAATACCAATAGATCCATCTATGTCTTTTATATCATGCCAAATACACTTAAACCACTAGATATGGGTCTACTAACTGATCAATAGGTGAAAGAACTAGATGATGGCCATCCAGAAGAATGACAACCTCGAGACTAAGCCCCATCATGTAGGCATCATCACTCATTGGGTTGAACTCTCGAATATAATATAGAAATATTGATGGATATCACAGTGAATAAATCTTGACATAATACCAGACATACCATTTTCTTTAAATTTATTTGGATAGCTGACTCAAGATGGAATGAGAAACCAAAATCCATTATTATCTGAGGAATGTTCCAATATTTTCCATTCAACTAGTTCGTACATCTATTGAGTAAAAAATAAGGGTATCATGGTCCTTATGAATGGATAAATCAACCAACACATCGATACTAGACACCTTGAAAAGAGATAAAATCTCAAAAAAACCTTAATATTGTTTTCATAGTTTCCCAAACAAACCACATATCTAGAAAAAAATATATTACAAACTCTTTTCCTAAACCCAGATAATGTCATAACACTTCAGGGTAGGTGTTTTCCACTAATACTATTATACCACCATTCGAACCCAAGGTTCCCAATCTGTAACTACCCCATGACCGCCTCCAATATGCCATTGGACGGTGACAAGCTCCACAAAGTCATATCACACACATGGGAGGAATTATCATAATGTACATGTACACACATGTCATCAATTTGATACAATAATGAAATGTAATAAACCGATAAAATTAATGAATACATCTATAATCTCATAATAAGAGTACAACAAAAAGTACTAAAATGCATGAAAAGGGGCCAAATACAAGATCACACAAAACTGAAAATCATTGCCCAACCTGCTATAGGATGGAGGGGATTACTTCCAAATGCAACACGAGCATACACCATAGTCTATCTAGACCAAAATAAGATCCACCTGATCCTAGTCTTCCAAGGACTCCAAAAAAGGAATGGAATCATTATAAGACACGCAATGTGTGAGTTGATCCCATGCAGGGGTGATTATAACAATACCCAATAGGAAACCCTGATATAACTAACCATAAACCGTCAAGAGTAGTAATATCATTATATAATATTTCAATCATAAATTTATTCATACGATAAAACACCTGTTTTTAATCAAAAAAGAATCTGGGTCTCAATGGTCATAACCACTACGAATCATAATTCCACATTGAGGTTTCAAGGTAACTCTCATTTAGAAGATCTCGCTCAATGAACCCCACCGTACCTAATACCACTCCACTGAGATATATCACTCATCAGGTATCCCTAAAATTATGGAACATACATTTCATTCTATTGGTCACACTCTTTATGTCTATCCAATAAGATGAACATAAGAAACTAAGAGGTTTTACCTGAGATACACCTCCATTGGACTAATACATCTATCGAAAATATTAGATCTTGATACACAGATGGGGGTTCAATATCCAAGGCTCACTGATAGGACACTAGACCTTACAAAAATGTCCTTCTAAATATGGGACCAAATATTGTGTAAGTTCTAGTCACCCTAATTACAAAAAAAAAATCTAATGAAACATTACTGAAATGAGGATCACTTCGAGCCTCTCATAGGGATACATGCTCTAAGTCGTTGACGTATCTATCGAAGAAGACTAATATAACTCTCTCCACAATAAGGGATCATGTCCACACTACACTGATTAATAAGAAGCGGTAGTAGGGTTACCTCTATTATGTTTATATAATGATTCATCTTGCCCTCATTGTAATGATCCAAGGTAACCCACTCAACCAAGACTAGTCCATGTATGCTCATAAAATATCTCTATGAGGTTGATCTAAGAAGAAAGGCAAATCAAACATGCCCTCAAAGGATTACCCAATGCGTCCCTAGTGGCATAATATATGTCTCACAATGCTTTAAACACCCAATGTACCACACTCACATTGAATATAATTTTACAAAATTCATGCTTCATGTCTTGAGGTACACAACATATAGAAATTTTTGTGGCACTCTGTGTTTCATTCTTCCCATGCTCATGTACAACGAGTTGTACCCATGCACTTGGTCATGTCTGTGTACACTTCCCTTCTTTTGTAATCAAGACTTCATGTGTACTTACACACTACATTGAATGTGAGCCCACATGGAAAATTGGGAATGTACTACCTATACACATTGATCCATCAACCACATATTACATGGAATGAGACTAGTCGCATGCTAATTTTAATAATACAAGGTTTCCTAGGTGTTTACTCCCTATAAACACCAAGCTAGTTAGATAAGGATCCCTTGGACTATGAAATGTGTCACATGGAATGTGATACTAATATCTATAGTGAACCCCATGAGTCACACATAACTAACTACATGGAATGTCTTAACAGGAATGCATGTTGTTTAGTAGTGTCATTTATAGAACCTATGTAAAACTTCATGAATCATAATCCATGACCCTAAAATCACTTATTCTACCCATAATCCATCCAAACATGATGGATTTGTGGTTTACTTAAACTTTGTACCACTAATAGGCATAATTTGATCATATTTACTAATTGGGAAATCCCTTTCCTCATAGCTCATCGGTTATGCATGCTGAATCGAGATCAAAAACTCTATATCCATCCACGGATCTATTCTTATAATCATATATCACAATAGTGAAGTCAAATCACTATAACAAACAAACAGTAGTGGTATTTTGTTTCAAATATGTAATGTGAAATGATCAATCATTGGGAATATCACCAAATCATAGTCCAAGAGAAAATACCATTAATGAATACATGTATAATGAGGAGAGAAGACCGTAAACCATAAACATGGGGAATGATCCCTAGATATTTATCATTTTTGACCTTGATCCATTATTGTGGAAAAGGTGAATGAATAGGTATAAAAATAAATGAAAAAATAATTAATAATTACCCTCAAATCCCTCAAATAAACCTACACCTACAAAATGACACATCCAAAAATAAATCAAATTTTCAATTGATTCAAGTTCATTATTGTATAAGAAAAAAATGTTAGATATATAAATCAAACATCCTACCTCTATTTAGATCAGTATCTGATGAATAATGATCTTATGTTGTTATTATTGCTAATTTTCATAACTTGTGATGGCATATGATCCTAGATCTAACCTATATATGAATTTACATTCTAATGATCCATTAATCGATCCTCTCAATCCCTATATTTTTTGGATAACCTGATCAAATAGGCATATACGTGACTAAATAGTGTATTCCAGGAAACTACATCAAAATAAATAAATAAATTTATTTATTTAGTTTAGTTTTAATTTGTTCATGTGATAGTACTTTAACAAAGCATCCTATGTCTATAATGATTATGTCATTCCTAAGGTAAACACATCATTTTAAACTAAATAGTGGTATCAAATTTTCAATCTGAGACTTCATTTGGGATTTATTCCACTTATTTTGGGAAAACATTATGTGTGTGACATTAATATATATAAGATATCTCAAACATTAATTATGGACTCACCGACCCCAGTCTCAGCATTTGGCTCCAAAAACATTACTAAAAATATTAAAAAGACTTAAAGTTAAGAAAAAAGGTTAACTAAATATATTTCTATTTACGATCCCAAAAAATATTATCCACATAAATTTGAATAATTAATTTATCATTAGATTTTTTTCTTAATGAATAATTTGAGATATGATTTTATTTTTAAAAAATAATTTTTAAAAATAATTACAGATAAACATTAAATCTATGCTCTTTTATTATGTTTTATTCTATATATTTATTTTATAAGTTTAAAAACTTTATCAATTCCATTTTCATGGTTAGAGACCTGTGTTTTTTTACATATAATACTTCTAAAATAAAAACATTTTGAAATGAAATTTTTATATCCTTTCGATATAGTTTGAATCCCTAATAATGATCAAAAGATGTTAAAATTAAATTGTCATATAATATACAAATAAGTAAAAAATTATCATCATAATCAATTAATTCTTATTTATAGTAACTATATGTGACTAATCATTCATTATTTCCAACAATCAAACCAAATTCATCATGATTATTTCTAAATATCTTTTTAGTACCAAAATTTTCTTTACCATTAAGTTGTTCAATTATAGTTCATGAAATATTTCTAAAAAACTAATATAGTTCATCTTCCATGGATGAAATATAGTTTTTATATTTTAAGGATCCAAAAAAAGTTTTACAAACAAATAAAAAATAAATATGATAATTGGATTAAAAATCTCAAAAAGAATTTCTAATTTTAACTCTAGAATCAATATATTCCGAAAATATATTTTTCTATAGTCATTATAAATTATCCAATATAGTTCAAGAGGTTGATTCTCTCCATCAAAATTTTCATTTAATTATATATTTTCAACTTCTTTAGAAATAAAATATTAAAAATTATCTTAAAGGTTTTATATAAATAAAAACAATTACGTTAAAGTATTTTATTCTGGATTACCATGAATTTAATATTTAAAATACAAGTTACATTGTTTATAAACACCATTGGATTTACTAATAATTTAATATATGAAAAATTATTCCTTCATTTGTATTAGACTCAAAATTATATATAGCATCTTTAATACTATTAATAGAAAAATTAAAATTAAAACCTCTAAAATATAAAACATTAGGGTTCTTCACCTTCTATGGTTAATAATGGGTTTTTATCAAATTTGAGCTTAAAATAAACCAATTTGAATTATAAAATTATATATTCATTACTTATAACAAAAATAATTTAGGTGGTCTGAATTAATTTAAAATAAGTCTATCCATTTTTTATAAATTCACATTTTTCTTTTCAACTAATCTATTTTATTGGGGTTTACTAGATTCTGAAAATTTATAAATATAACTCTTTTCATTAGAAATATTTTCAAATTCTATATTTAAGAATTCTCTTCTCTAGCACATAAATTAGATAAAATAATGTAACCATTCTTATTTAGAAAAAATTTAAATTATTTCATTCTTTGGAACAATACCATTGTAACTCCCAAACATTTTACTGACGAAAATTACTCTTGATCTAATTAAATGTATTATTATGAAAAATGGTTGTATATAATATATGTACTTATTTGGTTTCATGTTTTGGGATTTTAAAATACCATTAATAATTGTTATCTTTTATAATATAGTAGTTGAATAGTGATCACATTATTAGTATAAATATAGGGTTTTAAAAAATCCAATTTACATAGACAAAGGAAGAGATGGCCCCATCCAATAGAATTTCTCCATTCGATGCCCATTTTTCGAGGCTTGGAAATGAGGTGGCATCACTAGGATTTTCTATTCAATAAGCCCAATCCGAGCATCAACATGTAAATCTTGAATAGAGCAGCCTATGGGAGAAGTGGAAGTTGATAGATATTACCACCCGAACGATGTTATCCAAGACACCCCAAGAGTCTGTCACTATTACACACCTAACCCTTAGGTCTTATGCAGGTGTTATAAGGGGTTATGGAATAAGACCCTAGCACTATGATTATGTGTATTATTTTTTAATATAATAATGAATACAAATTCATTTTATTATTGTTACTTTTTAAAACGTTTTTAAAGAAGAAATAGTATATATTTCTTTTGTCTTCTAATGACTCTAAGGCCTTCATTTTTTATTGATTTTGATCATCCACCTTTCAAGGGGTGAGGTGAAACCCTTACAACACCCAAAGGTATAAGTATTACATGGCCCAGAGTCTTTAGAGGAATTCATTTCCCAGAGGCTTCAAACATTACATACAACCCAGACTAACTACTTGGAACTGCTCCTCCCCATCATCTTAATCATGAAATCATCTCTCCACCTTCGCATGGTTGTTCGGATAGGCTTTCCTGTGCATGCATAGTCTTGTCCCGATTATAGGTGCCATACCCTCTCATTCTTGGAATCCGTTTAACATTTCTACAGTGAAATCTCCTTGCTCCTCCTCCTTCTGAAGTTTGTTTTTTTGTAGGTTATCAGGTTTGCATCTGCACTGAATGTAGCCCGAAGGCCTTGGGGTGGCCCGAAGGCCTGGGTGGACTGAAGACATTAAAGGACTCGGGGACCAAATCGGTGGCTTGAAGGCCCAAACGGGGAAAATATTCTCATCTTCTACAGTGAAAACCAGTTCCTGACACAGTTTTAATTAATTTTTATATAAATTATCGTATAATTTTTATGAATACTGTTGTAATTTTTATTAAGTTTTGAAAATTGTTTTTTGTCAAAACCCTTGAATTTTCCAAAAATTTCAGTTTTTATTTTAAAGATGAAAATTAACATATTTATAAAAATATTTATATAAAATTAATTTCATGTTTAGATCAAATATGTTGAAATTATCTGACATGTAATTTTTATAATTTTTTGAGACAGTCGAAGTTTTTGGAAAACATAAATACGGTTTAAATATATTATGTGTTTTCTAACCTCATTACGACACAATAATGATGTAATAAAATAATAAGAAAATATTTTTGTATATTATATGTTTTACCCTTAAAATAATTTGATTTTTGGTATGATTTATTTATTTTACAAAGCCTTAGTGGACCCTAGAAGACATATAAAACATGTTTACATTTTAAAATGATTTCCTTGAGAGTGTGACTCACCACCACATAATAATGCCTAATATATTAAAATGTTAGGACATTTGACTTATAAAATAATTTCTTGTTCACCAATTTTTTTTAAAAAAACTTGGGCAAAAAATATGGTATGGTTTGTGGTTTTGATTAGTTTAATGTGTGGTGTCCAAAACCAAAATAATAAATAATTATCTCTCCCTTCCAATATAAACCCTCTTAATCCCCCATTTCTCTTCACTAAAACCATATGGAGATCAACAAACCCCTAAAATATTCTGTACAGAATTATCCCAAGGCTCCCCAAACTCCTTATAAGCCTCTCTCAAGCCTCTCCCAAGCCATTGGGATCACACTTCCAGGTAAGAGATTTCTTCCTTCCTCATTTATTCTAAATTTCTTTTTGTTTTTATACCATTTTATTTTCAATTAAAAATTTTGGGGTATGATTTATAACCTCCCCCATACTTCCATATTTATTTTTTAATGATGTGATACCTCTTTCACTCTCATTAATTCCTCTCAGGTACACCCGTTACCTTGCCAAAATTTCATAACGAATTTCTATCTTCTCTTTTACATTAATAAAATTATTTTTTATACATCTAAATTCCATTACATATTATGGTAAATTATGTTCCATGACCCCCTTACTATCCATTTCATTTATAATTAATTGGATACGCTTTTCCCTCTCATCAACCCCTTTTATGATTTCTATTTGACGTCATTATGCTGCTGAAGTTACACCAAAATTTCCTATGCCAAATCATCATATAAGTGAATAACATACCAATTTCCCTATCAAGGGTATTAACATTTATGAACTTGTACTTGTTGATTGAGTGATTTCATTTATGTATTCCTCATCTATTATTCAAGGAATAAATTATGATGTTTAATGAATTCATGTTGATGATTCATGTGGCACACTAATGCATGAAATGAAATGTTTATAAAGGGTGATCTCTGATAATGCCCCAATGC
Source organism: Viscum album (assembly GCA_963277665.1). Classification (NCBI taxonomy): domain Eukaryota; kingdom Viridiplantae; phylum Streptophyta; class Magnoliopsida; order Santalales; family Viscaceae; genus Viscum; species Viscum album. The sequence goes on from OY728121.1 coordinate 1,209,792,683, forward strand.
ATTGGGTAAAGATTAATATCATGATACATCACGTAAAATGAGGGTTTACTCATGATTATTCATGTGAAAAGATGGTTTAATCATTCTTAATGTTTGATGATCTGTGGCTCATGATAAATTCATTTTTAATGTTGTTGCCACATTTCCATGTTATGATAATCATACTATATCATTCCTTTATGATCATGTTTTCTTGGGATTAATTGATTTTTCTATTTACTAAAATGTAGTATATTTTTCATGTTATACCTTGTTTACACCCTTACTGGGCTTTATAGATCACCCATTTCTTATGCATTTCCTTAGGTTATCCCATGAAATACTAAGTACGAAGGAATGTTGTGGTCATGTAAAAGATGTTTTCAATAAAGATATTGGGTTTTATGTTCTATGTTTTTATTTAGTGTTCCTAATTGTCCAAAACCCTAGATATCTCAATCTTTAGAGATTTCTTAAGTGAAATTTTATGTAATAAACCATCTTTATGTTTGTAATAATGATTAGGGTTGTTATAATTGGTATCAGAGGATATGTTTAGTCATTTTTGGGATTAGGATTAGAAAAGACATGGGAAACCAGAATGGACAAGACTCTGTATAATAAAAACATACCTAAATTTTGTTTAGTATTGAGTAATTGGTTTATCATGAAAATACATCCATGTCTAGATACAATAAGGTAGAGGGAGCTCATCCATAGATCTGTCTTGGGGAAAAACTTGAAAACCCTGCTTTGAGCTAGACTCAAATGGGAACTTGTACATGACAATGGACCTTACTTCACTCTTTTTTACGACACTATCAAGGGATGTGTTTTGGTAAATTCATAAGCATGGTATGAACCATTATCAATGGAATAAAATAAATCCCCTAAGAATATATGTTTGGAAATAGATCATTGATAACATAGATATGTTAAGTAAATAAATTTAACTTATTAGTTATATCTTTATTTTATTGGATTCCCTTTTATATGTTACCCCTAACTTTCCTTTTATTCCACCCAATGGATGGTAATAGGAGGATATGGCTAAAAACCAATGTGAAGTTCAATTTTATGACTATTCTAATGAGATTCCCCATATAATTAGGGTGGGAATCGGAAAATTTGTCACAATACTCCCTCAGATAAATCATGATTTGAATAGAGACATGTTTCAAGAGGAACATTCACCCCCCCCCCCCAAGAAAGAATAATCCACAATCTGAAACTTCGTGAGACAAAGGCCTCATACTTTTAATGGATCATATGATCCCTTAATTTCTAACCAAATGGATCAACTCCATTGAGAAGATATTTTCCATCCTTCAATGTTCTGAAAAGAGAAGGTGCTTCTGGAAGCTTAGTATTTTGAGGGTGAAGTTGTTCAATGGTAGACATTGATAAAAATACAAATCCTAAGGAGGAGATTGAGGAACTGGAATTGATGGATTTCAAGAAATTGTTTTTTATAAATATTTGCTTCACACCCTCTGATGTAAGATAAAAAGGGATTTCCTTACCCTCAAGAAAATAGTTGAAGAACCCATCAAAGCGTACGAGGAAAACCTCACAAGGATTTCATGATATGCCTTCATATTTTTCATTACCCCCTAATGAAAGTTTGATATCTTCTTTGGTGGGATAAAACATAGCCTATTGATATCCCTAGAGATTCGTGTCTTTGAGAACTATGAGAAGATTTTCTGATGTGACCTCAAAGTCAAAATGGAGATAAGAGAATCTTAGGAGAATCATAGAGATAATAAGCATAAGTTGGAATTTAATTCTAGTGGTCCGATGGATAAATCAAATGGTTCTATGAAAATCCAACTCCCTGATTTCCAAATGTGCAAAAAGAAGCGCCCTAGAAATTTCTTGAATGGGATGCGGAAATGATTATAGTGTGGCGAATAAGGGGACCTGGCTATTATCTACAGTCAAGAAAAACATTCTGCTGTGACAGAGGAGAGGAACAGTCTATTTGACCATCAACATAGAATTCATTTCTTAAATTGAAAATAATAAGGAAACTTTTTAATCTAGTTCTCTAAGCCAAGGGTTTTCAATGGTAGTGAACCACCTCCAAGGTAACAAGGGAGATCTTTTTCCATCACTGCTACTGAAACGAACCCCGACAACGAAGTGGTGATAGGTATACTCATTATTCATTCAATAATAGAGAAGCTACATTTTGATTTTGGTTCTATGAATTATTTTATATCGCAAATGTTTTTTAGTACAATCCCAACACCAACACAAATCATGGAAGTAAAGATGTTGGTGATAAAGACAAATGGGGAAATCATTGCATCACATGAATATAACTCCTCCCCTATCACAATTTTTTGTTTGAACTTCTCGTTGAACCTCTTCATACTCCCTTTTGTGGAATTTGATACAATTCATGGCATGGATTGTCTTTTCTTATATAGATCCATCATAAATTTATGTGAGATGGAAATCGCTCTATATAAAGAAAATTGACCCCCGATTCTATAAAAGTGTAAGGAGGAGGATGAATCTTATTTAGTACCATCATCTCAAGCATGTATATTACAACCCTACGAGCACATGTATCTTGTTTAGATGATTGATTCTAAGGATGAAACCATCCTTGAATTCATTCCTATTGTGATGAAATTTTCTGAAGTGTTTCCCATAAAATTGTTTTCTCTTCCTCTTGGAAGAAATGTTAAATTCTCAATTGATCTTACATCTTTTATGTTTCCAATATCCAAGACTTTGTATAGAATTTCTGTTGTGGAGATTGAAAATCTGAAGGAACAACTACAGTAGCATCTGGATAAAGGGTTTAAATGCCCAAGTTCTTCACCGTGGGGTGCACCAGTCCTCTTCGTTAATAATAAGTATGGGTTAGTGATCCATTGCATTGATTTTCTTGAGCACAAAAAATCATGATCAAGAACAGTATCCTCTAGCCCGAATTCATGACTTTTTCGATCAGCTATGTGGAACACAATACTAATCAAAAGATGATCTGTGGTCGGGATATTACCAAGTACGGGTGAAGAAGGATGATATCCCCAAGAATGCTTTTCGTATAAGGTACGAGAACTATAAATTCATATAAATGACTTTATGACTCACTAATGATCTAGAAATCTTCATGGACATGATTAATAGAGTCTTTAGATATTACCTCAACAAATTTTTGGTTGTCGTTATAGATGATATTCTAATATACTCCAAAACCATGGAGAAGCATGAGCAGCATCTAAGAACTATACTTGAGACCTTGGGAAAGAAGAATATATTTTCAAAGTATAGAAATTGTGAGTTCATGTTGATGGAAGTATCATTCTAGGGTCATATCATAACAATAAATAGGATATTTTTCATTCCCTCCAAGACAGATACAATAGAGGGATGGCCAAGCCCAACATCGGTGATAGAAATCTACAGCTTTCTAGGGTCAATTGGATATTATCATTGATTTGTGAGAAATTTATCACTATTGTCAAACCCTCTTAACAAGATAACTCAGAAGGAGGTCATGTTTTCTTAGAATGATGAATGTGAAGAGAGATTCAAGGAGTTGAAAAGGAGGCATATCATTATGCCCATGCCCACACAACCCATAAGTGGGGAACTTTTTGTGGTATTACATGATTCTTCAAATAAAGGCATGGGTTGTGTGTTGATGAAAAATGTAAAATAAATTACCTATTCATCAAGGAAATTGAATTTTCATGAGAAAAAATATCCAACACATGATCTGTGTCACGAACCAGGCCGGGTCGCCATCCGACCCAGCGCCGACCAAGTCCGCGGCAAGACCCGAAGGGCGTTCCCAATCCCCACGGGCTGGCACAAGTGCCCGGGTATCAAGTTTAACAGGTGGGAACGGTTTTACCCGAAATACAAGACAGAAAAACCAACTAACCAGATAGATAAACTGAAATTAGAACTAGACAACAAAACGTGCCTTTAAACTATGAACAAGTTTAAAGTCTACAACTTGAAGCAATAACTAAAAAGAAAAGACGACAGCGGAAACTAAAACTCATACCCAACCTCTCGGCAGAAGTGAGACCACATCAACACCATTCTGCAAGAGAAGACCAACTGCAACCTGAACCACCATCACTGAGCACGACGCACAACCTGGAATACACAAGAAACAAGAATCTACATACACCCAAGGGTGTATGTAGGGTGTGAGCTAAAAGCCCAGTAGGATGCCACCGAGAATATGTTCCATGCCACAACATCAAAAGGCAATTTAAAGTGCTTATTCAAAATTATACTTTCAAAATACATTTAAAGAAAATAGTTACAAACCAAATGCTAAAGGAAAACACTAAAAAGAACTCATTTCATAGACACGATTTTAAAGAGGATGAGAAATGTTCATTTTGGGCACACACACACACTCTCACACACGCACACACACACACTCACACACACACACGCGCACACACACACACACACGCTAACACCCAAGTGGTCCCCCATATGCCGACGGAAGGCACCACCATTGATGGTAGAGCACTGTGGGTAAATCCCCTAAGGTTCATCTAGCTCGTGTGGGACCCTAGAAACCTCGTGTCTCGGTGAAACGTGGCTTAGAAGGCCACGACCCTCAGAAAAACGTGGCTTAGAAGGCCACGACCCTCAGAACACGTGGCTTAGAAGGCCACGACCCTCAGATATCATGTTTTGTTAGTGTTGCAATCGTCAATCCAGCTAAGTGAAACAGGGACGATACCCATCCGGTTCACTAGCACACTAGTTCTAGTCTGCCCACCTAGATACCCAGGGTTTCCCTTGTGCTCAATTAAGTTTCACATTCACATAATGTATATCACTTTCACATATCTCGAACCCAACAAAAAAAATTACACATACACGTCACTGTTTGCATACCCAAACACCATTAAAAAAAACACACGCACACCAAAACCATTTTATCACATAGTCCAGATCACTTGCATGACTTGATAAACTATTTAAACAATTAGAAGAACATTTCAAAATAGCACAATAAGAGTTTTCACATGAGACATGTCCAATCTCACATGTAAGAATACCTTTAAAACTTAACGCACACCTAATACTGTCAAACACAACTCTCGCGCTCCACATATAATTTAATAGGTGCAATTAACAATTTATAAAACACTTAAAATTAGAAAGAAAAGGTTTGCACCAGAACGACGAACTCAATTTCATATACGAACATCACTTTAAAACCAAAAGTGTAGCTTATGCAAACTAAAACATGTTTTCCCATTGTTCAAACAATATTCAATTTAATTCCAAAAGTACGCAACACGACAGACACACCCAAATTGACTCATTTTGATTGAAGATCTACATTTAGTTACACACACCCCTCAAAGAACTTGAAAACACATTTCGCACCTACCATGCAACCTCGAAAACCTTACCAACCATATTCTTCATCTTAAACGACACTTAATTAAACAATTTCTTAATTTGTAAAACATCACATACGCATACCACAAGACCTCACTTTAAAACACACAAATTTTTAGATGCTAAAACCATTTGAAAATCAATTGCACGTCCCAACCCTTCTAAAACATCATTCGCACCCCTAAAACATACTCAAGGTTCATAATAAAAACTAACACGTCAAAATAGTTTACATTCTTTTTAAAAACATAATTTAATAAAATTCGTACCTCAAGTGTTCTTGAAAACACAATTTTCACACCTTAAGCAACTAACCAAAACACATCTAAAAACTTCAACGACACATCGCACATGAAAAACTTTGGCATTTACTTAAAAACAACTTAAATTCATCAATATTCATATCAAAGCACGTCCAAAATGAAATTCGCATCACGCAATTTATAATTAGAACAGATTATAATTTAATTAAAAAGAAATTTAAATCATCTAGAGATGGTATGGCATGGAACCACCTACCTTTGATGCCGAGACTTCAAAACTTGGGTGTGAAGCTTCAATCTCAACCAATTCGCATCACAATCAACTCAAATTATACCCTAAAAACAAAATCGGACCAAAGATAACATCTAAAGCAAACCAAAAACCACATAAACTCTAATTAGGCCCCACTAAATTGAAAGTAAGTAACTAGAACAATGAAGGGGGGGTTTACCCAAGGTGTTGGTCGGGGGTAGGGGTGCGGCGCGAATCCGATTCCAAGGGGAAAAATGGTGCGACGGCAGGGAAGCGCCTGGGATGGGTACGACGCGGCTGCAAATGGAAGAGGCGCTGGAATAGGGGGTGTGTCGGGTTTTAGATTGTGCCTCGGATAGAGAGGATACTACGACGGCGGAAGGGTGAGAAGAACCAGCGCAACGCGAGGTCAAGGGGGGGGCCGACGGGTGATACCTGTAGGCCGTCCGAGAGGGGCTGCGAAGGGGTTGAGTGGCGTAATGGGGTTTTAGGGGGCGGCGCGACTTGGGTAGCAGGAGGCGGTGCGAATGGGGATAGATGGTTAGAAGGGAGGCAGGTGTTCCGGTGGTGGCTGGGTCGTGAAGCCAGGATGGGAGCCCGTCCGGTGGTGCCATGATTCAAGGAAGCAGAGGAGGGGGTGCTAGGGTTTAGTGCGCCGGCAAAAGGGGGAGGGGCCGATGGAAAAAGGGGAAAAGAGATGAGGGAGGAAACGGGAATGAGGGGGGAAAAAAGAGAGAAAAAAAATAATAAAAATAAAAATAAAAATAAAAGAAACCCAAAAAAAACTAAAAACAAAAACCAATAAATAAATAAAAAAATAGCATAATAACAGCTACACCCCTAAAAGAAAACGTTGATAATTAAAATATTAACAATCATAATAATAATAATTGACCAAATTATTATTTTTATTATCATTAAAACTAAATTCATTAAATTTTTAACATACTTATTATATATGTATTTTTACCTCTCATTTAGTTATACTACATTATCATTAACTTATTTTATTTAATTATATGATCATCAGGAAGGTCCCATGGCGCCCCGGGTGAAACCGCACAGCTTCGAAATCACGATCTTCTTGTGCGTCGCACACTACTAAGCCTCGAAGACTTATTTATTGATACAACTCAAAATTCAAAATATTAATTATTATAATATTAATAACAACTTAATAAAAATTATATTATGAATTCCATCAATAATAATAATAAAAATATTCTCAAACAATATAATTATCACTAAAGTAGTCCCTTAATTATTATTATTATTATTATTATTATTATTATTATTATTAATATTTACTTTACATTTTTTTTCATTTTACTCTTCATTGCATTTTATTTATCTACCTTGAACATTCATTAGGTTGTGCGGTGAACCAGGGGAGGTTGCACGATGACTCGAGTCAGGTCGCACGACTTCGACCGTGGTGCGCTGAACGCTGTCAAGGCCAAGATATGTGTTCTTTAAAAAAAAAATCAAACATTTTATGTCGGACCTCAACCCGAACTACCCGGTGCCCATAAAGATTAAAAAAAACAGAATTTGAAAAGATGGGTGTGACAATTCTCCCCACCATAAAGCTTTCCGTCCCCGGAAAGCCACAACTAAGGCTGAGACCCAAAGCAGGAAACGGCACCCCACTAAGGATCAAAAAGGACCCCCACAAACATCAACAAAAGAGAGAGAGAAACATCGTGCTCAGAGAAAGTGACTTAAAGACAACATCAAGAAATGCATAAAAAGACTTTCCGATATGTGTCGCCCGCCCCAAAAAGCTAGAACGCCTCCAGCCAATTGTTTTAGAAAACGGACTCTTGAACCCACAAGAGCCAACTTCACACGCCAAAACACCTCAAGCACTCTGAAACCGAAACCACACCACTTGGCTAATATGAACAAAAGAGGTCAAACCACGTCCTCGGAACACTCCTATCACTTATCAACAAACTATCTTTGAAAACAGAAGCTATAGATCAACATGGGGAAGCTCGAGGGGCTCCCCACCATTAAGAAGTCACTGATGCTCGAAATGAGAGTGGACAACCGACAGGGGGAGGTCCGAGCGGACTCCCCGCCATTAAAGAAAAGTACAGCACTGATTTATCCTAGAGACATTCATGCGAGACCCAATGTGGGTCTCCCCACCATTAAGAACCTGCCAACGCCAAAGGCGAGACTAGAAAACCAGCAAGGGGAGGTCCATGAGGACTCCCCACCATTATAACTAACAAAATGCATAGAACTTTGAAAAACTTATCAATGGTGACCAAACACCCCACCACAAGGGGCGGGGAGGGAGGGGCCTAACCACCCGGGCGTCAGAACTATGACCTAAGACCTGACCAACACATCCACATCCCGGGATGAGCATTATAAAATTTTTGGGACTGATTTTTCCCCAACAGACTCTCAAGGACCACTAAAGGTGATTGCATCCAATGGGACGCAACCCCAGAGACTTTAAGTCAACAAGACGAACAAGCCTCCACATGATCATGAAAACCTTCTGCAACCAGATGGTTCGTTTGGATCAGAACAACCGTAGAAATCAATTTGAGCTGCATTCACTTTCAACACCGATGACAGAAATAAAGTCGGGGTCTCATACCCCCTCGGGGTTCCTGACCACGCGCCAGCTTCACTCCGAGGCCTATGGCTGGAGCCCTGATGTTTGAAACATCTTCTGCCTCGTAGTCAGGCATGGAAAACTCCCGAACGGAGCTTCTCCTTTTTGATGTCACACGAAATCCTATTGCACCTGAGGATACACCATCAGACACAACACACCATGACATCCAACTGATCATACACAAAACATTAACCAACATAAGAGCTGCAATAGTGCATGTGCATCACCCTTTGTCACACTGGATGAGAACACGACACCGCAAATCGTCACCGAACATGACCCTTGTGGCTAATGTAAACACTACCAACCATTCAAAACATCGATAAGCACTGACAGCTCTCAATCGCCTTCACCCTTCCCCACTGGAATTTCTTTCGCCGTTTCTAGGGGAAACCTTCAAGCGTAACGACGTCAAATTTCATACTCGATGACTCAGGCAACTCAAAGAAACCAAAACTCTGTTCAACTTCCCTCGCATCTGTCATCCCAGTGCGAGAGGATCCACTTAGTTGTAAAAAGTAAAGGTGGGTTTAATTCCAGAATTCAAAAAGAGAATCCTTCGATCAACTGGAGTGTCGGCCAACAGGGAATTCCCCGTAGTCGTACTTCAATCACATGCCAATGCTTTTTGGGGGCGTACACTAGTCAAGAAAGAAAACTATGGACCCAACCAAACTGGTCCAACAGTCAAGACATACCACAAGCAAACACCAAACATGCAGGGGAAACCACTACAAGTGCTCCTCGATGTACTCTTCAAAGGAATTTACTAACCACACGCTTACATACCAACTTACAAATAAGAACTCAAACTCGGGACATAACCCATTCAGAAATAATACTCAGTTCAAAACGCCCCACAAACACCGTTTACTAAAACACCAAACATTTTCTTTAGCAAGACATTTTAAAAATAAGCAAAGCCAGTGGGTTGCACAAACACCAATGGTGTCTCATGGGCCTCGCACATGCATGTTCTCGTGCCGCACTGGCACCCACCTCAGATCCATCAGAGCACTCATCCGCTCGTGCCATTAACCATTTTTTTCCCATATACGCTCATGCATGTGGTTACCCACGAGAACACCAAGGGTCAAAACCAAACCTTTCAACTTTTCAAAACCAAAACATTCATCCCACACTTTTCAAACCTTTCACGTCATTTTCTTTTTAAAGCCTTTCATTTGAAAACATTTTCCAAGACCCAAACATATTTACCTAAAAACCAAATTCTCACGAATCCAAAACAAAGAGACGAGAAATGACGCAAGAGAAAACTTGTGTCAGAGGGTGACTGGAACGTATGGTTGGCGGCCATACGCCAGTCATGCCACTGCAACGGAGGGCATTCTAGGACAGCGTCCCCGGCTCCACATGGCTTGCTAGACCCTGCGAGCTCACTAGGACCACTGACCTTACCCCTTTTTCATTTCCCATAGACAAGATTAACCGCAATGACCAAAAACACAGACAAACCTCAACACACTTTGGTTACTCGAGTTCCGCCACGAGGTGTGCTGGCCAGGCACATTGCTCGTAGCTAGAACGCCGAGTTCCGACAACCTTAATTTTGGTCCAGTATGACCCTATCTCAAAAGAGAAAGAACCAAGAGAGCAAACCTTGCCCTCTGATACCATTTTGTCACGAACCAGGCCGGGTCGCCATCCGACCCAGCGCCGACCCAGTCCGCGGCAAGACCCGAAGGGCGTTCCCAATCCCCACGGGCTGGCACAAGTGCCCGGGTATCAAGTTTAACAGGTGGGAACGGTTTTACCCGAAATACAAGACAGAAAAACCAACTAACCAGATAGATAAACTGAAATTAGAAATAGACAAAAAAACGTGCCTTTAAACTATGAACAAGTTTAAAGTCTACAACTTGAAGCAATAACTAAAAAGAAAAGACGACAGCGGAAACTAAAACTCATACCCAACCTCTCGGCAGAAGTGAGACCACATCAACACCATTCTGCAAGAGAAGACCAACTGCAACCTGAACCACCATCACTGAGCACGACGCACAACCTGGAATACACAACAAACAAGAATCTACATACACCCAAGGGTGTATGTAGGGTGTGAGCTAAAAGCCCAGTAGGATGCCACCGAGAATATGTTCCATGCCACAACATCAAAAGGCAATTTAAAGTGCTTATTCAAAATTATACTTTCAAAATACATTTAAAGAAAATAGTTACAAACCAAATGCTAAAGGAAAACACTAAAAAGAACTCATTTCATAGACACGATTTTAAAGAGGATGAGAAATGTTCATTTTGGGCACACACACACACTCTCACACACGCACACTCACACACTCACACACACACACGCGCGCACACACACACACACGCTAACACCCAAGTGGTCCCCCATATGCCGACGGAAGGCACCACCATTGATGGTAGAGCACTGTGGGTAAATCCCCTAAGGTTCATCTAGCTCGTGTGGGACCCTAGAAACCTCGTGTCTCGGTGAAACGTGGCTTAGAAGGCCACGGCCCTCAGAAAAACGTGGCTTAGAAGGCCACGACCCTCAGAACACGTGGCTTAGAAGGCCACGACCCTCAGATATCATGTTTTGTTAGTGTTGCAATCGTCAATCCAGCTAAGTGAAACAGGGACGATACCCATCCGGTTCACTAGCACACTAGTTCTAGTCTGCCCACCTAGATACCCAGGGTTTCCCTTGTGCTCAATTAAGTTTCACATTCACATAATGTAAATCACTTTCACATATCTCGAACCCAACAAAAAAAAATTACACATACACGTCACTGTTTGCATACCCAAACACCATTAAAAAAAACACACGCACACCAAAACCATTTTATCACATAGTCCAGATCACTTGCATGACTTGATAAACTATTTAAACAATTAGAAGAACATTTCAAAATAGCACAATAAGAGTTTTCACATGAGACATGTCCAATCTCACATGTAAGAATACCTTTAAAACTTAACGCACACCTAATACTGTCAAACACAACTCTCGCGCTCCACATATAATTTAATAGGTGCAATTAACAATTTATAAAACACTTAAAATTAGAAAGAAAAGGTTTGCACCAGAACGACGAACTCAATTTCATATACGAACATCACTTTAAAACCAAAAGTGTAGCTTATGGAAACTAAAACATGTTTTCCCATTGTTCAAACAATTTTCAATTTAATTCCAAAAGTACGCAACACGGCAGACACACCCAAATTGACTCATTTTGATTGAAGATCTACATTTAGTTACACACACCCCTCAAAGAACTTGAAAACACATTTCGCACCTACCATGCAACCTCGAAAACCTTACCAACCATATTCTTCATCTTAAACGACACTTAATTAAACAATTTCTTAATTTGTAAAACATCACATACGCATACCACAAGACCTCACTTTAAAACACACAAATTTTTAGATGCTAAAACCATTTGAAAATCAATTGCACGTCCCAACCCTTCTAAAACATCATTCGCACCCCTAAAACATACTCAAGGTTCATAATAAAAACTAACACGTCAAAATAGTTTACATTCTTTTTAAAAACATAATTTAATAAAATTCGTAGCTCAAGTGTTCTTGAAAACACAATTTTCACACCTTAAGCAACTAACCAAAACACGTCTAAAAACTTCAACGACACATCGCACATGAAAAACTTTGGCATTTACTTAAAAACAACTTAAATTCATCAATATTCATATCAAAGCACGTCCAAAATGAAATTCGCATCACGCAATTTATAATTAGAACAGATTATAATTTAATTAAAAAGCAATTTAAATCATCTAGAGATGGTATGGCATGGAACCACCTACCTTTGATGCCGAGACTTCAAAAATTGGGTGTGAAGCTTCAATCTCAACCAATTCGCATCACAATCAACTCAAATTATACCCTAAAAACAAAATCGGACCAAAGATAACATCTAAAGCAAACCAAAAACCACATAAACTCTAATTAAGCCCCACTAAATTGAAAGTAAGTAACTAGAACAATGAAGGGGGGGTTTACCCAAGGTGTTGGTCGGGGGTAGGGGTGCGGCGCGAATCCGATTCCAAGGGGAAAAATGGTGCGACGGCAGGGAAGCGCCTGGGATGGGTACGACGCGGCTGCAAATGGAAGAGGCGCTGGAATAGGGGGTGTGTCGGGTTTTAGATTGTGCCTCGGATAGAGAGGATACTACGACGGCGGAAGGGTGAGAAGAACCGGCGCAACGCGAGGTCAAGGGGGCGGGGCCGACGGGTGATACCTGTAGGCCGTCCGAGAGGGGCTGCGAAGGGGTTGAGTGGCGTGACGGGGTTTTAGGGGGCGGCGCGACTTGGGTAGCAGGAGGCGGCGCGAATGGGGATAGATGGTTAGAAGGGAGGCAGGTGTTCCGGTGGTGGCTGGGTCGTGAAGCCAGGATGGGAGGCCGTCCGGTGGTGCCATGATTCAAGGAAGCAGAGGAGGGGGTGCTAGGGTTCAGCGCGCCGGAAAAAGGGGGAGGGGCCGATGGAAAAAGGGGAAAAGAGATGAGGGAGGAAACAGGAATGAGGGGGGAAAAAAAGAGAGAAAAAAAATAATAAAAATAAAAATAAAAATAAAAGAAACCCAAAAAAAAAACTAAAAACAAAAACCAATAAATAAATAAAAAAAATATCATAATAACAGCTACACCCCTAAAAGAAAACGTTGATAATTAAAATATTAACAATCATAATAATAATAATTGACCAAATTATTATTTTTATTATCATTAAAACTAAATTCATTAAATTTTTAACATACTTATTATATATGTATTTTTACCTCTCATTTAGTTATACTACATTATCATTAACTTATTTTATTTAATTATATGATCATCAGGAAGGTCCCATGGCGCCCCGGGTGAAACCGCACAGCTTCGAAATCACGATCTTCTTGTGCGTCGCACACTACCAAGCCTCGAAGACTTATTTATTGATACAACTCAAAATTCAAAATATTAATTATTATAATATTAATAACAACTTAATAAAAATTATATTATGAATTCCATCAATAATAATAATAAAAATATTCTCAAACAATATAATTATCACTAAAGTAGTCCCTTAATTATTATTATTATTATTATTATTATTATTATTAATATTTACTTTACATTTTTTTTTCATTTTAATCTTCATTGCATTTTATTTATCTACCTTGAACATTCATTAGGTTGTGCGGTGAACCAGGGGAGGTTGCACGATGACTCGAGTCAGGTCGCACGACTTCGACCGTGGTGCGCTGAACGCTGTCAAGGCCAAGATATGTGTTCTTTAAAAAAAAATCAAACATTTTATGTCGGACCTCGACCCGAACTACCCGGTGCCCATAAAGATTAAAAAAAACAAAATTTGAAAAGATGGGTGTGACAATTTGGATTTGGCTGTATTGACCTTTGTTTTAAACAATTTGTGACATTACCTCTTTGGGGAGAAGTGTGAAATATACACAGACCAGAAAATCATAATGTATATATTCACAGAGAAAGAGTTGAAAATCCACCAAAAAATATGGTTAGAGATTATAAAAGTCTATTAATGCATAATCCATTACCTCTATAGGAAAATGAAAAAGGTGGCAAATGCTCTATGTAGAAAGGACCCAATGATTCTATCATTGATGAGAGTTAAAAAAGATCCAATATTCGTAGATTTGATGAAGATGGACATGAAAATCATAAATAAGTGATCATAATCAATCCTTTCACAAATTATTTCTCAACCATCTCTTTTGTAATGGTTAAATGATGCTCAAAATGATGATGTGGGAATTCATAGGAAAGTGGAAACTATCAGAAAAGTGAAATAATTAGAGTTCACTTTTAATAAAGAAAGAATTATGAGATTTGGGTCATGAATATGCATTCCATAGAATTCATAGTTAAATAAAGAAATTATGGATGGTGTAATAGTTTGAATATATCCATTAACCCAGGAAACACAAAGATGTATCGAGATCTCCAGGTGCATTATTGGTTTGTTAACATGAAGAAGGAGACCTCTGAGTATACATCAAAGTGCCTGGTATGTCAGCAACTGAAGGCTGAGAGGCATAAGTCTAAGGGGATGATAAAACCATTACCCACACCAATAAGGAAATTGGAGAACATATCCAGGGAATTTTTCACCATACTTCTAGAGACATCTAAAGGAAACTATGTTATCTGGGTTGTTATAGATCATCTTACCAAGACTGTACACATCGTTTCAATTTGAGAGGATTTATCATAGGATAAACTAGCATATATATATATATAAATATATATATTTGTATCAAAGAATTGTTAAGTAAACATAGAGTACAACTATATAATTGATCCGATTGAGATTCAATATTACCCTCTAAGTTCTGGAAGAGTCTTCAACAAGCACTGAATACTGAGTTGTACTTCAGTACGACTTATCATTTTCAAACTGAGGGCCAATATGAGCAGACTATCTAAGATTTTGAGTACATATTGATAGAATAATCAATGAACATCAAAGGAGGATCCTATCAACATATTCCTCTAGTTGAGTTCCCATAAAATAATAGTTTCCACTCAAGAATCCAAAAGGCTCCTTATGAAGCCATTTATGGGAAGAGGTGTAGAACACTAGCATGTTGGGATGAAGTTGGGGAGAAAAATCATCTAGGTCCAGAAATGGTTGAAGAAATGGTGGATAAGGTTAAGACCATCTAGCAACACATTAATGTTAGTCAAAGTCAATATAAGAGCTATGCTGAGAATCATTGACAAGACCTTGAGTTTGAGGTTAAAGACATGGTATTACTCTACATATCTCTGTGGAAGACAGTTATGAGATTTGGAATGTAGGGAAAGCTTATTCCAGGGAACAATGGACCTTTTTAGATCCTTGATCACATTGAAGCAGTGGCCTATCGACTAGCACTCCCATCGAACCTATCTCATGTAAATGACGTATTCCATGTATCACTCTTCAGTAAGTACATACCTAACCCATCGCATGTACTCAATCTAGAGGTGGTACCATTGGATAATGACCTCTCCGATGATGAGAAGCTGGTAAAGATCTTAGATTGTAGTGAAAAAGTTCAACAAAATAAGACAATGCCCCTCGTCATGTTGTTGTAGAGAAACCACAAATTTGAAAAAGAAATATTAGAATCAGAGGAACTGATGATGTAGATTTACCCTTGTCTATTTGGTGTGGGAAAGAAAATTTTGATGGTGAAATTTCTTAAGGGGGGTATTGTAGTGACCCCAACTTTTACTAATGAAAATTCCTCTTAATCTCATTAAATGTATTATTATATAAAATGGTTATATAAAACATAGGAAATTATTTGGATTCATTTTTTTGGATTTTAAAATACCATTAATAATTGTTACCATTTCTAATATAGTCATTGAATAGTGATCACATGATTAGTATAAATATAGTGATTTAACAAATCCAATTTAATCAGAAAATGGATGAAATGGACACATATAGTTGAATTTCTCTGTACAAAGACCATATTTCAGAGCCTGGAAAGGATGTGGTATCACTAGGATTTTCAGTTGACCTAGCCCCAGTTGAGCTTCAACATGTTGAGCATGAATGGAACTGCTTACGGGAGATGTTGAAGTTGATAGAAATTACCCCCCAAGAGATGTTATCCGAGCCACCCCAAAATTCTATCACCGTCACACACCTTTTCATTTGGCCTTATGTGGGTGTTATAAGGGGTTATGTAATAAGACACTAGCACTATTATTATTTGAATTATTTTTCTATAGAATAAATAATATATATTAATATTATTATTGTTACTTAGTGAATAGTTTTGTAAAGAACAAATAGTATTTTTAGTAAATATTCAATTAAGAAATATTTTTTGAGGAATTAATTGATTTTTAAATTAAATAATATTTTAATAAAATATTATAATTAAATTAATTTTTATATAAATGATCGTATAATTATTAGGAATACAATTGTAATTTTTATTATTGTTTGAAAACTGTTTTTTGTCAAAACCAATGAATTTTCAGGAATTGTTAGTTTTTATTTTATATTTGAAAAGTCACATATTTATTAAATTATTTGGAAAAAAAATTAATTTCTGGATTCAGGATGTCAAAATTATCTAACGGAGAATTTATCATTATTTTCTGAGACAATCAAATTTTTGGTTAAAAATTCAATACCATTTAAATATATAATGTGTTTTATGACTTCATAATGACCAAATATTGATTTAATAAAATATTATAAAATATTTTTTCAGAAAATATATGTTTTCTCTTTAAAATAATGTTATTTAAGGTATTTTATTTAATTTCCAAATCCTTAGTGGACCCCAAAAGACATATAAAACATTTTAACATTTTTAAATGATTTCCTCGAGAGTGTGACTCACCTCCACATAAACAAACATAATATTTTAATAGGTTCCGTCATTGCCCTTAGAAAATAAGTTTTTCCACACTACTTTGTAAACAACCATTGTAAAAAAAAATGGTATGGTGTGTGGTTTCGATTAGTTTAATGCATGGTGTCCAAAACCTAAATAATAAAGAATTCCCCCTCCTTTCCAATATAAACCCACTCAATCTCCCATTCCACATCACTAAAGGAATTTAGTGTTCTAAAAACCCCTTACCTCCTCTATTTGTAATTCTCCAAAGATGTCCCAGTCTCCCAGGAATCCTCTCCCAAGTCTATCTCATGCCTTTGGGATCAAACTTCCATGTAAAGTATTTCTTCCTTCCTCATTTTTGTCCAAATATCTTTATTTTGTTATACATGATTATTTTTAATTTGAAGATGTTGGGTATGATTTTTAACCTTTACATACTTCACCCCTTATGATTTAATTATTATGTACCTATTTCAATCTCATTATTGCTTCCCATGTAGCCCCATTACCTTACTGAAATTTCGTAAGTAATTTCTCTCTTCTCATTTACATTCTAGAAATTATTTTATATAATGCATCTAAATTCCATTACATATGTTGGGATATTATGTTCCATGACCCCCTCGGCTACTTTCCATTTCATTTATAAATTATTACATACCCCTTTCTCTCTAATCATCCCATTTTACGATTTCTATTTGACGTTGTTATACTGCCAAAGTTATAAAAATATTTCCCATGCCAAATCATTGTGTAAGTGAATACCTTTCCCATTTCCCTATCAAGGGTATTCTCTTTTATAAACTTGTACATGTTGAATAAGGACATACATTTATGTATTCCACATCTCTTTTTCATGGAATAAATTATTATGTTTAATCAATTCATCTTGTGTGATCCATGTGGTGCACATACGCATGAAATGAAATGTTTATAAACGGTGTGCCCTGATAGTACCCTAATGAATTGGGTAAAGATTAGTATCATGATACATCAAGTGAAATGAGGGTTTACTCATGATTATTAAATTTAAATGAGGTTTTAATCATGCACCATGTACAATGATCCTTGTCTCATGTTATTATCATGTTAAATGTTGTTTCCACATTTTCATGTTATGATAATCTGCTATATCATGCCTTTGTGTTCATGTTTCTATTATGCTCCATTAATATTCCTGTTCCCTAACATGTACTATATTTTTCATTTTATGCCTTTTTTGTCCCTTATGGGGATTTTTAGCTCACTCGTTTCTTAGTAATGTCCTCAGGTTATCCCGTGCAATGCTAAGTATGAAAGAATTTCGTGGTCATGTAAAACAAGTTTTCAATAAATATGTTGGGTTTTATGTTCTAATTTATTATGCAATGTTTATAATTTAAAAATACATTAGACCTCTCCATCCCCATATTTGTCTTAATTACATGTTTATTTAATGAATCATGTTTATGTGTTTAATAAAGAGCGGGGTTGGTATAAATATAAACCCATCTTAGTCTTCTAAAACAATCTATAATAAAAACAAACATCACTTAACACCAAGAATTATTGTATGAACTGATCCAAATAATTCAATATGAATGTGTAGTAATGGTATTACAGTTTTAAATTCCTTGATATATCTGAAACTCTTTATCTATTTCTTAACATTCATGTAGGAATCACAAACAAAGATACTATCCAGTTTTAAATTTGGAAACTAAAACAATAGTTCTTTAAAAATTAATAATGTAGTCTTAAACTGTCAAGACCTTATATCCTTAAATATTTCATATTTTCTATCTTTAAAAAATTAAATTAAATAATATTATAATCCTATATATTAGAAAATTTATTTAAATAAATTGTTTATTTTCTTGTAGAAAAAAACAAGTAATATTCCTATTTAAATAAATTCACTTTCCATTTCAAAATTTAAAATACATACCACTATCATGTTTTTGTGAAATTATAATTATATTATGTTTTAAAAATTAAATATATAAAACGTTAAAAATAATAATGATATTTAATAATTATAATTAAACATTAAAAATAAAAATATATTTAATAAATAATAACTTCCCCATATCCTTTTACATTAAAATTTGAGTAGTCTCCAAAAGTCATTTTACTACCATCACATCTATTATAATATAAAAATATATAATGATCTCCAGTCATGTTCATAGAGAATCCACTATCCATATACCAAGTATCCTTTTGGTTATTTCTAAGTAATATTTCTTATAGAAACATATTTAAGATATTTTTGGTAACCATGAAAATTTGGGTCCAATGGGATTACAAAAAATAAATTTTGAGAAAATAAATAGATTTTAAACATTTATTCCTAGGTCATTATGATGAAAAGTACATAAAAATATTTTTTTAAATATCCTAAATATTTCATAAATCATAATTAGGATTTATATGTATAATGACTATCATCCTATATCCAACACATGTAATAGTAGATACACATACATTAAAACATTTTTCAATGAATTTCATTTAAATTTTATTTAATATAGTATCATACAAAATTACAATTAAAATTATATTCAATATGTTCATGGATATGAATTTATTATAATATTATTATCCTTGAAAAAATGTGCATATATTATTCATTATACTTTCAATTTATTTTCTGAGGTTATCATTATCTTTTAAAAGAACTTTGAATTTTATTTCTTCTTCTTTATTATTTTTTGAAATATATAATTTGTTTTATTATTTTCATATTATATAATTTATAAATTTTCACATAATTTATCATTTTTTAAATAAGTGATATTCGATAACATTAAATTTTCATCAATAGAAACCTTAATTTTTTTTTCGAGATACTTATTCTTGTATTTGAGATCTTTAAGAGAAATTTAAAATATCATTGTTAATTTTTTTTAATTCCTTCATATAATTATTCGATATTAGGTTTTTAAAAATTATATTAATTGTAATCATAATCATAACACTAGCCTAACATAATGAATCCACGAGACAAAAGTATGGAATTTTTTTTGTCCCAGATTCATCATTGGAATTTGAATCACTGGTGATCCCCTACTAGATGATAAATATAGATTTAATTTATTTAAAGTTATTTCATTCATTAACCTCAGGAATTTAAACATGATATGCTAATTTCACCGACATTTGTAACAAATTAAAATTTTATCACCAGTAGAAAAAAAATTATCATTTATTAATCCTTTTTTATTATCTCTTGGAAAATTTATCTAAGTTATTTTAGAATATCCTTTATTTCAACTATAAATTACTCCTACTAAAATGGAAAATTTATGACTTTTGGTTCCCTATAACTCAGAATCAAAAGAGCAATAATTAAAATCTATTTCTTAAAAATGAAATTCCTTTTATCTTTTGTAATTTTCTCATTAGATATATTTTTATTCTCCAACTCATAATATAATAATTATCTAATGAGTTCCACAAGAGTATATTATTTCATGTAATTACCTTATTCAATAGAAAGATTTTTATAATGTCATTTTTGGGCTAATAATCATAGTATTATTTTAAAAGAACATTATTATCTAGGGATTCACTTAAATCACTTATTCAATTAACTATGCTTGTGAGTTTATGAACATTTTATATACTATTTATTATTCACCCATTATAAACTTTTGAAATTTATCTCTTAGGATTCCCTATTTTTTATCTTTATATTATCTATTCAATGTTGATTAACATATAATATTATCTAAATATAAAGAGAATTTTTACAAGAAGATGTATAAATAAAAATATACTATTAATTTCATAGTATAAAATATTCATCACCTTGTATTTGAAGACATATATATTGGAAAATTACTAGTCAATGAATGTGGGTATATTGTGGGAATCTTGTAATGTTTTACCATAATTATCCCATGATTAGAACTTGTCTATTTTTGATATTATTCCCTTCTATATTTTCAATATTGATAGTCAACTCAATCAAATAATGGTCGTATCTGAGTAATTCTACCATAATATAATATTATATCAACTATCTTAAATGATTTTTTATTATATTATTATGTGTTGGATATAGTTATAAATATAACATATATATAATAGATCAAATAATCCTTTCATGTGTCTAATCTGATACCAATTATTTTCCCATATGTTTAGAGGGAAGAATGGTCTGGAGATAGTATGAATTTAACACTTTATAAAAAATTTCGATTATATCAAAGTTACAAATCAGTAAGTACCAAATTAGGAAATATTAGAACATAATGAATTTATATATAATTTTGGATCTAAGATATATTATGTCTACTCCTCAGATATCATTATCACTGAGGATAATGACAAAAACAGAAAAAAATTACTTTTATACTAGAGACATAACCTAATAAAATATACTTTAGCACACCTAGACCCACTACGTAAATTACCCTTCCATTTAAACCTTATAGACACTACTCAAATACCTACCTTTTTATCTCTAGAGTAACAACCCAACATACCTTTTTATGGGTAGTATAACCAACCCAATCAAATTTTTGAATGATAATGATTAAATAAAAATAATACATAATGAAAATATAGGATGAAATAACAATATTGAAATATGATTAAATGGATGATATTAAAAAAAAGTTTCCATCCTTTGATAACTTTGGAAATGAATTTCTATATGGTTAATCTCATCATGAAGTATTATAGTGGTGTCACATGTCACTTTTTTCATATAGAACACCTGGTATTTTCACAATGAAAATTTCTTATTTCCTACATATGATGATACTTTCTCCAACACTAATTATACTATTTCATTATAAACCATAAATTTTAAAAATAATTGCTACATGCATTGAATCTTCAAAAATATTATTCATTTATTTTTTCATTTTCCTATATAGTAGTATTAATTTTGTCGTTCAATGATTACGATCTACTTTAGATGTGGAAAAAACTATGATATTCATAGAACATCTATAGAGATACAATTTGTATAATAAGAAATGTATAATAATTTCTCCCCTTAAATATATAATAATAAATTTTAATTAGTCTTTAATAAAATTACTAGTTTTAATATTATCATGCTCACTACCTTGATAAAAATTCCATGAAAATCAAAATTTGAATTTAAATACTAAAATATATAGTTTAAATAGTAAACATGATTCTTCTATAATGATTTTAATTTAATTATTAACAAATCACATAAACTCCATATTACATAGAATTGAAATAATTAATAAGTTATTATGGAATGAATAAATAATGGGAAAATAGTAGCATGAATATGTAGTGGATTATAATATAATTAATAAGAAAAAGAAAGAATACTTTTATTTTTTGAAACACTAACTATTGAATTATATGATGTTTATATGAGTCATTTTTTCATAAATATGATTCATTTCTATAGGATTAAGTGTATGGGTATTTCCATCCACAGTATATGAGTCATTTCTCTTATTATGTGTGTGATTAATTTCTTTATATTCTTTTATGTCATTTTTTAACATATGAGTCATGTAGGCTATTTTTGAGTGATTTTTCTTCATGCATAAGTGATATATTTCTATTTAAGAGTCCTCAACATATACAATGTATGCACGATTTGGTTCTTCGAATGCATAATTTTAGATATAGAAATGTTTCCAAAAAATAAACTTTGTATAATTCATTCAAATGTGTGTATGTTTCAATCTAGCATACATATGTGTCATTCATATCTTTTTATGTGTCATTATATACTTTGTAAAATATTGACAAGTAAATATATAAAACAATTTTAAATAATAAATAGAAAAATAATTTATTTATTTAAAAAATAATGAATAAATGAATTCAATTTATTTGTTTTTCTCTAAAAGAATTACAAGCATAAATCAATGAAAACCCCTTTTTATTCAAACTCATGTTCGAGGGAATAAAATGAGTATTTTATAATTATCAAAAATAAAAAACAAATAATGAGGAAAAAATCCACCAAACATTTATCATATTTTATGCATTTTATATATTCTAAAATATCTCATTTTCTATCTAAGACATTCCAGATGATAAGAAGTATACTTAGATGTTCTCTAATATTCTCTCAATACTTATAGATAATTCTCCCATAATATATTTCTTGTAAACCTATATAGGTAAAAAGATATCATTGTTGTGATCAATAGTGAATGACGTTACACACATGTCCATCTCATTCTAGAACACATTAGAATAACAACATCGTGTAGAGTTCTATAGAGCATATTTGGATAATTATAGAGGGATCCTTACTTAGATGCTTCAATGAAATGAAGTCCATGATAGTGTATGAAATAATGAATTAATAAAAAATAATTATATATTGTATATAATACTATTTAAAATAATTATAACATTAATGTGAATGATCCAATCTATTAAATTCTAGAGATCATTCATCAGGATATTTGGATCATATTTGTAATATATGATCATATAAATAATTGAGCTACCTCTCAATGCTCCCATTGTTCCCTAAAAAACTACACACATTACTTATAATTCTATACTTTATCTTAGGAAATTTTCATTTTCTTTTTATATGTTTTCACTATATCATTTTTATTCTCTTAATTTTTATGTTTCTAATTATATTTTTTTACTTTTCCTTTAAATTTTTTATTTAAATTTTCTTCTGAATCTAAACCCTCAATAC
This sequence comes from Viscum album, assembly GCA_963277665.1. Classification (NCBI taxonomy): domain Eukaryota; kingdom Viridiplantae; phylum Streptophyta; class Magnoliopsida; order Santalales; family Viscaceae; genus Viscum; species Viscum album. The sequence goes on from OY728121.1 coordinate 1,209,816,253, forward strand.
ATACTCCTTATATCTAATTCTTCTTTAGATATTCCAAATTTTGTATTTTACTTCTTTCTTTTTTAGTCTTTTCATTATTTTATATTTTTTTCATCTTCTTCTACATAAATATATTTTTTAGTTTCAACTTGTAATTTTTCTCAGGTGTTTTGTTTTCTAATAATGGATTGATTTATATATTATGGGTCTGATTTCAGTTTATTTTTTTCTTATAATATGATATTATTATTCTCTATTAAATATATATAATTTTGTATTTTCTTCTTCCTAATGTTTTTAGTTTTTTCTTTGTATTTTATTTATAGAAATGTGCTTCTACAATTATTTCTCATTTTTATTGTAGTTTCAATTTTTTATTTTGGGTTTATCTTTTTAATTTATGATATATAATTCTAGATTATGATTCTAACAAATGAATAATTATTCTATTTTTACATATCTACTTGATTTTATTCTATAATTTATTTGAATTTTTTATATATGCATCCTCTTTTATTCTTTATTTTATATATATGTATACTCCATTATATACCTTATCCATGATTTTTTTTTTATTTTTTTGTTTCTTCTTCTAGACCATTTGATTTTTTATTTTTTTAATTTCGATTCAGGTTTCAACTTCTAATTTAATTTTTCTTATACAACATATTTATTATTTTTAGATCATTCTTATGTTTGAGTGTCTTCATGATTTTCTATTTTAAAATTTTCTATACATATATACTCTCTTTTGTTTCATTCAGTTATGATTCTAATTATTTTCATTATGTTTGACAATATATATTTTTCCATTAAAAATAAACTTTATATGGATGATTTGTAACTTTAAGTGGAAAATATAAAAAAATTAAAACAAATAATAAAAAAAATATAGAAAGAAATTATTGGTTTGGATCCACGTACTGTTTTCACACTCAAATTGATGATGGATTTTATCCTCTGCAACTCTTTTTAATGATATCATAAAAATAATATTTCATATTGTCATATATCATGATATATTTCTCGAAATACTTCTTCATGTAATTAAATCTATGAATCAAAATGAGATCTTGAGTTTCAGTCAATGATTCTTATTACTATATAATTGAAATTTAAATATATTTTTTAATAATTATTTTATTATTATCTTCTGGATACTAACTTCAAAATGTTCAATCATCATATTCTCCATGGAATTCATGAGTACTTCCAAGACAGGTGCAAGTTTTTGTTTTTATTCTTTCTCCCTCTTTTTACCCCTCCATATTCCAGCTCTATTTGGCCACATGTAGGTATCATTTTCTAGGTAAAACAATATTTTATATAGAAAATTCCCTGGAAACCTCCTCTTCATATTTTTTGGGGTCTTAACATATTAAATATAAATCGGGATCTCTAATAGATTTAGTTATATTTAATATGTCCACCTCTTTCCTCCCTGTGTCGTCATTAAGATAGAGATTGTTCATACATAGTTCTTCTAATATCTGACACTCTCCTATATGAATATATTTTTCATACATTTTTTCTTGTTGATCTTTCCTAGATAATCTAATGAAATTAATTTTGGGAAGATTGGAATAGTCCATTATATATATTATTTTCATACAATAATTCATCAGATAGCTTCTCAAATAAAATATTCTCTTCTGTTAATATTTAGCTCTATCATTGATAAAATTATAAAAATTACCATCCAACTTACATGGGGAGACCAGAAATGAATCATCTATCCATATTAATATATTAGAATATTCATAAAATCCATTTGCACGTCTATGTTCTTTTTTCTCAATCATACATCCCTTAGAATTGGGTTTATTATTCATCTATATTGATTTTAGAGCATCCCAAAAATTATTGTGATTTTTATCCACAAAATCCTATCATAATATTTAAAACCTAATGTAGACACTGATTTCTCCATTAAACCCATACACTTCAATAACTATACCGGAGTATGGTAATCCCTCCTAGACTAGCTCGATATAGCTAATAACTATAGTCCTAGTTTTATTAGGTTCTTTTAAAACATTAACTAACTCATCAACCCTCATACCACCAAAGCCCAGTGTTTATTTATTCACATTCACATGTTCAATCCGCATGGATGATATACCTATTTCTTGGAATAGAGGATCCACAAGAAACTCAAGATAATAACCTTGAATAAATGACCACATCCCAAAAGAGTTGGAATTTTGGTCATATAAAAACATTATAACCTCTAATTGAAGCTTATTAGTAGGGATATAAATTCTAATTTGAACTAAAGTCACATCCTAAACCATATATCTGAGGCTTGGGGATCTAATATGAACTCACAGTGGGTACCTAATAGGTCTTAGCATGTCATAAATTTTTATCCCCTATCTGTATGGGTACTTTTATTAAGTATTAGGTAAAGAAAAAGAGTGACACATGAGCCCCACCTTCAGCAGGCCCAAATTAGAACCTAGATCTAGAAATATGAAGCACTTAAATAGGATCCATTACACTCAATATCCTTGGATCCTAACATAAAAGTACCCTGAAATCCACCATAATATAAAATTAGTAAACAATATTCCCATATAATAAATATCCCATATGCATGAATATAAAACATATATATTAATTTACAAAATATTAGAATAAATAAATTAAATCATGTTGATGGATCCACAAAAACCCAATCATTGATTTAATTATGTCCTTATTGATGACAAAATACCTTTGGGAAACCGAAATAGGTTTATATAAATATAGGTTGGGAATAAAATTTATTCTAACTATGTTCATACCTAGGGTATATTGTTAAAATTAAAAAAGCAGATAATAATTCCCCTATGAAAAAAATAGAACTAACTAGCCACAATCATCACAAAAAGGGACCACAACCCAAGATCTTTCTTTTATTTTTTTTAACAATTCACACACCATGATTTTTTTATTTAGTTTCTAGTAAAAATTCACACCAATTAATTCATTGTCTATAAGTGTGTTAATTGTTAAAATTAATCCATTTCTACAAAACAAATATCAATAAACCACCACATTAATCCTTCAGATAACAACCAATTCCAACAAATTTTAATCAACCAAGTCCACCAATATACACACAAATAATGTTACCAAGAATCAAATATAAATTCAAAAATAAAACAATTATATTAACTTTCTTCTTTTAATTATTTGACATATTTATTTAAAAATTTAAAGGGTATTTCAAAACAAGATATCACTATATGTAATAACTCTATAATAAGAATATAGCATGGAATATCATTAAAACATCAAGAAAACTAGTAACCACATGTGAAACACATTGGTCCCATTAAATTTCATTATTTCAGTTAATTATCTTTATTATACCAATTAATACCACTTAACCAATAGAAAGGAACATAATAATAATCCCATTAATGATAATTAAATGTAGAAAACTAGAATTATCATCCATAAAATAATATTTATGATTTAATATGAAAATAAAAAATCAAGATAGGATGAACCATGAGTCCATAACCAAAAAACAATTCATGGAATCTATCTAAATGCAGGGTTGTATCAAAGAAATCACATATCAATGAAACACCAACACCAAACAAAATTAACACTAAGAATGATTTCAATAAATAAGGAAGTACTAGAACATAGAGAGAGGATGTATTCACCCTGAATGACCATTATCGAGTCTCCAAAAGTATAAGGTGAACACTGAATATCAGTGGTAGTTAGGAATCCCAAACTTTCGTGGGAATTTATCAAATTTATGTAGGAATTATATGATATTTATGTGAAATAGCAGGTGGATGAAACTTATAGACAACCATGAAATTTCCTTATTCATTGGGCTAATATAGAGTTCCTGATGCGATCCTCATGTTATTCACATATACTGTGAAATAAGTTGATTGAGCCAAAAAAACTCGTGTGGGATTTCACACCATCAATAAGCATATCATGCTGTAAAACATTCAAATATAGAACCACTAAAAACCCCACACCAAAAACATTCATGTCTTTAATTACTGTACGCATGATGAACTTCTCCTGGATTTAAATTCAAGAAAATTGGTCCCCCATATCACGAAGCCACCCTATAAAATATCATTCACTCCATGAATCAATGAGTTAATAGTTGAATAGGTTATCCAATTCATGAATCAGGGATTCCATTCTTGAATTTGTGATCAACATCATGAATCAGTGATCCACTTCATGAATTGCCACCTTCAATTGAATATTTATCTCTATGCACTTCTATCCCTTCCCCAATCCAAATTCAATGCTAGAAAACACCCCCAAACTCACAAACTAATAGTCCATAAGGGTATATTCCATTACATTAAGTACCTCCCAAGTTATTCTCAGCCTTGAGATTCAAAACAAACTCGAAAGGTAGAACCACCCTGAAAAAAGGAATAAACTCCCGAAAAAATACCTTTCAAATAAGGATTGAACCATACTATAAAAATTAAAAATATATGTCAAATCATAATAGAAAAAATTCATACATATATCAAAAAATTAAAACCTCAAAATAACCATAAAATTACAGAATACGAAACTTGGGGTATTAAGAATATATCTATGATACTCACACTATAGTTCTCTCCTCCAGTTCACCATTCTTCCATAGGAATCAAACCAAGAAAATAAAAAAGTTCTCACAATACCTTCTCCTGATGGTCCTGAATCTAGATCAATTATTCCATTAACATAATTTAATTCCTAATATCTAACTCCCCATGTTGATGATGTATGAATAATCATGATAGAACCGGTAGAGAAGGGACACATGGAAGACAACATCATGTTTTTCTAGTTGTGGATGTTGTTCCAACACCTTAGCAACCTCACCGATACACTCCAACACCTTAATGGGTCCAAAAAATTAGTGTGAGTGTTTTTTCCTAGAACATAACTCCACTTTCATAAACCCAGGGGACACCATCATGAAAAAATTGGGCCTATCATCAAAACTCTAATGGCCACCTCAATTGTGTTTTATATTCCATTTAGTCATCTTACGTTTCCACAATCCTGTTAATAAATGACTAAATATTCTCTACCATGCTCCACACCACATCCAGACTAAGAACTTCTGCCTCTCCAATCTTCTCCCAACTCATTAAGGGTAAAAAGGTACTTCCATACAACACCTAAAAGGTAGATAGGCCAATGTATGAGTTATATGTATTATTATTAGTAAACGCAAACAAATATAGATTCCTCACCCATGATCAACCAAAATCCATGATGCAAACCCATATTTGGTCTTCCTGAATTTCGATTTTCTTCTTTTCTACTTCTCTACATAGGAAAGGAAACCAGTGAAAAAAAAATAGTTGAGGTACAATGTTGTGTTGAAATACCCGCCATAATATAACTGATAACTGACAGACCCCATCAGAAATTATGGTCCTAAGTGATCGATTAATCCTCACTTGATCATCCGTGTACCATATATCAAGAAATATACACAAAAATAGAATATTTGGTTAATTTAAATTGAGCTAAATACATCATTCAATAAATTATCAATCATATATCACAACATACCCACTATGCTTGGGGTAAAACAGTGATGAAATTCATTCATATTTCCTCCCACATACTAATGATGACATCCAAATTCTTATAAAATAAACTAGGGACATGAAGTTCCACATTCACCAACTGGAAGACTATATATCATGCTACAAAATTTTCCACTAATCATATCACTCCTACCCACCAAAAAACCTCTTCATGTCCTGGTATATCTTATATATGTTAGGGTTCACTTCCAAATGTGATCTATGAAACTCATAAAATAATCCAATAGGAATTGCAAATGGGATGAATATATTTCCCTAGAACATAACCTCGTGTAATAATTCCTATAATGACCTCTTAGGGTAATCATAGTAAGTGATTTTATCACACATTTACTCTACCAATTAGTCTCACCATTGAGAAAATTACACCTAATAAAACAAAATAGTATTTACCATCATCCATAATAGGTATCCTCAATTATCAACCTCCTCTACTCCAAGTTGAAATGTCGATAACTTCTCTATCTCCCTTTAGGTACACTAAAATTTTAGAATATCTCCCCATTAAATCATGATATGTACATCTTCTATGAAATTTCCATTTCAAATTTTATAGAAAATATCGAATTCATATTCTAGGAGAGACATCATCAACCCCCCATTTTATAGATTTAATTTATGATGAGAAAATATATTCCTCGGGTTTTTGGGATCTGTGATGACTGTAAAATAGTCCTAGATGATTTATTATCACCAAAACATCAAGAGAATCACTATTTCTACTATGTATAGTTCATTAGTGGAACAATAATTCTCATGGGTAAAAACTTATAAACCCCATAAGAGATCATTATATACTGCATACACAATAAATATCATAAACCAAATGGTAATCACCACAGAACACCTCAAACATCACTCCATCTTCACAAAACTAAAGAATCTAGGAATTGATCAACTCCTTCATTAAATAGTTGAATGTGTTCTAGAATTGAAAATTTGGAATTAAACATTGGTCCTTACCAATTATGGTAGTCAATAAGGATGAAACACAAGAAACTTTTGAAACAAAAATCTGATAATAACTTATGATAACATGAATTATATAGTCCCCTTCCACGATCTTAAATGATTACTAATAAATAATCACCACAAAATTTGTTGGAACAAATGTCACTCCCTATTGAGACACCATATTCCCAAGGAAATGCACCTATCACATCCAAAACATTCACACTAACAATTTATTATAAATTTGATTTATTTGAAGTTTTCTTAAAATGGTCATTAGGTTCTTATAATTATACACCTCCAATCTTGAGACAAATAAAATGTTGTCGATGAACATGACTAGGAACACATCCATGAACTCATGAAACAAAGAGTTTATAAGTTTCATATTTAGAAATAAATCATTTTGTAACACCGAATGGTATAAATAGGAACCCCAAGAGCTTATAAAAAATATAAAAGGTATTATTCCTAATAAATTACTCATTCACCCTCAGTAGATGACTTCTATAATGTAGATTCATTTTTGAAACCAACATCCCACAAACTGATCAAAGAAATTATCAAATATTAGAATAGGGTGATGATAACTAATTATAACCTGATTTATCCACCGATAGTCTATGAAAAACCTGATAAAACCATATACCTCCTTCAAGAAAAAAAATGTTCTCTCCAAGGTCACAAATGGGATATGATAAATCCTTTATATATTACATCATCAATACAATTCCACATATCCCACATCATCGAGGTAAAAATACTATAAGGATCCATCAAAACTTGTGTAGTACCCGAATATAACTCTATTCCATACTCAACATCTCTTAGATGGGGGTAGTGTTATAACCTCCTTAGAGAAAATATCCAAACACATTGAAAACCATATGTGGGTCACTAGTGCCTATGATCTCATAGACTATATTGAAGAATAAAACAAAAAAAATAAAGGGATTTTCTCACCTACCATTGATCTAGAAACCTAGATCACATGAGAATTCCAAACACCATCCTTTTATATCAGAAAAACTCAAATCTCCTCTAAAAATAGTCAATCACTATGTGAATAGAGTACAACCAATCCATGTAAGGAATGAAATCATTTGGTTATATCTTTAGTACAAATAAATTCCCTAATTATTATTGTTTCCCCATAATTAATAAATACTCTATGCACATATCAAATAAACTAACTAGGAATTCAAATAGGATGGATAAAATTAGGGTTATGGAAATCATGCCCACATCCAATCCTAGTCTATAAAAAATTGGCATAAAAATGAAAATAAATTTCTATTATCAAACAATGGACAGACCATGGTATATAATATATAGATAATTCATTGAATAAACTATGGTCCCTCTATAAAAGACACCATTATCCCATGCATCTATAAATTAAATGAAACTTTTCCTTATTTTGGATGAACTCCATGTACACTATCTTTATTAGGTCTCTAATGGTAAATAACATCCATGGGATACCATCATCCAACTCTACATCCACATGGATGAGCATAACTCTGGTGAATAGGATTAAGTATCTAATATAGATGGAACTATTGTTGAAACATTCTTGGGGGTAACTATCATTACTGTTACAAGGGGGACTAATCACCTTTGCCCTAATGAACTTATAGTGTTGAAAGACACTATAAACTATTGTGGAAATAGCCTCTACAGAAAAGGCATATATCATCATTAATATCTATAGAGACATTAGAACTATCAACCTAAAGAAACATGATGATAACTACTAGTGTATTTTTCTTACTAATCAGAACCTGAACATAACCATCATCTCTGACCCACTATCTGATTCCCTTCTCATTAGAGGTCTCCACATACTCTCAAAATTGGGTGATCTAGCCTACTAATGAACCCTGTCTAATACCTCAACCTTCTATTAAACAACAAAATACATAGGTAATGTAAATTGGGTGACTACAGAATAACGAATAGGGTTCATCCACTCATATATGTTTTGTGCTCCAGACTCCTCATATGGAATGAAATTAAAGGAAAATCATTGAAGGTATTTAAATGTAATTCCCAACACCTAAAATCTCATTCTCCACTACTGATGGGATAGAAACTCATACCAATTCACCACTGTAACAATATTTGATAATCTCTTTTTTCTTAAATCTTAATTAAAGCTATCTAATGGTACATTGGTATTGTTTATCCCCAATATATAACATCCAAAATTGATTCACATCTCCCCACAAATAGCTAATTATTATGGAAAATAAATACATGTTTTACCATTTAATTAGGAAAAAAGAGATCACCAACTCCTCTATTTAGTATTCTGTATCTATAAAAGAATATTCCCTCAATGGTTTGATTGATCAGATACTAAATGGAGTGAAACCTAAATTATAACTAATCTTTCTATTAATCAAAATCGACCCTCAAATGATCAACAAGTTTATCCTTTTAAACCTCCCCAATTGAAACCACACATGGAAAGAATCCAACTAGCATAAAAAAATTAATATAGAAACATGAGAGTCCAGTAGTAATTTATTTATTTAAATTTATTTAATTAATTCTTTTACCACATTTCCTTACCATACTATGCAACACCAAACACATGAAAATATAAGTCTTGTACCTATATTATATCTCTACCCTTTAAGAAAAATTTCATTACATAGTAAATTTTGAGATCTTAAGTTCCATGTTTTATAACATATGGGGCCTATAATTAGGTTTCCTAGTTGGCCTCTCTTTCTATTTTCACCTACAAATTTCATCTTACACTAATTCCTTACCAACCCTCATAATCGTCACAAGTTATTAACTACAATTAAACTATAAAAAATAAACCAAAATACCATAAAATATATATACCATATTAAATAATATAAATTTGATATAAACACCTCTAAAAGAATATATTTCAAATATAAAATCACATGTTGAAATCCACAACAACCCATACCTTGAGCTATTATTGTTCAGATTAATCCCCAATTCCCTTCTAGAAACCTGAAAAACATCTTATATATATTTATTGTGAGAATATCATGTATTCATACTAGGAACATACCCAAGTTTTCTTATGTAAATTTTAAAAGATAGTATTAATGCCTTAGAGGAAAAATGGTAGATTTATCCAACTAAAAACATCATGCAAATGGGAAACAACCTAATATCAACCAATAGTTATTTTATTTAACAATTCAACCAATATGATTTAATCATTTGGTTTATATTTTAAATTTTAATTAATTAATTCAATATCCATTGTATATTTATTATTGAAATTAGCTGATTACTGTTTAACTACTATCAAGAAACCAACATGACAAACCACTACATCACAACAAAGTACAATAATCTGCACACAACTATGGTTAGTATGTTGTACACAATAAGGGACACCAAGATGCAACATCTTGTCAAAAATAAAATGGGTATATTCAAATTAGTTCTTTATTTTATCATCTTTATGTATTTAATATTTTAATTGGTATGGTCAAATCCATCCATCACTATAAGTTACAAACCTACAACAAATATATATCTTAGATCAATATCAATAACATCAAAGAATATGGTAACCAAAAGCACATCACAAAATTCTTGTTCAATTCTATTAGTCTACATTATTATATTTATTATGTTAATTTATACCTCTCACCCAATGGAATTAAAAATTCTTATAATATAAAAAATTAAAATAAAAGGGACATAACACAAATCCATTTCCACAAAATAATATTTCTGGAAGGTTGCATAAATCCATACCATGATAGGATGAACAGTGGGTCCACAAATATAGAATGAATCCTCAAATCAATATGAAATGTAAGAATATCTCATAAAAATAAAATCTCAAGAAACCATCAACAAAAAAACAAAACTTCTATTATAAAACCATTGAATAATCATAGAATAAATGGGATATAAATAGGGGTAGGACTCACCTAGAATCATTGATATCAACCCTCTAGAAGGTAAGGGTGAACACCAAATATTAGAGGCCATGAAAGATCCCAAAATTTCCTTAATTCCAAGAGATATTATGGGATAATTATAGAAAATGAATGTCATTTTGAAATTATAAACAACAATGAAATCTCCGAATTCATGGTATGAATGAATGCTTTATGGTGTGATCGTCATGTGGTTCACATCTACTGAAAAACAATGTGATTGATCTAATAAAACTATGTGCGAATTCATGTTTTGAATAAATATTCCACACCATGAACCCTTTTTTGGTAGAACCACTAAAAAACACACCATGAACATTTATAATTTGAATGATAATTCATGTTCTAAACTAATCCAATTGGAAATTATTGAAACTAGGTCCCCCATGTTATCATCTCTGCCTACAAAATATCATTTACTCCAAGAATCACCACTTGTGGTTGTATATTTAGCTCCATTTTTTCTTCTCCTTTCCTCTATCCCAAATCAAGGCTCGCACAAAATATTGACCCACACATTTTATAAATAGATATAAAATCATAATAAATTAAAATTCATTATATAACATCAAGATCCATGTTAGAGTCATATACATTATGTTCATCTGTAAAATTGGATTCATAAAAAATTGGTTCCTACGTGAACCATATCATCACCCAAAAAGATATTCATAAGTAGCACCCTTAATAGAAGTATAATACCTAACAAAATTTTTCATAAACTTTGGAAAGGAAAAATAAGAAAGGGTGATATTAAATGGTCTGTATGGGTAAACAAGGGAGATATCAACATAACATGAGAATAAGGGTATGAGAACATGAGAATAACATTTTAAAACCATACCATATATATAATATATCAAAAACATGAGTCTTGGAATGAATATTGGTTTTTCAAATGATATGAATCATAAATTAACCAAATAGCATAATCCATGAGTGTGTAACATTAGCATAAGACATATATTTTTCATGTACAAATAAGCATAGAATATTTTATTTCAATGTTACGCACCCCGGAATTCATAAAAAAATTTCATGGGATAACCAAATATGTACCTATTTAATGATTGGGTTAACCTACCATGTACCCTTTTTTGGGTTTTGTATAAACTATTGGGTACCATGTTTCTTTGGTTTTGGGATAACCTTTCACATACCCTCTTTTTTTTAGGATAACCTATAATTTACCCTTATGTTCATAGAAAATTAATCATTCCCCAATGCATTGGAGAGATATATTGGTCTCATTGATCACATAATAAAAATCATTCATATGCATTCAAATAGATCATAAATCATTCCTCATATCATAACCCATTAACAAGAAATTTGTTTCGTTGTCATTTCATCACAGTATAACATATGGAAGAAAAAGGATTCATAAAAATTTCATATTAGTATAACCCAAGTGGAGGTTATGTATTTCATTAAAAAGTTTTCATCATGGTCTTAAAATTCTATAGTTTTTTTCCTATAAAAAACTCTTATATACTTAATGATAATATATATTTATCTTTTCATATTAATATATTCATTATCTAATTATGGTTCTTATTCTATGAGAAATAGTACGTAATAATTTCTTAAGAGTAGCTTTTGCACTAAATAGTCATAGTAGTTCCTTACAATGATAAAAAACTTGAAGTGTCAGGATAGCATTAATAAATAGATTTTCTATTTTAGAACGAAATCATTTTCATAACATAAATGATATGGTCTATCAAGGGTAAAGACTCGTAAAAGATTGAATCTCATTCTCAGGGTTTACACATATGGTAATTTCCAATGTATGAAATAATGAGAATGAGGCCCATTAGTAGGAAATACAAATTTATATGTGTCATTGGAATTTTCTATCTATGTATTTTTGTATTGATCCTTAAACATTAATATTTTTATTAATGGATGTTATGAGTCATTTCATTTGCTGTATTGATGAAAACTATGATGAAATATGTTCATGTTGAATTAGTATACATTAGGTGTGTCACATGTAAAATTTCATTAATGAATAGTGTGAGAAAGTATGTATCCCTTCTATTATTTATTTTTTCTTTATATCTCATTCCCTTTAATGGAAATGATATAGAAAAAATAAAAAAATATCCAAGGATTCTATAGACTTGTTAAATTTCTATAAATTCAAAGAAATTGGTATCAAGAACATAGGTTAATGGAACCATCAGGTAACCTACTAGATTATAGATTTTAAGATAAATATATTATATTTCATAGTATGCATTTAATGTGGTTTTATGTCATCGAAATATCAACATTTCTCATTACGGGATCTTTTGCATGTTCCTAGTTGCAAACCATGGACTTTAGTATACTTTCCCTAATGCCACTGATAAAGAGAACCATAGGATCACACACTATTTCTATCCAAAAAAATTAGTTAAATAATAATATTATTTATTATTTAACATTTTGAATATATATTATTCACATACATGTTTTGATATTTATTATAATTTTCTTGATCGCGTATATTTCATTACATGTTATTTGACAGAATATTTTACGACAAAAGTATTTAATAAATATTTATTTTCTATTTAGTGAATATAATATTTATTTATTTATTGGTGAATAATGAAGTGATATTTATTTATTAAACTAATATTCCTTATTCAAGGTAATATAAATATTGTGGAGGAATGAAGAACCGGTTTTTAAGGTCCGGTGAGAAATAATATATATATTGAATATCATTTAAATAAATAATGTTTCATTTAATTAATGATTTTATCACATTTTAATAAATATTATTATTTTTATCATCATTTCCATAGGGTTATATAATAATTAATTAAAATAATAAGTTTTTACGTGGAATTATTATTTTCTGGCCCTGGTTGTATATAAACTCAATTATATTATTTCCCTAGGGTGGTCATTTCAATTTGGTTCTATAGAATGAAATCTAGAGATAATTGTCTCAAATTCATAGAGAGATACCTATTCAATAACACTCTCACGAATGTAGGTTAGCCCTCCACCACCACCACTCTTTAATCTATATATATCAAATATAATCCCTCATCAAGTAATTGTTTGGGAGGTCAAGGAAAATGATGCATGTGTCGGGAGCTACCATGCTTGCTGCCAAAGATTACTAATGTGACATTTAAAGGTATGAGGAACATGTGTGGATTATCGATGGAGGGAATGCACTATTTTTTCCTATAAATCATGGATGGTATTACATTGATATGTTTTCTAATCTATCAATGAAAAAATAATTAATTTAATGGTAATTATTAATTCTTTAAATTAATTATAAATAATATGTGATAACCCACATCTATGTTCTAGAGTTCAACTATCAATTATTCTTTTATTCGTTTCCTTTGATCCGCACATTTATCACTAGGTAAATATAATATAATTCAGTGATTATGAAAAAAGTATTAGTTGGGAATGCGTCATCTTGTGTTTTTTTCCTAGAACCATCAAGTGGTATCAAAAGAATTACATAATTATTTTTAATTATTTAAAAATACTTGATTGATTTAATCATTTAACAAGAGTTTTCATTTCAAATTTAATCATTCTTTAATCTAAAGCATTAGATATAATCCTCTTCTTCATCATTAATAAAATTAAATAAAACCAATTAATTTTATGAATGAAATAAATTTGAATAAATCATCAAAAGGAGTCAAATATTCTAGAAGCATTACGTAAGAGTAATTTCCATTTAGCATTTTGTATATAAAGGGTAACCTTATTATATTCACAATGAATAATTCATAAATAATTCAAGTTGTGTGAATTTATTACAAACGGTGTGTATTTTATAATTCCACATGTTGACCAAGAAACCCTAGTGCATGATCAGAGAGACTGGACACTGTGTAACAACTGTACATAATGTGTATTTCATTAGTCAAAGATGACCCTTGTATTTTCATACAAATCCTACATGACTAGTGACTATGTAACTCAGATACCACATTATGTTTAGCTCATAAACACACCATTTTATTCATTATTTTCCAGGGAATGGTTATACACAGAGTCCCTAGGTGTGTTCCATGGATAACAAATGAGAAAAATACAAGCTATATATCTAGATTGTATATTCTGTGTATATTACCAAATTATGAAAAATTAAAATTAATTAATTTTTTTTTTAAATTTATCAACACGTTTTATTTTTTTATCATTTTATTGATAGTATAAATTATGTAATGGGTTATATAAATATATATATATATATTAAATTAATAATTAATTTATTCTAAATGTTCAAAACTAAATATCGTTTATAATTTGTAACAGATTCATTACTCTATGTACATTGAATCGTAACACTATATGTAAATACCATTTAATATATGTGGTAAAAAAATTTATTGTATACTCCATGAAGTTACATTTTAATACATGTATCATACATATCGCATGAGTAAATACTATATGAATATAAAACATGATTTGTAATCTGGATGGGTACTCACCGTGTTACCTCCAATGTAAATTTTTTGACACATTTATTTTTAAATACATTTATTAAATTTTTCAAAAAATTATGATGGGTGATAATCTCAAGAAAATATAAATGATAATTAAGATAATATAATTGATTAATTAATTTTGATAATTAATTGATTGATTAATTATGATATTTAATTGATTTGAGCATAATTTTTCTTACATAAGAATGATTGGACTTTACAGTTATTTTTAGTGAATTATTAAATATTTGAATTCTTATAGATAATAATTAAAATAGAGAATGATTTTCTTTTTGATTGGTTTCCTTTAAATGTATTATTAAATTAATGAAATATGCATCATCCCTCTTTTCATTATGTAAGGGGTTATGAGACCATGATTTTTTTATGTAAACCCATTAACAAATCCTTTAGTTCCCCTCACTTATATGTTAGTAAACTTTGATATAATGGGTTATGCTCCCAATCTAGTGGAGGTGGTTTTAGTTTGAAGGTGAGTTGAAACAAATCCAGGAGGTACATGGGTGGATACGTGGAAATACGTAACATGAACCAAAATATGGATCAATGTATTTTTTCCCTAGTCTAAGGGTTAGTTCATTATCATTTATATAAACAAACCATTCGTAAAATCTCATGATCATACCACGTTTTTATTTTACATTTATAGACTTTTAAGATTATTTCATTATAGATTTATTATCAGGATAACATGAATTAAGGAAATAATGATCTTGAAAGATAAAACTAAAATAAAATTTCTTAGGAAAATTTTTTATCTAATACACGGTAAATTACTTGAGAAAATACACTTAATATGAACAATCATATAATAAAGATAAAATTTAAAATTAATGCATAAATAAAATATATCATAATTATATTTACTATGTACGTATTTTTATACACTACATAAGTTAAAATAATATAATAGTTGAAAGTGGTTAATCACCTAATGTTTGGGTGATTTTAATTATCAGTGAATTCTAAAATTATATTTGGGGTCGAAATAACCTATTTCACAATAAACATTGAATTACAAATAAGGAATTGGTGTCACTATGTGCAAAATGATGTGGAAATATAATTTATAGATTTCATGATTGGGAAGTCCACTAAAGATATCGATTAAATGTGAGTTAATGATATTGGAATTTGAAATTCATACCTAAAATCCTTAAAAATGATTGACCAGCCATAATCTAGGTGATAAGAATGGGAATATGGATAATTTCTACTATAATCACTAAGAAAAATGACATTCTGAATTTATTGGTGTGGAATATTGGATTTCTATTAAATATTGGTAGAATAAGAAATATAATATTTTTTATTTATTTACCTTATATGAGATAAAGTACTAATATTTTTCATTAATCCATTTTAGAAATGAAAATAAAAATTAATTCAAACATACCACTATGATAAAAAAATTATAAGGATAACCTTCTCACCCGTAAAAAATTCCAAGAGTGGGATAGGTGATTAATTGTTATCAAATGTCATCAATGGAAATTGTATGTGGTGGAAGAACATATTGCTAATGTTCCTATACAAAAGTATAGTGACAAAGAGTTATCTCTCTAAAAGAAAAATTTGAATGATTCCATAATTTTTCAGTGTTTCATGTTATCTTCCATGACCAATGTACTTTTGAAGAAACTTGATTATATGGAAGAATATACCATGGTTTCTCAACATAGGGATCTCTATCAAGAGAAAGAACTAAAATATATAAAACTGTTGTTTTTAAAATATAAACATTTTACTAGAAATCATATCTTTAAATATAAATATGTGTTATTTATATAAAAAATTTATAATTTTTTTTGAAAGGATGTTTTGATTATTCATATATATAATTTTAACTACTGTGTTATAATTATTTCATTTAAAAAATTATAAAAATAAATTTATTCCTTGTAGATACATCATTATTGCGTATAACATGCACCAATTTAGTGTTGCATGTAACATATTCCAAGTTGGTGTTGTATGTAACATACACCATGTTAGTGTTGCATGAAAAGTACACCGAGTTGGTTTCATTTAACATACACCATGTTAGTGTCGTATAAAATTAATGTTTGACTTAGTGTGTTTCAAGACATAAATGAAAATTTATTTTATTAAAAAAATCCATAAAGACTAGTGGTGTTACATTTTACCCCATTTGAAATGGTTTTTTCCCTCTAAATATGTCACTCGGTTAAAAAAATTTGGATACTTATACATCATCATATCCCCAAGTTCCCACGTAGCTTCCTCTAATAAGTGATTTCTCATCAAAAACTTTACCATGTGAGTGATCTTGTTTCATAGACCTTTCTCAGATAGGTCTAGAATTCCAACTGGTTACTCATTATAAGACAGATCATGCTCTAGGTAAATGACCTCTGAGTTTAGTACATATGAAGGGTTAGCTATATAATTCCTTAGGAGAGATAAATAGAACACATCAATAACCTAAGAGATATTTGAGTAATTTATAAGTGATAGGATACCATCTCAATATGATAATGAATCTCAATGTGACCAATATTCCTAGGGATTATTTTCCCTTTCTTCTGAAATCTCATATCTTTCTTCTATAGTGAGATTCATAGAAACCCTTTTTAACTAACATCAAATTCTAGATCATGCCGAAAATTATCAGTAAAACTTTTATGTGGATTTTAGATACCTTGATATGATTCAAAATGATTTTACCCTTATTATCCATTTCTACAGATATATCAGGTTCCAATAGCTTTCCTTCCACAACTTCATCCATACACGATAGAGCTCAACATTTCTTTCCATAGAGGGATTAGTAAGGTTCCATCTTAATTATTGATTGAAAACTATTATTGTAATGAAACTAGACTATAGGAAAGTATTGATCACAACTATCATTGAAATCTAGAGAATAGGATATAAAAATATCCTCTAGGTTTTTAATTGTTCTATAAGAATAACCAAATGTATAAGGATAACAAGAAATGATAAAACACAATTTAGTATCAAGTGATTACTGACAACTTCTTTAGAACAATGAGGTGAACCTCAGATCCTGATCTGATACAATATATTTTAATACTCCATGTAACCTTCCAAAATCCTAAATGTATTTCCCAACAAGATGATCCAGAAATAATTCTTCTCTAATAGTGATGATGTGTGATGACTTAGTAAGGTGATCGACTACCACCCATATACCATTAAAAACATTACAGGTTTTGGGTACTCTCACAAAAAAATCTATAGTGATATTCTCCCCTTTCCATTCTTTTATAGTTAATGGATGAAAACCCCATTTATAATTATTTCATTTAGCTTTAACCTATTGGCATACC
Source organism: Viscum album (assembly GCA_963277665.1). Lineage (NCBI taxonomy): Eukaryota > Viridiplantae > Streptophyta > Magnoliopsida > Santalales > Viscaceae > Viscum > Viscum album. The sequence continues at coordinate 1,209,834,519 of OY728121.1, forward strand.
AAGCACTGAGATATAAACTCTGAAATAACTCTCTTTATTCCATCCTACTAGAAGTAATCTTTCAAGTCCATATACATATTCAAACTCTTAAGACCATGCTAAAGATGAAGGTTCTTGTTTTCAAATGTTTTATATTGTTTTCAAAAACGGTTTTTTGTCTTTGAATTTTATGATAAAATAAAAACCACCGCACTTTTTATTTTATTGAAATCATACTGACCATCGTTTTCAAAATAATCAGACTCACTCGGTCCATAATAAAGAGGAGATGATCAGATATGCCTTGGGTATAGAATGGAATAATATCGTTATGAGTAATTGATCGTTATCTGTAACAACTGAATAAATTGCATAGAAAACACATGTTACTAGAATTAAATTGTCAACAGATTCAATTTGGATCAGATTTGGAAGGAGTTTTTATTTTAAGGATAAGGAATCAAAGACTCTATGACTATGATAAAATAAATTTAATGATGATTGGATAAATTGTAATTCTCAATAATCATAATTAAGTTCTAAAACTAATTATGCAATCTTGATGGAAGAAAGGGGGAGTGAAAGAGTTAAGGACAATCATACCTAGATTAATCATATCTAGGTGGAAGATAAAGAGAAGATTCATCCAATTGAAATGTAATTGTACAGATGACAATTGAAATCTAGAACAGTAGAATCTTATCATCCATCATATGCATAAACATTATTCATACCCAAGATGATCACACTCAGGATCAGAATGAAAAAGATTTTGCCTGTTATTTTTATAATCAAAATGAATGTATCCAGGATGATCGATTTGAGGAAAATTATACTCCAAAAATATCTTCTATTCAAAAATACAGTAATGAGACAAATCATACAAAAAATTATACTCGGTCCAGGAAGAAAATAATGAAGTTGTGATAAATGGAATGTTAAAATAATTTTATATTCAAGTTTGAAAATTCTAAATTTATTCTCAACGTAATTTAATGTAATGAAGGGAGTTGTGATATGAACAAAGGTTTGAGATTAAAGGATGTTGTAGAAGATGATCCCAGATATGTTTTCATGTGTCTTCATCAAGTGGGTTAATATTAGAATCATTATTTTTACTTTTCTTGTGAATTTTAATGTGATTCAATAGAAAGAAATAATGTAGATGATATGTATTCCAATTGGGTAAAGATACATTATATCAGAGTTAATTTGTTTTATATTTCTAATTGGTTTAAGAGAGTAAGTGAAGAGGTAAATGTGTTTTGAAATATAATATTTTTGGATGAATTTTTTAAGGGGGTCTCAATATTCAAATTAGTGATTGTATTCAGCAATAAAATTGGAATCCATTTCATTATAAAATTTCCTATAATTGGTACATAGCATTGTTTTGATGAAATAAGATTAAAAAAATCAGAACCATGAATTGAAATTGTAATGAAATTGAAATGAATGTCTGATGAATAATTGAATATTGCAGAGTAATCAAAAAGCTTTGAGAAGTGTTGACAAAGCTAAAATTCACCTGATATTTTAGGGGAAATTGAGATTAAGGTGAATTGGATTCATCATGAAATTTTTTTGGATTCTTACTAAATCCACTAAAGGGTCACCTATATAAGATGAAAATTAAATTGTACTTTTCTGATGACTGATGTATTATTCATTAGAGAGAATCTGTGAGTTATAGAGTGTAGAAAAAGTTTCCATATTCACTATGTTGGAAAAAAATTTAATGATTGAATTGAGAGAGAAGAGAAAATATCAAAACGTTGTATTTAGTCAATCATCATCTGTAGTGTGTATCATAATTACCTAGTTACTGTATTCATATTATCAATTATATTCATCTAATCATTGTATTGAGCTGGATTAATCCAATATGGTTTTTCGTACATGGTTTTCCAGACTGAGGAAGAATTATAATTAAATTGTTGTCGATTTATCTCTATTGTATTTTATCAAAGTGAAAATTTTCATACATGGGAGGATAATACATTGAAGTATCATACCAAGAAGAATTGTATCAGAGAGAATCATATTTCGAGGAATCGGATTGGAAAAAATGAACTGGGAAAATAACACTTGGTTTTTATATCATAGTACAAAAAGTTCTTACCATATATTGGGTATGAAATTGAATAATTTTTTCAATTGAATAGATTTTTGTAATTGAAAATAAGATTAGGTAACATAATTTTTTACAAAAACATTATATTATCCTATTTATGCTATGAGGGTGCACACACACTATTAGAATTTTTTATATATTGTTACATATGTGTAAGGGAATATCTTAATAATTGTAATCCAAGTATTTTTTTCTAGTGGATTGTGTGGTATTAGATGATTTCCCAACCATACCAAGGAGGTAGTTATTATTATTGAATAGTGAACCATGTAAATACTTGTGATCCTCTGGATGTGTGGTTGGATTGTTTTAGGTAGTGAATTAAATTTTTCATGGGAGGTGAAGGTTGTTTCAAGGAAATATAAAAGAAAAAATATCACTAATTCAACCTATTCCCTATTTATTTATACAATCATTATAATTGGTCACTTTTAAGTGGTGTAAGAGCGTTGGTTCCCTTCTCTTATTCTTTGCTGATAGTGAATTTGAATTTTGTGATTAGTAAAGGTATTCATGTCTTCGATGTATAGAATTGTAATATATTGAAACATATAATGTTTCATTATCTTAGGACTAATGGAAATGATGTTCATGAAGTTGCAATAGATGGGTTTCTCATATTTATTTTAAATATTCTCTTATATATGTTGATAAGAATAATCTAGAGAATGATGTAGGGTCCCTGAATACTATATTATAATCACTTTCCAAATGTGAAATATTAATAGTATAAGGTGTCTCTACAAAAAAAGGTATATGGGATAAATTAAAAAACATATATGATGGGAAAAAAAGTTAATAAATAAAAGTTACAAGTTTGGGGATTAAAATATGAATATTTTAAGATGGGTGATCCTAAATCTATTGGGGAGTTCTTTACAAGGGTAAATGACCTTGTCAATACTATCATATGTATTTATGAAAAGTATGATGAAACTATATTTTTTTAAAATATTTTGATAATCCTTATTGACATGTTTGATGATAATTTTTATTCATTGTAAGACGTAGAACTTTAAACATTATCTATTGATGATTTTCACAGCACTCTCATCACATATGAAATGATAAGGGAGAATGATATGAATAGATAATCAAAATTTTATAGAGAATTTTCTTTCAAGGATTCCAAGAGAGAAAATTCAATGAATTTTCATATTATAGATGAAGTTAGTGAATCCGAATCTGAAGATGAGGTTTGGAAAAATCTTAAAAATATTTTAACTTTTTTTTCTAAAATTTTGAAAAGAGGTACAAGGACATACAAAGGGAAAATTCCTATGAAATGTTTTGAATATGGAATTGTTGGAAATTTTTCTACCTATTTACCTCAAATAAAGAAGTAATCGGATAGTGAATAATATGAAAGAAAGATAAGAAGATAATGGAAGAGATAGTGTAAAAAAAGAAGATTTTATTCCATATGAGAATATTGGAAATTCGTCAACTCAAAAAGAATAATCTTATTATCTAAAGATGAAGAAGAAGAAGGCAAGGATGTTGAATCCAAAAACATAGTTTAGTATATTATTGAAAATACTTATTTTGAAATAATGAATGATGAAGAATTTGGAAGCATTAGTTCTGAAGAATAACACACTCAACTTTAATATCATTTGAAATAAGAGTTGAAAGAATGTTTGAGAAATATTATACTACATGAAATAAAAACAAAACATTAGAAGATGAATGTTCTTCAACAGGAAACCATGAATTTTTTGGTGATGTGAATGTAAATATGGTGAATTTGATTGAATATTTGAATAAGAAAATAATTTTAATAAGCATCTGGAGGTAAAGTTGAATGAAAATAAGAAGAGTTGAAACTTTTCCAAACATAATCTTTCCAAATATGAAAACAAAAGTAAAAGTTTTAAAATATATATCACATAATTTTTTGAAAGTTCATGATAGGAGAAACCTGAGAAAGATCCATAATAGTTACCTTAAAATTTTTATAATAATGATGATTTTTTTTGAAAGTAATAATGTTGGGAAAGTCAGTTTGTATCCAAGAACAACATTGTTGAGAATTTAGAATTATCAATAAATATTGCGCCTGAAAATGTTTTGAAAAAATATAAATCAAAAAAAAATTAAATACTTCTAGTTTTGAAAATGTATAAAAGAAAATAAAAAATCTGATTTATAATAGAAAATGTGGTTTCTTAAAAAATAAATAGAAGAAGGTGGATGAAAAAAGTATTCATAGTTCCATTCAATTTGGAAGCTTCAAAGGAAAATAATCCTTTTATAGTCATTTCTGGTATTATGGTGGATTCATACATTCATTTAATATGTGTTAGTTCAACCAAAAACATTTCTATTATTCCATAGGTTATTAAAGGTTGATGTTGAGGTGGAGTAGATTCCCTGAAAATAAGAAGTCTAAGATGGTTGTGAAAGGTAGAGTAAAAAATTGAAAATTGGTTCCAACCTTTGGAAACTATATGTGAAATATGTGAACAACCTAGACACTATACATATGAATGTCATGTTTTTTTCCATCATAAAAAATTATTCTTAACAATTCTTAGAATTAGAATATAGATAAAGAAAAGGAAGAACAAAAGGATCTTCTAGTTGAAACAGCTTTGAAGGCTAAAAATAGAGAATAACATCAAATACATAATTGTGGGTGTTCTTATCATATGAAAGGATATTTGAAATTGTTTAATAATGTGAAATAATTTAAGGAAAACATGGTGGCATTTTCAATTATGAATCCTTTAAAATAAAAGGTGTTGGATAAACTATCATTGGTAAAGAAAAGATACAATCCAAGAAATCCTTGTATATTGATTGGATGAAACACAATTATCTAAGGGTTTCACAACTGTTTAATGGGGGTGAAAAATTTATCTTCAATGAATATGGATTCTTTATGAATAGTGAAAAAGAACGTGATATTTTTACAATAGGCCAATGTATGAAAGGAAATTTGATTCAATTTGGTGAAATAAAACAATATTATTACATGAGTATAGTGAAAGGGAGTCAATTTAATAATAAATCATTATGTTACCAGTTTCAAAGAAAATGAGCATGTTATATAAAGGATATAGAGTCCAAGATATTTCTGATTTTCCAAGAAGAAGATATTGGTGTTTCACAATTTTTGAGAAAGGAATGATTACAAATGTTGTGCATAAGGAAGTTGATATTTTTTTCAAGACAACCCCAAGAGTTGATACATTTAAAAATTTGTGGGAAAATTGGAAAATAATCAAAAAAAATGGAGATAAGTACTTCATCACTTTCATTGATAATTTTACTCACATTACTTGTGTTATGTATATGAACCAAAAATCAGATGATTTGAAACTGATTAAAAGTTATAGAAGGAATGAAAATAAATAAGGTGAGTAGTCCATGAAGAAGTTGAGAATATATAATGTGGTGTGTACAAAAGTGAAAAATATGAATGTTTTCTTGAAATTCATGTAATTCAGTATGAGTATATTTCCCTATACAATCCTCAATAGAATGGGGTTTTTGAAAGAAAGAATGGATGTCTGGTGGAAATGGGGAGAACTTTGTTACATGAACATGGTCTTTCACATTACTTTTGGAGACAATACATGATAAAAAAAATTATATTCAAAACTTTTGTATCTATAGGACTCAATCAAATATGACTCCATATTAATTATTTAATGTAAAAAATGAAAATATAAACACTTAAGAGTTTTCAAGAGTCTATGTATTATAAAGTAGAAAGGTAGAAACTATGGAAAGTTTGAGCATAAAGGTGAAAAGGGAATTTTTCATGGATATTCTCCAAAATTAAGAGGATATAGGTGATTCAACAAAGAGAAAAAACTAGAATTTTTTATTCTATTAATCTGAAAGTAATTAAAATAAGTGGTAAATAAAAATATATTCAAACAGAAAATAAAGTTGAAGAAGTTGAAGAAAACAAATATTATAAGGATACTAATAATTTTATTCCGACTCAAGAGGAATAAATAGACTCATCCATTTTTAGTGATGAGGAATATAAATGTAAAACACTACCAATGCTATGAAATCATATGGAATCTCATATTATAATTGGTGTTCAACATCAGAAAATCAAACTCAAAGAACAATGGATGATATTACTCATAAATATATGTATTCAAAAGTATATTCAAATGAAATTAAATATGGTTTTAATCATTTAAAATTGGATCAGGCCATGAATGGAGAATTGGATCAAATTGAAAATAATGAAATGAAGCTGTAATGTGTTCCGACATCGAAACAAGTAGACGACATATTCAAAAAACAGTTATCGAAGGAATATTTTTATGAAATGTGTTTGAACATGGGTGTCCAACATATTTCTCTTCAAGGTTGAGTTATGTGTTTATGTACCCTCTCACATATTACCTTTGGATATTTTTTTCAATGGGGAGAAGGAATTGTTTCATAAATCTATCCTTAAAAGGAATTAAAAAAAGTGGGAGTTGTGGGTAAGAAATAAATTCAAAATTTCATTGTGTGTGAAATATTCTAACTGTTTTATGGAGTGATTATTAGAAAGACATTGATTGGTATTCTTGCGATGTTGAAGAAAAGCATATGCTGAATAAGAGCTGATGAAGGAGGAAGAGAAAATTAGGTTCAAGAAGAGTTGAGGAATGAAGAAAGGAAAAGGGGTATCATAATCACTACTGTTGGACATTATGATTTTTTTATCAATGATTCATGTATCCTACAATTAGTTAGCTATCATAGGCTTAAATTTATTAATATCTAATCCATTTCATAAGGATACAACGTTTAGAGATTTATGAAACTTTATTGAAAACAAAATCCAAAGGGGGGTATTTTTCGGACCAAGATGAAGATGAAAGTGGTTGTCTTCCAATTTTTCTTTTTGTTATTAAAAAGGAATTACTATGTATTGTAAGTTTAAGATAAAAGGTAAATCACCTCAATTTTTTTGTGGAAATTTAACTAAACCTTTTTTCAAAGGAATCGGACTCACTCATTTCATCATAATGAGGAGAATATTGGACTTTCCATGGGTCTGGAATGAAAGAAGATCATAATGATTAATTGATCATAATATGGAATGATAGAATCGGTTTCATGGAGAAAACAGCTTTCTAGAAGTAAATGTTTGTTGGATTAACATTAGATTCGATGTTGAAGGAGTGGTTTTTTAAGGATGGATAATCAGAGTCTCTATGACTACAATAAAATAAATGTGATGATTCTTTGTTAATTTTTAATTCTTATAAATCATATGTAAGGAGTGAAATATATGATTCAATATTGATACATAAAGGGGGAGTGAAAGATATGATGATAATAATACCTAGATTAATTAAATCTTGGTGGAAGAGAAACAAGAGTTCTTACCAATAAAAAAGGAATCGTACTCGTGATAATTGTACTCAGGAACTGTAGCATCCAATCATCAATCATATGCATAAAAAATATCAGTAGTCGGTATAATCATACTCAATCTCAAAAAGAAAAATATCACACTTAGTATGATCATATTCATAATAGTCTTATCTAGGATAATCATTCCAAATCCAATCATACTCAAAAAATATCTCGTATTCTGGAATTTTGTACCCAGGACAATCGTACTGAAAAATGATCATACACAAGCTGAGAAGAAAAAAAATAAGTTAGGATGAATGTATAGTAACAATACATTCCAATTGAATTATAAAAATTCTAAATCTATTCTCAAATTAATTTAATGTGAAGAAGTATGTTGTGATACAAGAACAGGTTTTTGAATGAAGGTTAATACTAAATATGAGACCTGATTTTTTTTTCAAATGTCTTCATCAAGTGGGTCAAGAGTTGAATAACATTGTTTGCATTTTAGCTGAATTGTAATGTGATTCAAGATAATCAAATAAATGATATGATATTTAATTCAATTTTTTCAAAATCTATTATATTAGAGTTAATTTGTTTGATACTTCCAACCAGGTTAATATATTAAATGATGAGGTAAAATTGGTTTGAAAGAAAATATTTTTTAATGAACTTTCAAGGGGGGTCATGGAATTCAAATGAATGATTGTATTCAGATGTTATACTGGTTTCCATTTCATTATACACATCTTAAAATTGGTAAAGAGATTTTTTTTTGAAGAAATTGGATTCAGAAAATAAAACTTGTGAATTGAAATCAGACTGGAAATTGAAATAAAATTATGAATAATAATTAATGATTTTAGAAGAGTCGATAAGATTCTAGAGGAGTTGATGAAGTCCAAATTCACCCAAGATTGTAGGGGAAATATAGATTAAATTGAATTTGATTAACTGGGAAAATATTTGTGATTCCCACCAATGCCACTCAAGGGTCACCTATACATGGCGAAAAGTACATTGTAATTTACTTTTCATGAGAGATAACCTCCGAGTTGTATAAAGAATAAGAAGTTTCCGTGTACACTTTTGTTGAAAATATTTTGAAAAATTTAAGTGAAATAAAATAGAAAGGATCATACATTTTTATTTAGCTAATCATCATACTCTGTTTTTATCGCACTCAGTTCGTTAATTTTATTCGGTTGAACATCATATTGGGATGGATTAGTCGAATCTATATTTATGTACTGGGTTTTTAGAAATGAGGAAGAATGAGAATTTATTTGATGCTGATTTGTCTATATAATATTTTATCAAAGTGATATTTTTCAGATAGGAGAGAATAATACCTGGAATTATCATATCAAGAAGAATCATATCTAGGAGAATCATACTAGGAGGAATCAGATAGGGAAAAAGGGACTGGGAAAATGTTACTTGGTTTTTCATTACAATATCTAAGAGGTTATTACCATCTTCATGGTAAGAAATTGAAGTAGTTTTTTAAATTGAAAATATTTATATAATTGAAATGAAGATCATGTAACATGATTTTTTACAAATACATTGTATTACCCTATTTTTTCTAAAAGGGTACATATACACTATTGGAATTGTTTACATAGTCCAACATGCCTGTAAGGGTATATCCTACCCATTTCAATTCAAGGATTTTTTTCTAGTGGATTATGTGATATTTTATTATTTACAAACCATACTAAGGATGTATCTATTCTTATTGAATATAAATTCTCATAAATACGTGATTTTCTTTGGATGTGTGTTTGAATTATTTTCATGAGGTAATTGAATAATTAATATGAGGTGAAGGTTGTTTCCAATAAACATAAAAGAAAATGATTAATTGATTCAACCCTCCCCTATTAGTGATACAATCATCCTAATTGGTCACTTTCATGTACTTATATGATTTATAGATAATGAATAACTTTGAGATTCCTCTACCATATCCTTAATAAAATCAAGCATAGAAAGAACAAAAACATTGTTCTTGAAACATATCATTCCATTATGACAAAGGATAAACTTAATAAAATTTTAAAATTTCTTTTTTTGTTCTTCATCATCCATATACGCATCCTTAATATTTACTTGGGAAGAGGGTTGAACATTAATTTTAGAAAGAGAAGAATTTTACCATATCTTTAGGATTTATAGATCCTCAATTTTTAAATATAGAAATATTAAATCTTTTTTTTATCCTCATCATGGATAAGATATGATAATCCTTCTGACTCAAAGCATCGGCAACATTGTTCACTTTCCTAGGGTGGTAATGTATTGAGAAGACATAATAATTTATCATCTCTAACCATATTATTTGACACATGTTCAACTCCATCTATGTGAAACTATATTCAAGACTTTTATTATCATTACATATATCACACTTTTCTTTATAAAGATAATGCCTCGATATCTTTAATGAAAAAATTATCACTGTTAACTCCAAATAATGAGTTGGATAATTTTTCTCATGAATCATCAACTGTCATGAGGAATAGGATATAACCATTTTTTTATAATAACACATCTCAAACCAATCTTTGATGCATCACTATAGATTACAAGCCCTTCTCCACTACAGGGTATTGTAAGAACTGGTGCACTGACTAATATTCAATTCAGTTCCTTGAAAGTTTCCTCACATTCATATATCAAGAGTAACTTGACAACATCCTAGTTTAACATGGTTATATGATTAGATAGTCATGATTAATTATCCACAAACCATTGATAATATAATGATAACCCAATAAATCTATGGATCTCAGTCACTTTGGTTGGTCTAGAACACTATTCAATAGCCTATGTCTTTGATGGATCTACTATTATACAATATCTTGATGTTATGTGACCCAAAAAATGTATCCTTTTTTATCCAAAATTAGAAATTTTTAAATTTTTCATATATATTCTCCTTCCTTAGATTCTTTAGTAAAATAATAATGTGGTTTTCATCCTCTTCCTTTCCCTTTTAATAGATAACAATATCATCTGTAAAGACTAACAAAAACTAAATAAGGTAATATCTTAAGACTCTATTCATTAAATACATAAATATATAAGTGAAATTAGTAAGAAAAAAATGACTCAATATATATTCATAGTGATCCTAAATTTTACAAAAATCAATCTTGGGTATATACTCCTTGACCTGTAATTTATGATATCTAGAATGAAGGTTAATCGTGGAAAAGTATTAATCTATGTGTAGTTGATAAAAAATTCATCAATATGTTGAAGAGGATACTTGTACTTCATTATGATAATTTTAAACTACTAATAATAAATTAAGAGTCCCATTGAACCATATTTTTTTTCTCAAAAATAACAGGTGCACCCCAAGGTGACACCGTTTCTGGAATGAAAACTTTATCATGTTTTTCAGGGAGTTTCTTCTTTAGTTCTAATTACTCAATAGGATTAATTCTATAATGAGTCTTTGAAATTTATATGGAACCAGGTCTGAGTTCTATTGAGAACTCAACATCCCATTGCAGTTGAAGGCTATGAAACTCTTCTAAATGACATCCACAAAATCCCGAACAGTAGACATATCATATATGTAAATTTCTCCCCAACCATATTAGATAGACAACCCTTTTGAATGTGAATTAAGACCCATACACTTTATTTAATGTCCAAAGTAATTTCATGCTTATGATCACATGTATGGATTATCATAAGAGGTTTTGAAATATCAATGTACATTCCCTTAATCGAAAAGTGATGTGGAATTTATGTTGAGAAAGCCTGTCCATTCCTAAGCTGACATAAAATTCAACCAAAGGAAGAATGTAAAAATTTATAGGAATCACATTCTCGAAAACATCAACTATAAATGAATCATAGAAATGATATGAAATCATCTTACCATTAGTGGTTTTCACTACTAATTCCACATCTAATTGTTTCAATGGAATCGTAACACCCATAAGAAATTATTTACATATGAAATAATTGGTAGATCCAAAATCAAATATGACATTTGTAGTTATAGTGTGGATGGTAAGTGTACCATTCATCACATCATTATCGTACCCCTCATCAGAAATAGTGATTTCATGAGATTTCCCATATCCCTTGGCTTAACAGGTTATTGAAATTGATCTTCATCACCAGCCCTTAGGTTTGGGCAGTGGATAGAAAAATTATTTTTCTCCTAACACTTGTAGCATAGAATTGTGGGAGGTGCATTTTGTGTCAGATTTCCCCATTTCATAACATTATCCAACTTATTACCACCACTTTATAAACCAAATTTCTGATTTCTTTCACATCCATACTTAAAACATTTATTAGACCCCATAAGGAAATTTCCCCCATGCTTCTTCCCATAATTGCAACATAAATGGAATCTCATCTTCTTCTATTCATGGATTTTATATTTTCAGTTAAACTCCATATTCCTCTTATTTTCAATACCTTGAAAATGATATGTGACTCCAAACATCATTTCAACATTGATTTCACAACACACAATCTCTTCATAGATTAAAAAGTCTCTTATGGCCAACTCCCTTCTAATACTAGTCTTTAATCTACTGAAGAACTATCAATATTACTTTCGGGTTGGAATATAATTCCTGAAATGTACGTAGAAATTCTCATGAAATTATCCTCATATGTTCCAATAGATTCGTTAAACCTTTTCTATTACTCGAAGAACAATTTCTCCATCCTGGTATGAAGAATCTGATGAATGTACTTATTTAAAAATAAGTTAATGAACTCGTCTCAATCCATGGATTCAATCTCATCTTTTTATCTCATATTATTAGATATAGTACACCATCTGTATACTTCACCGTATAACTCATAAATATTCATAATAACATTCTCATGCTCTGAAAACTGAATAATAGATAATATCATTTTAGTAGTACTAATCTGATGTTTAGTAAAAATTAGATCAGAAGACTCTCTGAAATAAGTTGGATGCTTCCTCATTAAAGAATCAACTAAATGTTATTACAACATTTTCTATTTGGAATTAAACCCTGATTCATAGCTTGATAAAGTTTTTTCATCATAGAAATGAGATTTTTCATTCCATCCCCCATAGAATTCAATTTCTCAAGAGTAAAATCATAACATTTTCCATCACAATCCACATTAACATGGTACCATCAGGTTCCATGCATTAACTAAAACCAAAATCATAGAGCAGTAAATAGTTATCATTGTGGGGAAGCACATAATCCTGAAAATTCAGATATAGGATGTCTAAATTAAGACAACTTCTTTAATCTATAACACCATAGTTTTATCCTAAATTATTCATAGGAAACATCTATTTTAATCCATCAAGATGTTTTTTGAAGAGTTTTGGAATTTTCAAAAAATATCTATCAGGATTGTCAAACCATGTGTGCAGCAAGGATCAATTGTTGAGTACCAGATTACCTTGAGTGAGGCCTATAATAGTTTGTGAGTGTTTTTAACCCATGGTACATTTGTTCTAGAGAGACATCCACTTGAAGTCTCTAGATATAGATATATTTATAGTAAACCGCTCACTCTACCCTTTACCAAAATTAAAGGACATTTTCATTTACATTTTCTTATCCTTATACTTATACCTAGAAATTTCCTTAGGATACTCACTATGGTTTCCTCATCCCAGCTTCCAAAGGATAATGAATCCTTTTCTCTGAGTGACCCTCGCTTTCGATACATTAACATTAAATAAATTTTTCGCAATACATAAAAAATTATTCAAATAGATAGAAAAATATCATACTAGTCTAGAACCTTTGGATATATGGAAACATAGAAATTGATATATAAGTGGTATATATTATCTCCCACTAAGTTCTTTTTTACTGGAACCCATCATTTAAATATCAAACATAATACATATTTTCATAACATATGGAAGGAAACATAAAAATGGGTGATCTTAAATGATCGTTAAGGGTAAATAAGGGAGATATGTAAGAATTATCATGAGTAAATGGGTATTATAACAAGATCATGAAAATAGAATATCATACCCTTCATATCAAAGATCATATACATGAATAATGACATAAATCGTTGTTGTTCATAAGACAAGAATCATAAAGAAATAACGAACATTGGCCCTAAAAGAATAACATAGGAATAAAACATGGAATTTTGGAAGACACATAAGCATATATAATATTGTTTTAATAGTAGCTTGGTTATCTCTTCCAAGACCATATTGTTAGTATAGATTTACTACATATACCATCTTGGTAGTCATTGTTATCTATGATGTCCATATTATTAGCATGAGTTCACTCCTCATACTATCTTGGTAGTCATGGTTCACTCCCATAGTCATATTAGTAGTCAAGGATCATTCCCAAAACCATATTATTATATTTAATGAGATGTAAATCTTTACCCATTGCATTGGAGGTAGATATAGGTCTCACCCATCTCATAATGAAATCATACATACAAGTTCCACAAGATCATAAATAATAATATCATAATCCATGAAATGAAATGGGTATTATTAACATCTAATAATATCCTAACCAATGATAAAATTTTGTTTTCATAATCATTTCATCAAAAACATAACTCTTGAAAAGAAGAAGGTTTCAAAATAAAATAAACCATGAAGGAGAAATGTGTTTCATAATCATCATACCATGAAAACATAATCTATTCAAAGAAAAAAATATGTATTTAAAAATTGAATAATTTACTCATAAATTAAATAGTAACATCGTTATATGTTATATTAGATGGGAAATAATTTTTAAAAATATTTTATAAACATTTCTTAAAGAAAATATTCTTTCTATATTCAATTTTTTTTAATCATAAAACATTTCAGAAAACCCTTTAATTTAAAATTTTATTTGAAATGTTATAAATTAATCATTTAAAAAAATAAAACGTTCTCAAAATAAAATTTCTTGAAAATGGGCCTCAATTTTATTTTGAAAACATTTATCAAAACATGGTTTTTGAATGAAATATATTTCCGACCGAAGAGAGAGATAATCATATTTTACATAAAATCATTATATTAATCACTATAGAGGAAAAATGGTTCCAATACATGGATATATCTTGAATAAAGAGAGGATAAGTAAAATCATGTTTTTTCATGAGATATGTATTATAATATTTCATCAAAGGAAGAATAAACATACACCATCTCGAAAAGTGATGATATTGTTTCAATAAACTCTTATAACATTGTATCTTGTGATCATATTCTACAAGTGAGAATAGAAAATTAAATAATGCTTAAAATATCACTAAAATAAGAAAATTAATTTTATTACATGTAAAATGGAATTATATTCACCTAGAATAATAATTTTGGTTCCTAACAAAACATATGTCTCAATGAAGGAAAATTCAGACAAAATGATTTTGCTGATTTGGTAACTTTGGAAACTAAAAACCCCATGAAATAAAAATCATAAAATAGATATGTGACTACCCATAATTATAATTATAATATAAATATAATAAAATAATGTTAATTACATACACTACATTAATGGAAAGAGTGGTGAACATATCATACATCTTAGGGAAAGAAAATGTGAGACGAAATCCCCTCACCTTATGTCTGGAATCTCATTGTACTTGTTCAAATCACCTATATAATAAATATAAATTTATTATATAACTTTTAATGAACCATATTCTTAAATATAATACCATATAGTGTTTTTTATTGCCTTAAATTACCCTCTTGATAACCATCCTATGTTAATGTTTCACTTCAGATAATATTCAATAAGTTATTCGCATGTGTCCCCGTTTGTTTTATTGTTGTTCATTATAATTGTATCATGATTCCATAATGTAAAAAATAATAAAAAAATAAATTATATAAATTATATTTATATTATAATAATTTATATAATTTTATGTATGAAATGTAATACATTGTTCATGGTGACAGTAAGTCGTACGTACTCATGAACGATGTTTCTGTTTTTTAATTTTCATATTAAACGATAAGAATAAAAATTCCTATATGTATATATGAATATAATATAGTTATATAATCATTATAATTTTATATATATCATATTATATCACTAAAACCATCCTTAATAAATTCCCTATAGTGTTTGAATGAATCACATTGCTTTGATGGGGCGATAATCCACACTTTCTCAAACAAATTATCATATTTTCACCAAATAGAAAGTAAAAAATATATGTGTTATAAAAGGAATAAATAATATTAAATATGTAATAAATATAACATATAACATGTATAAATATATTTTCAATTATAATTTCCAACATGAGTTGTGGTAAAAGAAAAAATGAACAATCGTCGTTTTGTGAGGTGGTAGTTCGATGTACATATAAACAGCTAGTTCAATACCTATTAGATAAAGTTGTGTGTAAGATTATCTTTAAACGATATAATAACAACATCATATTATATTTATTATAATTTATTTATACATTAATGGAATAAATATAGTGTATGGTTTGGATTATTAAATTAAAAAATGATCTTGAGGGAAGGTGTTACCACTTAATCGAGTAACTCCTTTTGGTTTGTGCCAAAAGGCTTCCTTGGAAGATTTTATTACTAATGGGAGGCTTCAAAGAGTAATTCAGGGATGTATTAATTTCTATTGAGAATATATTTTCTATTCCTATGTGGTTTTAGTGGTGTTTAGAATAGGTATAGTTGGTGGCCATTTATAGGGAAGGGAAAGGACTCACTGGGTTGTTTTGAAAACAAGTTAGGTGTACTCAAGTCTTTACCTAAAAAAGTCATACCAAACCAAAAGAACATAATAATGAAATTATAATGGCCTAATAATTTCCATAAATTGGGTTTTGGAAATGTTTCTAAGTCATTTTGGGTCTTAAATTTAAGGATTACAATTTAGTTATGTTTTGTTTTATCTAAATCGATGGAATTAATTTTAATTAAATTAACTAGTATTTTTTGGTCAAAAAATAGAGATAAATTATTATAAAATATAAATTATTAGGATTAAAAATATGTAATCCATTTTTCGAAATCAAATCATATAATTCGAAGAAATTAATGTAAAATCAATCTCATTGTCGGGTCGAAAATGTGGGTTTTTAAAGAAAAATAATCAAGAGTTAGCTATGTTTTTATATCCAATTTCAATGTAAAATTGGTTTCAATTACATAAATTGGTTTTATTTATGAAAATAAAATCTAATTGAACTTTTAATATATATTAAAAATATAAATCTACCTTATAAATAAATTAGTTGAAAATCATTTTTGAATTTAAATCCTATATTTTCTCACTATTCCTAAAAAATAACGTTTATCTTGAAAATCCATAAAAAATATCACTAAGTTAATTTTTAAATTATAAAATACAAAATGATGTTTATTTTTTTAATGTAAATTTATAAAAAAATTTAAAATTAATTTTTTTTATTTTTCCCGGAAGGACATTAAATGGAGTTCATTCAAGAAAATGGTATTTTTAAATTTATATGGATGTTACAAAGAATCATATAATTCATTATAAATAAATTTTATCTATAAAAAATATTTATAAAAAATATATAAAAAGTTTTTATTACTATTCATATAATAAATTTTAATGTCCAGGTTATAATTATATTTTTAAAATAATTATAACAAAAAAATTGAAGTTTCGTAGAAACATGAGTGGTGTGTGTAACATATACCAAGTCAGTGTTGTGTGTAAAATATACCTAGAAATAATTGAATGTAATGTAAAAATGAGTGGGCACTGTGTAAATTACTCCAATTTGGTCCCATTTTAAAGGAATTTTTTACTTATTTCATTACAACAAATAAATGAGAATTTAATTTATTTGAAAAAAAGTTTATAAAAATTCAGGGTGTTGCATTATACATCTTAAGGATTAAATTCATAGAGTAGTTTCACACATTTATCATAATTTCCCCACAAAGAATTAACTTTTCTATTTTTATTTTCTATTATAATATTAGAAATAATGAGAAGGGTCATTCATAACTTCTTACTCTTCTTCTCCGAGTGGACAAGGACATGGGACATGATAAACCTAAAATTCTTTTAGTAAATAAGAAATTGAGGAACATGGAAAAGGGTTCCATGAATAATTAAAAGTATAAAGCACCTGAGTACTATCCTTTTATGAAGTAGAATATATAAATGTAATTAAAGGAAAAAGATGAATTATGTTTTCCTTGTATCAATCATGGAAATTAAAAGAGTTTCTACACCTATAATAAATGGGAAGCACAAGTTGAGTTTATTATTGAGTGTAATATTTTGATAAAAACTTATATTATATTATATGAATCTTTTAGTTGTCACATATGTTTCTAAATTAAGAAAAAAATTATATTGAAAAATGTTTCTAATTGAGAAGAGGATTTTTGAGAAACCAATGGTCTGAAGCTACCTACTCTATCCATTAGATATTAAACTTTTTATTTAAATTGGTAATGATAATGGTTTGAAGATACTTTTATTATATACCAATATTTACCAGGAATATAATTTTTTCCATACCTTGATTCAAAATGAGTTATTTTCAAATTTGGAAATAAATTTTTTTCTTTTATAACAGAGACATATGTTGTGTAATGGAGAATTTTAATATTTTTCATTGTGTATTAAATTATGAAAACCAAGTATTTTAAATTGATAATGAATCATGTCCACAATTCTCATATAACTCTTAGATGTGGAATCACTATCTTGGTCATGTAAACGAGAAGCATTTGACTATGATGAATTAGGATATTTATTTATATTCTTTTGACCTAAAATGACATAAAATATCTCATTATTATTTATAATGTATAAAGAACAACCCAACATTTTTGGGATAGGGTAAAAGGGCTACATATATCTAGGATTGGTGCACAATGTTGTGTGTGACCCATTTATAATATAAGTTTGAATTGATTATTAATACCCCATAAAATTTAATAATTACATCAGTAGATATGTCTTTGTAAACATTATGAGGTATAAATATTAGTACATTGAGAAATTAAAAGAATTCGAGAGTAAATTAGATAATCAACTAGGAAAGAAGATAAAAGAGATTCAATTAGATCAAAGTGGTGAATATCCAAACCAGTAGTTTATCAACATTCTATGTGATTTTTTTAAGATATCACTACTCACTCCACCTTACACAATATAGTGGAATTGTGTTAGTGAAAGGAGAAGTTGTACCTTGATATACATTGTAAGGTTGATGATGAGTCATATAGACCTTAAATTGTTCTTATTGGGACATTTTTTAAAAACAATGGAATATACAATAAACTAAGTACCAACTGAATCATAAAATTTAAATCCCATCAATTTGTTGAGATGAATGAAACTTATTTTATCACATATATGTGTATGGTGTTGCGTTGGATTTGTTAAGATATTCTGATGAAACAAACAAGTTCCCTGAGGAACAATTTCTATATTTATATGTTATCATAAGGAAAAAAGTGATACTACCTATATAACCCCTCAAATAAGAAATTAATTATTACTAGACATGGAAACATTCATTATAGGGATAATATCCTCAAGATGTATACTGGGAGAAGGATTTATTTTCAATATGTTTTTCTCAGGATACACATGGATTCAAAGGGGATCAAATTCCATAGGTCCCCAAGGAAGAAGTTTTCACTGAAACACAAGTACTACATAGAATCACAATAGATGTAAGATAACCAGATATATATGATTTTCGAGTCATTGAAAATGGTGACCCACTAATTGATGAAAATAACTATCATATATCTTATGAAGAGTCATTAGAGATCAAATAATATATAAAATAGAAAGAATCTTTGAATTCATAAAGGGATTCCATGTATTAGAACCATGTTTGGGATCTTGTAAATCTTTCAGTTGATACAAATCATGTTGGATGAAAATAAGTATTCAAGAGAAAACTAGAAAAGGATGGTAGAGTAAGTACCTATAAATTAAGTATGGTGGATAAAGTGTATAAAACATCCATGCATTGACTATGGCGAAACCTATTCCCCAGTTTCCATGTTTCAATCCAATAAAATTATACTAAATATATCAGTATACCATGACTGTGGAATTTGTTAAATGGATGTAAAAAAATATTTCCATAATGTAAACCTTCATTATCATTTCTACATTACACAACCAAAAGGTATTACGACACTCCAAGATGATAAACAGATATGAAAGTTGCAAAAATAAAAATATGGATTGAAGAAAGCATCCAAGTCATATAAAATTCAATAAAATAAATATACAAAATAAATATATATAATATATTTCATTCATTAAGAAATAATGTGATTCAAGTGTTTACAATAATTTTAGTGGGAATTTGGTCATTATCATGGTAATATATGATAATGACATATTACGTACTAGAGTTGGAAAACCAGTCTTATAATCTATTAATGAATGGTTAAAAATGTGTTTCTCCATGAAGGACATAGTTAAAGAAGCCTATTTTTGGGGGATCAAGATCATTAATGATAGATTGAAGAGTTTTAATGGACTATGTAGCTATATATACATTATATAGATACTAATGATATATAGTTTGGAATAATCCAAGAGGGGATTGGTTATAGTGTATCATGATATACATCTTTTTATGAAAATGTGTCCCCTCACACAATAGGAGATTTAAGATCCCATATACCTCAATGATAGGATCAATCATTTATGCCAAGTAATGTACTAGAATTGTTGTAAACTATGAATTAACCATTCTGATAATATATCAATCTTATCGCAGAGAACAAGATTTGTCTGTAGTTAAGGTTATCCTTATGTATCTAAGAATAACTAAGGATATGTTCCTAGTTTACATAGGAGATATGGACATAGAAATCATGGGTTATATTGATTATATATTTAAAATATATTATAATCATATTATGTTAGATTCAATGCATTTTTTCAATATGAAGTTAGTAACTATGATCTAGAAAAGTTCAAATCTGGCAGTTTTCACTAATTCTATAGTGGAGTCTGGATATATAACAGCTTATTAGGCATACAAATAATCCATTTAGATATTAAATATTTTCCAAAATGAATATGTGTCACCTAGAAGTAAATACCATATCACATTTTATTATGATAATACTAGATCAATGAATCTTACAAAATATACAAGGTCACCCCAACAAAAAATGTATATACTCCAGAAGTATCACCTCTTCAAGGATTTTTCTCAAATGGGTGTTTTTATAGGGATATTTAACATGGAATAAAACATGGAGGACCCATCGAATAAAGGGTTATCTAATAAAAATAAATATTTTCATGTGATTTTTAGTGGAATAATGGTTGTGTGTAGTTTGCTCTAGTGAAATTGGGATTCGGTTGGAGTCGATTCCCTAGAACCAACTTTTCAATACATTACGATAACATGTATTCATTATTTTTCAATTAATAATCTTCATATCACATAATGATTAATATTCTAATTCAAATAATATGTGATGATTTCCAAATAGTAGTTGTCACACATGATGGTCATTGTTGTCCCCTATTATGATGAAAACCCAGAATTTCTATGAAAGTATTCGTATAGATATGTCCAATAGATAGATTGAAGAATTTTAAGAAACAAATGATATATGATATGAGTGGTGGAGAATCAAAAGAATTTTAGTCACCTTTTCATGGTATACACCCATGGTAATTTTGAATATAAGAATTTTTTAGAATAAGACTCTCATGTTGAAAATCCATATTTATACAAGTCATTGGAATTTCATATAGGTGGATATGTGCATTGGGCCTTGTACTTAATGATTATTATTAATAGATGTTATGATTCTCATGATTGGATGTAATGAAAAACAGCTATGATATATTTTCTCAATGTTGTAGGACCCGTGGGGTGCATCATGAGTAATATTTCATTTATGAATAATATGAGAAAATATTTTTCCTTTCTGTTCTTTAACGGAAGTTCATTTCTAAGGACATTGGTTGTAAATTACCTAGGATAAAAAATAAATTACCATAGTGTTCTATAAAAAAGTTTAATTTCAAAAATTTCAATGTAAGAGAAATCAAGAATTTAGGTTTATGACACCAACGAGTAACATTCTTTATTAGAGATATCCCAAAAAATGTATTATATTACACAGTAACCATATGTATGTGGTTTTATATCATTGAAACTTCAGCTTTTTTCATCTATGGGTGTTCGAGTGTTTCGATAGATTCTAACATTGGACTATGGGATACTACTCCTAATTTCACTAAGAATAATACCTAGAATATCACAGATTAATTATATCGAAAACATCAGTTAAATAATATTATTATTTAATATAAAACAAGTTGAATAAATATTATTTTTTCATGTCATTTAATAATTATTCTAATTTTATTAATTTCATATATTCTATAATAATTTATTCATGTGAAAATTTCTTGGGTAGAATATTTTTTAAAATAAATATTTTCTATTTAATTAATATAAAACATATTTATATATTGGAAAATAATACAATTATATTTTTTTATTAAATAAATAGTCATTATTCAGGGTCTGATAAATATTGTGGAGGAATTATTCTTTATTTTTAATTGTAACACCCTAATATTTTATGAAATATTTTTTTCAAATGAATTATATTTCATTGATATATTGCATTATACACAACATCGGGTTTTGAGGAACCATGAAAAACTATGAATTTATTATTTATAAAAAAAATATTACAATATGGACATTAAAAATAGTGGAATTAATATTTATAAACACAATTTAAAAATTATTTATAATGGTTTTATATAAATTAAATATATTGATTCAAAAATACCTAATATTTAGTAAATACATTATATGATTTGAAATAATATTTTCTCAAGAAAAATGATTTTCATATTTTTTTTGAGAATAACAATTAAATTATCAATTTAAAAAATTAATAAAATTTATTTGATAAAATACACTTTATTTTTAGAATCATAAGATCACAAATATCTTAGGGTGAATTTTTTGATTTTTCTAAAAAGTTTATTTTTTGATAAATAGGGAAAATAATGATTTTTAATGAAAAATACCATTTTCTTTAAAGCATTTATAAGGTTAATTTTTGTTCTAAAATTTTTTTTATTATAAAATTATTTCAATTATATAATAATTAATTATGTTTAGGTCATTTGAATCATTTTCATTATGAATTTTGATATATATACTTTTAATATATTGTGCATTTTCTCATTGGTTATTTCTCATCACATCTGTGAGTTTAATTTAAAATAAAATATGCATATTAGATTAATGTAATAATGATATTTTGAGTCAATATTTGGAATCAAAATAATTTATTTTATTCAATAAGGTAAACATAATTTTGTACCATAATTTACATAAAAGATAGTAACACTTATTTATCATGTTGAATGTAAAAATGGTTTTACCAGGGGTAAACTAAAAATGTATGCATTAAAAATGTGATAAAAACTTTTCAAAAACCCATAGTATGGCCATATTTATAACTTATAAGGTAAAATTATCAATAATTGTCTATTTTTTTGCCTTTTTTTGTGAAAAACATTGGTACAAATTTTTACTTCCAAAACATACAAGTGTGCAACTCACCTCACTTATTAAAGTTCACCCCTTATCTTAGATCTTCAAACATCTAATGACCATTAGTTTAGAAAATACCTTTAATTCACATCCTCAACTCACCCCTCTAATCCTATAAGCCTTATTATAGTCATAAATATAATCTAGTAATTCTTCTAGTTCAGTCCTAAGGTGGTTACCCAAAGAAGAGGTAACATTGTACAATGATAATTTTAATATTATTTATTCTTAAACATCCAAAAATTGAAATTATTAAATTATGATTTAATAATCTCAATATATTTCATATACTGTGATGTTTTATAATATATTTTTTACTTACACCCATATCCACATCAATCAAATGTGGTATAAAATCTTCATTAATATGAAAGGGGGACTAATTCCTTTTGAAACAAAGTTATTCATTTTCCATCACCACCTATAAAATATAGATATAATGATTGATTAAATTTTTATATATGAAATTTATTATTTTATTATACTTCTATAGTTATTGTGTCATATATAATGGTTGGGTATGTATTGTCTTGACAATACTCTATAAATTATGATTATTTTGATTCTCAAAAATACCCTTTTTTGTTATACTAATGATTTTAATTTAAGTTTATTTTTGTGAATTAATATTCTTGTTATTTATTAGGATATTATTTTAAAGCATTAAATTCACAAGAAATATTTTTTTAAAATTGATCGAGATATATTCTTGGACATTTGGAAGCACTATTCAGACCCTGCGTGGTTTAGTATAACGTACGGAATCAACCCTATGCATTGTACTGCATGTATGGATCATGATCCCTAGGTTAGTATTCAACGTTACACCAGAATAAGAAAGCATGCTTTCTCAACACTATGTTCAGATCAGTACATATGTTTAATCTACCTTATGTTATCAGAAAAGTATGGTTGTGGACCCTTCCAATTGAAACAAACCTTACATTTGGTAATAGAAGAAAGTATGGTTATAGAACCCCATATATGTAATGAACCTTAAGTTCCAAAGAGAAAAATATGGATCCTAAAAATTACTTTAATGATTAACCTTATTTTTTCAACCTTATGTTTGAAAGATAAACACTACTTATTTGTACCCTACATTCAATATTTTTGTCTCTTTATGAAGGAACCCTGTGTTTTATTTTTTAATGTTGGAGATTTATTTTCACGATATTTTCCATAATATCTGCTATGGACTTGACTAAGTTAAATTCTATTTTAATCTCCTTTTCAACCATTCTAAATATTGTTTTATTTGATTCAGATAACCATATTAAATGGTGAAATTTACTTCAATTCTTAATGGATGTTATGACTCCCCTGGGTAATTCAATTTTGAATTTCTAGGATTCATCAGGAAACTTTTATTGATCTGGAATTTTCAAAATAATAATACTCATTATATGATTCTTGGATTATTATTTTCTATTGTTAATCAAGAGAGAAGAATATTTTGATTATTATTCAATTTTTCTGGTGATCATATACACGGTGCTACAATGACTGGATGAATCAGGAAGAGGACTACACTTTGGAGACATACGTGATTAATCATGTAAGTTGATAACTGCTGTGTTTTTATTGTTTTTATTAAAAATTATATATCTCATATGAAACAGAATCTCTCTAGCCTTATTTTGTTTTGATA
This sequence comes from Viscum album, assembly GCA_963277665.1. Lineage (NCBI taxonomy): Eukaryota > Viridiplantae > Streptophyta > Magnoliopsida > Santalales > Viscaceae > Viscum > Viscum album. The sequence goes on from OY728121.1 coordinate 1,209,859,184, forward strand.
ATTGTATTTATGAATAAGAGCATCCATCCACTATCTATTATGTGCTACTGCAACTATAAAGATCAATACGTTTCAAAAAATCAAATCACTATTTTATTTATTTGAGTTTTGACTGCTCATAGTCAGTTGTAGTGAAGTGTCAGCTTGTTGAACTAAACTATGGATATCTGGTTCCCTATTTAGAACTAGAAGGATTTTTTAGTCTTAATTGTGAATGTGTCAACTACCTACACTCGGTTGTTGGATTTTCAATATTGTGATAAGAGGACCAGACTTCTGAAGTTCACCAAGCATGCAGTGAGATAATATAGTGGGGTGGACTATGGGATATTTGTTCCCCAAACCACTATAAATATCCTGTCTTTTATTTCTATTTGTCTTCTAAGTATTCTCTGATCATAAGAAAAACACTACTTATCCATGATAATTAATAGAGGTTTTTTAAATTATGAATTATGGAAGAGTTTTTGAAAATAAATAATTCACCCCCCCCCCCACTTGTGAGTTTTGTATATTCCAAACTAAAAATTGGTATGAGAGGAGAGATTTGGGTTAAATTTTTACCAAGATGAAAGTTTAAATGTATACAAAAATATGGAGATGTTGATCCCAGAGAATGGATGTACAAGGTATGTGATCCATATTTTAATGGTAAAAATTATAGGTGATATAAATCAAGGACCATCATTTATTTAAAAAATCATTGATTTAGATTTTATTCATATATTACTACTCTTGAAAAGATTCCTAATAAACAAAAAACATGGGATTCTATATTTGAAGCTGAGTATGTTTTGAACTCAAAATTTATGAATGCAATTATCTATGGTCTTAGAATCGATGAATTAAATTATGTCTCACAATGTCCTATTTCTTATGAAATATGGAAACCCATTGCAATTCCCCATGAAGGAACACATAATGTATGAAAGACGAGGCATTGAACAACAAGATGAAATTTTACACATTGAGGATGTTTGATGGAGAAATTGTTACACAAATTAATGGAAGGATTATAGAAATTATCAATAATATTACATCCTTAGGTGAATCTATCAACCAACATGATAAAGTGTTGAAAGTACTAAGATTAATACATTTTAAATAGAATTAGATATCTGCTACTATTCAACAATCATCACCTATCAAAGATATGACCAAGAAAGAACTTGTTGGTGCTTTGATGATGTAAGAAGCTGAAATGACAGATGAAGATGAATATTATAAAATTATCATGAAATATGATAATATATCTCTAAAAGTAACATCTTTGATGAAAAGTAGAAGAATAAATTGAAAAGTTGGAAAATAAAAGAATTCTGATTCATCTAATTTTGAAATGGAACTAGCTCAGTTAGAAAGAATGTCTAGAATATTTTATAAGAACAGAGAGAGGACTCAAAAATACCTTTAAAAATATGTGAAAGACTCAAGAGATGTCAAATACTATAAATGCCAAAAATTAGGTCATACAAGAACAGATTTTTCTCGGCTAAAAGGTGAAAAGAGGAAGACATATAAGAAATATTAGAAAAATACGGATTATGAACAAAAAATATGAGAGCAATGAAATAACATGGAGTGTTTTCGAAGGCTACAACAACTCATCTAAATACGATTTAGAATGGGAATAATCAAGTCAGAAATAAAATATGTGCTTCATGAATGAAGAATATAAGCTACAAAACTTATTATTCCTCTAATTATAATTCACATTCTAGTCATTCAATTGAAAAACTGGTTGCCTATTTCACAATTCAGGAAGAGAAATATGACTCATTATTAAATAAGAACAAATCTTTAAAGAATATTCCTAATTTTTTTAGGACAAAGATATTTCTTACTTAAACAACATCAGGAGTTAATTGAAAATTTTAACTCATCTACTTCAAATTATGCTGATCATGGAAAAGTAGTAAAACATTTCAATATTAAGTAAAAAATAATAAAAGTACTACTCTTTTCTTGAAAAAATAATAAAATATTCCTAATGAAATTCATTGAATGAATTTAATTAAAAATAAAGGATTCAGTATAGGAATTAATGTTGAAATATTTAAACCGTATAAGAATTATTTTGTTCCAAACTCAAAAAGTTTTACTTGTCATTTTTGTAGAACAAAATAACATATAAAAATAAATGGTATTTAAAAATTACTCAAATAAGTTTCATTAAAAAAAGATTTTATTTCAAAAAGTTTAACTCAAGAAAATGATATGAGTTATGGAAAAAAGAAATTAGATCTGGATTAACAGATCTCTACTAGCTAATACTATTGGACCCATGACAAAATGGATACCAAAACAAACATTTCTTTAAATGATTTTGTAGGTAAAAGGCCATAAAAAATGAAATATCATTTAGTATTTGGACATTGGATGCTCAAGGAATACGAGTGGAGATCCATCAAATTTTCATACATTGACTCAAATGGATGAAGGTCATGTTACCTTTAGGGATAATTCCAAATAGAAAATATTATGAATTGGAACTATTCTAGATCCAAAGATCATATCTATCAACAATGTATATTATGTGAAAGGATTTAATCACAACCTAATAAGTATTTCTCAGATTTTTTATGATGGTTTTTATATTAATTTATCTAAAAATTTCTACTCAAGATTTAAAAATGAATTTCGTAAATTTAGATCACCTAAAATGGATACACATTATACTTTGGAATCACTTTCCTTGTGTAAACAAAAATTGAATTGTTTAACTACAACAACAATGGAATAATGGATATGGTTTATGATACTTGGTCATTGTAACATTTATTCTTTACAAAATTCTTCTAAGAAACAATTGGTTTCATATTTACCTAGTCCTAAATTTGATGATGACATATTTTGTGATGCATGCCATATTGAAAAGCAATAGAAATATTACATAAAATATATTAATATAATTGCTACATCAAAAACTCTAGAGACTTTCCACATGGATCTATTTGATCCATCCCAGATATGATGTTTGGCTAGTATATTGTATGGTTATGTTTTAGTTGATTATTATTCTAAATTTACCTAGGTTTATTCTCTAAAGATTAAGAGTTGGGTTTTCTCTATTTTTGAAAATTTTTGTAAAATTGAACCAAATGAAAAGGGTTTCAAAATAATTTCATTAATAAGTGATCATGCTGGTGAACTTTAGAATCAATAATTGAATTATTTTTTCTCAAATCTGGTTATTAAACATGCCTTCTCTCCACCAAGAACACCTCATCAAAATGGAATAGTTGAAAGAATAAATATAACTATTCATGAAATGTCTAGGACTATGCTGAATAAATACATTCTTCCTTCCTATTTTTGCATAGAACCTCTAATCACAGCCTTATATATCATAAAAAGTGTTTTAATTTGACCTTTTTTTTAAAACATTCCTTATGAACTTTGGAATAATAGAATTCCTAATGTAAAATAATTTAATGTTTTTGGATGCAAGGTGTATATCCTAAACCCTAAGGATAATCATGGTATGTTCAATCCAAAATCTAATAAAGGGATATTTTTATGATATTTTGGTACTTATAAATCTTATAGATTATTTAATACAAACATAAATATTGTTTAAGGATAATTTCATTTGATGTTTGATGAAACTTACCCTTTCATTATAGAGAAAGATCAAATAGATGAAGTCACTGACTCTTTTGATAACATGATACTTCAAACCCATAAAAATGATTTTGATTTTAATTTTAATAAATTCTAGTCCAGTCCATAATAAATTTAAAATGAATGATTGTTTTTCATAAACAGTTTAAAATGTTGAAGAACCACCCTTCAAAAAACTGTTATAGGAGACCTCCAAATAGGAATTAAAACTAGAAGTAGTGTAGGAAACGTAGATGAAGACTCTTCCTTTCTATATCAATTAGAACCTAAGACTATTGAATATCCCTTAGAGGGTGAGATTTAGATAATATATATGTAGGAAGAGTTAAATGAGTTCAATAGAAATAATTTTTGTTAACTTTTGGAGAGACCAACTAACTATCCAGTCATAGGAACCAAGTGGTTTTTCAAAAAAATATGATGATCAAGGGATCATCACTATGAATAATTCTATATTGGGAGCCAAAGGTTATAATCAAGAAGAAGGTATAGATTATGATGACACCTTTTCTCCATTATATATATTAGAAGCGATTAGAATTATTCTAGCTTATGCATCTCATAGGAATTTTAAATTATATCAGATAGCTCTTAATTATTCTTTTTATAATACTTATTTAATGGAAGAAGTTTATGTGGAACAACCTCTAGGTTTTAAAAATTTGATAAACCACACTTTATTTCTAAACATACTAAACCTCTCTGGGGCCTTAAACAGTCACCCAGAGATTGGTATGAAATATTCAGTTATTTTCTTTTGAAAATTGTTTTTAATGTCGGTTTGGGGGATCCAACACTTTTTAAAAAATTAGTTTTTCCTAATATTTTATTATTTCAAGTTTATGTTGGTGATGTTATTTTTGGTTCAAATCATAAAAATATTTTTCATGATTTTTCAAATCTAATGAAAAAAGAATTTAAAATGAGTATAATGGGACGAATACATTTTTTTAGGATTTCCAATTTATCAAAAATATTACGGAAATGTTTTATATCAATGTATGTTTATTATAGATTTATTAAAAAATATTGGTCTTGAAAACAGTAAGAAATATACAACTCTGATGTGTACTAATATAAAACATGATTTAGATGAAGCTAGGAAACCAGTTAACAATAAGTTATATATAGGTTATATTGGTAGTTTTTATATCTAATGGCTAGCCGAAAAGACATTATATATTTAGTATGTCTCTCTGCTAGATTTCAATATAATTCAAAAGAAGTTCATCTTACTACTATTAAAAGAATTTTTAGATTTTTAAAAGGATGTGGTTTTCAATCTATTCTTTACCTCAAAAATTTTTATTTTCAAATAATTTCATATTCATATAATGACTTTGGATGTTATTTATTATATAATTAAAGTAACTCAAGTACCTTTTACATTCTATGAAAATCTTTATTTTCATGGTTTATTAGGAAACAACACTCTATTGCTCTATCAACCGCTGAGGAAGAATATTTGTCTTCAGGAAGTTGTTTTTCAAAAGTATTGAACTTGAAAAACACAATACTAGACTATAGACAAAACTTTTATAGTATTCCCATTTTATGTGATAATATAAGTGCAATAAATATTTAAAAAAACTTATAAGTCATTATAGGACTTATAACATTTATATAAGGCCTCATTTTCTAGGAGATCATGTCCTTAAAATGTATATATCATTAGAATTTGTTAATTATGAGTATCAATCGGCTGATACCTTTACCAAACCATATCTGACGACAAGTTTTTATTCTATTACGTTGGAGTTAGGTTTAATTAATTTTTAAATAAGTTTTCATTAAATTTTATGATTATTTATCTCTATTAAATTTTGTTCTATGGTTTACTTTTTTCGATGATTATTTGTTTAAATAATTTTGGTTTTAATTATTTTTATTTCACATGTTTTTAAAAAAATTATAATTTTCATATTCCATGGCATGGGAAAAAAGGTGATTTCAGAAACTTTTCCCCTACCAAAACCATTCATCATCCCTTACCTTTTTGTTTCACACACTGTTTTGACTATTGAAGCCTTAATCATCCTTCAAACCCCCAGAACCTGAGAACCTCAGTGCCTTTGATTTTCAAAAATGGAAAAAAACTATGAGAACAGATGATGGTGAACCTAGTGACCTGAATCATCAGTGAGTTTCGAGAAGAATTATTCTATAAGGAAAAGTCGTCTATTTTGAGTGGTTGTATGGATCCAATTTTTTTCTTAAAAAAGCACATTCATTTCATGGTTTGGGATTTCTTTTTAATGAGGAAAATGGAAAATTCGTATATGAGATATAATTAAAGAATTTATTTAATAGAGTTCAGTTAATTTTGGTGATAGTGAACTAACTATTTCAACAAAGATATCAGATAAGGAATTTTTTTCTCTCTATAGAAATAGTTAAAATTTTAAAATATACCCATCATTGTGTTTTTCAATCAGATATTTATTATATTGGTAATCAACATCAGAATTCGATGGACATTATTTTGTTTCTGTTTGGACTGTCCAATATGAGAAATTGTTTTCTTAAGTACCTTGAGGATGATCAAAAAAATTGGTAAAATATTTTCAGATAGTAATTCATCCAAGAGTTTTTTAGATGGAGAAAATTTTATATCCACACATATTCAATATATTTTTGTTCTTAAGTGAAATAATGTTGAATTTTCCAAGGTATATGTTGAGGTACATGAGAAAATTTGGTCTGGAAGAGGTTTGTATGCCTTTTTATCCTTATAGAAGTATATTTTCATTCATTCTATTTATAAATAATTTGGCTTATGTGTTTATCTACAAATTCAAATTTCATAACAATAATGTTCTAAATGATGGTACTCTTAAATAATTTTACCTGAGTATAGTGAATGGATAGATTATTCTAGTTGGTGTATATAACAAAAAAAATCAGGATCATTTTCTCAGAGAAATAAATTTGCTATTGGAAATTAAGGGATTAGAGAATGAAAAGTTGAAGGAGTTTCCAAATCTGCTCAGAGAAAATTGAGATTTAATGACGAAGAATAAGAAGTATATGTGATAGAGGAGTTCATTAAGAAACAAATGAACAGAGAGGATCCACCTGTTGAAGAAACGGTTTTGGGATTAGGAAGAAACTATATTAGTTCATATGGAAAATCCTTTTTATGAGGAAGACCAATAGGTTTAGAGTCATGTTTTAGATTTGTAGGATGTTGTTATTCTAGTTTTTTGGGTGGATGATCCATCTATTCAAGAACAAGTATTCCAGGAAGAAACTATTCTAGAATAGAAATAGATGATAAGATCAGAAAATGTGGCTACTGAAGTTGTTGATAATCAGGATTGCTTGGTTTTTTATAAATTGACTGAGAGATAATAATATTTTTTTGCTGAAAAAATAGATTTTATTGATAATGTATCTTGTTCTAGTGTAAAATCAATTGAAAAACTAGTGGAAAAATTTGTTAAATAGTCTTCTTCAAATCCATTACAAATTGAGTCTATTTTCCCATCACATAATCTATATGAAGGGACATCTGCTTCCCTGAATAATCAATTTTAAGATCTTGTGATGATTTTTAATATTGTTCAAGAAGAAAATTTTGTTCTTAAGTAGGAGATGGAGGCCTCAATGAAATATTTTTGGAGAGTTTAAAAAATCATCAATGCCCAGGCTGGAGTTTGAGCCTCTTCAGACTCAACTTGGGGAATTAAAAGAAATTTATGTGTCAATGAATGATTTTGATGCTTTCCAAAGAGATATTCTTGTTGATGTTCGAAAAATTGAATCTGAATATTTATACAAAAAATATTTTTGAGACTTGAAGTTGTATTTAAGAAACTAGTTTGAGTCCATTAAAGGAATTATTTCAAAAACGTGTTCTTTTACCATTTCCTATTCTGACTCTCTTGATATGATTCACAGATTTCAAGAAATCAAAACTATTATAGGGGATATGAATGATCTTCTGTAGAACCTTCAGGTAAAAAGTTCTCTATTATTAGTTTGTTTGTATAATACAATATATATTATTGAGAAATTGAATTCAAATGAACCTTGTATTAGGATTATTCTCAAAAAATTCACAGATAAGTTAGACTAGTTTATGAAACAAAAGGAATGTTTTCATGACTGTTTAAAAGTAAATCTTATTGAAAATCTATATGTTAGTCAATATTCTAGAGATTTGATTATGAATTTCGGAGATAGTCTTATGAATTTTTTTTTGGTATAGATGGAAGAGAGGGAAAAATGTATCAAGCTAACGAAAATTCTACAAAAATGGGAACTAAGAAAAACCCAAACCAAACTCTTCTACCATAACCACATCTGTTGGATAAATTATTTCCTACTCAATCTTAATATTGTATTTATATAGATTATGATTAATGAAATCTCTTTATTTATATTTCTTATGCTTTATTTGATATTCTTTTATATCTATATCTACTACTATAAATCCATTATTATTTATCTATAATGATTATTTTAACATTCACTTACGATTCTATGAAAAATTAAATGTTTTTAAATCCTTTTTCTATACTTTCTTTGTGATATCATAAAAATGGGGAGAAATTTTAATAAATACAAAATTTTTATCAAAAGAATACTTTAAAATCGAATTATTTTCTTTAAAATTTATTCAAAAATATAAATTCTATTAATAATTTAATGGGTGTTGGGATCATCAAAAGTGGGATAATGTTGGGAAAGTATTATATTAACAATACACTATCAATTGTGATTATTTTGATTCTCACAAATTCCATTGTTAATTTTACTAATGATTTTACATTATGTGTATTTTGGGGAATTAGTATTCTAGTTATTTATTCTGATATTATTTTCAATCATTAAATTCACAAAAAAAATATTTACTAAAAGTGTTCAGGATATATTTTTTTCATTCTATAAACACTCTCCATACCCTACATGGATTAGTGTAACATAGGGAATCAACCCTATGCTATGTATATCGGGTATAGATCATGATCCCTAAGTTCTTCTTAAACCGTACGTCAAAAGAAGAAATTATGGTTTCTCAACCCTATGTTCAAATCAGTACGTATGACTAATCATCCTTACGTTATCAGAAAGGTATGGTAAATTAAACATACATTTTAAAGGAACCTTATTTTTTGAAAGAGAAAAACTTTGTTTAAAGAACCCTATGTAAGAAATGAACCTTATGTTCCAAATATAAATATATAGATCATCAGCGTTACTTTTATTATCAACCCTACATTGTCAACCTTATGTTCAAAAGACTAATACCCCATAGTTGAACCCTTAATTCCTCATTTTTTATCTTTGTGAAGGAACCCTGCGTTTGACTTTTCAATATCAAAGTTTTTTTTGTGATATTTTTCATAATTTCTTTAACCAACTTGCCTAAGTTACCGGCTATTTGAAAGATCATTTTCATCCATTTTGAATTTTTTTATTTTATTCAACGAACTATATTAAATGGATAAATTTACTATTATTCTTAAGGTAAGTAATGAATCCCTTAGTAAATTTAATTTTTAATTTATGTGGTTCATCAGGAATCTTTTGGGGATCTATAATTTTAAAAATTGATGTTCTCATTATTTAATTCATTGATTATTATTTTCTTTTGATGATTGAGAGGGAAGAAATTTTTTATTACTATTAAATCTTTCTCGTGATCATATACATAGTGTTATAATGAATGTACCACCTAGGAAGAGGACTACACTTTGGAGACATACATGTTTAATCCATTAATTTTGTGACTGCTATGCTTTTTTACTATTCTTAAAAATCTAAGATCTCCAGTTTAACAAGATCACATTAGACTTATTTCTTCTTGATGATTTAATTTAAAATGAATAATATCCATTTTCTCTCACTTGAATGCTGCAGCAACTATGAAGATCAATATGTTTTTTCAAATCAAATCTCTTTTTGATTTATTTTAGTTTTGACTACTCGTACTCCATTGAAGTAAAGTGTCATCTTCTCGATCTAAGTTATGGATAAGTGGTTCTTTGTTTATAACTAGAAGACTTTATTTTTAGTTATAATTTTAAAGGTTTCAACTACTTGTACTCAGTTATTTTATTTTCAGTCTTGTGATAAGAGGACAAGACTAGTGAAATTTTCCAAGCTCGAAGAGAGATCATCTGGTGGAGTGGACTAGGGGATAATTTTTCCCTGATCAAATTTTAAAATCCATGACTTTTATTTCTCTTTTTCCACTACTTATTATTTCATCCGAAGAGAAACATTGCTTATCTATTCTATTTAAAAGTGGTTGTTTAAATTTAAAATTTTGGAAGTTTTTTTAAAGGAAACAATTCACCCCCACTTGTGTGATTTGTATATTCCAAAAAAACAATACCTTCTCACTTTCCATTCTATTATAATAAGATAAATCACTCCTCTATACAATGAACTACCACCTCACGGGGAAATGTAATCCATTCATGGTTCACATGGAAGTCAACAAGGACTGTTTTGATGAAAATATGTGATATATATGAAAAATAAGTATTATATAATGGTAATATATTATTTAAATTTCTTTAGTTTAATCCATAGTGAAAATCAAAACAACATCCATTTGTATGTACAGTACATCATCTCTATAAATGGTGTATTTCATTTTCCTTCTCTTAATTTTGTGGGATTCTATAAATAAATATAAATTGAATAGATATTACTTGTAAATAATTGTTAAAAATATGGATTTGATGTTACCGTGGTCAAAATAATATGACCAAAAAATAACAAATCAAAACAAAAAAGAAAACTGAAGCATTTATTGCTCAAATCGTGACTTCAATATGGAATTGTTATTAATTGTGTAACAAATGGTCATAAGTAAGTAATATATGGTATGATGTATATATATATATATGTATATATTTATGGTTATTTAATAGATTTATAATAAACATATAATTATCACATAGTATATTTTAATGTGTATGAATGAAGTAGAGGCTTTAGATTAGAGATTTGTGTCTCACCTTTTACTTCTGTGAGATACAATCAATATTCACAACCTATTTATTTAATGTGGTTTCTATAAATATCATGAATTTATTTTATGATATTTATCCTTGATATTATTTTTATTTACATATAAATTTAATGACCTCTCATTCTTGGAATTTACAGTTCAAAAGTTACTCAAGCGATAAGGGATTTATCATCTCACTTTTATATCTGTGAGATACAATCCATATTAACCCATTATTTCTTATATGTGGTTTATATACATCCCCTGAGTGTATTTTTTATTTAATTATATATTTTATTATATCATCATTCAAAAGGTTTACTGATCAAAAAACACCAAAGTAGTAACTTATTTTTGTCTCAATTTTCCTTCTTTGAGACAAATTTCATGTTATGCACCTTTATTATTTGACGATGTGTATAAAATTACACTTTTTGTTTAATATCATGAATACGTTTAATATAATGATATTCTAAATTTCATTTAGCCATATTCTGTCATGAGTATTATCATTCAAATTTAATAATGTGGTAAGGGTTTTATTTTACAATCTCATAATCTATCAGGATTTATATTGATTATGCTTCCAAGGATGTGATATTATGATATATATATATATATATATTGGAACTCTTGTATTTTCTTCTCATTTGGTTATTTCATGATAATAAAATTTTCCCTCCTTTTTCCTCTCATTATGTACTCAAGAGATCAAAATGTTTTTTAAATGATCTTTATTTCTCTCCTTAGTCAAAAACCCTTTTTCATACAACTTCTTGTTTTCTAAAAAAATTCATGAAAACGTGTATCAAATTATCAAACTGATTTATCAAAGAAATTTTTAGCCAAATATGGATTTTTTTAAATAATTTGAAAGGGATGTTTTTTATCATAAAAATGAACATTTGGATTCTATCAAAAATGTATTATTATTAATTTTTTTTACACGTACAACATGAATTGTAATTTATTAACATCATGACCATTATTTTATTTAAAGCTTAATTTATAATTTTCAGGGTCATTTTTAATTGAAATTAATTCGAGAATATTTTTCTAATTTTTTGAAGTTATTAGAAAAGAAACGATAATTTCTTCAAAAATGTTCCAAGTGATTTTTATTTTAAAATCAGTGACTTCTATGATGGTTTAGAAAGTAAACTCAATCCACTATTTTTTATCTTATAAATGATCATTGAACTATTATAGTAATTATTTCCAATTCTTATGTGTATGTAAAAAATATATGACTTATTCCAATATTATGTTCTTATGGTCCATGTTCTTCGATTCCATTATGATTAATATCTTATGAAAGACCAATATTTATCTCATTACTCATGTTTATAATCTATGATATATTGGTATGTTTTTAAAATTTTATTCTCATATATTCATACCATTATTATCATGATATGTTGTTATATAGATTTTTTACCCATACGAATCATCTGAACTCAACCTTTATTATGTTTCCTTTACATATTTTATGATGAAGGTTATTATGTAAGATATTTCTATGAAGGGTTCTTTTTATGAGGAATATATTTTGAATTTACATATATCACCTATGTACCAGTTGTTTATGTTTCCATATTTCAAAAGGAACTATGAATTTATGTTCCTCATGTGCCTATTTGTGTAATGTAATGAATATTAATCTAACAAATACGTAATATTTTGGTATGATAAGTTTTTGGACTTTTAAATTGGTATCAATTGATAGGATTAGTTAATAATTGGAAACTAGGATATGAAAAATTAATTAAGAACTCTAAGTATATGTATAAAGATAAATCTAAGGATGAATCATTGTATAGTAAAATTTCATTGACTTTTGGTAAAGGATAAATCCAGTGGTCTCCATGAAATTAAATCCCTATCTAGATAATACATGTGGATGTGACTGTATCATAGAGGTGATTATGGGTTATATCTCTACAAATGGGGTATTGATCTAGAATTTATTATCACCAAGTGGGAAACAATGGGCCTTGCCACACCCTCGGGTTGAAACTCTCAAAGGATATGATTTGGAAATTCACAAAATCTTTATAAACCATCAAGAAGGACATAAACATATGATAACTATTAATGAATTAGGATAAACCTTAGGTGTCAATTATTAAAAATAAGGTTTCATGATTTATACATCCTACAAGTAATTTTTCAGGATTATTTTTTAACCCACTAAGATTATTATGTCTTACACCATGTTTTTTGGTTTTATTAAATGGTTGGAACCTAAAAGAACCTTGATAATTCCAAGTGTGATAGAAAAATAAATTATTTTCCTCATGAGTATCAAAATGGGAAGGGATCTGTAATTGCAAATATGGTTACTCTTATCACATGAAATTCTCAATACATGAATCATGTTGAACATCTAAACAACCAAAGGAAGGAACAACATTCTATTGAATCCTTCATGAGGGAATTTCCACATCCATTCAGTGGTTCTACTGATTCATTTGTTTCTTAATAATGTATCAGTACCAAAAAAATATATTTAATTCTCTCATGTTCATATAAATAAAATTTCAATTGTTTTCTATCTATAATTTTGAAGGATAATCAAATTAGTGGTTGACGGTCATCAAAAATACACGATAATATAATGAAATTATTAATAGGAATTGGGATAAGTTTATTAGATTATTTTTTAATAATTTATTCTATCACATCCTTCATAAAAAATGGTGAAGGAATTACTTGACATTAAGTGAAATAATGATGAACTATTGGTTCCTATATGAATAGTTTTTGCATTATCATCCAAACTGAAAGTAAGGATGATTGATTATTCAATGGTTTAAAAATAATCTCTAAAGGGTGTCATCCATAAGGTAATTTAGTAGCTATGAATAAATAATTTGATATTTTTTCATAATGTAAATCGAAATCATATTTACCCATCAATATCATGGTTTTAAAATGAAAAGGAAGATATATTTCAATAGAATCTCTAAAAAACATAGAGATAAGAATATGGTCTTTCCTTCATTTACAAAGTGTGGAAGGACACATGGATGAAATTTCATTAAGGATACTATTAAATGTTTTTATTGGGGTAAGGAAAATAATCGAGTAGTTTATTTCAAATGTGATGGTAAGAAGTCAATTGATGATGAAAATAGAGAGACATCTCTCCATAATAATCCAACAACATTCTAGTGTTTCAAATGTAAGATGTATAGTGATTATGATAACTATTTAACAAATATAAATTTTGATGATGATGATTGAATTCATCATTATCTTAATACAATGTACAAGGGGAAATATCATGTGATCATTATTTCTAATTAGGGGTGCAACAATGATGTGTTGAAATATACACTTACTATCCACTCTAGAACTATTGATGTATTATTTGACTCATGATTTACCCATATTTGTTTGTATTATGAATTTGATAAGGGAATCAAGATTCCACCCAGATGGTTTTATGAACATTTGGAAGTGAAATACCCTAATGATATTACGATAACATTTCTGGTATATAATTCTTATCTAATATACATTTGTGCGAAGTTTCTTCCAACAAAACTTATCATTATTTATCTAGTTGACATTTATGTTATCATAGGCTTAGATTTACATTCTATAAAAAATATCACATGAATTATTGTGTATGTGAATTCATGTTTTATATTATAAACCAAATCATGATTGTCTATCAATGTGATGATATTTATGAAATTCCCATAGAGATCACATCCATTTTATAGATCTTTATTCCCATTCAAAGTGGGTGTTTATTATAGATTGTTGTGTAAAAACATGAAATAAATCATATCCTAATTTTTTTGGGAATCTCCTAATTCTATTTTGGAAGAGTTTCCTAGTCTTCCACAAAATTGTGACGTTGATTTTTAAATAGAACTTATACCTAGTGAAATTCCTCAATGAATCCCAATATAATGGCCCCAATTGTGTTATAGTAATTGACTAAGCAGCTTTAGGGGAACATTAACAAGTGATTTTTTCATCCAATTATGTCACCTTGGGGTGCATCTTTTCTTTTTTTAAAGATATATGGGTCTATATGACTCTATATTGATTATTAAGAGTTAAAAAAGATAACAATCAAGAAAAAGTATCATCTACCTCGTATTGATGATAAATTTGATCAATGTTTTGGAGATAAATGATTTTATTATATTTACTATCATTCATGATATCATTAATTAAGGGTAACTAAGGAGGAAATACCCAAGACAACATTCCTTACATAGTATATACACTATGAATATATAACGATGAAAGTATCTCTTATTAATTTTTGTGCAATCTTAAGGGATTTAATGAATTGTATTGTAAAATATTACCATGATCATTTTTTGGTAGTCTATTTAGATGATATTGTTATATATTCAAAGAAAATGAATGATCTTGAAGATCACTTGAGAATTTTAATTACGACCCTATAAAAGGGGAAATTATATGAAAATTCTACAATATGTAAATTTTTGTTGTAAATGGAATCATTTTTGGGTCATATAATCTCAAGAGATGATATATCGATAGTTCCATAAAAGAAAAATGATTTTGAATGATTGCCCAAAAAAACCATCGTGACTAAGATCACTAGTGTTATTAGTTTATTGGGAAATTTTAGAGGATTTTTGTAGAATTTACCCTAAATATATAATCCACACACCATGTTAACTCTGAATGGATCCAGGTTCCTCTAGATAGAAGAATATGTGGAAAATTTAATGTAACTAAAGATATGATTAGTTAATGACCAATCCTTAATTTAACCTATAGAGGATAAGGGTTTGTAATATATAGTGATATATACCAGAAGATATTGAGATATGTTATTTTATATAATGACATGGTCATATATTATGTATTATAATAACTAAATGTTCAATAGAAAAATTTACAAGCTCATAATTTAGAGTCATTTAAGGGTAATAATTTCATTAAATATTTAGAATAATTATACTTATAGATAAATGTTTGATATATAAACCAATCACAAAAGTTTAATATATATAATCACAAAGGTGGAGTTGAATATACACCATAGAATATGGTTAGAGCTGATTAATGTTTATGAATTCTCAATACATTAGAACCCTGGGAAAGTTAACAAGGTGGATGATTCTTTGTGTCTAAAGAATCATTATATCTTATCCATGATGGGGATCACAAAAGATATAGTATTTCTATATTTTAAAATTCCGGATATGAAAATATTGAATAAATGAGAGAAATGTTATATTTCTCAATTGAATTTTCAACCATCTATTCAGTTGAATATTAAATAGGTCTATAAGGAAGATATAGATCTAAAAATGATGTTAAAAATGTTCCTGATATTAACGTTGATCATGACAAAATGATTAGGTTTAGAAACCATGTTTTTGTTCAATCCATGCTAGATTTGAAAAGGTGTTGTTAGAGTGTGTTCATAGATTGTCATTCTCAAATAATCATAGAACTATAGAGATGAATAATAATTAGAACAATTATTTCATGTTTGATGTAATGAATAGATATATTATGGATATTTTTATGTAGATTCTTAGTATTTATTCTCGTTATGGCTAAGAGGAAAGGATTAAAGGGTATTTTGTATCCATTAACCATACTAGAATGGAAATTTGAAAACATCAAAATGGATTTATTTGGCCACCCCAAAATGTCTAAAGATAATAGTGATATATGGGTTATATTCCCCCACACTAAAAAGTCATCACAAGCCATCATTATCAGAGAACATTTCTATCTGGATCAATTTTCAAGGATATACATTAAAGTAGATGTAAGGTTTCATGGGGTATCGCATTTAATTGTGTCTAATCAGGGTATGTGGTATACCTCAATGTTATGGAGAAGTCTTCAGTAAGCTCTTGACATTGAGTAAATTTTTCAAATTGTATATAAACATCCAGAAAATGATTAGTCTAAGATAAAAACTAAAACCCTATCATGTTCTCTATATTTTAACGGTGGTTAGGATCAACACATTCCTCTAGTACAGTTTTTATACAAAAATATCTTTCACTCAAGCATTCAGATGGGTCCTTATAAAGGCCTAAATACAAATTAGTGTAGATATCCAACATGTTGAAATTATGAAGGAGAAATAAATCTATTGTGACCTAAAATTGATAAATAAATTACATAGAAGGTAAGATCCATTAACCAACAATTAAGGGTGGAACAAATTTTATTATAAATTTATATTGATAATAATTGATGTGATCTGAGGTTTAATGATTATGGAAAGGTTTTTCTAGGAATTTATCCATAGAAGTAGGAAATGATACATTTAATGAAGGGAAAACTAATCACTAGGTATATTTGACCCTTTAAAATTATAGATCATGTCGGGTGGTAGCCTATCATTTAGTGCTTCCACAAAACCTACCTCAAATTTATGATCTCATCCATATACCTCTCATGATGAAGTACATAGCAGTTCCTTCACACTTAATTAACATAGGGGTCATAAAAATGGATAAATATATTTATTGTGAGGAATAATTGGTGGATATTTTAGATCGTACATAGAAATTTATATAAAATAAGACCACTCCCATGTTCATTATTTTAGGTAAAACCCACAAGTTTGATGAATCTATGTGGAAACTTCCGGATATAATGAGTCAGATATGACAGCCTAGAAATCACAGTCTTTAATTTAGTACTGATATGATAAAATTTACATTTTTGGCCTAAATATTTATAATTGTGACAATATTTCCATCCAAAAATTACAAACTCAAAAGTAAAATAAACAAGATCACTTACGTTCTCTAGGAACATTTAGGTTTAGAGTTATAGATATATATGACGAACTCTTAGATAAACAATACTCATGTCATTAAATCGTCATTTATCCCACTTAATCTAAATTTATTTACTCCATGTTAACTCATCATCATCATCGACATCAGATCCCTTCTAGACCTAATTCATTCAACCTCATTATATATAACCTATGAAAAGGTAATATAAAAGCATGATCTCAAATTCTCGGTAAGAGTAATCACATGAATTGACAATAGAGTTTCGTCAATGAGAATAATAGGATAATAAAGGTGTGATGACACAGTTAGAGTGTATGACTATAACATAAAAATATTTATACCCCTTAATAATCCAAATTTAAAACAAGGAATAAGAATTTAACAAAATAATGAGTCATAAGAATAAGTAATCATGATCTTGGTGATATCAATCATGGACAAAGGAAACATTATAAACTCATGAAAATCATAGATTAAACATATTTGTATCTTGAAACAACATCATCATAGAAAAATTTGAAAACCCTTAAATAACCCATACAGTTGTATCAACCATATAGACGACTTCTAATATTATTATATCAAAAACATAATCATTACCCAATGTGTTGGAGTGTTATATAGTGCACCCACTGTATAAGCTATAAAAGGCTCACTTGACACTATCTAGATAGCCTCATCATATAAGATATAATAGGACCACCATGTACTATTTTTTCCTCCCAATGTATAAGAGGTAACAGGCTCATCAAGTGATATTTGGTCTACCCCATCGTATAAGCATCAATGGGCTCACCAGGCACTATTTTGGTTTCCCCATAATATAACATGTAATAGGGTTACCCACCACTATCTGGGATTCCATATCATATAAGATTTCTATGAACCATAAATAAACAAAAAAGATCATATAATACATCATAAAACTCATAAATACACATATATTAAATTCAAAACATGATTAACCCAAGAAAACAAAATGGGTTCCATAATAGTCTCTTTGAAACAAAATTTACCTACAAATGATAAATGAGTTTCAAAAAAATATATTTGAAATAATCTTATACATATAATTAAATAATTAGTATGGTATCAATACCAAATATCCACAATGGATGATAATTAAAAACAAGGTTTGTTGATGTGGATGAATCGAAATACCATTTGAAGAAAATTAAAAATATTTTTTAGGAAAATGACTTTCATTTTGAAAATCACATTTTTAAACCTATATCTTTATGGAAATACCTTTTACTGAAAATAATTTTTAAAAAACAAGGAATATAAATAATATGAATAAAAAATACTTTAAAATAAGCATTTAAACATGTAAAGTAATATTTAAATAAATGGTTGTCAGGTCGGTGGTTATTTCAGTACATGTCATAAAAAATTCTTTTTCACATTAAAAATTTTAGAATAGTTCATTTTACGAAATTGATAAGAAGATTAATTTGAAAGAAATAAAAAACAAAAAGGAAAGAAAATTATTTAAAAAATAATTTTTAAAAGGTTAAAACCTTTTTGATTTTTTTTAAAACAAGATTTTGGATGAAAATAGATTTCTGAGAAAATTGGGAAAGGAAGTCAGGTTTTTGTAAAACCATTTAATAAAATATTTTTTAATGTCCTGAGCCCAGTTACCAAAGGTCAGGGCATTATAAAATAACATTGGAATGATCACAAGGGATCAAATCCTGAATGAAAGATCATTTTAGTAGCCTTAGAAGTGTTAGATACATTCATAAGTTTTATATTACATCATTTAATAAAATCATCAACAAAATTTTGTCCCCATTTGAACACACATATATCCTTATCCTATCCTGGAATGTCAACCATAAAATACTTCTTCACATCCTGGTAAAAATAAAACATATAAAGGGGTGAGATCAGATGCTCAGTAAGGATAACAATATAGCGGAAACTTTCATAAATAAAAATAAACATATAAGGTAATGTGTAACACCAAAACAAAATCCATTTAAACTTAAACATCAGCATAATATGGAAAAGATAAAATCAAATAATTCCATTTACTTATTCACATGGACATTCTGCTAGTCGAATAATCACATGCAAGATCAATAGCCACTTTCATAATGATGGAATGCATAATGCTAGACTTCTAAACCATGTAGTCAAGGCCTTGTGCCAAGACAACAAATAATATTTTTCCAAGACCTTGTGCCTAGACACTAGTTTGTTTCATGAGACCTATCGATGCATCGAGGAGCTATAGCGGGCTCCACCCATCACTTACTAAGTCCAATGCATTCCTCATATGAAGAGGATTAAACATAACATAAACACTCGTATTAAAACTAGCATATGAAATGTCAATACTTTTTCCATAAACCATGAATGGTATAATAATAACACATACATAGTCAAAAATATCACAAAACCTTCAATACAATATGGAATATTTGTATCATAATAAATCCACTTCAAACAAGCTTTAAAATCCATCAAAAGGATGTAGACATAGATGAAATAAAAACTATTTTTTAGAGAAATATCTCTCTCTATTTTAAAATAATTTAAAAGTCATATAATTATAAAAGAAAACATTTATTTTGAAAATGTTTTTATAATCATATAAGTGATTCTTAGATGATGTTATAACGGAGAAAATATGTGCACTCTCCATATAAGATAAAAAAACATTCTTACCTTAATTTTGTCATGAAGGTCATCAAATACCTTGTTTGGAAAATGACGGAAGGATTTATTTCAAAACATATAAGGTCAAATAAGGGTATAAATTAATTTAACACATAATCTAGTAAATATAAAAAACAATTTGAAATAAATTTTTAAGAAATCATGGATGTGGATGATAAAGAGGTCCCAGTAGATACTTATGTAAAAACATCCTTTGATAATAAAGAGATTGTGAAATTAACCCTTACCTTGTAATTTTCCTTAGTATATGGTATGTTAACCTCATATATAATAGTCAAAAAATTGTTATTAAATTATAAAATAACTATATACATAAATATGATATCATATATGATCCTCTAATATTGCGTTGTTAATAATATTTCAGTAGTATCATTATTTCAGGTGTTAAAGGATTCGTTTTCCATTTTATAGTTGGTTACGTAAGACATTTTTATTAAGGATAGGATGTATTTGATTAATATATAGAATGATATTATGTTAATAAACATAGTTTTTAATCATAAAATGAAAACTATTCATGAATTATTACGATGGAGAATGAATCTCATCGCGTTCGAGGAGACCTTAATCCGTACGTACACGCGACAATATCATTATATTAATGGTGAAATCGCTTGTAATTGGATGTTATATCATATATACAGAACCATTAACATGTTTTATTTATTATTTAAATTAGTTATATTCATTATTACATCCATCCGAAATAATTAAGTGTTTGAATAACAAACTACACCACGATGTGGAGACGTTAAGCCGTACGTACGCACGTTTGGTGACATTGTCATTTATAGGATGGATATAATAACAAATATGGTTGTACCATATTTATAATAACCTAAAAATATATATAATATACTTGATTTATTTTTTTATAATGGAAAAAACAAATAAAGAGGATGTGGAAGAAGAAAAAAACTTGGAATAGGTGATGAAATATTTACCTCTTCTTCGGGTTCTTTCTTTAGATTTGATCAAAAGGGATCCTTTGGTTCACTTTGTGACCAAACGAAGGCCTCTGGGATGAAGGGAGGATAGTTGGGAGGATATTTTTATAGGGGTTGTCCAAGCCAAAAGGCTTTGGAGGAGTGAAATTAATAGAAGGGGAAGTAACTTTTTATAAGTTAGGTGATAGTCACTTTAGGAAAAACTTGAAATATTATTTTATAATAAAATCATGTTCAGTTTCTAATGGTTACAAAATTAATTATTTCGAGGCTAATGTGGTTATGGGTCTAAAACCTCTCAACCCATAGGTTTTAGACAGTTTTAGGTCACCATATTAACATTATATTTTATATTTAACTCTTAGTTTAATAGTTTGACATTTACCATGTCTCTCTATATTTTTATATTATAGGCTTAATAAAATTACTATAACAAGACAAGAAAACCTCATGTGGTTCATTATTAATATATATAACCTTATATAAGTCCAATGTCCTTTCCTTATATTTTTATGAATATTATGTCAATTAATAATATAGTATTTGTTTTAAAAACTCAATTATGTAAACATTGTCACTATTTAGTATTTGTTTTTTCTGAATATCATAACAGCATGATTACCTCGAAAAAAATTATATAATCAATTATAACATGTCATATTAACTTATAAAATTAGTTTAATTCATCAAAAGTCTCAAATTACATTTATTTGTATATTTATAATATCAATTATTTTAATCAATAATTAATAAGGTAATTACTGCATAATCATTGTGTCATAAATAAATTAAATTATTTAATGTCTAAAAATTATACATAAAATACCATTATGTAGGAAATATTTTTTTTCATTCTAATGAAAATTTTAATCGAATTTATACTATGTATATCCTTATATTAAAAATTGTTTCGTTGTTGTACATTAAATATAATTTTTTTAACACATCATTAAATAAAATAATAATAAATGTCCTAATCTATTCCAAGTGGACCCAAGATGATCATATTTTATTCCTAATGTTGTTTTGGGACAAATTATACCAATCCAATATAATTAGTACATGTGTTAGTTTAATTATGATGTGATTTTTAACCTTAATTACCCTATTTACTTTTCACTGTGGTAAATAAAAGTAAGAAGTCACTATTCACACAGAATTATTTTCATCTTATTGAAAAAAAATTACTTTTTGATATCAACCATGTTGCTCAGATTTTTGAAATTCAACTCAGAGAAGCAGTAAAATTAAGTTTTATGCAAATTTTCACATGCTCCTAATAGGTGGGTAAAAGACGGTAAAAAGTTCAATAAAATTTTTATATATCTAAATTTTTTATAAAATTACTCTAATGAATTACATAGAACTTATATAGGTATTATGTATCTATTTTTACATAAAATTAATTTAAATAAAATAAATAATTATTTAAATAAAAATTTGGTTTTAAACAATAACTTAGAGTTTTCCACTATTCATCAAAAAATGAATGTTTTCAAAAAAATACCAAAAAAATACCAAAATCTAATTCTGTTATTCCAAATCGAAAAATGAAGTCCATTATGAAAAATAAAATTTATAAAATTTCAAAAAGTTGGTATTACTATTCATTACGGCATGTTTGATTGGTCGTAGAGTGTTAGAATCTCAAAGTTTCGTACAATGCATGATATTTCATTATTCAAAGAGAAACGTACCGTGCAAGCTTGGGGTCTTACATTCTCCCCTCCTTAAATTAATTTCATACTCGAAATTTCTATAATATTACTTCATAAAAAGATTAGGGTGGTTCTTCATCATAAGTTCCACAGGTTACCAAGTTGTCTATTCCATCTTATGATTTCTCCATAGAACTTTTACAAAATGAGTCGTCTGGTTTCTCAGCACATGTTCTCTAGTATCATGAATTTGGTAGGCTCTTCACAATAAGATAGATCAGGTTCTAGTTCAATTTCCTCGTAGGTGAGTATACGCTTTGGGTCAGGCATGTATTTTCTTCAATAGTGATATGTGGAACACATCATGAACTTTGGAGAGACATGGAGGTATTTCCCAAAGATATGCTACAACTCTAATTCGTTCTAAAATTCTGAATGGTCTGATTTACTTGGGACTCAATTTACCCTTCTAACCAAAATGTATAACACCCTTCCATGGAGATACCTTCAAGAAAACATGGTCTCCTACATGAAATTAAAAATCCTTCCTTCATTTATCAGAATATCTCTTTTTCCTACTTTAAGGTTGTTTTGATGTGGGTCTATATAACCTTAACCTTTTGCATCATTTCCTCAACAAGTTTTGGGCCTATGAGTTTTCTTTCACCAACATCATCCCAAAAAGTTGGTTTTCGACATCTCTTTCCATAAAACGCTTCATATGGTTCCATATGACTACTAGAATGGATGCTATTGTTATAGGAAATTTATACACAAGGTAAATATTGATCCCACATAACATGAAATTCAAGTGAGAAATATCTCAACATGTATCCCATGGTTTGAATAGTCCGTTGTGATTGTCCTTTGGTTTGAGGGTGGTAGGTAGTGCCTAAATGAATTTCAGTATCCAGGGCCTTCAGAAGACTTTTCCAGAATCAGGATGTAAAATGGGGATCATGATTGGAAAAAATTGATAGAGGTACTCCATGCAGTCTTACAAATTCATTAATATATAGTCTTTTCAGAGGTTCAACTGGTAAATCCTCTCTTATAGCAAGAAAATGTGCTGACTTGGTAAGACGATCAACAATGACCCATATTGCATCATTCCTTCTAGGAGTATTTGGTAGCCCCATGACAAATCCCATAGTAAGATTATCCCATTTTCATTTAGGTATAGGAAGAGAATGCATGACACCTCCAAGATATTTCCTACTAGCTTTCACTTGTTGAAAAACCATACATCTTGACACAAAATTAGCAATCTCTCTCTTCATGTTGTCCCACAAAAAATGTTCTTTCAAATCTCTATACATCTTAGTGATACCAGGGTGTATAGAGAAATTAGAGCTATGAGAATCATCCAACAATTCCCTTTTTAGATCAGGTATATCAGGAACACAAATTCTCCTCCCAAATTTCAAAATTCTATCTTTATATACGATGTTGATCAATCTTCCATCATTCACAGGATTAATTTTCTTTTGAAATTTCTCATCATCAGTCTGAGAACTTTTTGTCCTTTCTAGTGAAGATGGTTTGGTAACAATTTGAAAAAGTATTTATGTTTCACCTTCCATGGTTATTCCCATATTCATCATTACTAGATCCATGAAAATAGGATCCCTTTCACCTCTCATCTTGTTCAAAACTCCATGATCATTTCTACTCAAAGCATCTACCACCTTAATTTCCTTCCAAAAGTTATACTGTATAGTGAAATAATAATCCTTTTGTAGTTCAAGCCATCTCCTTTGCCTCGTGTTGAGTTATTTTTATGAGAAAATATACTTCAAACTCTTGTGATCAGTATAAATCTCACATTTTTCACAATAGAGATAGTGTCTCCAAATTTTTAGAGCAAATATTACAGCTGCTAACTCCAGATTATGAGTAGGATAGTGTTTCTCATGATTTTTTATCTATCGTGATGCAAAGGCAATAACTCTATCATTCTGTATAAGAACACAACCAAGTACTTTCATTGAAGGATCACAATAAATAACAAACCCATCATTCCCTAATGGTAGATTCAAGATAGGAGAATTGATTAATCTTCTCTTCAGTTCTTCAAAACATTCATCACAGTCTTTTGTCCAAACAAATTTAACCCTTTTACGTGTGAGCGTGGATAATGGGTTATCCAACCGAGAAAAATTCTAAAAGAAACATCAATAATAACTTGTTAAACTAATAGAACTGCATACCTTAGTTATACTCATCAGTTCTGGCCATTCTTGTATAGACATGGTCTTTGAAGGATCAATAGAGATTCCATCCATAGAGACAATATGGACAAGAAAAGAAATATCATGGAGCCAGAATTCATACTTGCTCAAATTTCCATATAATTCATTCCTTCTAAGAGTCTTTAGAATAAAGTGCGAGTGATTTTCATGATCTTCATAGATTTTAGAGTATACCAAGATATCATCAATAAATACCACTACAAAGTCATTAAGATATTCCTTGAAAACTGTATTCATTATATCCATGAAGAAAGAGGGTGTATTAATCAATCCAAAAGTCATTACAAAAAACTTATAATGACCATACCTAGTTCAAAATGCTATTTTCAGAATGTCATCCTTCTTCACACACAACTGATGATATCCAGATCGAAGGTAAATCTATGAAAAATATTGATATCTATGATTTTGGTCAAATAAATAATTGATTTGAGGTGGGGGATACTTGTTCTTTATTGTTATAACAATGATTTCCCTTTAGTCAATGCATAACCTCATATATCCATCATTCTTCTTAACAAAAAAGACAGGGGCTCCCCATGGAAAAACACTAGGTGGAATACATCTCTTTTTAATCAATTCCTTTAGTTGTTTCATTAGTTCCACCAATTCCACAGTGTCCATTCTATATGAAGTCTTCGATATGGGCCATGTACTGGGAATAAAATCAATATGAAACTCAATTTCTCGTTTTGGAGGATGTCCAGGTAAATCCTCTGGAAACACGTCAACATATTCTTTCACAATAGGTACTTCCTCTATTCAAACAATATTTTCCTCACCCATAGTTATTTCATTCTCTTCCTCCCCAATAATTGAATTTAGTATAGCTATTTGGGTGGATCTAGATACTAATCAGGTGGTAAAATTTCTTCTCTAAAAATAAGGTACTTCTTATCATCATCGAAAAATGTAACCTCTCTCTTCTTACAATAAATTTTCACCTCATGGTACGAAATCCAATCAATTCTGAGGATTATATCAAATTAAATCATGGGAATGACATTGAGATCAGCAGATAAAGAACATTTATATGCCCTAATGGGAACTAATTCACAAAACATTTTTGCAATGATACTTCCCTTAGTTGTTTTGACCGACAAATACCTTGTTAATTCAAATTGAAAATATGTAATTTTCTTTGAAAAATAGGAAGATATGAAACAGTGCGATGACCTAGAAACAAATAAAAAATTGGATAAAGTTGAGGAAACCGATAAATTACCTGCCACCACATCTTTCAGAGCTTCAACCTCAATAGTAGTGATCGCATAAGCCTGGCATTGATCCCTTGGTCTTTTCTGAGGTAATTTTCCCTAGCTCTTATGAAATTATTTTGCATAATGTCCTTTCTCACGAAAATTGTAGCATTAAACATTGGTATCTTCTTTCATCCCCTTAAAATCATGAGCTTGGTGGCCTTTTTCACCACACATGTAACAGACTCTCATTACCTTCAAGAAAGTACCAGGTTGTTTCTTCCCACATTCACCATAGGATGGATATTCAACTTTTCCTTTCTTCCCCTTATTTCCATTTCTAGAGTGTTCAACAGATCTCTTTTTCTCTTTTTTTGCTTTAAATTCATTAGACATAGAGAATTCCTTTTCTGTATTGATAGCACATGATACAATATCTTTGTATTATGAGAATGATTGATAAACTAATGCTCGAAGGAGAAATGGTTGTAACCCATCAAATATTTTATAAATATTACATCTTGGGTTACTTATATAATAGGTTTCATTACTTTCTATCCTTGTAACGTTATCCTCATACGTTGCGACATTCTCATCCTCCTTTTTCCTTAGATTCAGAAATTATCATTCCATATCTGCTCAATGGTCACAAAGAAAATATTTTTCTTTGAAAATATCTTTAAACTCCTTAAATTCCTTATTCTATAATTCTTCATCTTCCTTTGTGTTTTGGATTAATTACCACCATTGATATGTCTCTCCCGTGAGGTGATAAACTACAATGAAAACGTTTTCCCTTTCACTACTTCCCAAAGTATGAAATATTTTCTCTATGGAATTTATCCATTTCTCAGCAACTGATGGATTTTTACTCCCATTGAATGTTGGTGGTTGTTTTCTCATGAAGTAATCTAACATTGATCCTCTGTGTTGTGGATCAGGGTGCTCCATATGAGTAAGGTTGTTTTTCATAAGCTGAGTGAGTTGTCCTAGTATGGTGATATACTAATCAGCACCAGTTGCATCACCATCTCCACTATAATTATCTTGAGTATGAGGGAAATTCCTACCTTTATTACATGGGTTTATATGGTTTCCATTCCTTCCACTAGGAACCATTTCTAAACATTAGCATACACTATATTAATTTATGACCCACAATACATAATTCCAAACATGTAAAATAGTTTACATAAATTGAATAGTTTATGGATATAATCTATAATCATAAGAATGTTTTCTTTGAGGAAAAATATTCTTATAAAACCTTCATAATAGTTTGTAAAGAAAATGATAATTATCTTATGCATATCCCCCCGGAGTTTCATAACCAAGAGTGCATCAAGGCCCGTTATCGTGCACCTGTTCCCATTCAAGTCTAGCTTAAAGCGATGATTCGGGTTTTACACCTAGGTTCATCTGTGCCAGATCCACCTCTACCTGCTCGTATCTAGAGAGGGATGTATTTCTTGTAAAACTCACAAAATCTCTACAGTAGAAAAATTCTTTGAAGTTCTTTTATAGTAATCCTCAAAGTCTATCTTAGGGTAGTGTTCTCTAATAAGAGTTTTTCTAAATCTATTTTCCGAAGATTGTTCTAAACTTCTTCTGATACTAACTATAACACCCGACCATAGTTACCTAGATTCGATGCATTATCACATAACAATGGAAAGATCACAAGGGATCCAATCCTGAATGACCGGTTAGTTTAGTAGACTTAGAAGTACTAGAAACATTAATAAGTTTTACATTACATCATGAAATAAAAACATCAACAATATTTTGTTCCCTTTTGAAAAAAAATTATATCCTTATCCTATTCCTATAGGTCAACCATAAAATATTTCTTCACATCCTGGTAAAAATAAAACATATAAATGCGTGAGCTCAAATTCTCAGTGAGGATAACAATATAGTGGATACTTTCATAAATAAGCATAAACATATAAGTCAATTTATATGAATAAAACGAAACCCTTTTATACATAAACTAAATCATAATATGGAAAAGATAAAATAAAATAATTCCATTTACTTAATCACATGGATATTCTACTAGTAGAACAATCACATGCAATATTAATAGCCACTTTCAAAATGATGGAATGCATAATTCCAGACATCATAACCACATATTCAGGCCTTCAGCCAATACTAAAATTAAAATTTTTTCAAGGACTTGTGCATAAACACTAGTTTGTCTCATGAGACCTACTAATGCATCGAGGAACTATAGCGGGCTCCACACGTCACTTACTAAGTCCTATGCATTCCTCATATGAAATGGTTTAAACATAACATAAACATTCGTATTAAAAATACCATACGAAATGTAAATACTTTATCCATAAACCATGAATGATATAAGAATAACACATCCATAGTAAAATATATCACAAAACCATCCATACAATATGTATGATTTGTATCATAATAAATCAACTTCATACAAGCTTAAAATCCATCAAAATGATGTTACATAGATGAAATCAAAACTTTTTTTAGGGAATTATCTCTTTCTATTTTGAAATCATTTATATATCATATAATTATAAAAGAAAAAATTTATTTTTAAAATATTTTTTTAAGAATGAAAGGTATTTTTTGATGATGTTATAACGGTGGAAAATAGTTGTACTCGCCATATTAGTTAAAAAACCAATCTTACCTTAATTTTGTCAAAAATGTCACAAAGTACCTTGATTGAAAAATGACGGAAAGATTCATTTCAAAACATATAAGGTCAAATAAGGGTATAAATTACCTTAAACCATAGTCTCGTAAATAATTGAAATGTTTTGAAATACATTTTTAAGAATACACGGATGTGGATGATAAAGAGGTCGCATTAGATACTTACGTAAAAACTACTTCGGATAGTAATGTGATTGTGAAATTTACCCTTACCTTGTACTTTTACTTAGTAAATGGTATGTTAACTTCTTATATAATAGTTAAAACATTGATATTAAATTATAAAAGAACTATATACATAAATATGATATCATATATGCTCCCTTAATATTTCTTTCTTAATAATATTCCGGTAGCATCATCATTTCAAGTGTTAACTGATTCATTTTTGATTATATGGTTGGTTACGTAAGATATATTTATTATAGATAGGATGTATTTGATTCATATAAAGAATCATATTTTGTTCATAAACATTATTTTTAGTTATAAAATAAAAATTATTCTTTAATTATTACAATGGTGAATGAATCTCATCTCGTTCGTGGAGACGGAAATCCGTACGTACGCACGAGCGAAAATATCATTATATTGATAGTGAAAAAGATTGTTATTGGATTTTATATAATATATATAGAA
The DNA here is from genome assembly GCA_963277665.1 of Viscum album. NCBI lineage: Eukaryota > Viridiplantae > Streptophyta > Magnoliopsida > Santalales > Viscaceae > Viscum > Viscum album. Next base: position 1,209,888,628 of record OY728121.1, read on the forward strand.
TCATTAGCATGATATATTTATTATTTACATTAGTTATATTCATTATTACATCCATCCAAAATAATGAAGTGTTTGAATAACAAACTACACCATGACGTGGACACGGTAAGCCATACACACACACGTATGGCGACTTTGTCAATTATAGGTCGGATAGAATAAAAAATGAGGTTTTAACATATTTAAACTAACATTAAATTATATAGAAGATACTGGATTTATTATTTTATAATGTAAACAACAAATAAAGAGGAAGTGGAAGAAGAAAAGAACATGAAAGAGGTGATGAAATATTTACCTCTTCTTTGGGTTCTTTCCGTTGATTTGATAACAGGGGCTCCTTACGTTGTCTTCTGACCAAAGGAAGGCCTCTATGATTAAGGGAGTAATTTTTGTAGTATATTTGGGTAGGGTTTGGCCGAGCCAAAAGGCTTTGGAGGTGTGAAATTAAGATAAGGGGAAGTACCCTTTTATAACAGAGCTGAGGGTCACTTTAGGAAAAGGTTGAAATATTATTTTATCATAAAATCATTTTTCGTTTATAATGGCTCTGAAATGAATTATTTCAAGGATAAGGTGTGGATGGGTCGAAAACTACTCCACTAATAGGTTTTACATAGGTTTAGGTCACCATATTAACCTTATCTTTTAGATTTAACTCTTAGTTAAATAGTTTGACATTTACCATGTCTCTTTGTATTTTTATATTATATGGTTAATAAACATACTATAACAAGCCAAGATAACCTCATGTGGTTCATTATTAATATATATAACTTTATCTAACTCCTTTTTCCGAACCATATATTTTTAGGAATATTATATAAATTAATAATATGGTATTTGTTTTAAAAACTCAATTATGTAAATTTTGACACGATTTAGTATTTGTGTTTTGTGAAAATATTAACAACATGATTACTTAGAAATAAATTTTATTAATCAATACTAACAATTCTTATTAAACTGGAAATTTTTTTTAATTCATTAAAATTCTAAAATCACATTTATTTGGATTTTTGTAATATCAATTATTTTAATATTCCATTGATAAGGTAATTATTGCATCATCAATGTGTCATAAATAAATTAAAAATTTTAAGGTCTAAAAAATATAGATAAAATACAATTATGTAGGAAATATTTTTATATATCTAATTAAGATTTATAGTCGAATTTATCTTATGTATAACCCTATATTAAAAATTGTTTAGTTATTAAACATTGAATTTAACTCTTTTAACTCTTTTTTAAATATAATAATAATAAATCTCCTAATATAATCCAAGTTTACCAAATAGGATCATATTTTATTCCTAAGGATGTTTTCAGTCAAATTATACTTATCTAATAGAATTAAAACACGTGTTTGGTTAATTATGATATCATTTTTACCCTTGATTACCCTATTTACTTTTAAGTGTGGTAAATAAAAGTAAGAAGTTATTATTCACCAAAACTTATTATCATGTTATTAAACAACATTTTACTTACTGATATCAATCGAGCCTCTCATATTTTGGAAATTAAACTCACAGAAGTGGTAAAATTATGTTTTATGCAAATTAGTAAATTCTCCTAGGAGGTGGGTAAAAGACGGTAAAAACATCAATAAAATTTTTATATATCTAAAATTATTATAAAATTACTCCAATGAATTACATCGAACATATATAAGTATTATGTATCTATTTTTACCTAAAATAAATTTAAATAAAATAAATAATTATTTAAATAAAAATTTGATTTTAAACAATAAATCAGTGTTTTTCACAATTCATCAAATTTTGAAAGTTTTCAAAAAAAATACCAACAATTTACCGTAAGATAATTTCGATATTGCGAATCCAAAAATGAAGACCATTTTGAAAATTAAAATTTATAAAATTTTAAAAACTCAGTATTACTATTCATAGTGGCTAGTTTGATAGTTCGCGTTGTGTTAGAATCATAAAGTTGTGTACAATGCATGTTATTGCATTATTCATAGAGAAATGTACTGTGGAAGCTTGAGGTGTTACATATTTTAAGTATCAAAGAGTTAAAAATTTTACAATTACCTGAATGTATCATTAATATCTATAGGAGGATAAAATTAAATTCTTTTACCAGATAATGAATCAATAATTTACGTCAATTTCAATACCAGTTTAAACAGTCTTGAATAATGAAGAGAATGTAACGTAAGACTCTAACCACTTTGTTAACTTTTATTCATAATAGTATTGAAAGAATAAAATTATATGAAACATATATTATCATAAAAATAAGGATATTCATTATTTAAGTTGTAAAATGGAAATTATATACACTGTATAAAATAATATATGTGTATAACATAATAAATGTCTCAAATAAGTAAAATTGAGACAAAAATCCCTGACCACTTTGGTATCATTGAAACCTTAATCCCCATGAAGTATAGATCCATAAATAGATATTTAAATCCTAATAAATTTAATTAAAATAATCATAAAATATATTCATGGTCATTATAGACACCACACAAGAAAAATAATTAATGAATATATCATATATACCCCAAAAATAATAACAAGATGAGAAAACCCTTACCTCAAGATTACTTTTTGTTGAACATGATTTAACATCATATATAGAGGTTTTATAAAATTTATTAACTTATAACACAAACATATTAATATATAATATCATGAAATATTATTTTCTGACATCTTATCACCCATTCATTCAAAATATTTCCTTATTTCCAATGTGTTGGGTACTAGTTGCCTTGTTTTCTCATGCATGCATTTTAATGAAAGTCCTAGTTCATGGGATTATAATAATATTAAATAATATACATAATAATAATAATGAAATAATTATCGTATTTATACATCAATTTTACTATTAAAACAATCATGAAAAAAGGTTATGAAAAATTAATTATGTTACGATCATGGAGACAACAGGTCGTACGTTAGATGGATTCATGATTCCATTTTCAATGATCATTATGAAAAGGGTTTAAGTAATATTTTACCTTTACATAATTTACATAATAACTTATAAACCATTTTATATAATTATATATCATCCAAGTGTTGTGGTGATGAAAGGAGATTCACATCGCTTCGTGAAATCTGTAGTCCACACATACACGAACAATGTTATCATATTTATGTAATTAAAATGGAAAAGAATGTAAATGATATATATTTAATTTAATAATGATTAATATTCCATTGATATAATAATTATTTAATTTTTATAATATATAATTATTAAGCTTGTCTTTTTCATGTTCCGTGTGAAACATTAGTGAACCACGAATCACATCGCTTTGTGAGGTGGTAGTCTTCAGTACACATTAGTGATATTATAATATCTCTTATGTAATGAAAGATAAAAAGAAATATATCATCATATATACATTATGTTGTAATTATAATTATCATATATATATACTTTATATCCATCATCATTCCCAACCTTTAGAGGTGGAAATAGATAAATAAACACCATTAGTTTACAACGTAGTATTCCACAATACACAAAAATGATGCTTTCATAACATGTTTGATGGAAGTGTAGAATGTTATAGTTAATGCCAATATTAAAGTAAAATAAAAATATATTAAGAATACTATTGTTATTATATCATCAATTTTTTTTAAAATAATTTATGGAGGTGGAGAAATAAATAAAATTAAGATGCACATTGAAGAACATTACAACTTCTTCGAGTATCTTCCTTTGGTTTTCACTGAAGCCATCAAATATTGGTTTTCTGAAAAAAAAAATAAGGATTATATAATTAGGGGAGGTATTCTTGGATGTTTTTCTACTATTAATGGTCGATCCAAATAGGTTTTAATGTATGAAGAAGTGACGAGATTGAGTTCCCTTTTATAGTTTAAACAGATTGTTACATTTGTAAATACCCAAAATTATTAACTATTGGGAGGTAAATATTATCTCAAGTGGATCCAATATTGATAATTAAGGGTTTTTTAAGGATTATATGGTCTAGAAAAAATTCCTCCAAATAATAAAATATACATCTTAAACATTTTTTTCTTAAATTATATGTTTTATTTTTTTTAACCATTTTGGTTTTTTACTATGGTAACTAGGTATCTAACATAGGTAATTTATCCATTCAGAATAAATTAATTCATGAAATTGTTGATAATTTAGAAACAATAATTCTACATATTATTTATAATTTATAAAAAGTATTTTCTATGTGGGTTTTAAGATATCTATCACAGAAGTGCTTGTAATGGGTAAAAACAATACTTTAACCTTAACCATGCAAATATATATTTTACAATTTAGGGGTAAATATATTCATTATAAAAGAAAAATTATTCCATTAATTTAAAATATTAAATATCTTTTAAAATTTAAAAATGATTTTTATGAATATATTATTTTCAGTAATTTGAAATCATTTATTAAAATATAATATATCATAAAATAACATTAATGTTAGTATTCGAATTATTCATTTATATTGAATTTACGAAATATCAATCAAATGATGTAATTAAAATATATTATGTTAAAAAAATTTAAAAATATATATTCATCTAAAAATTAATTTAACATAACAATTCTTTCAACTTACTTCACTTTTATTACTTTTAATATTAGTTATTTTATTTTTCTATTAACTAAATAATTATTATGCTGGAATTTCAAAATAATTTTAAGTAACAAATTAATCATTAAAAATTAAAGACAATTTATTAGGATTAAAAAATTATTTATTTTTAAAAATAATTTTTATAATATAATAAATATTGTTTTTTTGTTTATCCCAACTAATTATATAAATTAAAAGTGAAATAGGTATCTTTTTTGTGAGTTTTTTACTTAATTTATTATATGGTTAATATTCAATGTAAAGTGAAAATTAATTTCCAAATATTAGATAAATTGATTGAAAAGGGAGATTCAGAATCAATTAAGAAAATTTTGATAAAATATTAGTTTATTTTCACTCTTATAATTCTAGATTTACCATCAGTTAAATCCAATTTTACCTTGGCTATGGTGAATAATTTTTTTCTGTATCCACTATTCATTTTGATCAAAAATATATGTTGAACTAAATGGATATTATATGTTATTATGATTTAAAATATATAATAAATTTTTCTAAATTCTATTAACTGAAGTGTAAAATTTAATATATAATTTATCATGTAGACATGATGGGAAAGTGGGTTTTTAAAGTGTAAATATTTAAAATAATACATTTTTTTTATAACTAAATTTAACATAAAAATGATTCCAATGACCTGAATTGGGTTAGTAGATATAAAATTGAAGTAATATTGCATTAATAATAGTTAAAAATATAGTTTAACATTATAAATTGTTTAATTCAAAATGCAGTTTTCAATTAAAATTTAGTATTTTTCACTATTTATAAAAATTTGAAATATTTCATGAAAAGTACCAAAATTTATTCCAAAGTAAATTTTTTTATTATGATCCTAAAAATAACATTTATTTTATAAAATACATTTCCTATAACTTCCTACATTTTAATATAATATTTTTTTAATGTTAATAATTAAAAATCATTTTTGAATAAACTGTATTTCTGAAGAATAAAATTACTTTACTAAAAATTGATTTATTATTTACTAATAATTTATCATTAATTTATATTCAGTAAATATATATATAGAATATGGTAGTTAATAAAATTCATTTCCATTAATTTAACATCTAGGTTATTACGGTTGTATATATCTTAGGTCATTTAAGCTCAGTGTTGCGTGTTGAATATGCTATCGAACAAAAAATTATAAGGGTTCTGTTTAACATAATCTATTGAAGAGATTAAATTTATTTTAAAAAAATTATATCATAAAGTATTGTGGAGTTACATTACCATCTATGTTCAATGTTTCATGTCATTTATGCCACCAAAAATATTCTTTTAAATACTCTGGGTGTTACATCCCCCCCTAATAAATTTCTTCCTCTCAATGTGAACATTATCTCGATAATAAAATGATGGAAATTTGAAAATAGTTTTTTTAAGATACATGTTAAAATGGTTTAATAAAATATCTTCATGTGGAAAATGAAATGGAAATATGAAGTTCATCTAGAATAACAAGTAACTATGTTTCTATGTAGGATAACATTTTTGGTTAGTGAAGATATGGACAAGGAGTAAAAGTGTAATTAATTATAGATATTGATTTATATCATTGAAAAAAATGGAATGATCAATTGAATATTAAGGGCCTAAAAACCATAAATCTATGATGATCAAAAAGTCCATTAGTTCATCAAAATTGAAGGTACAAGGATAAAATTTTTGTTTCAAGATCATATTCCTAGATTTGAGGAATAATATTACCATATAGAATAATAGAATATTGAAATATATATTTGTGATTATTATATTTCCATATTTTGAACAATTTCTACCACAATCACATCTTTTCACCCAAAGAAAATTTATTCGGGATGAATTTGAAATGCTTGAATCACTAAAATTAACTTTTAAATACCATGAAACAATAAAAGGGATAGTCATTATATTCCACATCCCTATAAACATTAAAAAAATCCAAAATTGTTAAAACGTAGTGTGTATACCTCAAAATGACACATTAGTCTTAAAAATACAAAAATATTACCCAACATTCAAAGTAAATAATTTCATAAAAAACTATCCTTAAAACTTTTCAAAATTTCATGACTAAATTCCAAACCCAAAAATTTGAAGTATATGATCATATATTCTACCAAGACAAATCAATACTTTTTCCTAAAATAAAACCCCATATTTTTTCAAAATAAACAAAATCATTTCCTATAAAATTTCGTACTAAACATAACATCGTGTGTTCTAGGGGTAAATGGTACACAATTGATGCTCGTCGATTATAGGTTCAAGCCTCACAGCCTTTATGGATGTGACAGGTTTTCACCTGACGTTCATGTTTTACATTTCTTTCGTTAGTCATCAAAAAATAATTCTTCTCAAAATAAGACTTCATGTTGATCCAAGGGGTTAAAAATACCCAAACCCAATTAAACATCTCCCAAAATTTCATTAAGAACCTCAAAATTTTCACTACAAAAAACCTCAACATGGGTCTCTAAGACATTAAAATCCTAATCAGACTTAATCTTATAGACTTATTATTGTATCCATAACTCTTAAGATAGCCTCACATGAAAGAATAATAATCTCTCAAGTTTTCCAAACTAACATTTGATGATAACTATAATATCCCAGAACCCGTTCTCCGATACCGGGTACTAAAATCATAAAATTTACATTTCTAAATTTGATGCTGATAATTTTGACCCAATTTTTCCCATATAAACCTTGAAACATAAAACATTATATAAATATATCACTTATTTTCTCATGGAACATTAGGTTTAGGATTTTAGATAACTAGGAAGAACTCCAACCTAGAAAATACCCAATTCATTAAATTATAATTTCCCCCACATAAAACAACTTTTCTTATTTCACATTAAGTCATTATCATAATTCATATAAAATCCCATCTAGACATAATTAATTTTAATAAATTCATTATAAATTGTTGAAAATAAAACATAATAAGGGTGATCTCAAATGCTCAGTAGCAATAAACATAAGCATTAACAATTGAATGTCATCAATGAGCATAAGATGATTATAAGGTTGGGATGACATAATTATAGTGCATGAGTATAACATAAAAATATTCAAATCTATCAATACCAGGATCAAAAAATAATTAAACATGGAATAAGTCTTCAATAAAATAAATATTAATTAAAATCAATATTCATGATCCTTTTGATATCAATCTTAAACAATGGTAACATTATAAACTCATATAAATCATAGATAAAATGTGTTAGTATATCATAACATCATCATAATATAAAACCTAAAAAACCATTACATCACCATTTTAATTTGAATAAATATAATTACAACTACCAATATTATTATCTAGATATTGTAATCATTACATAATACATTGTATTCCTATCTAGGTTCACCCATTATATAAGTTATAATGTTCTCACTCGACTCTATATGAGCCACTTAGTCAAAAACAAATATTGAACGAACTCAATTGGGGATATCTAGGACTCCCCATAATATAATTTTTAACAGGATTTCCAAGAATTATCTATGTCACCCCATCATATATGTTGTAACGATCTCACCAGACACTATCTGGGTTTCCACATTGTATAAGATGTAATGGGCTCACCCAATAATATATGGGATTGCAATTCACATAATATGTCGAAGAACCATAAATAATGTACATAGAGAATAGTCATCATCATAAAACTCAGAAAAACTTTTATTCTTTTCCAAACATCATTAAAATGTATAAAAGAAATGAGTTCCACAATCATCTCTTTGATTCATGATTACCCCATGGAAGAGAAACGATTTTCATAAAAATCTCTTTAAAACGATATATTTCTTTCCAAAGAAAGAAAAAGTATTATATAGATACAATATATCCATATAGGAAGGTAAAAAACAAGAATTGTTTTTAATGTTGATGAATTTAAATACCATTAAAATATCAATAAAATAACTCTTGAGGAAAATATCACTTTCATTTTGAAAATCACTTTTTAAAACATATAACATTTCAAAAATCCTTTTCAGTGAAATAATTTTTAAAACTTAAGAATATACATAATATTAAGAAAAAAAATTCTTTTAAAATATTAAAATAAATGGTGGTCATGTCATCAAGAATTTAGATACATGTTGTAAAGAATATTCCTTTTTCTTGGTGAAAAGATTAGAAATGTTCCATGATAAAAATGAAAAAAGGAGAGTTCCTTGAATAAATTTTTTAAATAAGAAAAAATTGTAAATAATTAATTAATAAATAATTTTTATATGATTGAAAACATTTTTGAAAACATTTTTTCATTTCAAGATCTTCGAACAAAATAGATTTGTCACCGAAGAGAGAAATTAAGTCTAATTTTTTTAAAAAAACTTACCTCAATTATTTTATGTACCTAAGAGTTGAAAAAAGATACTATTACATGAAAATATAATGACTAAATATAGGATTATAAAAATAAATTGGTTTATTATACAATTATCAAATAGTTTTCTTCAGTTGAAATATAATTATAAATAATCTCGATAAAAGATGAAATTGTAACATAATATTCTTACCACATTGGAAAATTTAAATCATAATATAAAAGAAACAATAAGATTTTATGAAATATATATTGTAATTAAAATAATTTTATTCATGATATAACATGTAAAAGGGTATGTATATACATTTAATAAAGGAAGATAGGTGTATCACATTAAATACATCCCAAAAAAGGAAAATTGAGACAAGATTCCATCCCCTCTTGGTAACTTCGAAACTGAAACCCCCATGAAATATAAATTCAATAATGGATATGTAAATATCAATAAATTTAATTATAATAATTAGACATTAAATGAATGGGTATTATATACACCGCACAACAAAAATAAGTGGTTGATATGGAATATATCTCACCGAAATAATACTATGATGAGAAAACTCTTACATCTCACTTTATTTTGATATAATATAATTAACCTCATGTATAATGGTTTTAAAAATGTTATTTACTTATACAATGACCATATTAATATTTATAATGTCATATATGATACTTTTATAATCACTTATCACCCATTTGTTAATGAAATTTCATTATGTTTATTATTTTGTGTGCTAATTACCCTATTTACTCATAAATTATTTGTTATGAATGACCCAATTATTTTGAATATAATGTAGTTATATGATATAAATAATAATAATCATGATACAATTATTATATTCATATATAATTTATACTATTAAAACTTATCATGAATATTGTTTATGAAAAATGAAATATGTTACAATCATAGAGATGGTAGGTCATATGTACCACTGAGTAATGTTTTCAGTTTTCTATTATCATTATGGAAATGAGGTAAGTAATATATTACCATTAAAAATGATAATAATATATTATATAACATATTATATACTAATATATCATTCATGTCGTGTGGTGATGAAAAAAGAGTCACAATTCTTAAGAACTGAAAACATTGAGGTGAAAATAGTATTTTACTAAAGAGGCATACATATGTAATAAATATCGTATATAGTTTTAAATAACTTAAGAAAATATAATTTATCATAATATATCATTAATGTTAATTTTGAAATTATTCATTTAAATTGAATTTCAAAAATATCAGTAAAATGATGCAATTCGAATATATTATGTTAGAACTTTTGAAACATAATATTTTCATCTCAAAAGATAATCGAAAAAAATAATTAATTCAATATAATTCACTTTTATTATTGTCAGTGTCGTTTATTTTATTTTATTTATTAACTAAATAATTATTGTGTTGTCATTTCATAATAATTTTAAGTAACTAATTCATCTTTAAAATTTAGGGATAACTTATATAGATAACAAAACCCCATTTACGCATCCAATTAATATTTATTACTGAAAAATGTTGTTTCTTCCCCTATCCTCAAGAATTATAGATATTAAAAGAAAGAAAGGTATCTTTTTTCTTTTTATTTACTTTACTTATTATATGGGTCATATTGAAAGGAATGTAGAATGGAATTTCTATTTTTAGAGTCATTGATGTAAATGGTCTAAATAAAATCATTAAATAAAATTTCAAAATTATTTTTGGTCATTTTCACTCTCACCATTTTATTTTAAACTGAAGTAAATCCATTTTAACATTACCCATGGAATATAATTTTTTACTATATTCAATACTAATTTTGGTAAAAAAACATAGGCTCATAAAAATAGAAATTATAACCTATTTCATTCCCAAATATGGAATAATTTTTTCCAAATTCAATTCATATAAGCAGAAAATATTAATTTAAAATCAACTCTACCAACGTGATGAGAAAACAAGTTTTTAAAGTAAAAATGTTCAAAATTTTATAATATTTCTATATAAAAACTCAATATAAATATGATTCAATTTAAATTATTAAGATTAATTTATATAAAATTAATCTAATTTCACACTGAAAACAATTAAAATATAATTTAGCATTATAAATTAATCAAAAGGCAGTTTTCAATTAAAATTTGTTAGTTTTCACTATACATCAAAAAATGAAATATTTCTCGAAATTTTCAAGAATTCCACTCAATGAAAATTTTAATATTCTAATGTCAAAAATGATATATATTTTATCAAATACATTTTCTAAAATTTTTAAAATAATGAATATAAAATTTTTTAATGAAAATTCTAAAAAAAATTATATAAGAAAAAATTATTTCTGTAAAATGTAATTACTTTACTGAAATTTGATTAATTATTTACTAATAATCTATAAATTATTTATATATTTTATTTATATATATATATATATATCATAATTTTTTTAATACCATTCATTTTCTCCAATTTAACAGCTCTGTTATAACGGTTATATATATCATGGGTTGTTTAAGCTCTGTGGTATGTGATTGATACGCTATCAAACAAAAAAACTATCAGAGTAACATGTATAAAAGATATCAAGGAGATTAAATTATTTAAAAATATTTATATTTTAATGTCATGGAGTGTTAAATTATCATCAATGTTCATGTTTTTGTGTCGTTTACGCCATCAAACATAATTTTAATTCTTTAAAAACTCTAGTTGTTACTTTATAAGTATCCCCATGTGTCTGTGTTGTAGTGGTGAAATTATAAGAGATAAATTAATTTAAATGGTGGTATAATTTAACACCAATATATTTAATGAAATTTATTTTTGAATAAATTTAAATTCTTTGGTAGCTTGTATTATTTGCAACAACATGTTTTAAAAAATAATTGAAAACTCTTAGTATTATTATTTAGAAAATACCATTATTATTGAAATATTAAACATGAAATAATTAATAAGAGTGAATTAATTTTAAATACTTTTCATAATGCTTTTATATAAAGAAAAAATATTGATAAAAAATACTTAATTTTTTCTAAATTATTTATATGTTTCAAAAATCTATTTTCTCAAAAAAATATTTTTTTTGTGTAAAACAATAAAAATAATTTTTTAAAATTTAATAAGATTAATTAGATTAAATAAAATTCATTTTTTGAAAAATCATTCCAAATTTACTTATGGATACTTTTTGGTATTTTTCTTAAAAGATTGATGTTTTGATAAATATTGAAAAATACTTATTTTATTGAAAATTGTCTTTTCATTTGAGGATTTTATATGGTCATTTTTTGTTTAAAAATAATTTTTCATGTAAAATTAGTAGTATTATATATAAATTGATCTAATTTATTTTATTTTAGTCATTTTTATAATGAGTTTTTATATAAAAACTTTTTAAAAAATGGAACATTTTATCTTTGGAAAACTGTTTTCTCCTCACATTTGTGGGTTTAATTTTAAATTAATTTTTTCAACTTAGGTGAATTTAGTTTGGAACAATGCTTAAATATAATTAATAAAGTTAAATATATTATCTAATATGTTCAACATAATTTTTCACCATAATTAATAGTAAAAAATTGTTAAAATAATTTACCACATTTAAGGTAAAAACGAGTTTACTAAGGTGTTAATATTAAAATATATAGGTTAAAATTGAAAATAAACATGAAAAAATCACACTTCATTGCCATATATAAAAATTATCATGTATAATGGTCAATTATGGTTCATTTTTAATTCTTTTGTAATGTGAAAAATGTGGTAACACCTTTTTCATTCCAATAATAAAAAATATGCCACTCGCCACACTTATAAAATGCCACCCCTTCTCCTCTCCTATTCACACATACAAAACCCATTGAATATGAAAAAACAACCCAAATAACTTCCTTAATTCACTATTATAAATTAATAATACTTATTTTTCACTAATCCAACCTTGTAATTCTTTTGGTGAAAACCTAAGGAGGTTACCTCAAGAAAAGGTAACATTCTTCAATAAAAATATTTATTTTATTTCTTCCTCCACCTAATTAAATTATTATTAAACCATACATATATAATAACCTATGATTCTCAAATATAACAATTTTTTTCATTACCTGCATACATCTCCACTTCCATCAAATTGGATACAAAATCATCATTCGTGTGTATGGCAGACTACAACCACATGAACCGATTTTATTCATTTTCCATCACCAGATCTCATTTTTGGGTACAATGACGGATTAAATGTTTATATATTATATTTAATTTATTATTATGATTCTAAAATTATTATACAAAACAAAAATTCTTAATTTCCATTCCTTGGGAATATTATAATGTCAATTGTCTGTATGGCTGACTAAAGCCTTGCGAACTGATGTGATTCCTTTATACTTTACATGGAAGGTAATAAGTATTATTTTCATATTTATATCATATATATATGATATAAAAATGAGTAATTAACGGTAATATTTAATTTTAAATTCTTCCTTTTGATCCTTTTATAAGAAGGAAACAACATTTACGCGTATGTATGGCCTACCATTTCAAAAACGGTGTGATTCATTTTCTATATCTAATTTTTTTGGACTACTCTAAATAATTTTACCCTAAATATTTATAAGAAATATATCATTTTTAAAATATAGAATATTATTTATCCATGATAAATTTAATTAGGAAAAAATAAAAAATCAAAACATACATGAAAAACAAAGTTGTTGATGCCTAAAACATGACTTTAACAACAATTCTGTGAAGCCTTCCCCCCCTTCAGTGATGGCGATAGCCCCCATACTAGTCCCTTCACTCCTACTGGGAGAGGGACCTCTGACACCCTTCATTAGAAAGTCTCTATCATTCTCTCCCTTTTAGAACCCCGTGTTTCTTCCCTACTTTCCTCAGATTTCTCTTTGCCCTAATGTCCCGGACAAGATAAAAGGCCTCCCGAACCGCACGATCTCGACATCGGAGTTCAATGAGGCATCGGGTCTAGTTTATCTCTCCTTGATTTCATGATTCAAGAAGTAGCATCCCTCATCGAATTCATTTGACAGGAATATCTTCGGGTCATGGGGTTTACAGGATAGATCTACAGCGGGTTTGCTCGACTCCAAGAACATTTGGATTCAATTCACAAAATAGGAGGATTTGGTTAAATCCTGGTCTAGTGGCCCGCATATCTGAAATGGTTTTTGATTTTACATATTCCTTTGGTCGTATTACTTTCACATGAATCGTGATTCCCCTACAGCAGCGGTTTGGGTTAGTTTTTCACAACTTCCATTACCATTTCAGGGCCACACAATTTTGGGAATGCTCAAGAATCTTGTGGGTAAATTTTTGTGTGCTGATTCAAGAACAAGGGATCTCTATCACCCAGTATGTCCCCATATATGTGTGGAAATTGATGTCTCAAAAATCCCCAGTGAGATATTGTGGATTTAAGTGGATGAATAGTTTTGGTACAAACATCCTGTTGTTTTTGAAACATGGCTTGTCTTCTATAATTATTAATATAAGCTGGGTCATTCCGGGGTAGCCTGCAGATATGGGATGATGACTCTGATGTAGGTTGTGGATCCAAGAGACAGTGGGAAGGGGTTATGTAAGTTTGTAGGCAGTGGAAAATATGTGTAAGTTGAACCAGTGTGTGCCAACAAAGGTACTGAATATGAAAAGCAAAAGGAGATTGAGGCACTAGGACGTTGTTCTAGTCATATAGAAAAGGATTATGTGAGGAAAATATCACCCCCTCCAAACCCGAATGTATCAATGGTGTTTGATAGATTGAAGTGGGGCCTGGGGGTGTGCATCCCAAGGGAAATGGTATGCAAAGACATTTCATCCAACATGGATGCTAGCGAGGTGGTTTCCAAGGATAAAGAAGTTTTATGTCTTAGTAAAGAGGTAGGGAAAGGCTTGATCATTCTTTTCAAATTCGGCATGTCTGGGGGTAGCAATGAAAGAATGATGGAGGTCCTACTGGAGAAAATGGAATCCCATATTGCTCCATAAAATGCAGCCAATGTTAGTGAGGTGACTGAGGGACTTTGTGAGACCCTAACTCTGGTGAGTATTCCCAGTGTCTAGAGGACACCTCAATACAATTTCAATATATGGGACGAGGCTATCAAGAAGAAACAGCCTCCGATAATCCAATGAAGGAAACCCTGTCTTATACTGAGAAGGTTAGAGCTGGGTCCATTATCAGCTTCCAAAAGTGGTATGTAGTGTTGGGGGATGATGATTTCCAAGATAGTGGGTAACTAGTCAAGAAGGATGGAGAATATCACTTGGTGGATGCGGGAGAGACCCATGAGGAGATTGATGATGTCCTGGATGCCTCTGCTGAGCCCAAGGAAGTTACCATTACGGAGGAATATATCAGATCCTCCTCACGGAAGGGAAAGTTCCCTACTATTGATTCAGATAGATTTAACAAAAACAACAGGAGGGGGTGGCATAGGAAGGATTACTCTAACCTACCTAGTCCTCCTATCAGTAGATCTGCAAGTAAGGGAAAGCTGCTCCAAATGGCTCCTTTTACTGTAAGGAACTCAGAAGTAGTGGCCAACACATATAGCGACACAGTGTCAGCATGTGGTGAGGTTTGTGTCCCTGCCTCTCCCTCGACGAAGACGAGGGGTCCTAGATAGCAACGTGAGACAAGCTCTGTCGGAGACCCTCAGCGACAGATATTCTCGGTGCTGGAACACATGGAACTAATTTTACACACAGATGAAGTAATGGTGGAGAAAGATATGGATATGAATTCATTGAAGATGACAGGAAGAAAACTTTTTGTGAAAACCACTAAAGAACAAGGCAATTGGATTGACAAGCGGTCCAATATTCTGCTCAGAGGCTTAAATATAAGGAAGATTAACAGGGAGGAGTTCACGATAGCTTGGGACAACTTGGCTCGTCAGTACGAAGGCATCTTAACGGGATACCCTAACTCCCAGGTAAATTCTATTCCCTAGATATTGTTTAGGGAAATTGATTCCAATAGGCTAAAATAGTTCTTCAAAAAATATGTAGTTTCTTTTTGTGTTTAATGTTGGGAGTGTTCTCATTATCCCCTTAAAAGTGTTTTTAAAATAAAAAAAGTAATGTTGAAGTAAAAAAAACAAAAAAGGGAAATTTTTATTAAACAGGTAATAAAAGGTAATAAATATATCATATATGATATTATATATATAATTATTAATATTTAATATATTAAAAAAAAATATTTATATTTATTATACCATATTTTTAACATATAGAAAGAAATTCAGGACTTACAGTAATATATTTTTGTCTCACTTTTTTCTTTTGTGAGGCACATGCCAAATTCACAACCTATTTATTTTATGTGGTGTACATACTTCCCATGAATTTATTTTATAAATATTATAATAAAAAATATTGATATTTACATATCCATTTTATTATCTTTCATTCACGGGGTTTATAGTTTAAAAGTTAACAAAGAGATAAGATATTTTTCATCTCAATTTTATATCAATGAGATATATGACATATTCACCACATGATTATTATATGTAGTGTTTATACTAAAAATTAATTTATTGTACATTTATTCCTATTAATTTATTTTTATTTATATATCTATTTTATGATTTCATATTTCCTGAGGTCTATAGTTCAAAAGATACAAAAGTGGTACGATATTTTTGTTACATTTTCGCTTCATGGAGGCATATGTTATATTATGAACCTATCAACTTTATATGGATTATATAATTCCCATTTTAAATTTAATATCATTAATTTATTTATTCTCATAATATTATAGATTTCATTTAATTTTATTCAATCATGAGTCTTACGATTCAAAGATAACAATGTGGTAAGGCTTTTATGTTACCAACTCATCATTTATCGGGATGGCTCATGAATATGCTTCCAATGAAGAAATTTTATTATATATCTCTAAATAAACTCATTTATGTTTTTATCTTGTGTTTATTTTTTATAATACATTTTCCCTTAATTCTTCTCCCTTTATTTACTCAAGAGTTTATAATTTTTTTTATGAAAAAACATCTTTATTTCTCTATTCGGTGGAAAATAATTTTAATTCCAAAACAATGTTTTATAAAAATGTTTTCCAGAAATGTTCTTTCTATTATCAATAATATTTATTAAATTAATTTTTATCCATGTTTTAATTTTATCAAAAAAATGAAAATAATCCTCCTGTCATTTTCCAAACAAGGCTTGTTTAAATTTAAACAAAACTGTGAAATGAATAATCATTTTAACATGTATATAGTGGATTGGAATTTCCCAATATTTTTACCATTGTTTTATTTTAATTTTAATTTATATATTTTCAATATTATTTTCAATGAAAATTATTTTTATAATATTTTATGAATTTTAATTTTTTAAAAAATTCAAAAAATTAATATTTTCCTCAAGAAAGCTTCCAAGATATATTTCATTCAAAATAATTTTACACTTATGATGAATTACTTTAATGAAAAATATTATTTACTATGGATATAATCTATGGATACAATTCTTATTTTTTCTTTTAATTTTTTATTTTTATAATGAAAATATGTTTATAAAACCAATTTCTCTTCCACGGGTTACACCATGATAAAACACCTATGTAACCTACTTCTTTTTCCATGAGTTATGCTTTAACTAAAAGTTGAAATGACTATGAAATATTTTTCTTTTCAATTGTTTATGTTATGAGGAAAGTTATTTGAAAACCATTTTATTTCATGGTTTATGATATGATAAATATGTAATGATCGGCAGGCACACATATGTATGGTTTTTATTAAGTGATTGGTGGGACCTATATATTAGTCCAACTAATTGAGAAAAGATTAATACCTCATGATATATATAAGAATACAATGGGGAGAGATCCTAGTTCAAAAATAACTCTATCTAATATGATCGTCTGGGGAGTGGATCATGACTACTACAATGGTTTCTGGAATGAATCTAATCAACAATGGTAATCTTTGAAATGACTCTTAAAATACTAAGAAAATGATTTTCTATTCTTATGTGTATGGTAAAAATCTATTCCTTATGAAAATTTTATTTTCTCATGGTTTGTTTTCTTTGATTCAATTATGATTCATGTCTCATGAACCATCAATATTTATCCGATGATTGAATTTTAAAATCTATGATATGTAGGGTGTGTTTTGGAAATATTATTCTTCTGTTCCCAAACCCTTCTACTTGTGATATGTTGATATCTACCTTAATTACCTATACTGATTATCTTACCTCACCCATTATAATGTTTCTTTTCCACAAGTTATGATGAAAGTTATTATGTATGGCTTGTTTGATAAGGGTTCCATCTATGAAGTACATAGTGTGAGATGGCATATCTCACTTATGGACATGTGGGTTATGTGTTAATGTTTCCAAAGGCATTATACATTTATGATACTCATGTGTGTGGTTGTTTAATGTAATTATTATTCATTTAAAAATATTTAATATCTATTTATGATATGTTAAGGGTATTTAAATTAATAGTCCGGTTAGAAAAACTATATATTGAATATTTTTTCAATAAATAATATTTAATTTAATTCACATGTTTAGTGCATGTCATGATGTATTATAGTTAATATTTTTATTGATATAGGGTTCTATAGGAATTAAAAATAATAATATGGGTTCATATACAATTATTATTTTCTATCTCAATAATTATATATAACCAATTATGTTATTTCCTAAGAGTCGTTAATTAATTTTGGTTTTGCATAAAGAAATCCAATGAAAATTCTCTCAGAGACCAGGAGTGGTCCCCCTCCAAGAATTATCATATAAAATGATAGAAATCCTCATCCACCACAACTCTCGAGTCTAGAGAGATAAAAAAATCTTTAAGTGATTCTTGGGGTGATCAAAGGGGTATGATGGAAGCATCAGGATATACCATGCTAGTACCCAGATATTCCTATGCAAAAGTTTAAAGGTTTGTAGGACATGTGGAGACCACTTCTAGAGAAAATCTTCCCTAGATTCCTATTCCATAATAATGGTACTATTCTATGATGTTTCTAGATCTTTTAATAAATAAAAAATTAATCACAATTTAATTCATAATTATTTAAATTAATTATAATTAATATTTCCTGATCATGCATCTTTGTTTCAGCATTCAATAATCAATTATTTGTGAATTCATTTGGATTGATCATGTTGTTTATCATTATGTAAATCTCATATTAATCAGTAATTATGATAAAAATTTATGTTTGGAATGCACAATATGACACTTCCATTGTGCCTAAAACCATCACAAACCATCCACAGATTGAATTGGTGTAGTTCCATTCGATTATATCCCCATTAAAACAAAATCAACACCAATGTTTTTTTCATTTGTAAATAAAAATTTCAAAGAAAGATCCATGAAATATTCATGGGGAAAATATAATTTTCATATTGAAATTTATTCTTTAAAATCTAAAATTTTTTGGTATAATAATGAAAAAAATTATTTAAAAATTATTTTGGAAACATTTAATGTATGATATAAATAATTTAGCGGGCAAGAAAGAAAGAAATTCCATTCATGTATGGCATGAAAAAAAATAATTTTCAATTTTGGTAAAAATTCAAAAGTTCCTCATATAGAAGTCAATATGAAAATTCCTTTAAATCCATTTAGTAAAAATTCAATAATGTGTAAAAATTTCTATAAATTTTTTTTAGAATATTAAATACATTCTTGAAAACATTTTTAGAAAACATATGTATGGATAAAATATGATTTTTGACCAAAGACATAAATAAATTTTATTTTTATTTAAAATATTCTTTTGGATCCATTAATGACTAAAGCGAGGAAAATGAATGTAAAATAGTTATTCTATCTATTTAAACTATATATAATAATTTTGATAAGGTTTCGTGTGAGTTAGTTCATAGGATTTCATCATTAAAAACATAATCATAATGATTCATGATAAACGTTAATATTGTGACATTAAACCTTTTCCACTTTGGTAACATTTTAATAATTATCCACATGAAATAAGGAATAATAAATGTATATTTATTTCCATTAATGTTAATGAAAAGAATCATATAAGAAATTTATTAGCAATATATACACATGCAAAAAAGAAACAAGTGGTGAATATAACATGTATCCAACATAAATAAATGTTTGAAAAAATATCCCTAAACACTTGTGTAACTTTTGAATCATAAGCCTTGTAAAAATACCTACTCAAGTAACCTATATCAGTTGGTTACTTTATTACATTACTATAGGTATAATGAGTAAAATCCAAAAATTACTGATCCATTTAGTAGTTTTAGAGAACCTGATACATACACAACACCCATTTTATATTTGGAAATGAAAATAAAAGATAGTAATGAATACTATTCAATATCCCTGAGCTTATACAAATAATTCTTCTTCATATGCTATGGAAAAGAAAGACAATAATGGAAAGATAAAATTATCAGTAAGGATTACATATAGTAGAATATATCATGAAAAAATAAAGAATAATTAATATAAAATGTAAATAACTAGATAAACGTCCAATTTAATAACATGAATATCATGATTAGAAAAGGAATAATAAATATGAAAAGGTGTGTAACTAAAAAATTATATGTAATAACATTAAAAGAATATGAACCCATGGATAATATCAATGCAAAAATATCATGATAATTATAACTAAATTCTCAATGAATTTAATGATTATTATTGGATTTCGTGATCTCAAACATTTTGGAATATATACCATAAATACCTTTCATAAGATGATTTAAAACTATGGGTAAAGAACCTTTTATTTTGTCTAATTTATTTTTCTAATGATACCTACTGATTAATCACGGGGTTAAAAATTTTATATCCCACTTATCACTGTATGTCTAAAACATTTCTCATCTATCTAATGATTCATTTAATTCATGAATCAATATTCCTTAATAAAAAATAATCCATATTGATTAAAGGATGAATATTTATCAATATATCTCTTGTTAATAAGATATCTTTCAATTTCAATACCATATGTTAAGATGGTATATGGTTTATAAAATAATCATAATCGTAATAAAATAATATGGATAACTAAGTGAAATTTAATTTCTAATAAAAAACATTCACAATAAAGTCATTGTCTATATGAAAACATAATAATCTCAAAATTAACCAAGATATGAGAGTTGATTGTAGGTTCATTTTGGAATATAGGTTTTTGAAATATTTTTTTCCATTTGAAATAATAGGTTAAATATTAGTGAAATATTAAAATAGTCTTTCAAAAATGAGTTTTTATTTTATAACTCATGAAACCTTTTATAATAAGATTCATTTTTTAAAATGGTCATGGTGGTAGGGAAGTCTATTATCACTGTATGCATTAAAAAACCATTTCTCCATTTTTTCAAAAATTCCACATTAAAAAAATAGTATAAATATTCTATTTAATACATTTTTGAAATTAAATAATACCCAAAAAATGTATTTTTAAAATCATTTTAGTAAATAAATGTACTTTTTTTAAACAATATTGAAAAACATAGACATGGAAGAAAAGTTATCGGATTTAAAAGAAAATAAAACCATTATATCTTTTAAATGTATCTTTGTTTCATTCATATTCCAATGAGATGAAAATATGGAATAAAATATGAAATCTCCTTTAATATCAAGTTTATTTGGGAATTATTAGATCATATTAAGAATAAATAACAATATTCCATCAATGAGAGTAAATTAAATGGAAAGTGAGACTCCAAATTAGATTAATTCATGTTTAGTAACATTAAAATTGAACCCCCATGAAATAAAAATATGAATTATAACATTTTAAATAATTAATAAATATTTATTAATGTTAATTATATAAAATGGGCATCACATACACCACGGAAAAGTTAATAGGTGAATGATAACAAATATATCTCAATGTAATGGAAATTGAGAACAAATATCTTAACTCATTATTCCCATCATATGAAATCACCTTAAAATCATGTATAATGGTATTTATGTAGTTATTAATTTTTTACAGAACCATATTCATTTTATAATGTAATATATTATCCTCGTATAACATCTTACAACCCGTTTGTTAATAATATTTCATTATTTTCATCATTTTGGGTGTCAATTTACTCATTTTCAATACTCTTATTTTATCATGAAAGCTAAAATTATTGGGAAAAGGATATAAAACATAATATCCTTAATAATATTAATCTTTTAACTATTATATTTAATTATCAAACTGATCTTTAGAATCATTATTGAATGTTGAGAATGGGTAATGAATCACATGTCTTCATTGAAATGGTAAGTCGTATGTATGCATATGTGATGATATCATTCCCTTAATGGGTTATGGATAAGGAACTAGATGGTATATTAATGTTAAAAAATTAATATCATGTCGTATTTATAATATATATTTATTATTTCAATAATTATGACTACTCATGTGATTTGGTGATGGAAAACAAATTACGTCAGTTCGTGTGGCGATAGTTCCCCTTAGATTTGACGAACCGAGGATCGACAACGATGTGATGACCATCCTTTATCAACGATGTATCCAAATAGAGGTAGGGTGGTTGTTTGTTTGTGGTTTTCCAGTTCTTGATTTTCATGATGAGCTTAGGTCAATTAATGAACATATTGATCCACTATTTGATTATTGTGGGATGTTTTATAATATTGAGGATTATGATGCGAGTTTTATTTATTTGGTTATTCATTCATAATTATAATTAAAATTGATTGAAGCTAAAACAAAAAAAGGCTGATGTTCTATCCTCAGGGTGTTCTCTGTGATTTTCTCTTCCTCTGTTCTTAGACTTCTTCATTATTGGATCATTGTGGTCCTGGCTCTACTTTCTGAATGGATTCAAATGTGATCGGACCCCTGGAATGAAGGAATACTAAAAACTGAGCTAGGTTCTATATAGATTGGGACTTGAGGAGCTCAGATATGCGATCATTTAAAATTTTAGGCTTTGTAGGTGGCTCGGTGGTCTGCTGAAGGGACCACTGATGTAGGTTTGGTGTGGAGGTCTAGTGAGGTGAGGCAGTGACGATAGAAGGTGGTGGTGATCAAAGGTGGTGGAGTCAGTTGCAAAGAATATAGTTGGTGGCTATAGGGGAGCTGGGGGATCCAACAGAACCAGAGGGAGAGGACCATAGTTTTGGCCATGTGCGATGGCCTGTGAGTGAGTTGGTCGAGTCAGGGGAGACAGGTCGGGCTAGGAGGAGTGGGCCATAGCCGAGCCATAGTTGATAATGATCTATGGAATCTCCATCTTCCATAGGCTCCCGAAACCTAGGGATAGGTCAACCATGCTGGTTAGTGGACCAACCATGTGGTTGGCCCATAGGTCATGTAACCCCCCCTTTTAAATTTTTATCTTTCATAACTTTCAAATAGTACGTCTGTTTGATGAGATTTTGGTGGAGTTGGGGCCCTAGAGATGATACGGTCATTTTATGACAAATAGTGAGCCTTTAGTTTAGAACAGTATTGGTTGAGAGAATTTCACTTGGAAATTTACTTGAGTTACCGATAAGTTATTACGTCCACATCACTGTACATTAATCCCCTCTAGAGGTTAAGTCTCAAATAGAGTCAAGTATCCCTCTCTGAGACTGGAACATAATCCTATATCACCCCAAGTTGAGTTGTGGAATCAGCATAACCTCTGAGAGTAGGGAATTGATCCTCCATCTAGTGAGTCACTTTGTTGGGTGTGTGGTATCCACTAGTGAGTTTGGGCATGATATGTGGCATCCTCAGGTTTTTTCTGGGCATGATCCCCTTTGTAGCGGATTGATTTAGATTGAGTATGGGGTATCCCCCTGTCAGTTCTCGGCATGATCTTTGGTGTACCCTAGTAATTTCTAATAATGATCTCTACTCATTGAATCACAGTCTTCCTTGAACAATACATTCTCATTTGGGTGGGGCCCAAATGAGCTAGACCACTTTGTGAGTGTCTCTGATGATGTCATGGATCGAGAAGTGAGTTCACCCAGAACAAGCGTGATTCGAACATAATCATGTGGCTAGTAATTGGATATAGCTTACCTATAAAGGTATATCTAATATTGAGTGTATCTGAATAACCATTTTATATGTGATTTATACATATACCTATGTAGATCTGACAGTATATTCCATTGTGGTAATCTGATGTGGTATTCTATTATGGTAATTGTGTTTTGTATTCTTGTTTGGTATTCCATTGTGGTAATCCTGCGTGTTATTCCTTTGTGGTAATCATGTGTGGTATTCTGTTGTGGTAGTCCGGTTTGGTATTCCTTTGTGGTAATCATTTGTGGTAATATTTTATTTTATTCCATTATAGTAATCCTATGTGGTATTCCTTTGGCGTAATCCTTTATGGTATTCCTTTGTGGTAATCATGTTTGGTATTCATTTGTGGTAATCCTTTGTGGTAATCCTTTGTGGTATTTAATTATGGTAATAATGTGTGGTATTCCATTGTGGTAATACCATTTGGTAATACAGTGTGGTATTTTTTTTTGGTATTCCTTTGTGGGTTTCCTTTTGGGTTTTGGGGTGTCCTACGGGGTATTGTTATAATCACCCCTACAAGGGCTTCTCCATCATGTGTCATGTCTTGTGCAGAGAATCAAATTTTTTACGGAGTCCAAGGAGGACCAAGAAAAGATGGTTCTTAGTGAGATCACACATACCAAGGCATGTTCTTGCGGCTTTAGACAGTAGTCCTAGTATCTATTTTCTTATATTTTGGAATTGTGGTTATAGAATCTTTTTGGTTGGATTTTATTCTGACCCAATTTACTTTAGTTTACTTTTACTATCGTACTCTGTTGAGATATCTTAGTGGTATGCATGAATTTTTTACATAGTGGTTTTTTACATTTCATCATTTTGTGAGATTGGAGATATTAGTGTGTAAGGGTTCATATGCAATGTCTCCCATGTTAGTGATATGCCTACCCGGTGCTAGTCACCAGCCCATGGCCTATTGGCGGGGGGCTTGGGGAATCGTGACTTGAGCCCCATTGGTATAGTTCATGACATAGTAGTATCATAGGAGGTCAGTTCTACTTTAGGAAAAAGTGTATTTGAGGTTGTTTTGGGGAAATAGTTATATGTGTTTCGAGTTCGGATTTTAGGCCAGGGACTCTAGTGTTGATGAGGCGACCAACACATCTATACACCATGACTCTGATTTCCTTATTTTTTACTTAGTACATAAAAGCACCTGTTTGTATGGAAAAATAATATTACAAGATTCATATAAAAATGTTTTTTTTCTATGTCCTTATTATTTCATCTCTCTAGATATACTCAGTTGACCATGGTGCATCTGGTTTTATTCCAGATGTCTCCACGTATCCATCCAGCTAGGATTCCACCACATGATCATAAGGATGGTTCACTAGGTGACAAGGCATCGATACAATGATTTGTACTAGAGATAGGACCTCTAAGTGGTGCCCCAGGTATACCACCACCTTTTTAGAAACACGTGGTACTCATGGTACCAGTTTATGAGGTGCTTTGGATGATCTCAATTCATGAGTTTCAGTAGTAGAGACCCATAAGGATCTAAGGAGATCCTAACACACAGGAGGCTAGGTATAGCCTTGAGGCGTTAACCCAAGATTTCCATCTAGTTAGGACACTTTTAGATCATATGGTGGTACTGGCAGCAAACCTTCTACATGACTGAGTAGGGTGATTGTGGGTTTTGGTAACCTGATCTTATAATGAGGTGACTCTTCTCTAGATAGGGTTTGACAAAAATTTCATAGAGTATTTATCACCTTATAATCTTTATTCAATGAATATCCAAGAGATTCTATAGCTCTGCAAGAATGACATGTTGTTATATGATTATTTATCAATACATGCCATCCTACCCAAGTACTTGATGGATATGATATATGATCTGTACATCAGTGTTCAGACCATTGAGTGGGGTCTATATAAGGACATACAAGAATGTGTAATCCCTCTAGGAATTCCTACTATGCTGAGGTTCTTGAGAAGGTTTTTTTGTTCTAAATCTTTTTGGATAAGTGGATACATCCAATAATTGTCATTAGTGGTGGTGCGGGAGTAGATAGATTAGCAGCAGGGAGCTGACTTCAGTCTCAATGAGTTGGATGTTTGAGATGTTTTAAGTGGAGGTACTAGGATAGAGGATTGGTAGTTCATGTCTCATAGGGTGGGTCTGGTAATCCTTGAAATAGGTGGTGTTCTTCATGTGATTGAAGGTGACATATCACCAAAGATTATCCAACCCATCATACTGTTGATATGAAGATTTTAGATGGACCACCCAGGAAGATACAAAAGTAGATCCAGACAGATTTGTAGGGAGGTGAAAATGGTAGAGGAGCCAGGAGGGTAGGAGGTGGACAACATTTCGACATGTTACCACCACCACCACCATGTGGTCCGCACCAGGTATAGGGAGTTGGAGGAAAGGGGAGGCGACATATGCATTCGGTAGAGGATTATGACCCAAGGTCTCTAGAAATGATTTTAGGTCTGATCTGAATCTTTTCTACTTTATCTTCTATATTGAAAGACATAGGTTCCCGCCATTCTTTTCATTCCACGTATCTTGTTCGAGACTCCCTGATTCTGGTTAGACTGTTGACTTGAACCTCATGCTTGGATACTCTTACTAGAGGAGACTTAATGATCATGTGATGGTGCTAAATGTGTGACCTGACTCTTCATGTTAGAATTTTGGTTGGGATTCTTTGTTAGTAGCGTCAAGGGCTATCAATGTCATTCTTGGTATGGACTGCTTACCCAAAATTCATGCTCAGATTGACTATTTTAGGCATAGAGTGCAGTGTGTTTGTAGTTGTAGAATGTGGTTTTCCTTGTTGGTGAAAATGAATCCCAAAAAGTATAGGATGGACTCACACGTTGTAGGGTGCAGTTGATTAATCAACCATTGACTTGACTAACCCTTGGTGTATTGGATTTTATGAGTCCTCTGTTTCCTGTAGTGGTGACGATGTTGTAGTGGATCCAGTGAAGGTTGAGATAGAGGTGTTGGCTAGAGTTCCTCCAAGACTATGACTACAATATTTTCTATACTCCTAGGAAGGGGAATGTAATGGTAGATGTTCTCAACAAGAGATCTAGTTTTTAGTTGTTGAATGAGGATTCGGTGTAGTCAGCATTGTTGTAGTAATCCTTTATGGATGGAGATAGAGTAACTTACCTCCAGTCTATATTTATCACACCTCCACTCTTAAAATGATTCGCGAAGGAAATGCCTCAGGATGCTAACTATGAGACCCTACATGATCAGATATCCATAGGGCATGCACTTGATGGATATTTGAAAGGTTTAGAGCATGTCGTTATTTTTAGAGGACACACATTAGTGCTAGTGTAATTGTGGGAGGAGGTTTTGAGGGATTTTAATACATATCATTTGAAGTTAAATCTAGGTGTGGTTATGATATAATAGGACCTCCAATAATAGTTTTGGTGGATTGTTAGAGAGAAAGGAGTTTCAGAGTCTTTCAATAAATTTCTTACTCAACAGTAGTTGAAGGCTGGGCACCATGTTTCAGTAGGTTTATCTCAACCCCTTGATGTGTCGGAATGGGAGTGGTATGGGATATCGATGGACTTCATGAGAAGTTTAACACATATTTCAAGTGGATACAATGACATATAGGTGAACATTGACTGACTCACTAAGTCATCCAACTTCTTGGATATCTCCGAGATTCAATGGCCCCTTCCAGATTTAGGGTTGAGTTGGAGAGGTGGCATTCCACATGATTCTACAACAACATATATATTGGGTACATGACCTCTTCAACATTTTTCAGGTGAGGATATATGTGAATTACCAATAAAACTTTTTTGAAAAGGTTGATCTAGAAATCAAGGATGGTGTGACTATTACTAAGTATGCGTTGGATATTGGGGATCATCAGGAGAGGATCCTTCAAGGGAGATCGATTCCCTTTGTGCATGTATGGTGGTAGCATGGGAATATCCAGGAGAGCATATTGGTGGGGGAGGCTCTGATTCATGCATAGTACCCTCATCTATTTGAGTAGCCCTTATTTTGGATTTCGAGGATATAAATCCCCATGGTGGGGTGAATTTATCATCTTAGATTTTACATATAAAAATTTTATATATTATATGAATTGATTTCAAGACTAGGAATGTAGATACCCAAAGCTTGACATACATGGACATTACATTAATTTTTCCAAATATTTAATACATAACAAAAACAAACACACAAGGACCGTAATAGTTTAGTGTCTTTGGACACTCAAAATATAATCTTCTAATCATGGTAAAAGATCTTCAACATCTCCCATAAAGATCTTCCCCTTTTTTTCTTACCTACAACATTTCTTTATATCATGAGGAAAAGAAAACCTAAAAGGGGTGAGCTCAAATTCCTAGTAAGGGTAAAAATAGATAACATAAAACAATCCATAAACATTTGAATGCAAAAACTTGAACATAAAATATAAACATCAAAATCTTTAGCAATGACATGAATCTTGGAAGTACGTAAGGCATATATCATAAGGAAACATCAATCATGATAAAATAGAATGGGAATAAAACATGTAATTGTGGCAACCATTAAACACTTGTTATGATTTCCATAGTAGCCAAGTCATTGATTCCAAGACCATCTTAGTGGAAAAAGACCCTTAGGGAATCGAGTTCACTCTCATTTTAGTCTTGTAACACTGAACTAGATTAACTTACCATTCTAGCCATGTCTATCTCATGAGATATAAATCTCTACCCAATGCATTAGAGGGAGATATAGGTCCTGCCCATCTCATAATGATACCATTCTTATGTGTGCCACAAATTGACATAAATCATTAATCATAACCCAAAGAATAAAATGGGTTTCATAAACATCATTCCATCATCACATAACACATATAAAAGAAATGGATATCATTTAATAATAAGAAAATTGAAACCATGTAAATCATGGAGACATGATACTTGAAACATACACATATGAAATAATTTCATCTTAGATGAAAAATGTTTTTGATAAAACACATGAAATGAATTCTTGAGGAAAATATCCTTTCTTCAAAATCATTCTCTTTTCACAAAATGTCATGAAATTTTAAAAGAAATGGATTTTGTTGAAAATAGTAATGAAATATTATGGAGTAAGCTTCATGAAAATAAGGCTTCATAAAACCATAAAATTATGTTCGTTCCGTATAAGTTAAAAAAACATTCTTCTCATACATTTTCCAGAAAAGTCAAAAAAGTACCTCGTAATGTAAACAAAAGAAAGATTTCCTTACATACCATGTAGTAAAAGTCAAGAATGGGTAAAAGGAATTTTAACATACATGAAAACACTTTTATAAAACATGGAAATGTATGATAGAAATAACCCCAGTAAATACTTATGAATAAGCAATCTCGGATAAAAATGAGATTTGCTAAATTATCCCTTACCTTACGTCTGATATGCTTCGTATGTATCCAAACCTCCTGTATAATGTTTTAAATAATGTCATTGAATTATTACAGAATCATATTCATTGTTATGATATCATATATGGTTCACTTATGACTATATATTACCCATTCTTTTGTAAATTAATTTTAAAGTAGCGTTTTGGGTAAAATCATTTCATTTGTTGTTCGTGTTTTAACTTGTAATTATTCATATGATTACTTAGATAATGCTTACATACATCCATAATGTAAAACATTATTTATATATAATATATATTCAGAATATATATATATATATAATAGATCGATAAATGGAAAGAAATACATTGTTCATGGAGACGGTAGGCCGTACATACGCATGAACACTGTTTTCATTTCCTTATTTAATTTAATGGAATTAAGTATATGACATACATATATATATATACATAAATACAATATCATTATTATGTCATATATTTCATGATTACTTACTATATATACTTTATAATCATCCATGAATGGTTAATCATTGAGAATGAATCTCATCGCGTCGTGGAGATGGTCGTCCGTACGTACGCACGAGCGATGATATCATTCCCATGATCGTAGAATTGTATTGAAGTGTATGTATAATATTTCAGAATAAATATCACTTTACAATAATCATATATTGTCATTATTAACATCATTATACCCATCCAAGTAAGGTGGTGGTGGAAAATAGATTACACCACGGCGTGGAGACGGTATTCCGTACGTATGCACGCGCGGTGATTTCATTTTCCATAGGATGGATAGATGGTGAAATAGGGTTGTTTCATACTTATAATAACATATAAGTATATGAATGATACTGATTTTATTACTTCATAATTAAACAACTAAAGAAGAAGATGTAAAAGAAGAAACAATGTTGAAATAATTGGTAATAGACATTACCTCTTCTTTGAAGCACCTCTTTGAGACCTCCTCTTAAGGCACTAATATTGGTCTTTGAAGAAGACCAGGACCTATAGGATGTTTATAGGGAAGTAGAGAAGAGAATTGTTTAGTGTTTGGCCGAGAATGAAGGCTCAAAGTGGTGTGAGGAAGAGAGGGAGGAGGTTCCCTTTTATAAGGGAGGAGAGGGGCACCTTTGGAAAAACTAAAAATATTATTTAATTATAAAGTCATATTCGGTTTTGAATAGCTCCAAATTGATTTATTTCAAATATAAGGTGGGGATGGGTCGAAATCCTCTAATCCAATAGAATTTGGACAAGTTTAGGTCACTGTTTTAACCTTATCATTTAGATTTAACTTTAAGATAGATAATTTTACTTTTACCGTGTCTTTTTGTGTTCTTACACTATAAGGTTTATAAACATACTATAACATGAAAAACGAACCCCAAGTTGTTTATTATTAATATATATAACCATATATAAGTCATTTGGATGATCCTTAGATTTTTAGGAATAAAATAACAATTAATAATATAATATTTGTTTTAAAAACAATTTTATGTGAATTTTGACACAATTTGGTAATTGATTTTTGTGAAAATCATAACAGAAATATTAGTTTGAAAAAAGTTACTTAAATCAATAATAACATCATATTAACCTATAAAATTATTTTAATTCATAAATAGTCTCAAATTACATTTATTTGGGTATTTATAACATCAATTATGTCAATATTTCATTAATAAGATAATTATTGCATCATCATTGTGTCATAAATAAATTAAATTATTTAAAGTCTAAAAATTACAAATAAAATACCATTATGTAGGAAATCGTTTTAGATTTATAATGAATATTTATAGTCTAATTTATCTTATGTATAACCCTATATTAAAAAATGATTTACTTATTAAACATTGATTTTACATATTTTAACCCTTCTTTAAATAAATTAATATTAAATGTCCTAATCTAATCCAAGTGGGACTAAATGGTCATATTTTATTCACAAGGTTTTTTTGGTCGAATTACACTTATCCAATAGAATTAAGACATGTGTTAGGGTAATAATAATATCATTTTTATCCTTAATTACCCTATTTACTTTTAACCGTGGTAAACAAAAAGTAAAAAGTTACTATTCAACAAAAATTATTTTCATCTCATTGAACCACATTTTACTTAATGATATCAACCGTGTCTCTTGGATTTTTTAAATTCCACTCACAGAAGCGGTAAAATTATGTTTTATTTGAATTTGGAAATTCTCCTAGGAGGTGGGTAAAAGGCGGTCAAAAGTTCAATAAAATTTTTATATATCTAAAATTATTATAAAATGACTCTAATGAATTGCATTGAAATTATATAAGTATTATGTATAAATTTTTAGCTAAAATAAATTTAAATAAATTAAATAATTATTTAAATAAATAGTCGGTTTTTAAATAGTAACCCAGTATTTTCACTATTAATTAAAAATTGTAATTTTTCAGAAAAATACCAAAATTTCACCCTAGGCTAATTTCGATATTCTGAATACGAAAATGAAGTCCATTTTGAACGATTAAATTTAAAAAAATTCAAAAAGTGGTTATTACTATTCATAATAGCTAGTTTTAATAATATTTTAATAGCATATCGTTGTTTAGTGAAACTCAGTATTGCGTACAACACACGCTATTGAGGAAGGTCGCGATTATGTGTAATGCAAGCCAAGTTAGTGTTGAGTGTTGTGAAAGACTCCTTTGTTGTTTCCTTATAACAAAATCCAAACATTTTTCATTTATACATTGAATATATATATACTCAATGTTGCGTAGAATGACTATTATCAAACGAACTTTAAATTGTGTGTAACACAATCTAAGAATAGTATTGCGTATACTACAAGCTAATACGGTGTTGCGTATAGCACACGATAATCTTGTTGTAGCATAAAACACATGAAATCAAATAAATTAAAAATAATACTTATCATAAAATATTGGGTTGTTACATTATACCCCCCTTAAAATGAATTTCGTCCCTCGAAATTCGTCGGGGTTATAAATCGTTTACTATTCATAGAAACTGACATCGTAAAAAGGACTACTAAAACTTAATTTTAAAAACTAATGTATGAAACATAACGATTACCCAAAGTAACTCATCACTGGGTTTCCATATAGGAGAACATAGGTGAAAATATGGATATGAAAGAAAAATCTAACCATCAAGTTCTGATGGAGAGTGGTAGAAAACATGGCTATGAAATAGCCAACAATCACAAAGCCAAAGATTTGTGATGATCTAAGGTACTATCTGATTCATTAGATATAAGAGAACCAGGACAACATTTTTTGTTTTCAATATCATTTCCCTAAAGTTGAAAATTTTGAATTAGAAGAAATACTTACTTGATTTTGGGACAATCTGACTGTTGTTCATGCTTTGAAAAATTTCCACTTCATCTCTTAAAGAAATGAAGTTGAATTTGTTATTCGTGAAGTGTTAAAAAATCATGTGATAGAATGATGAGTCATTCCATCTGTTTTAAACAAAAGGTTAACATAAGTTATCAAATATATATATGTCTATCTATGGTGAGGTTAATCATCTACGATTCCAAAAATGAACTTATACTTTATATATCAAACTGCTTAAAAAATAAAACTGGTTTCTACTAACCAGCGACTTCCTGTAGGCCAGTGCTATGCGATAAAGGCCAGTCGCACTTCAGTTTTGGGTTCAATTCCCAGAGCCTTGTCCGACGCGATGGGTTGTCGCCCATCCTGCAGGTTGTCCTTTTTCTAAAACTACATTACTATAACATCCCATCAATAATATCGAAAAAAGTTCTATCCTTAAACAATACTATCTTCTGTCCAACATAATCCATTCCAATCTTTAGACTTATCCAAAATACTTCTTTCCAAACTCATAGTATAAAGAGAACTATTAATAAAAAGGTCATATAACAAGCATGTGAATACTATCATTTATCCCTCATATATCTTGTTGGTCACATTCTAATCATGTTAATACCTTAATCATTTATTCTCTTGAAAAATTAATACCCATTTAACCTTATTGAAAACATGAATGCTATTAAAAGTTAACACTTTCCACATACCAAAATCCCCAAAATTTTATATACTCAAACCGTGATATCACTTAGTCCTTATATCAATCATGAGCTCATCAATACAATCAAACATCTCATTATCTTTTTATCCCTTCATTATGCACATATCATCTACTTTCCAAAAATATCTGAATAACCTTCCATGGTTACCGGTACCATTCGACATATACTTTCAAATACTTCAGGAAAAATAATAATGTAACAATCCTTAGATGATTATTTATTCCATGGTACCATACATTATTCTTTATAAACATACAATCATTCCACTAACTTCTTAAACCACTGACTGAGCTTCATCATTTCATTCATCTCATATTTCATTTGTAGTCTCTTCATCATCAACCACATAAATACTACTCATATGACCATGCTAATTCTCTTCATGATATTTTCCCTTAGGGAATTGGTTTGCATAATTCATATACATTCCACATTTAAAACATCTAATCATTGTTGATGTCATAGCGATACCATTATCCTTTTCCATGGTGTTAACTAAACCTTTTCTTTTGAACTTTTTGGCTTTGTTTCCTTCTTTTCCACACCCAAAGCATCTTCCAGATCCTTTGAAACAATCTCCCTGATGCCTCTTCCAACATGATTTACATGAGGGAAATTGAACTTTCTTTCCTCTATGATCATCATGAAACTCCATCTTTCTCTTATTATCTGAGTCGGAAAACTTACAAAAGTTGAGATTATTTATCATATTATGAGATTTCTGATTAGGAATAATAACGATGTTTGATCTTCCAGATCTCCTTACATTTTGTTTCTCATGAAGAATAACATTCCATTGTCCGCCATATCCTCCATTATCGTGAATCTTCTAGTTTCCTTCCATTTTCTAAAACCCAAAAAGAATAGTGTGAGAGGAAAATACCATGATAGGGAAAAAACATAATAAAGGAGGAGTACCCTCAATATCTAACATCTTAGGTTAAATTCTAAGATCGTTTCCGTAGTTCTAGGACTATATCCTATACGTATACTTATCCTAAGGGACATCCCTAGACATACCTTAGAAATGTCTCTAGGGATCTCACTAACGTTTTCAAATCCTAGTTTCTAAAGGTTGACTAAACCTTTCCTCTGATACCAACTGTAGAGACCCAAAGCTTGACGTACATGGACATTACGTTGCTTTTGCAGAATATCTAATACATAACAAAAACAGACACACAAGGACCGTAATAGTTTAGTGTTTTTGGAAACTCGGAATATAATATTCTAATCGTGGTAAAAGATCTTCAACATCTCCCATAAATATATTCCTCTTTTTTTATTACCTATAACCGTTCTTTATATCCTAGGGAAAAGAAAACCTAAAAGGGGTGAGCTCAAATTCCCAGTAAGGGTAACCATAGAGAATATAAAACAATCCATAAACATTTGAATGAAAAAACATGAACATAAAATCTAAACATCAAAATATTTAGCAAAGACATGAATCATCGAAGTATGTAAGGCATATATCATAAGGGAACATCAATCATGAAAAAATAGCATGGGAATAAAACATGTAATTGTGGAAACCATTCAACACTTGTTATGATTTCAATAGTAGCCAAAGCATTGCTGCCAAGACCATCTTAGTGGACCAAGTCTCTTTCTGAATCGAGTTCACTCTCGTTTCAGTCCCGTAACACTGAACTGGATTAACTTACCATTGCAGCCATGTCTATCTCATGAGATATAAATCTTTACCCAATGAATTGAATAGAGATATAGGTCCCACCCATCTCATAATGATACCATTCTAATGTGTGCCACCAAATAAACATAAATCATTCATCATAACCCAAAGAATAAAATGGGTTTCATAAACATCATTCCATCATCACATAATCCATATAAAATAAATGGATATCATTTCATAATAAGAAAAGTGAAACCATGTAAATCATGGAGACATGATACTTGAAACATACACATATGAAATAATGTCATCTTAGATGAAAAATGGTTTTGATAAAACACATGAAATGAATTCTTGAGGAAAATATCCTTTCTTCAAAATCATTCTCTTTTCACAAAATGTCATGCAATTTTTAATGAAAAGGATTTTGTTGAAAATAGTCATAAAATATTTTGTAGTAAGCTTCATGAAAATAATGCTTTATAAAACTATAAAAATTCGTTCGTTCCATATAAGTTAAAAAAAATTCTTCTCGTACTTTTGTCAGAAAAGTCAAAAAAGTACCTCGTAACGTAAACAAAAGATAGATTTCCTTACATACCATGTAGTAAAAGTAAAAATGGGTAATAAGGAATTTTAACATACATGAAAACACTTTTATAAAACATTGACATGGATGATAGAAATACCACCAGTAAATACTTACGAATAAGCAATCTCGGATAAAAATGTGATTTTAAAAATTATCCCTTACCTAAAGTCCGATATGCTTAGTATGTATCCAAAACTCCTTTATAATGATTTAAATAATGTCATTGAGTTATTAAAGAATCATATTCATTGTTATGATATCATATATGGTTCATTTATGACTTTATATTACCCATTTGTTTGTAAATTAATGTTAAAGTAGCGTTTTGGGTAAAATCATTTCATTTGTTGTTCATGTTTTAACTTCTAATTATTCATATGATTAATTAGATCATGGTTACATAAATCCATAATGTAAAACTTGATTTATATATAATATATATTCAGAATATACATATATATAATAGATCGATAAACAGAAAGAAATACATCGTTCATGGAGACGGTAGGTCGTACGTATGCATGAACGTTGTTTTCATTACCTTATTTAATTGAATGTAATTAAGTAGATGGCATACATATATATGTACATAAATCCAGTATCATTATTATTTCATATATTTCATGATTACTTATTTTATATACTTTATAATCATTTATGAATGGTTAATCCTTGAGATTGAATCTCATCGGGTCATGGAGACGGTAATCCGTACGTACGCACGAGCGATGATATCATTCCCATGATCGTGGAATTTTATTGAAGTGTATGTATAATATTTCAGAATCAATATCACTTTACAATAATCATATATAGTCATTATATACACCATTATACCCATCCAAGTAAGGTGGTGGTGGAAAATAGATTACACCACGTCGTGGAGACGGTATTCCGTACGTACGCACGCGCGGTGATTTCATTTTCCGCAGGATGGATAGATGGTGAAATAGGGTTGTTTCATAATTATAATAACATATAAGTATATGAATGATACTGACGTTATTGCTTCATAATGAAACAACTAAAGAAGAATATGTAAAAGAAGAAATAAGGTTGAAAGAATCGATAACAGACATTACCTCTTCTTTGAAGCGCCTCTTTGAGACCTCCTCTTAGGGCACTAAAAGTGGTCTTTGAAGAAGACCAGGACCTCTAGGATGTTTCTAGGAATGTGGATAAGAGAATTTGTCAGGGTTTGACCGAGCTTTAAGGCTCTAGGTGGTTTGAGGAAGAGAGGGAGGAGGTGCGCTTTTATAAGGGAGGAGAGGGGATCCTTTGGAAAAACTAAAAATATTATTTAATTATAAAGTCATATTCGGTTTTAAATAGCTCCAAATTGATTTATTTCAAAGCTAATGTGGGGATGGGTCTAAAGACTCTCATCCAATATAATTTGGACAAGTTTAGATTACTATGTTAACCTTATCATTTAGATTTAACTTTAAGTTAGATAATTTTACTTTTACCGTGTCTTTTTGTGTTCTTACAAATAAGGTTAATAAACTTACTATAACAAGCCAAAAGAACCCCAAGTTATTTATTATTAATATATTTAACCTTATCTATGACATTTGGCCGACCCTTATATTTTTAGGAATAAAATAACAATTAATAATATAATATTTGTTTGAAAAACTATTTTATTTCAATTTTGACACTATTTGGTAATTGATTTTTGTGAAAATCATAACAGAAATATTAGTTTGAAAAAAGTTACTTAAATCAATAATAACATCATATTAACATATAAAATTATTTTAATTCATAAATAGTCTCAAATAACATTTATTTGGGTATTTATAACATCAATTATGTCAATATTTCATTAATAAGATAATTACTGCATCATCATTGTGTCATAAATAAATTAAATTATTTAGAGTCTAAGAATTACAAATAAAATACCATTATGTAGGAAATTGTTTTATATTTCTAATGAATATTTATAGTCTAATTTATCTTATGTATAACCCTATATTAAAAAATGATTTTCATATTAAACATTGATTGTACCTATTTTAACCATTCTTTAAATAAATTAATATTAAATGTCCTAATCTAATCCAAGTGGGCCTAAATGGTCATATTTTATTCCTAAGGTTGTTTTTGGTCAAAATAAACTTATCCAATGGAATTAGTACACGTGTTAGGGTAATAATAATATCATTTTTATCCTTAATTACCCTATTTACTTTTAACCGTGGTAAAAAAATTAAAAAGATGCTATTCACCAAAAATTATATTCATCTAACTGAACCACATTTTACTTACTGACATCAACCGTGTCTCTCGGATTTTTGAAATTCCACTCAGAGAAGCGGTAAAATTCTGTTTTACGTGAATTTGGAAATTCTCCTAGGAGGTGGGTAAAAGACGGTCAATAGTTCAATAAATTTTTTATATATCTAAAATTATTATAAAATGACTCTAATGAATTTTATTGAACTTATATAGGTATTATGTATCATTTTTTACCTAAAATAAATTTAAATAAAATAAATAATTATTTAAATAAAAAGTCGGTTTTTAAATAGTAACCTAGTATTTTCACCATTCATTAAAAATTGAAAGTTTTCAGAAAAATACCAAAATTTAACCCTAGGCTAATTTTGATATTACGAATCCAAAAATGAAGTCCATTTTGAATGATTAAATTTGAAAAATTTCAAAAAGTGGTTATTACTATTCATAACGGCTAGTTTTAATAATATTTTAATAGCATATCGTTGTTTAGTGAAACTCGGTATTGCGTACAACACACACTATCAAGGAAGGTCGCGATTGCGTGTTGTGCCGGACTCCTTTGTTGTTTCATTATAACAGAATCCAACCATTTTCATTTATAAATTGAATATATATATATATATATATAAATACTCAATGTTGTGTAGAATGACTATTATCAAACGAAATTGAAATTGTGTGTAACACAATCTAAGAATAGTGTTGCATATACTACAAGCTAATACGGTGTTGCGTATAGCACACGATAATCTTGTTGTAGAATAAAACACATGACATCAAATAAATTAAAAAGAATACTTATCATAAAATACCGGGTTGTTACAAGGAACAGAGAAGACATGCGATTCTGAGGGCCAGTGTTCCCTTAATAATTATTTGAAAAATAATAGTCTTTTTAATAGTATATTCACATGGATTTCCTGAGAAAGTTGAATAACTCTTAAATGAGATAACATATCAGAAATATGAGGGAATAATTGAGTTTAGAATGGTGTATTTACCCAATGTGTGACCAAACTTTTGAAAACATGGTCCATCTATAGAAAAAGTCACCAAGGAAGTAATCATAAATAAAATTATTAAATAAAATAATTTTATTTTTAAATCCTAATAAATCTTGAACTTTGCATAAAATTGTAAATCTACATACACCATTATGTTTATAATTTTTTTCCTATGTTCAATATAACTTTTTCTAGTATCATTCATCTTTATAAAAAGTCACGGAGGATGTAACCGTAAATAAAATTATTTTTTTGACATAGAAACTAACCTTTTTTCTTAGACATTGTCAAAAATTATTGGATAGAATCATAACACTAAAATTTATCTAGTGACTTTGTGAAAGTAACTCGGGACAAACAGTTGGTGAGCGATGTTGGATTGATCGAATGGCGCCCCTCAGATTCGAAGAATCGAGGATTGTTGAAGATGTAGTGAGTATTCTTCATCAGCAAATGATCCAAATTTAGGTAGGTTTGTTTTTTATTTATGGATTACCCAACCATGATTTTCAGTACAAACATGTGTCAATCCGTGAAATGATTGATCCACGGTTTGATCATTGCGGTATGGTTTATAATTTCGGGAATTATTTTGGGAGTTTTCTTGATTTGGTTATTCTTTCATCATTCTAAATAAAATGGATTGAGGCTGACACCAACAAAGACTGAGGTTTGTTCCTCAGAGTTTTATTTGTGATTTTATTTCCCCTAGCTATTCCCATTTATCATCATTGGATCCCCATGGTCATTGCATGACTTTATGGGTGGCTCTGAACAGGATCGGACCCCAGTATTGGAGGAAAACCGACAACTGAGGCCGAGTCTCTATAGATCCGTACCCGGGGAGATCAGATCTGCAACTATTTTGAGTTCTAGTCATTACAGGTTTCTAGGAGTTTCACTGAAGGTTTAACTAGTGTTGGTCTGGCACATTAGTCCAATGATGGAAGGCGGCGACATCAGTATCTCGGGCGACATTGATCGGAGGCGGTTGTGGTCGGAGGCGGTGGCATTAGTGGCATGGAGTGCGGTTGGCAGCTGCCTGAATTAGAGGCCACCAACATAGACATGTAGCTCATATGTGAGTGGTTTGGGATAGGGGAGATGGTTTGGGATAGGTGGAGTGGGCCAGACCTAGGCAGAGCATGATGTGTCGATCGAGTCAGACCTAGGTCAAACTGGGGGAAATCGATACAAAGACGGGCCACGGTCGACCATGGCGGTCTTCTATGAGCCATAAAACCTCCAACTGTCATGTGGCCATGGAAGCTTGTGGGCAGTTGACCACCAAAGTTAGTGGACTGACCATGCGGCCGGTCCATAGTTCCAGTAACCCCCTTTTGTAATTTCAAACCGCCATAGTTTTCAAATGGTTCATCTGTTTGATGAGTCTTATGTTGTGTTGGGACCCTAGAGATGAGATGTTCATTTTCGTAAAGGTTGTGACTTTTTTTTGAATAGTATCAGATGAGGGAATTTCCCTTGGTCCTTTCCTCAAGGGTTTGGTATGGTATTACGTTCACATCACTAGACTATAATCCCCTCTAGAGGCCGATTCTCAAATAGAGTCATGTATCCCTCCTCGAGACTGGATCGGGGTCCTCTATCACTCTTATTAGATTTTTGGAATTGTTGTGTACTCTGATAGCAAGGTGTTGGTACTCCATCTAGAGGGTTTTATCTTTAGGTGTGTGGTATCCCCAAGTGAGTCGGGATGTGATCAGTGGGCTCCCTCAATTTGTTTGGAGTGTGATCCCATATATAGCATGTTGATCTGGATTGGGTACATAGTTTCCCCTAGTCAGTTCATGGAATCATCTGTGGTGTCCCCTGGCCAGTTCTGTGAATCATCCCTACTCTATGAATCGCAGTCTTCCTTGACTAATACGGTCCCATTTAGACGGGGCTCAAATGAGATAATCCTATTTGTGAGTGTTTATGGTGATGTCATGGCTCGAGGAGTGAGTTCTCCCAGAATGAGTGTGATGTGAGCAGAATCATATGGCTAGTGCACTACGGGAAAAATTGTTAATAGCGACGGGGTATTTGTGACGGGAATAATTCTCGTCGTAAATACCTTTCGCAAAGGAGTATTTGCGACGGGTTTTTTTACCCGTCGCAAATAGTTTGGCTAGAAATGCGCGCCAAACCACACGATGTTTATTTGCGACGAGGTTCTATCCCCGTCGCAAATAACCGGCGGCGGTTAAAGACTATTTGCGACGGGGCTGTAGTCTCGTCGCAAATTCCCCGGCGGCAGGGGTTATTTGCGACGGGGTTCTATCCCCGTCGCAAATAACCGGCGGTGGTTAAAGGCTATTTGCGACGGGGTTGCAGTCCCGTCGCAAATACCCCGGCGGCAGGGGTTATTTGCGACGGTCCCCGTCACAAATAACCGTTTTAATGTCGTCCATAATTAAATGCGGTCAAGGTTATTTGCGACGGGTTTTCCGTCGCAAAAAAACCCGTCGCAATTAATCTAACCTATAAATACTGTCAACCATTACAATTTTCCCACTCTCAACTCTCAACCGTTACAATTTTCCCACTCTGAACATTTTACGCCTATCAGTTGTAAAAAAAATTTCTGACTTTGAGGATTCAGTTGCTGGTGTTCTACAATTACAGCGCCTCGACATTGACATCAAGTTTAAGGTTTTTATCTGAATTTTAATTTAATATTTATTTTATTTATTTATTTTAAATTTTTATAATTTTCTTTTCTGATTTCTAATTAGAAATAATTATGAATAAGTATTAATAATTAACAGTAATTAGAGACAATTAAACACTAACTAATTTAAAATAGTTAGCTGTAATTACAATT
The DNA here is from genome assembly GCA_963277665.1 of Viscum album. Lineage (NCBI taxonomy): Eukaryota > Viridiplantae > Streptophyta > Magnoliopsida > Santalales > Viscaceae > Viscum > Viscum album. The sequence goes on from OY728121.1 coordinate 1,209,930,468, forward strand.
AATTAGTAGTAATTTTGAAAAATTAAAATTTATTTGAATTAATTAATAATAATTAGAAATAATTAACATTAATTAATAATAATTTATAATAATTACCAATAATTAGTAATAATTAGTAATAATTAGTAATAATTACTAATAATTCCCAATATTTAATAATTGCCAATATTTGTCAATATTTGTCAATATTTTTTAAAATAATTACCAATATTTACCAATATTTACCAATAATTGCAAATAATTGACAATATTTACCAATAATTAGGAATAATTACCAATAATTAGGAATAATTACCAATAATTAGGAATAATTACCAATAATTAGGAATAACTACAAATAATTAGGAATAATTACCAATAATTAGTAATAATTACCAATAATTAGGAATAATTAAAAATAATTACCAATAATTACTAATAATTACCAATAATTACCAATAATTACCAATAATTACCAATAATTAGTAATAATTCGTAATTATTCGTAATGATTACAAATAATTAGAAATAATTACCAATAATTACCAATAATTACCAATAATTAGTAATAATTTCCAATAATTTGTAATAATTACCAATAATTAGTAATAATTACCAATAAGTACCAATAATTCGTAATAATTACCAATAATTACTAATAATTCATAATAATTAGTAATAATTACCAATAATTACCAATAATTAGTAATAATCAGTAATAATTAAAAATAATTAGGAATAATTAGTAATAATTACCGATAATTACCAATAATTAGTAATAATTAGTAATAATTACCAATAATTACCAATAATTTGTAATAATTAATAATAATTACCAATAATTCATAATAATTAGTAATAATTACCAATATTTACCAATAATTACCAATAATTGGTAATAATTAGTAACAATTACCAATAATTAGTAATAATTACCAATAATTAGTAATAATTACCAATAATTAGTAATAATTAATAATAATTAGTAATAATTCGTAATAATTAGTAATAATTCGTAATAATTTCCAATAATTAGTAATAATTAGAAATAATTACCACTAATTACCATTAGTTAGAAATAATTACCATTAATTAGTAATAATTACCAATAATTACCAATAATTACCAGTAATTACAAATAATTATTAATAATTAGTAATAATTAGTAATAATTATTAATAATTAGTAATAATTAGTAATAATTCGTAATAATTACCAATAATTAGTAATAATTACCGATAATTAGTAATAATTACCAATAATTAGTAATAATTACAAATAATTACAAATTATTAGTAATAATTAGTAATAATTAGTAATAATTAGTAATAATTAGTACTAATTAGTAATAATTAGTAATAATTACAAAAAATTAGTAATAATTAACAATAATTACCAATAATTAGTAATAATTACTAATAATTACCATTAATTACCAATAATTATTAATAATTAATAATAATTAGTAATAATTAGTAATAATTAGTAATAATTACCAATAATTAGTAATAATTAACAATAATTACCAATAATTACCAATAATTAGTAATAATTATAAATAATTACCAATAATTAGTAATAATTACCAATAATTAGTAATAATTCATAATAATTAGGAATAATTACCAATAACTAGGAATCATTCGTAATAATTAGTAATAATTCATTATAATTAGTAATAATTACCAATAATTACCAATAATTATTAATAATTAGTAATAATTAGTAATAATTAGTAATAATTAGTAATAATTACCCATAATTAGTAATAATTACCAATAATTACCAATAATGACCAATAATTAGTAATAATTAGTAATAATTACCAATAATTAGTAATAATTCGTAATAATTAGGAATAATTACCAATAATTAGGAATAATTTGTAATAATTAGTAATAATTAGTAATAATTAGTAATAATTAGTAATAATTACCAATAATTAGTAATAATTAGTAATAATTACCAATAATTAGTAATAATTACCAATAATTAGTAATAATTACAAATAATTAGTAATAATTAGAAATAATTACCATAATTACCATTAATTAGAAATAATTACCAATAATTACCATTAATTAGTAATAATTACCAATAATTACCAATAATTACCAATAATTGGTAATAATTACCAATAATTACCAGTAATTAGTAATAATTACCAATAATTAGTAATAATTACCAATAATTAGTTATAATTACTAATAATTACCAGTAATTACCAATAATTTTTAATAATTAGTAATAATTTGTTATAATTAGTAATAATTAGTAATAATTACCAATAATTAGTGATAATTACCAATAATTACCAATAATTACAAATAATTAGTAATAATTAGTAATAATTAGTAATAATTAGTAATAATTAGTAATAATTAGAAATAATTAGTAATAATTAGTAATAATTATCAAAAATTAATAATAATTAACAATAATTACCAATAATTAGTAATAATTAGTAATAATTATCAATAATTACCAATAATTATTAACAATTAGTAATAATTAGTAATAATTACCAATAATTAGTAATAATTACCAATAATTACAAATAATTACCAATAATTAGTAATAAATAGTAATAATTACCCAATAATTAGTAATAATTGCCAATAATTAGTAATAATTTGTAATAATTAAGAATAATTACCAATAAATAGGAATAATAATTACCAATAATTCTTAATAATTACCAATAATTAGGAATAATTACCAATAATTAAAATAATTACCAATAATTAGGAATAATTAGTAATAATTAGCTAATTGGAAAAAACTAGCGTGACCATTATCTTTCTCAATTATCTTTTCATCTCTGTATTGGTTTTAAGAAAACTTTTGCCTCTGCATGTAATATTCGCATTCTTTTTCAAAATTATCATCCTACTCACCAATAGAGCGGTGAAAGTGAATGCGAATATTACATGTGGAAACAGAATGTTAAATATACAGATGAAAGGAGAATTGTATATAATACAGAAAATTATATTATTTTAATATTAATAATAAAAAATACTAACAATGTAATAATGTTATTATTATATAATAAATAATTATGAAAACATAATATTAATATTATTAAAATAATAAAAAATTTATATAATATTAAAATTATCAATATTTGTAACAGGTTTTGCTTTATTCTCAACATGTTCAATTCTTAAAGGGTCAATTTTTAGGTCTATTAGTATAGAAAATTATATTATTTTAATATTAATAATAAAAAATACTAACAATGTAATAATGTTATTATTATATAATTAATATTTATGATAAAATTATATTAGTATTATTAAAATAATAAAAAATTTATATAATATTATAATTACCAATATTTGTAACAGGTTTTTCTTTATTCTCAACATATTCAATTCTTAAAGGGTCAATTTTTAGGTCTATCTCAATAAAAAGTTTGCGTCAGTCGTGTCTGATGTAAACTCTATAATTATCCTTGCTTGAGTGTTTTTTCTTAAAAATTATTCAAAAATAATAATGATTTTATATTTTATGGAAAAATATGGAAGAACGAGGTCATCAATATTCATTATTAGATGACCGCATTTGGATAAATCAACGTAGAAATCCAAACTGTTCTAGTTTAAATCCAGTATATATAGAGGGTGTGGAGACTTTTTTATCATTTGTGGCATCAAATCCAGAATTTGTTTCAGAAGGAAAAATAAAATGCCCTTGTAGAAAATGTGAATTGAGAACGTTTGACACGTTTGACAAAGTGGGGGGACATCTCATGAGTTTTGGTTTTCAACCAGATTATGATTTTTGGTATCAACACGGTGAACGCAATTCCAGAGTACGTGATTCCAACTTGATTCCGGATCCATCCCAGTTTCAAGATTTAGTACATGATGTTGCAGTTTCACCTGTTCAACATACAGAAACTCCGGCTGATATAGCTTCAAATCTTGAGTTGGCACCGTATGAATTTTATGAGTTGTTGAGGTCTGCTTAGGATGCATTATATCTTGGCTGCAAGATGAGAAAATTAGAAGCAGTTACAAAATTTATGGCTATCAAATCAGATAATGGAATGTCAAACACCTATTTTGACCAGATATTTTCTTTGCTTAAAACACGGTTACCCGAAGGAAATGTTTTGCCTGCAAATTACTATGAGAGTAAGAGGCTGGTTTGAAATTTGGGACTTACTTGTCAGAAGATTCATGCATGTTCAATTGACTACATTTTATATTCTGGGGAAAATGAGTCGTTGGATAGTTGTCCCACATGTGGGAAACTAAGATATAAAGAAGGGAAACATGGGAAGTCTGGTTTGATTCCTGTAAAACAATTGAGATATTTTCCGCTTACATCCAGACTTCAGCGTTTATTCATGTCTAAGAATACAGCGACAATGATGGCATGGCATAAAGTGAATATTTCAACCGATAAATGCTTAAATCATCCAGCTGATGGTGATTCATGGAAAAATTTTGATTGAGTGCATCAATACTTTTCTTTAGAAGATTGAAATGTTTTACTGGGCCTTTCCACTGATGGTTTCTATCCGTTCGGAACTTATGGTAGTCAGTATTCATGTCGACCTGTTTTTTTAACTCCGTATAATTTACCACCATGTATGTTGATGAAGGAGCCATATATCTTTTTGACTTTACTAATTCCAGGACATCCGAAGAAGAATATTGATGTTTATTTGAAACCATTCATTGATGAATTAAGTTTATTGTGGAGTACTGGTGTCAGTACATATGATGTTGCTATGAAATAGAATTCCATACTGAGAGCAGCATTGATGTGGACAATTAGTGACTTCCCAGCTTATGGGATGTTATCTGGCTAGAGTACACATGGTCAGAAATCATTTCCTTACAGTATGGGAGAGAACAAAGAATTTATGCTCATTCATGGAAAGAAACCTTGTTTTTTTGACTGTCATCGCAGATTTCTTCCAGCTGATCATCCTTTTCGCAGAAACAGATCTCATTTCTGAAAAGGAATAGTTGAAAGGGATGGACCTCCAAAAATGCTGTCAGGTTTTGAGTTAAAATCAGTTGTATTTTCATTACCTCCCATCACTTTTGGACCCACAATAAACCAACATAAAATTTCTGGTTTTGGGAAAGAACACAATTGGATTAAATGTATAATATTTTGGTATTTTCCATACTGGTCGGATTTGTTGGTCTGCCACATGTTTGATGTCATGCATATTGAGAAGAACTGTTTTGATAATTTGTTTCATAAAGTTTCGGATATGCCATGAAAGAGCAAAGACAATATAAATTCACATTTAGATCTTGCCCAAATTTGCAGGCGTCCAGAACTGGAACTGTTTGAGAATGTTAGAACAGAAAGGTTACTGAATCCAAAAGCATCTTATACACTTTCTAAAGAAAACCGTTTATTATTTTTTCAGTGGATTGTAGATTTGAGACTTCCAGATGGTTGTGCTTCCAATTTGGGTAGATGTGTAAAGAATGGTCATATTACGGGAATAAAAAGTCATGATTGTCATGTTATAATGGAAAGAATTATACCCATTGCATTAAGAGGATTGTTTAATTCTGTGATTTGGGATTCCATAATAGACTTGTCTCATTTTTTTCGGGACATTTGTGCGGCTACAGCCGATTATGATGCTCTATGAAAACTTGAAGAAGATGTTGATGTAATTATATGTAAACTGGAAAAAATATTTCCGCTGTCTTTCTTCGAATCAATGGAACATTTGATGTTACATTTTCCATATGAAGACAAATGTGGAGGGCCAGTACATTTTTGATGGATGTACCCATTTGAAAGATGCATGAAAAAATTGAAAAGAAATGTACGTAAAGAAGCATCTGTTGAAGGATCTATTGCAGAAGCTTATTTACAAGAGGAAATATCTTTTTTCTGCTCCCATTATTTTGAATATGAGTATCCTTCAAAACACAACCGAATGGGATGTAACAAGAGGAATATTGATGAAATCGACAATCAATTATCTGTTTTCAACCAGCTAGAGCTTGGTTTTGGTGGAGTTTATGAACGATGGCTTTCGGATGATGAACATCACAGAGCTTATACGTATGTTCTACTCAACTGTGAAGAGATGACATCAGTTGTACTGTAAGTGTTTATATCACTTATTCTATCATTTATGTTACAATAAATAACTTTGTTTTTTATAGGTTGTATGATAATCATATCAAGAAACAAATTCCACAAATTACAGCAGCTGCTCTCAAAGAACGCCGACAGAAAAATTTCTCTCAGTGGTCTCAAAATCTGGTAACATAAATTCTTTATCTTTTAGAAACTCATTCAATTTATAGTTTACTATATTGATAATTATTTCAAAAAAATTCAGGTGTCTCGACATGCTGATAAAATTGAAAAACAGCTTTGTATATTGAGTAACCCACCTTCCAAACTTGATAAAACTTATAATGCATATGTGGTGAATGGATTTCGATTTCACACACATGCATATGGGGAATCAAAAAAACAATGAACAATGGAGTTAGCTTGAGAGGATCTGATCATCGAGAAAATGAAGTTGACTTTTATGGAATACTTGATGAAATCATTGAACTCTATTATCATGGACAACATTACATAACCATGTTCAAATGTCATTGGTTGGATACAGAGAGAGGCGTGCGTGTTCATCCGACTCATGGAATCATCGATATTAAATGTAAAAGTGTTCTCGCAGTAAATGAACCATTCTTATTGGCTCAACAGGCACATCATGTTTATTATGCAAAGTACTGTGCTACATCAAGAGACTTGACTAATTGGTGGAGTATAATAAAAATAAATATTCGAGACAATAAATTTAGCCAAAGTGAATGTGCTTTCACTGATGTGAAAAGAATTTATGTTTTTCAAGAGATTACTCAAAATCAATCTTTTTTACAAAGAGACATGAGTATCGATGACAACACCCCACATTTAAGAGTCGGTGATGATGATGATGTTAATGATGTCACATATGAATTTGAAATGGTAAGAGATGAAGCAACTGGAACTCGAATGGATATTGATGATGTTGAGGAGGAATATGAAGATGACATTAACATATATTAAGATGATGATGAAGATGAACAGTGATAGAATTCCATTGTTGTTATATACAATCATAACAAATATATATGTATATATAATAGTAATTATCAATTATTTTCTAACAACATTAACATTTTCTGTTTCAGATGGAGGATGACGCATTTCGTGAGTTGGCGGATGCTGACTTGCCTTTTTATGTGGATGAGTTGCTAACAGATGACCCTCAGCCTGCAGGCGCTTCAGGGAGTACGTGGAGGGGGCGCGGTCTTGCACGATTGATGATTCCTGACCCCGTCCCCGAGCGACATCCAAGTCTTGGGTTTGATCCACACACACGGAGGTGTGATAACCTGTGGATTTGAATAAGATTTCATTAATCTATTCACATAATAAATGATTATTATTTTTACAGTTTTCCGCATATAGCAGTCAGACAGGGCAGCACTATTTTGCGCAGCTATTTCTCTCAGCCTTGGACCACATGGGAGCAGATTCCCATTGATGTGAAGCAGGCCATGTTCGGCCCTTTTTAGTACGTACTTAAATAAATAATTTTTATTTTGAAAATTATTTCATTTATAACTTGATATTTTGATTTATTTGCAGGGTTTATGGTATCCGATCGAGGATACCATGCGTGGCGCCATCCACAAGGAATGGGAGGTGGTAATGCGGGATCTCTTTCGTCAGTTTTTGCACAACTTGAGGAGAGCGGCCATGAAGAAAGCAGGAGTATCCGTTTTTTGATGACTCCTGTAGAGCGCACCGACCATAGTAAATTTCATCCCACGTATGGGATAGATTATGTGCGAACTGGTTGAGTGATGCCTTTCAGAGGAGATCATCGGTGGGGAGGCGGAATCGGGGGAGACAGGAGGTGACTCATTGAGCTGGGAGTCGTACTTTCAGTACTCATAGATAGCATCTGGTACTTACATTATTTATAAATATTTTATATAACTATAAATATTAACAGTTTATTTTTTATTCTTATAGGCTGTCGAGCACCCCGATATTACGGAGTATGACGTATATCGAAGGATGTATAGTGATCCTGCTACCGGGGAGCTCAGAGGTGATCGCCAGCATCACATCATGGTCAGTATTATTTGTTTTCAAGTTTAAAAATTAACTGCATATAATATATTCACAATTTAAATTTTAAATTGTAACTACAAGAGTCATATGAGGCCGCAGCGTCACAGACCCGACCTGAGTGTCAGGCCAAGTCATTAGATCAGGCCACTGGCCGTCAGTTTGATGAGGCGGCATGGATGCAGGCCACCCAGTATGCCTTCGAGAAGGGCCGGGTAGTTGGTATTAGCTCTCGACTGACTCCCGGAGATTATTATGGCAGTGCTGCGATGTCGGCGTCCAGCTCGAGAGGAGATTGTGCATCTTCTTCTTCTACATAGAATGAGGATCAGTTGCGATCTCAGACTGCACTGATAGAGAGTCTCCGATAGGAGCAGGAGCAGATGCGTCAGCAGCAGCAACATGAGGAGGAGCGTCAACGCCAGCAGCAGTTGTACAAGGAGCAGATGAGTCGGTGGCAGCAGCAGTAGCAGGAGCAGATGGAGTACACGCGCCGAATCACTCATACTTTAGGGATGGAGCTTCCTCCACCTACATAAGTAGATCCCCCTCCCCCTCCCCCCCTCCTTCAGATTAGAGTTTTTTTTTATGTTATAAAGTTTGTTAAATCAAAATATGAATTTTTTTCTATTTGTAGTTTCTGTCTCATTATAAAATATTAATAATATTATATTTTAAAATAACAATATTAATATGAATAATAATATAATTTATATTTTATAATATTAAATTATATATATATATATATATTAAAATTTTATAATATTATAATTTAATTATAATCTTTTTGTAATATTTGAATTATTTTAATATTTGAATGTAAAATAATTCTATTATTTTTATATTAATTAAAATAACATATTAATATTTTTTTTATTTATGAATTATAAATATAATATTATTATATTAATTAAAATCATTTATTAATATTTTATTATTTTTTATTTTTGAATTATAATTCTATTATTATTATATTAATTAAAATCATTTATTAATATTTTATTATTTTTTATTTGTGAATTATAATTCTATTATTATATTAATTAACATCATTTATTAATATGTTTTTATTTTTTTATTTTCAAATTATAATTGGATTATTATTATATTAATTAAAATAATTTATTAATATTTTTTTTATTTTTTTATAATATTTGCGACGGGATACTATGCCCGTCGCAAATAGTATTATTATTATATTAATTAAAATAATTTATTAATATTTTTTATTTTTTTTATATAGTAATTGGGACGGGCTCGTCGCAATTACTATTTTAAAAAGTTTTTATAAATATATGGACTAGTATTTGCGACGGGAAGTATCGCAGTCGCAAATAATACTTTTAGCGACGGGCCCGTCGCAAATAATTGTTGTTGCGACTCCGTTTTCCACAATGGGCTATTTGCGACGGACCCCCGTCGCAAAAGCCTATTAGCGACGGGATCCCGACGCAAATGCCCCGTCGCAAATGTCATTATCTCCAGTAGTGGTAATTGGTTATGGATATCATTTAGACTTTGTATCTTGGATTGATTATATTATTATATCCTTTTTATATGTTCTTTAGACATATACCCATGTAGAACTGACTGTACATTCTTTTGTTCTAATCCTATGTGGTAATCCTTTGTGGTAATCATATGTGGTATTCCTGTGTGGAATTCCTTTGAGGTAATACTATGTGGTATTCCTATGTGGCAACACTTTATAGTAATCAGGTGTGGTATTACCTTTTTTATACATGTGTGGTATTATTTTGTGTTAATCCTTGGTTGTAATATTGTTTGGTATTCCTTTGTGGTAATAATGTGTGTTATTCCTTTGTAATAAATTTTTTGGGTATTCTTATGTAGTATTCCATTATGGTAGTCTTATGTGGTATTCCTTTGTGGCAATATATTATGGTAATACTATATGGTATTCCTTTGTGTTAATCATTTGTCATATTCCTTTGTGGTAATCCTTTATGGTATTCATGTATGGTGTTCCTTTGTGGTATTCCTTTACGGTATTCCTTCATGGGATTCCATTGTGGTTCTTGGGTTTCCTACTGGGTATTGTTATACTCACCCTTACATAGGATTTTCCCACATGTGTCATGTATTATGCAGATTATCTCACATTTGATGGATACCTAGGTGGACCAATACTAGATAGTTCTTAGAGAGGCCAAACAGACAGAGGTTTGTTCCAATGGCTTCAAACTACAATGTCAGTACCTCGTTTCTTATAGGTTGGACTTTTGGTTACATAATCTTTTTGGTGGGCCAATATTTTGGCCATATATAATTTATTTTACTTTAAATTTTATACTCTATTGTGAGATCTTAGTTATATGGATGAATTGTTTACTTACTGGTTTTTAGATTTCGGCGTTTTGTGGTCTAAGAGATGTGTGCAAGAATAAAGGTATATAGGTAATTCCTCATATATTAGTGATATTTCTACCCGGTGCTAGTCTCAAGCCCCAACCCTATTATAGGTGGTCTTAGGGAGTCATAGACTGGGCCCCACTATAGAGCATAGTGAAAATTTCATGGCCATTTGTATGAGATTATGACTGTTATAATATTTTATTTCAAGAAAAATCAACCATTCCACACTCGTGTTTTAAATAACTATAATATTTTTAAATTGAGATTTTCAAGAAGATATGTTTGAATATAAATATTATTTTTAAATTTAAATGTGTTATCTTCATCAAGTTAGGTTATTTTAAATTTTTTTTGATGAGGTAATTAGCTTAAATTCTTGCACAATGCCGACGCGATAATTGTTTAATTAATGGAAAAAAACAAATAAATCATATTATAAAATATTAAAAGTTTAGTAATATGATCTAATTAATATGATACTTGAATATTAATGATTACCATGACTTGTTGGGGATGTTTTAAAATATTCTATTTTAATTCTAAGTGTTATCTGATATTAATAAATTCAATGTAATTAATTTTTCAAAAAATTGACTTTATTGATATTTTATAATAATTAATATTTTATTAAGTGATATAAAATTCCAAAAAAAAAATTTTTTTCATGGGGACTTTTACAAGGATTAAAATATTAACTATTTTTTATTATTGGTCTTTTTTTACATTTATTTTAATTATCTTTACCCTTAAAGAATATAAAAACATTGTTCTCACAGAAATTTCAAAAATGGTTAACGAGAGGTTAAAGCCAAATGGTATTGTTAAAAACAAATTAAAAATTATCTAATTATTATTGGATAATCTTATTTAGACCCAAACTCTACCTATAATTTAATTAAATTATTTTTGTGGAATTTCATAATAAATAAAAATTTATATTAATTTAATATTTTAATAAATTCCAAAGGTTCCCCTCACCTCAATTATAAAAGGGAACCTCCTCAATTACTTTTTTACACCACAATGAACCATATATCTTTATAAAACCCAACCCATTACTATTAAAAACATCCTTATCCATGCTATTGAGTTTATTTTCATAAAAAATATAAACCTTATATTCTTTAATAAGAGATCGGATTGGAGTCCACTCAATAAGTGGTAATCATCTTTACCAATTTTTTCATGTTTATTTATTCTTATAATTCATCTTCATGTGTTGTGACCAAACAAAAATAATTACTCAATTTTCATAAATGTACATATATTATATAATGAATATGGTAGAACCTTATTCTAACTCTTTTCCATCCTATTAAAACAGAAAACATCACATATGTGTGTATACATCTTATCGTCTCCACTTAGTTGTGTAATTCGTTTTTCAACACCACATTACATGGATGGTTATAATGATGGAACTAACACTACTAGAAATTAATGATGTAGCCACACTTACACTACTAGAAAATTAGGTTTTCGCGCCTTTGGACATGGGGGACTGCCATAGGTGGTCGTTTTTGATAATAATAGCGACCAAAAATGGCAGTCGCTAATACTAAAATAAATTTAGCGGATTTTTTCTACCCCCTCCACTGTCTTCCTCATTTTCACCACTGCAACCTACCGCCCCATAGCCGCTGGCTTCCTCAAACCACATCAGTGTCGATGTCTCCCCCCACAGCCACCCCTACCACCCTCATCCACCCCCGTCACCACCCCCCCGACGCCTCCCATTTCCCCTCGCTGCTGAACCCATCTATTACCCCTCCCCACCCACTAACCTAAACCCTCAACGTTGCACCCACCCCTCCCTCCGACCGCCGTAAATCCACCTTGGCCAGCGACCATAGATTCTTGTCCTTCCACACATCCACCGTGGTTGTCCCTGTGTGCCCACCCTGTCTCCCGCACATATGAAATGTGATATTGTTAAAAGGACCTTTAACGGTCACCATTGGCAGTCGTTGTTGGTCTTTATCGACGGAGCAACAACGACAGCCAAAAGCGGTCACAAGTCGGTTACTGAAGACCATTAGCGACCGCTTTTGGTGGTCTCTAAAGGTGTTAATTGTAGAATTGTTATATATCCATGGTTAAAAAAAATCGTGGCTACATCCTATGACACACCATGGTTATTAAAAAATAGTGGATTCAGCCACAAAAATTCCTCTCTCACTCATAGATATCCTCTCTCGCTCGTCGACTCTCCCTCGAATCCATTATACTCTTCCTTGCGGCTTTCGTCTGATTGTCACCCGACTGGAGTATTTCTTCTTGTCCGTCCCTGTCGGCTTTAGTTCCTTCATTTCTCACCGTGATTCCTTCATTCACAGTGCACCTTCTCCATTTGCGGCCTCTCCATTCATGGTTCCTCTTTCCCTCTCATGTGTCTCCATTCAGTGCATGGACTGAAGCTTTCCTCCCCTCTATTTGGGTGTTCCTCCTCCATTCAGTTGTTACTCCTCCATTCAGGGATTCCTTCTCCACTCATTGCATTAGTTCTTCAGGCGTTACTCCTCTATTTGGTGCGTTAGCCAAACCATTTTACTTCATTCCATTTTGTGGATCCAATTTGCATTATTCCTTCTATTTTTAGTATTTTAAACCTATTTTATGGATCCCTTATGTTTGTAGGAGGATTTTATAGTATTCAATCTGATTTGGGAGTTTTCAATTGTAAGAGGAGTTCACCAGAGGAGTTTTTGTTAATTGTCCACTATTTTGAGGCTCTGGTTTGTTGACTGGTATCCTATCAACTATTATTCCCTAGAGTTTCATGGTTTATATTTCAATATAATTCTCATAATTAATCTGGTATTCTGATATTCATGGTTTAATCTGTTTATTATTCTATTATCTATTTACTATTATGCAATTATTATGTTTCTATTTACTATTCTGGAATTATTAATCTGTTTCTAAGGGTTTTGTGTAATGGACTTTGTATTTCTGAAATTTACAGAATTTATAAGCCTGATATGAACATGAATAACTTATCTGACCACAACCATTGAAAACAACATATATTTCCCATTATTTCTAAATCGGTTTGATGTAGACAGATTCTTTTCAAACAATGGATGTTTATTTTTCTCTAGCCTGACCCCCTTTGAAATTGTCTTCTTTTATGCTTCAAGTATTGTTGGATTGTACTCATAATCCAATGAAAAATTCCCAAACCTGTTACACTACCATCATTTTCCAGCAAACCTAAGTCTTCTATTCTTTACAACATGTTGTTTAGAATTTCCATATTTTAGATCATGTGGTTTTTGGAAGTCTGTTATCACTAGTTGGGTTCTTCTTACAGAACAAGATTCCACACTTATTCTCTAACCACTATAGACATGGTGGTAAATATAGTCTCCATTTGATTCAACATAATTTTATAGATTTTATTTTTAAACCTTCACTTTCTAAGAAAATGGATTAATAAAAATTATTACCTTAGATCTACTTGAGAATTTCCATTAGAAGACACAATGATCTTATTTTCGAACCATAACATTCTAATGAATTAGTTACATAGAGTTATAATGATGAAGATCATTATATCTATGTGATGATGTTTTGAATGGATTCCAGAATATTTTGAAGTGTTTTAGAGTGATCTAAAAATGTGTAGAAAAATTTGAAATTCTATATATCAGGATACTAATTAAGGTGAATAAGGAAATGATAGGTAATATATCGCCTTGTTTAAGAAAATTTCCAAAGGATAATACAAACTAAGATGACATCCATCAAAATTTCACATTCTTTTAGAAACCTCACTACCACCCAAACAAATCCAATATTCATTTCTCTAGTAAAACCAAAGAGTCCTTAGAAATTTATCATTTAGGGTAAATTTCTATATTTTGAGAACATTATTTACAAATCCTAACAATCTCCAACCTAGAGACTACTTCAAGGGATTCATGGTATCCCCAAAAACATTGTAAACATCACCCACTATACTTCTACCATATTTAATGCTCCTATTCAATCTTTAATTTATTCACCCAAGCCCAATTACGACATAATATTGTAACATTTTTTCATGGACTAATGTTTTTGTGAACATATATTCAATATTCCACCATCAAACTATCTTTTATAACCCTAAGACACTATATTGAAGCAATATTAAGATATAAAGGTACTTTTAGGTTGATGTGATTCATCCTCACATAAAACACTAATATCTAGGCCAAATGAATCACCACTCTCATTACCAAAGTAGAGTGATTAATTTTTCTAGATGCTTTCAACCTCCACACATAGTAATTTAGTCTTGGTAGAAATAGAATACAAAATCTAAGATAGGTAAATCATTACTAAAATTGAACTTCATTATAGATTATGAATAAAACCTTCCAATATTTAAAATAGAACAACTTCTAATCATTATAATAGAAATTATTCTCTCTTGAATAATAATAACAAGCTTCCACTTGTCTATATTTAGAACTACTTGAATATATATCAAATATAGCTGCACAATTTTTCTTCCTTTTTAGCATTCATTAAACCACTTGAATAATTTGTATTCAAATCTCCTCGAATTAATGGATCTATAATTTTTCACTCCATATCTTTATAACCATTTGTTTTGGGTCTTATAACTCTTTTACAAAGCTCATATAAGTTATTCTATCTTGAATAATAGTTTCAAACTTTCACATGTCTCTATTTTCGAATTGCATGAATATATTCAAATATAGCAGCACTAATTTCATCTTTTTCAGCATTCACTAAACCACATGAATATTTTGGATTCAAATAAAACTGAAATACTGGATCTAGAATTTCCCCCTCCCCCCCACTATCCCCCTCCCGCCAGCCCTACCCAGCCCCCCCTACCCTGCCCCCCTGCCCAGCCCCCCCCCCCCCCCACCTTACCCAACCCCCATGCCCAGCCCCTCCCCCCTCACCCCCTACCCAACCCCCCATCCCAGCCCCACCCCTCCACCCAACCCATCCCCTTGCCCAGCCCCTTCCCCTACCTATACCCCCCCCCCCTACACCCTCCCTGCCTAACCCCTCCCCCTCTGCTCCCTACCCAACCCCTCCCCCTCCTCTCCCTGACAAGCCCCCCTGCCCAGCCCCTCCCCCTCCTTGCACACTAGACCCTCCCTTTACACGTATTATAATAAAATATTCTTAGAAAACCCATCCTTAATATATAAACCCCATGGTCTACTCTAATTGTGTCATTCTAATATTGATGCATTGCACAAGAATACAACATTTTATTCTTTTTCTACTATATAAGTATCTAAGAATGATACCCTTTATACGTATTATTATATATTCATTAGGATATAAAATGTTACCTCCCCTTGTATCTCATGTATTTTAGTATATCATATATTTTATTATCTTATTTTTAGGTAATGTAAATCACGGATGATTATGATTGATTCATTTAGAATATTTACCAATATCTATAAATCTAGGAACTTTCTAGAAACCCTAGGATGACCTGTCATGGTGTAATAATTGAGAGTAAGAGATTTCTTTATGTATTATCTTAACATGAGATTAAATATTAATTAGTGGATATGGGTATAGATCCTATATTATTATGATTTAGAGATCTCATATACTTTAGTAATGATATTGTTATAGTCGATGCATTTAGATTGAACATTTACTCATCTTTCTCAAGAAGCATGTAAGAATAGAAGTCTATGAATGAAATCCATATACTACTTTTCTTTTGCATGAATGAGTTTCAATGTTGTTATTTACAATAAAAAAATTTAAAACTGTTTGTTTATTCATATTAGAATTGATAGATTCTAGGTTTATAATGTTGATTAGATCACTGATGAGTTTCAAAAGGAGTTGGAATATTTTTTTGGATTTTGCATTCAATAATTGTTTAGACGGTGGATTGATTCGATGCCCATATTTTTCTTGCATTGGAAGACCATGGTTAACATTTGAGGATGTAAGTTACCACATCAATAAAAAAGGTTTTCTAAAAGGATATCATGTTTGGTATCACAATGGAGAAAAATCTCAAATGGAGAATGATGTTAATTCAGCTGAATGGATCAGAATGGAAAATTTGATTTTCCACTCGGTTTCCATTTTCTTCTCAATCCAACACTTCATGTAGAGAAGTGGAAGAGGAAATGAATACGGGGAACAAAGTTTTCATCTAATGATCAGAATGATGACATTGAGTGTGTTAGAATGTTGTTAGAAGATGCGGATACCCCATTTTACAGTCATGTGGAAAAATGACCAAACTATAATTTTTAATGCGACTGTATCATGGAAAACAATTTATGGATTTAGTAATACTTTGAGCGACTATCTACTTACTCTTTTTAATAACATGCTACTTGATGATGCATGTTTTCCAGAAAATGATTATATGGCATCAAAGTTGGTGGAAGATTTTGGATTTTCAAGTAAGAAAATCCACGCATGCCCTAAATATTGTTGTCTATTCTGGAAGGATAATGTCAAGTTAAATTAGTGAAAAAAAATGTGGTACATTGAGATAGAAGACTATAAAGATGGAACTCAATCATGTGTACTAGAGAATGTGATGCGGCACTTTCCATTGATTCCCAGACTTTAGAAACTTTTTTATGTCGGGAACAAATGGCTAAGAATATGAGATGGCATGAAGATGAAAGAAATAAGGATAATGATGCTATAGTTCATCATGCTGACGGGTTAGCATGGAAATACTTTGATAGGTTACATTTTTATTTTGTATCCCAACCCACAGAATGTTATATTGGGATTGTCATGTGATGGTTTCAAACCATTTAAGCTGATGCATATTGCACATATTACATGGCCTATTTTCATTCATATTTATAATTATCCATCATGGATGTGTATGAAAAACACAGTTAATATCATGAGTAAATGATTTCTAGACCCAATGATCCTGGAAAAGATATCGACATATATTTTAAACCATTAATAGAAGAGTTGGAAGGATCTTTGGACTATTGGAGTGCAGAAGATATATGATGTATTTAGAAAGGATTACATTATGTGTCATGCCATATTATTATGGACAATAAATGATTTTTGTGCATATGGAATGATGTCTGGTTAGAGTACCAAGGGGAGATTATCCTACCCTATATGTGTGAAAAATACACATTCTAGGAGATTAAAGTTCCTACAAACTTTTTAGCTTCATAGGGCATCGGTGATTTCTAAAAATGGATCATCCATACAGAAAAAATGAAAGACATTCTGATAATTCCAAAGAGACTGATGAAATACCAAAATGAATGTCGGGGGTGATATCCTTAAAGAACCTGATTGTTTGAATTTTGTTCTTGGAAAGGGTTAATTAAATTCCATCAAGCGGAGGAATGTTCCTTTGAAATTCCAATAATAATTGGAGAAAGAAAAGTATATTCTATGATTTTTTGTATTGGTCATCAAATGTGATACATCGCTTCTTGGATGTATTGCATATTGAGAAAAATTTGTGTCAAATGTTACTTGAAACACATTTATATGTTAAGGTAAAGACAAAATATGATTTTCACTCACGTAGTGATTTATTGGATTGGGGTATAAAACCAAGACTTCATCTGGAGTTAATTGGTCAGAATCAGTGGAAAGTCCTTTTTTCTTATTTTTCGATGAAAAATGCAGAGAAAAAACATTTTCATCAAGTCTTGGAAAGTTTAAAGGATCCAAATGGTTATTCAAGTAACATTTTGAAACGATTTAATAGACGAGATGTGAAACTAAAATCTCTCAAAACCCATGACTACCATGTCCTGTTGCACGAATTGATTCCTATTGCCATTCGACATTTACTATCACATAATGTTAGGGCCACTGTGATAAGATTATGTCACTTCTATCGAGATCATTGTGCTAAAATATTGATCAAATGTGTTGTAAAAAAACTACAAAAATATGCACCGATCATTTTTTGCGACTTGCAGAAAATATTTCCCCCATTTTTTTCACATGTATGCTACATTTGACCATGCATCTTCCAACAGAATTTCTTTTTTGTGGTCCCATTTCTAGTTGTTGGATGTATCTAATAGAAATATTGATGTTTACATTGAAATATTATTTGAGAAATAAGAATCATCCTTAATGATATATTGTGAAAGGTTATTTATCACAAGAAATGCATGAATTTTTGTTCAATGTATTTTCCTAATGTCAACAATAGATCTAATCATCCCATGATAACTGAAGATGAGTAATATAATCCCATTGAGCCAACATTTCTATCACTACCTCTAACTGGAGGGATATCTGGATCATACATGTTGTGTACTTTGATTAGGGATGAGTGGGAAATGGCTCATCATACGGTATTATTTAACTGTGGCGTGGTTGACGATTACATCAAGTAAGTAAAATTATAAATATATATATATTTTTATTGGTTATTTTTTTCATAGTTCCTGACATCATTAAATTTTTATACTGGCAGATAATGTAGTGAAATTATAAAAATAGCACATCGATCTTTATCAATTAAGAGGCGGGAGAAATTACACATCAAAAAATATATTTCTTGGTTGAAGTCAAAGGTAACAAATTCTTTTGTTTAAATTACTAAATAATTGGTAGTTGTTCAATATTCATTGTCGATATATTTCAGGTCCAAAGTTTATTGATGGATGATGTATATGCTGAAATAAGGGCCCTGTCGTTTGGTCCGAACAATGTGGTTCGTGATTGTAAAGCAGTGGTTGTAAATGGGTTTAAATTCCTTATAAATAGTTGTGCAACAAAGATGGAAACACAGAATGATGGTGTCACGATAAGTGCTACAACAAATTGTTATGAAAGTGCATCAGAGAGACAGCCTCGATCAGAAAATATGTCATATTATGGGGTTGTTGAGAGAATTTTTTTTATTAGATTACTATGCACAAGGTCATGTCGCTATGATGAAATGAAAGTGGTTTGATTCAATGACATGACAAGTCTTGTATATAGATAATTTATGTTTTAGAGTGATTGATAGGAAACATCAGTTGCGAACATATGAGCCTTATATTCTTACATCAAAAGCTAGACAAGTATTTTATGTGAATGGCCCTTTAAAACCGTAATTTGGTGTTATTTTTGATGTTATTCCCAGACACATTTTCAAAGAAGGATTTGATGATGGTGATTTTTTGGATGAACTGGTTGGTATTCAGTCAAATATATCATTTGATAAAATAGATGATTCAATTGCAAGAATGTATTGTGAACCAGAAATTATAACAGAGAATGTGTAGTGTTACATGTATCAAAGTATTCAGATTATATTATTCTGACCTGGTGCGTGTTTTTAATAACTTTTTATGTATTAGCTTCTTTTGCTTTGTAATGTTTTCCTTTATTACGTAAACAACATAATGAAAAAAACATAATGGAAGATGTAATGTTTTGAAAAATAATTTTAATTTTTTTGACATCATTGTAGTCATATAATGCTTTGTTATATTTTTAAAATTTTGACATCACTTTTGTAATTTACATATTATTATGTCTTATGAGGAGGTTCGGAGAAAAAAATGGAGTAAAATGATCGCCGACATAGATAATTTTTCCTGAAAAATATGATTGTTCTGGTGAGTCCTTTATTTATTTATTCTATATGAAATTTCCACAAATCTTGTTTAATATGAATAGGAATCATCAAAGAAGTAACTTTCATTCACAGAAGATGGTTCAAGCACTCCAGAGTATAGGACTAGCCCTACATGTAGCCCCCCTACATGTACTGCCTCATATTCCATGGCTCTACAGTCACCAGGATGGTTTCCTCCCATCATGCCCCCCACTTATATGCTTTATCCATACATGGGAGGTTATATTTTTTATCCATTTCTTCCTCATACCATGCAGGGTAGTCCATATACTTCTATCCCTCAGCCTTTTTACGCTTATGCACCTTCATCTCTATAGGGTACACCAACATTGGTTATGCCTCCTATATACCCATACCCTCCTACCCAACCTCAGCATCCACGGTCTACTATAGAGGGCACACCTCCATTGGTTATGCCCCTCGTATAACCATAACCTCTTACCCAACCTCAGCATCCACAGTCTACTATGGTGGACACTTCTCCAATTGCTTCCCCTCAGTATAGTGTACACGATCGAGAAACAACAAATAGTGCTACTGGTAAATGTTTAAAAAGTAATGAAATTAATAAATATTTATTAAATTTCAGTTATATATGTGTAAAATATTTGTTTCTTTTTTCAGGAACCTCTTCTTCTAAAATATTTGGTTGTACAAAGATGCATAAATTTTGGAATATATATACACAAATTATAGTTCAGTATAACAAGGAAATGAAAATTATTGAAGAAAATGGTAGACTCACGGATTTTCATGGGGACACTCACCATACATAGCAATATTATGCCAGTTCGACCAATCGAGTGGAGAGAAGTTAGATAAGAAATAAAAGACACAACTTGGGTGGAAATTTGGGTAATATATTTTTGAAAATTAGTTTGCAATTTCTTTATAAAGTGTTATTAATAATTTTTTTTTTGAATATTCAGCTTCTCTATAACTTCCCAAATGGTCTCCATGCTAATAGATCAAGGTTAATGGAGTTGGGGGAGATGTGGCGGGCCTACAAGCATGACCTGCATGTTGGCTGGAAAAAAATAATAGGTACTCCTCTTGAGAATGAACCAATCTTCAATGAATGCACAATTTCATAATAAAATAATTAATTGCATATTGGAGTTGTTCCTCTTTAAAGGTAATTTACAATATTAATGTTTTTAATAAATTTATTTTTTTCAGTAATCATAGGTTTCTATAGTGGATGATTTTGTTAGATGTGATTGTGTTCTATTTTATTTTCCGGACTTGGTTATTCCAGTTATGTCTTGAATTTATTAAATTATTAACTTAAAATGATGATTTTTTATCCCTTTTGACTTGTTGAAAGGCTATATTATTTTTGTTTACTAATAGGATTCATTATAAAGAAACATACGAAATAAGGTTACCATTATATATAATCATACACTGGGGAGAACTATACTGCCAGATCATGAACTGTCACAGGTGATATATGATTTAAAATTGAATATACATTTATTTGTTCATCGATTTATGTTCACTTTTCATGTACAAATGGGCATTAAATTTTGAAGGACGTGTTCCATGGTCATTATTTTTTTTTTCTACTAAGAAAAATAAATATGGAACTATTGTGAATCAGGAAATGCATGAAAAAATTGTAAGAATGTTTTTAAATGTTTAGATTTTAGTATGTAGTTTCATTCATTGAAAATTATATGAGTTGGGTTTTCCACATTGGGAATGAGAATGCTTGATTCAATTATATCACTTGTTCTTTTGGTATTATATAGTACAATAAATTATCTTCCACTCTCTTTAGTATTCCTAATGATAATTTAATAAGATCAATTCTTGAAAATGTTTAAAAAGGACATCTAAAATCCATTCAATTATTGATAAGGTTTAGACTCTCAAATAGGTCCATAACCACTACTAATATATCTGTAAAACCAAACATCATCCCAAGATACTTATATAAGTTATAAAAACTCTTAAAATTAGTATAATGAATATGAAAGGACATACACTACTTATGATTTAGTCTAGATTTCATCAAAAATGGAGGTTGTAGACATTTTACTCATAGCACGTATGAGAATTTCAAAAGAAATTTGTTTTGAATATCTATTAAAATGGTAACGCCCTTCTATAAGATTACCTTCAATCTATAATGGAAAAGGAACAAGAAACATTTGGACCAAATGATTATTTACATCAGGTTCTTGGCAACGAGCACAGTGGCAGAGTTTGTTTTAATCCCGGAAAAAAAATCGTGTCGTCTAAATATTGGTCATCCGGTATTGAATCTTCAAGAAATATTGGAGGAATGGTTACCAAAGAAAAATTAAATTCTAACATTGAGACAGCAAAGCAAGAAGTTAGACAAGAGTCTCAAAAGACAAGGAAAAAAGAAAATGAACAATTGTTAAAGTTGATATCAGCTATATGCTCTTCACTTCCTCCAGAGGGTGCAGCAAAAGTGGATGGATGTTTATCGATTTTGCGCTCGATGTGTGAGGATGATGACGATTGTGTAGCTAAATATGCTGCTGATGGTGGAGAGGATGAAGATGCTGGTGATGGTGGAGAGGCTGAAGATGTTGCTGATGGTGGAGTGGCTAAAGATGCTAATGGTGATGATGATGCTGTTGATGGTGGTACACATGTTGATGCTATTTATATCAGTGCTGATGATGATGAGGATTCAGATGACATTTTGGAGCGACAATATTGACAGTTTTTGTATCTATCATTTTGTTTTCATTTTTTATAAAATTTCAATTTTATATGTATTACTAATTTTTTTATTTATGTGGAAATGAGATGCTAAATGGTTTTTGTAAGTCGTTGCAGGTGTATTTGTATGGTGTATTTGTATACTGTAGGTTTGTGTAGGGGGGATAGGGGGCTCACAGGGGGGGTAGTAAGGGGTGGGGGAGAGTAGGGGGTGGGGGCAAGCAGGGGGTGTTGGGGGGGGATGGGGGGGGGGGGGCTGGGGGGTCTGTAGTTGTGGGGGGGGGGGGGGGGCGCTGGCAGGGGAACGGGGGGGGGGGGGTGTAGGGGGATTTGTATTTATTTTACATAAATGTTATATAATCGATATTCATTTCTTTAATAACAAAATCAAGCATCATTTCCATTTTTTTGAAATTTTTGTACCGGGGGTTGGGTACAAGAACATCTAAAAAAGGAAAAGAAAACATCAGTGGGCTCCAAAAGCACAAGAAGGAATTGTTGTGGGTCAATTATGTATATGGAAATGAAATTTAGCTTGCATTCAGGAAGAAAAATATAGAAGCTAGAAAGAATTGGCTTCTGCAGTTTGAGGTTCGGAATTGACTTTGACATGTGATTTATAGGGTCGTATGTGTCTTACCTTATTATATTATCTGTTTCTGCAGGATAACATTTACCATGGGGAGACCAGCCTTGCTGGTACACCAGATCCAAGTATGGTCACCCTCAAATCCAATTTTTCAATTTTCAATGATGACTTTCAGGTATTTACGTTGCTGCTTTCCTTGCAGTTTGATGGAACTTCACCTGAATCTGATGTTTTTGAGAGCTGCGTAGGAGACTCTCTAAAGTGATTTAGATATGGGCCAATAGCTTCCCAATCGTTGAATAATCTGCACCTTTCTAATATCCAATAATTAAAGGTAAATATTGTATTTAATTTTTTTTATTCCATGCTAGTTTTGATGAAAGAAAAAAATCATCTGTTTGTAGTTATTGGTGCAAGGGGGGAAGGGGTGGGGGACTTGTAGGGGCAGGGGGTGCAAGGGGGAGGGAAAGGGGGAGGGGTGAAAGGGGGAGGGCGGGGGTGGGGGGACTGGTAGAGGTAGGGTGGATTGGCATGGGGGAGGGTGGACAGGAAGTGGGACTAGAATGGGCAGGGGTCCTGGCAAGGAGGGGGGTGCAATTGGTGGGGTGAAAGGGGGTGGGGCAGGCACAGGGGGGACTAGCGGGGGAATGGGGTGGGGGACTGGTAGGGGGAGGGGTGCAAGGGGGAGGGCAAGGGGGGATTGGCAGGGGCAGGGGGAGGGGTGCAAGAGGTGAGGGGAACTATCAGGGGTGGGGGGCAAGGGGGGGAACTGGCAGTGGGGGTGGGGAACTAAAGGGGGACTGGTATTCTGGGAATGTGCATGATTTATGCCATGTTGATACCATTTGAAATTTCTTATGGATACATTAAATGTTTTGTTTGTTGAAATTCAATTTGAATTTTAATTAGTTATATTCATGTGCACTATCAAGATGAATTATAATTTCTAAATCTTGAGTTTGGTGCTGGTTTCAACTATTGAATATATGGGAATAAAATTCTAATAGGATATTATTTATTAGTTTACAGGTGATTCAATTTTTATACCAGATTTTTTCAACAATGATAAAGAGGAATGAGTCTTGGGATTGGAAGCGATCTCTTAGATGAGTATTCTACCTCATTTACTTTTCTTCTCTCTTCGTTCCTCTTAAATTCACAATGCATGATGAGTTTATTTATCACTACATTCATGTATTATTTTTGATTATTTGTTTCCATATTCTTTTAATTTCGGTTGTGTGTTTGTACCATATTTCAACTGAGTTTGATTCTATTTTCTATACTAAATTTATGTTGATAATGGGCTTTGTCACCCTCATTTTTTTAATAATTCATCTGGTACTGTAGTGGATGAAGATTAATGTTTATATTTTTATATGAAATAAATCAAACTTTTCTCTTTGGGGGGGGGGGGGGTTGGAGAAAGGGGGCAAGGGAGAAGGTTTGGGGGCAGGGTGGGCGGCATTGTGCAGGGGGGGGGGGGGGAGGGGGTAGTCTGGGGGGGAAGGGGGTAGTGTTTAGGGGGCGGGAGGGGGAATGAGTGGGGGCAGTGTGCAGGGGGTGGGGGTAGTGTGCAAGGGGTATGGGCAGTGTGCAGGTGGTAGTGTGCAGGGGGCAGTGTGCAAGGGGAAGGGAGGGGGTAGGGGGTGGGGGCAGTGTGCTGGGAGTAGGGAGGGGGTGGGGGTGGGGGTAGTGTGCACATGGTGGGGGTAGTGTGCAGGGGGTAGGGGAAGTGTGTAGGGGGTAGGGGATAGTGTGGAGGGGGCATGGAGGGGGCAGGGTGTGGGGGTAGTGTGCAGGGGGGAAGAGGGCAGTGTGAAGTGGCAGGGGGTAGTTTGAAGGGGCCAGATAGGGCAGGCAGGGGGTGTGGGGGTGCAGGGGGAGGGGTGGGCTACTGCAGGGTGGGTGGGGTGCAAGGGGATGTCCAGGGGTGTCATGGGGGTGTCCGGGGGGGCATTGTGCAGGGGGTAGTGCAGTGTGAAGGGGGCATGGTTTTCATGGAATCTGAAACAATAACACAATTGTTTTTATGTTCTATTACTTTATGTGTCATTTAAAGTCCTGTTTCGGGTATCTAAATTATGCTGGCATAGATTTAATTGGTAGCATGGGTTGAATGCAACCTTTATCTTCCTTTCTTCTTCAGTTTATCATGGAAAGCACATGATCTAAGAAATGTTATGTGATCTGTTGACTACCTCTGCATGACCCCAAGTTTGGATCACCAAATTTCATCGCATTAACAAATAGATGCTTCCCAAGATCTCAAGAACACTTTGTGAATAGAAGATGTCTTGCTTAAATGCTTTTCATAACAAAGGGTGTGTCTGTGTGTTCTCCTTCACCTCTTCACAAGACCTGATGTCATTGAGGTTTCTCCATTGTGAGACAATAGATATGACTGTGGGATCACCTTTTTGGGACTATGTTCTGTCCACAGGTTCCTTCTTACCATCGTGTAACCAATATGGTTTTGTGTTATCTTCTTTATGTGATTCATTCTTTAGTTTTGAGAGTTACTATCGAGTTCTCAGAAAACCAACAGCTACCAAACTCTTGGTATTTCCTTGGTTTATATAAGTGGTGTTGCGTCTTTTTTTAAGTTGTGTAAAGGACCTCTTCAAATATCTGAGGATCTTAGGGTCTTAGGAATTTCGATATTCTCAGTATCTCCATAATTGTTGGAATGATGGGGCAGGGGAAGGGGGAATTGGAAAATGTGAAATGAAATATTGAATGATAATCAAATTGTAGATTATGTTTGGTGTTTTCAACTCCCTAATAATGTTTAATTCTCTCCATTATTAACTTGTAGATATTTTTTTTTAAATTAATATTATGGTATTCTGGGAATGTTCATGCTTTATGCCATGTTGATATCATTGGAATGTTGTGATGGACACATTACATGTTTTTTTGTTGAAATTAGATTTGGATTTCAATTAGTTATATTCATGTGAACTATCAAGATGAATTATAATTTCTAAATCCTGAGTTTGCTGCTTGTTTGAACTATTGTATATATGGGAATAAGATTCTAATAGGCTGTTATTTTTGGGTTTATAAGTGATTCAATATTTATACCAGATTTGTTCAATAAGGATAGAGGAGAGAGTCTTGGGATTGGAAGCTTTCACTCAGGGGAGTATTTTGCCTCATTTACTTTTATTCTGTCTTCTTTCCACATAAATTCATATTCCATGCTAAGTGTATTTGTCACTACTTTCATGTGTTATTTTTATCTTGTTGGATAAATAGCATGTTGTTTTCATATATTTAAAGTTAATTATATATCAATACAAATGAAATTTCACTTAATTATTATACAAGCTATTTTTGTAGGAGGGCATGGGGGGGCAGGGGGTGCACGGGGTCTGTCCAGGGGGGTAGGGGGTGCACGGGGTGTTCAAGAGGGTGCAAGTGGGTTGTTGAGGGGGTGCATGGGGTCTGTCCAATGGGTGTTTAAGAGGGTGTAAGGGGGTTTCCTAGGGGGCATGGGGGTGCAAGGGGGCTGTCTAGGGGGCATGGGGGTGCAGGGGGTGCAGGGGGTGCAAGGGGCTATCCAGTTGGGGGACTGAATTAGTTTTTTTATACCATATGAATTATACCACCATAGTTTTAACCGTGGAAGTATCTCCCTATTTCCATGGTTAAACAGTTTCATTAGGGGGCATATTGCCATGTTTTTAACCGTAGTAGTAGAGACTACTTCCACAGTGTTAACCATGTACTTAACTACCCTAATGCAACGATTAAACCGTGCAAATATTGGACTATTTCCATGGTTTAAACCATGTAAATAGGCCCCTACTTCCACGGTTAAAACCGTGGTCGTAGGTAAGACCTACTACCATGCCAATAGCGGCCACGGTTTTGGAAAACCTTGGCCATATTCTATCACCACCGTTTTTGGGCCTACGACCACGATTTCAAAACATGTTTGTTGGTTAATTTTCTAGTTGTGTAATGAGTATTTATTATATTTATTCAATAAAAATTATTCTAAATAGATTAATTATAATTCAAATTTTTTTCTTTCCATCCCTAAAAAATTTAACACAACGTTCTTTTTTATGTACGACCTACTATCTCTATGAATGGTGTAATTCATTATTCTATATCTATATTTATGAATGAAATATATATAAATATATTCATTATGTTTGATGTTTATATCATTAATAACATTCTATATATTATTGAACTATAATAAAATTATAATTACTAGAACAACTGAATCAAAACATACTTGAAAAATGAGGATGTTGTCACCTAAAATAACGTTTTAATAAATAATTATTAATGAATGGGTCATATAAGATAATAATTAACTCATATGTGGTACAATATAAAATATGATGGTTATTTAAAATTCAATTATAATATTTTTTTACTTTAAATAAAAATATTTTCAAAGGAATCTTAATGTCATTTTCCAAACATTGAAAGTTTTTACTTTTTTTTAATAAATTGTGAATGGAATGTTTTTTGTACTTATATGGAATGAATGAAATTTCATATCATGAAACCTTAATGATTAGATTAATTCATTATATGTTTTGAAGGAAATTTTCACTGAAAATTATTTCTTTATTATGTGCATATATTTTAGATTTTAGAAAATATTTACAAAGTAAAAAAATATTTTCCAAAAAAATATACCACTAATCTCTTTAAAGTATTTTCATATTTGTAAACATCCTCGGTTGAATATTATATTTAGGATGTACTCTAATGATACCATTCATCATATTTCTCTATATGGTTTCTGATCAATTTGACTGGAGAAAGTATTGATATTCTTTATTACTAGTTATTCTAAAACAAACATATATTATTTTTATTAATTTATGCTCATTCAATTGTTTTATTTTTTAATATAAGGAATACATTGAGATTATTCAGTTATAGAAGGGAACTTTTAAATTCCCTCAATTAATTGGTAGGTACCATGAGAAAAAACCATCTTGGGTTTTATCTAAGTCCTTATCCATTTATGCAGAACTCATGGGACACAACCATGACGGTATTTTCAGATGTCTTGGTCAAGTCCTCAATAGTTTATGTCACATTTATATAATTATTAATTCCATAATTATGAAATTACATATTGATTTTCTTGTTATTATTTCAGTAGATAGAATATCCATGGATAAGTTTCATGC
Organism: Viscum album; assembly: GCA_963277665.1. NCBI lineage: Eukaryota > Viridiplantae > Streptophyta > Magnoliopsida > Santalales > Viscaceae > Viscum > Viscum album. The sequence continues at coordinate 1,209,959,002 of OY728121.1, forward strand.
TCATTTTATTATTTATATGGTGTTGTTTGATCATCATTTATTAATTTTATATTATTATTAATATTCAAATAATTGACTAAATAACATGTGATTATATTTATTTATGATTCCATAATTTTTATTCCTTATTTATTCATGATATCTTCTTTTAAATTCATGACCTTACTGATAATTATTGCCCAACCCTATTTTTTCCTTTCCTGTGGATGATTTGAAGTGTATATGATCAATATGAAGGGATATTCAAAAGAGAATAATGGTGTACTCAAAAAATTATATATTGTAATTTATATTTATAATTGTAATGTAAAATTAATGTTTGTATCTATTTTTTAAATAATAATAAACTATTCAGTCCTTTATAATGCAATTCTTTACATCTAGTGACAATTATAACTTCCCGACCTTAATCAGGTAAGGACCTTTTTAATTTATTATAGTCTAATTAATTAAGTGACCCGAGGAACATGCCTATGCACCTCGTTGCATGTCATGGGAAGCTTTTTAATTAATTTAAATAATTGTGGACATTTAATTAAAAAAATTTTGTCGTGCCTTAGCGCGATGTAAGAGATTTATAATAATTAATTAAGGATTAAAAAACTGTAAATAGAGATTTATAGATTTTTTAAAAGAAACCAAGAAAGGATAAAAATAAATTTTGAAATAAAATAGAAAGGGGGTATTGGAAAAAAATAAAAATATATAAATGGGAGATTTCCAATTTGAATTATTTTTATCATTTTTCTTTTCCATCCATTTATTCTATTTTATTTTTTCTTTTAATTTCCTTTTTACTTTACTTTTATTTATTTTCTTTTTTTTATTTTATTTTCTTTTTTTTTATTTTCATTCTTTTTTTCCTCTCCTCTCTTCGTGTCACACCCCCTCCCCCCTAGGTGGCATACCACTCTTCTCCTACATCATAAGATCTTAGCTCCTCCATCCATCACCTTATTTTTTTCACAGTCAGGTGATAAGTAAACCTTAAAAAAGGATAACCTTGACCAAGTAGAATCGTATGTTTTTGTTATATTTTCAGCGTGTAGTTCGTCGCAGAATATTTTTACCCTATTTTAGGGTTTTTCTAAAATCATCTATTTTCTTCTGTTTTAGGTCAAGTAAAAGCCTACAGTTGATCTTACATTCATATATGACTACATGGTATGGTTCATACTCACTTTCCCTCTATTTTATTGCGGTTTATAAAAATGCATTGTTGTGTCGTTAGTCAGTGCCTACCGACTTTATGCAATTTTACCCAATTTAATTACATTAATTGTTTTGCATAATTGTTTTGGCCTTAATCATCTTAAATTAATTTGTTTGATTTTTTTCAATAATTTAGTACACCCCTTTGAGTTTTCCTACATGGTTGGTGTATTTTTCTATTAGCCGAGTTTATAATTTAATTCCCTATGGGTATTGCACAAACCTTTTATATTATTTTTAAATTAAATAAATAGTTGATTGAATTGTTGCAACAAGGTTAGACATCCTTTGGGCATGCCAACATGGTCGGTGTAGTTTTCTGTTAGCCGAGTTTATAGTTTGATTAATTGCTGGTGTTGTGAAGCCCCATTTTTATTGTAATTGAATTAAATAAATAGTTTTCTTTGAACACGAACATGAATTGTTGGATCATTGGTACATGTTTTGTTGAGCTATTTGTTTATTTATAAAGTGCATTGTCTGCTGATGTTGATATGCTATATTTCCTTATTAATTTTCCATGTTATAATGTTAAATTTATACCTTGTGATGCATGGGTGTATCTGGTTAGTTTCCAAGCTACGATTTTATATGCTGATTATGTCATATCTTCTTCTGTGAAGACATTAAATAAATTTAGGGTGGGGAAAGGAGGTGGGTCCTTTATTAAGGGCCATGCATAGACCCTTCGTTCCTGACTGGTTACCTCTATGTGATGGGGGACGGTGTCATTGGTTTTTCCGGACCAAGACTACCTCATGCTTTCAAATACTTATGAGTGATACGGGTTTCAAAAGGTCCCACCAGGACAGATCCATTGGCAATGTGGCTAATCCAACCTTGGATGACACTCGACCCCTTTTTGCAATATCAGGACAGACTCAAGGTAAATCCATTCCATGAGCAATACTTGGTATTTCGAAAGATTGCCTTGGGCGAGCTCAGTAGTATTGGATAAATTGGCAAATGTTCTTTAGCAATACCTATGGGATGGGATTGAACTCCAACTATCAACTTGAACCCTAATAATAATGCACTTAATGGTTATATTATTTCCATTTGAGTATTTTGAAAATTTAAATGTTCTTATGATATGTTGAGGTGCACACAGTTCACTTTTAACATAGACCCCATGTTAAAGCACATACTTGGAGTATAACTATTCCTTGTTTTACCTTTATTTCTGGGATTTATATATATACGTGTACATGCAGTCTTTTGAAATGTAACCTTTCATACTACCGGATTAGGCTAAAGTAGGTGATTTGGCATGGGTACTGTTTGGAACCCAAGATGACTTATTTATTTCATTGCACACAAATTAATTATCTGAAATTTTTTTGTAATAGAACATGGAATTTTTGTAGTTGCAAGAAATGGAAAAGTTTTAAACACCGTGGGTGCCATCCTATTGGGATTTTATATCACCCCCTTCTCGTGAATCATTGACACTCGAGTAGATTACATGCTCGCATGTATTCACAAGAGGAAACGTGCTGCTTCTAAAGCAAGATTGTTCTTTACTGCTTAGAATGGAGATTGGGGCAGTGGACCGGGCCCTGCTCCTGATGCAACTACTACTTTGTGCCATTTCTTTTAGATGACAGTGTGTTTGAGTTAAATTTTTGTACTTTCTGTTTAGACCTACCTCATGGCATAAAATCTTTCTGTGAGCTTCTGCGCTTTATTATTATCATTCAGTGGGATTATTTATATTTCTTCTATTGCTGTTTATTCATTCACAAGATTTCTCTATTTATTATTTGTTGTTTTTTACTTCGGTTGTGATATTATCTATTACTTATGAGGGAATAGTCTCCCCCACAGACACAAAAAGGGGCCTCACTACTAGTCGGTAGCCTCTGGTGTTTGGGGAGATACGCTTGAGGTCATGTGACCCAGCGGTCCGGCCACCCTCTTAGAGGTGAGCTAGGCCGAGACATTACAAAGTGGTATTAAAGGTGGTTTTCTTTTTGTCTTACTGTTTGGGCTAGGTAGGAGACTAGGATATATGGATTTGGGATGAACTCTGTGCTTAGACATAGCTAACCAATGTATAGGGGAAATATAGCGTCCAGTCGTTTTATAACATAAACATTCATTACATTATACAAAACTGAGTATCTTTAAGGTTTAGTGTCTTGGAAACCAGGAACATAATACATGAAAATAACATAAAAAATTATTCTTAAACACTTGAAAGGCTTCTCCTTATGTTCACCATAGGTTCATTACTGCATCCCATAACCTGGGGACATACATCAAATGAAAGGGTGAGCCGAAGGCCCAGTAAAGGAAACAATAGAAACATTTTACATGTGAACTTGAGATACATTAATAAGGTCATGATAAATAACTTTAAGGCATGATAAAGAGATCATGAGGCATATCATAATAAAAATAACATTTTTTATAACATGAAGATGTGGCTATAACATTTAACATAGACAATCATTTCCATTTCACCAAGGTTCGTCCCCAAGGTGTCATTAAAAATTACCAAGGTTATTCACCAAGGCGTCGTTAAAATGGTCATCTCTAGAGAATAAGTCCTTACCCAATGCATTAGAGCGCTATTAGGGCACAAACTTAATTTTCTTTTATCATCATTTGAGCCACATATATCATCATCAAAATTTCATAAATAACCCATATAGCATAAAATAAACGGGTTTCATTTCATAATCATAACATTTTAAAAACTTCTTTTAAGACATGATCTTAATGTCACTTTAAACCCACGGAAAAAGGAAAGCGGGTCTCATGTATGTAAATACAAGAATTTAAAATAGAACATATTGATATATATGTGAATACCCCTTTAGAATAAGGATCTTTGAGTATTCACTTAATAACATAAAATAATTTTGATAAAAAGAGAGAGACATTTTGAGATGAAAATTCTGCAGCATAACGACTATGTTACAGGGTTTTAGAAAACATTTAAATGAGAGGGTACATGGTTCACCCACCCATAAATGATCCAAAAACATTATAGGGACAGAATATAATAATAACATGGTAATGAAATTTGAAATACATACCATATAAAATGAAAAACATGGAAGGAATAAAAAAATAAGATTTCTCTTATGAAAATTCGGCAGCCCAACGGCGTCACTTAAAACATCAAAAAAATGAATTGAAGAGATCAAATAGGTTATCTAATCATATGAAAATAAATGATAAGTATGATATATATAGAGATAATACCCAAAAATAATAAAAAGGAACTGTAATCACGTGACATGAAAGTAGAACTTTAAGATGAGAACGGTGAAAGAATCTGTCACAAAAATTTCGGCAGCCTAACGGCGCCACTTAAACATTCATAAAACGAAATGATGAGTGTAAGAGGGGATACCTCATAATATTAACATGAAAAGGGCAGTAAGAAGAATATAAAAGGACATCCTCCAACATAATAACATGGAAAATAAAAGAAATGGCATAAAAGAGATTACTTGAAAAGAAAGAGAGAGGTCAGATCCCTTACCTTAAAACGTAACTCTTAGAACCCGAAGGTTGGGACCTTGAGAGGCTTGAGGGAACCTTGGAAGGACTCCTTGAGAGGTAAGGAGACCAGAACATTACTGAAAATAATTTTTTAGTTGAAAGGATGATATAATGTCTTGGTATTTATGGGGAAAGTGAGGGGACAAGGCATTAATGTCCAAGGGACACCTCATCGGTGGTATTGGAAAAACCATGGGCTTTCCCAAGGTATTTTTCCATCGTATTTTCCACTTGGGACACCTCATACAATAATTCATCCCCTTTAGTCGGCTATCCCTTAAAATATCTCATGAAATCATCATGATGCAGTCATGATGTTATTAGACAAACTGAAACCCTAAAACTGTATTTTTACTATTCACTGAAAATTCTTTTTTTTCAGAAAAATTCCCCAAAATTCACCTTACCATAATATCGATGCTCTGAATTCATAAATTAACTCCATTTTGTAAAAATAATTTTCTAAATAATTTTAATTTAATTTTTAAATAAAAGAACACTATTCACCCAAAAAACTATTACTTGACTATTAATCAATGAAACAGTTATTTACTTATTTTATTGAATCACACTACTTTATAACGGTGCCTAAATTATATTAATACTTTCTTTAAGTGATATTATTAATCCATTTGGTCACATTACTAATGCTAAGCATAAAATCACTATTTATAAAACACTATTCACAAAAAATTAAGTTGATCTTATTAGACTCTAAATTTCATACTGAACATATTTGTAGAAGACCATTTTTGAAAATCATAACACTTCATTAATTATTTATGGTTTATAAAAATATTTTAAAATCTCCCTTTTTAAAAAAAATATACATCATCAAATTATCCGTACATTTGAAATTTTACAAACTTCACAAAAAGAAGAAATCTCAATTTTATTCATCCCAAAGGATTACACAAGGTAGCTACGGTCTCGTCACATAGCCCCTTATAACAGCAGCATATGACCTAAGTGTAAGGTGTTCTATGGTGAGAGAATCTAAGGGAGGCTCACATAACATTTACCTAGTAGTAATCTCTAGTAACTTGAACTTCTCCTGCAGGAGTTTCTGTTCAAGTATGACATGCTCGAGTTCGGCTTGGGCTTGGTCCAAAGCGAAGCCCAAAGATGCCGCCTCCTTCCCAAGATTTGATAAGTTGGCTTCATAAGTGTAACACCCCAAGATTTCATAGTGTGTTATATCTTCAAAATAATTCAATAACTTGCACTACACGCAACACCGAGTTCAATCGCACCATGACATACCAAAAAAACTGTTCAAAAGAGGTTATGAATAGTATTAAAAAAAATTCAAACATTATATAATCCTTATAATTTTAGAATCCATATTATGAGTTTCTTAGACATAATGTAAGAACAAATTCATTTTCAGTATTGCACTTTTATCAACTTTTAATAGTGAACCCTTTTTAAATACAATATTTTAAACGTTTTGACTAAATGGGGACATCAAAAATTTAAAATGAAACATCCCAAGCTTCCACGGTATGCTTTCCTTTGAATAATACAGTAGTGTGTGTTGTACGCAACTTCGAGTTCTAACACACACCACAACCAATCAAACTAGCCGTTATGAATAGTAATACCTACTTTTTGAAATTATATATATTTTATATTTCAAAATGGACTTCATTTTTGGATTGGGAATATCGAATTTATCCTAGGGTGAAATTTTGGAACTTTTCGGATACCTTTAATATTTTAATGAATAGTGAAAATTACTAAATTTTAATTAAAAACAACTTTTTTAATCAAAATAATTAATACTGATAAATTATGAATTTGAGTGGTTTTAATGTATATTTAGAATATATTTTTACCATTTAATTCAATATTTTTCATTGGACATAATTTCACAATTAAACCAGACATAAACAAGTGTCAATTTTTTGATGGTTATTATCTCTTAAAAACACGCTTTTTCTTTTAACAACGAGAATTAATTGTAAATTAATTTGAACCACTTATGTGTTTTAAATTTGGAAAAATGGACTCCATATTTGGAATAAGGATGTTCAAATTGTGTAAATCAGTAACTTTTATTTTTAGACATTTTGAATAATTACTTCGGTAAATATTTTATTTACCATGGTTAAAGGGTAAATCCGATAAATAAGGGTTAACAAATAATATTATAATAATAAAAAACTACACTAAAACGTGTCCTAACCTTATTTTTTGATACATGGCCGACCATGGGCATCATTTGGTCGATTTTATGACCCCATTGAGCCACTTGTAGGTGATAGGGAAACTTTATTTTAATTAAGTTAAAATGAATAGAAAAATGACACAAGCATATATATTTTAGAAAAACAATTTCTACATAGGGTTATACATGTTGGATTTTCTACTATAAATATTCATTAGAAATATAAAAAGATTTCCTACATAATTATATTTTATTTATAATTTTTAGAGATTAAATAAGTTAATTTATTTATGACACAATTATGATGCAGTAATTACCAACATAGTGAAAAATAAAATAATTGATATTATAAATTCCAAAATAAATATAATTTGAGACTTTTAATCCATTAAACTAATTTTCTAGGATAATATGACATATTAGGAGTTATTTAATTAACTTTTTCCTAAGTAATAATTCTGTTATGAGTTTCACAAAAATCTACTATTTAATAGAGACAAAATTGACAAAAAAGAGTTTTTAAAACAAATATTATATTATTAATTATTATTAAATTTATAAAAATCTAAGGTTCGGCCAAGATACTTATATAATGATATTTATATCATTAATGGACCACTTGGGGGTATCTTGGATGTATATAGTAAGTTTATTAACCATATAATATAAAAATACAAAGAGACATTGTAAAAGTGAAACTAATTAACTTAGAGTTAATACTTAAAGATAAGGTCAATATAAGTACCCAAACCTGTCTAAATTCTATTGGTTTAGTTTCTTTCGACTCATCCACACCTTAACCTTTAAATAATAAACTATTGAGCCATTAGAAACCGAATATTAATTTATTATAAACTATTATTTCTAGCTTTTCCAAAGGTACCCATCACCCCTCTTATAAAAGGGAACTCCCCCTTCTCATTTCTTCACACCTTCAAAGCCTTTTGGATGGGGAAAAATTTTCCCAAATACTCTCCCAACATCCATCTCTACAACCTATAGGCCTTATTTTGATCATAAAGCCAACCTAAAGATCCCTTTTGATCAAATCAAAAGGAAGAACCCAAAGAAGAGGTAATGATTTCACCACCCTTTTTCAAGTTCCTTTCTTCTTCCACTTCTTCTTCCTTTGTTGTTACCATTCTAAAATAATAAATCCAGTATCATATATATAATTTGATGTTATTATAAATATGGTACAACCATATTCACTATTCTATCCATCCTTTGAATAACATGTCACCATATGTGCATACGTACAGCTTACCGTCTCCACGTCGTGGTATAATTGTTATTCAATAAATTATTATTTGGATGGGTATAATAATGATGCGTAACACATGTAAATAACAAATATAACATGATAATGATTCTGTATATATGATATAACATCCAATTATATTTTATTTTAATATCAAAATAATGATATTATCCCTCGTGCGTACGTACGGACTACCGTCTCAACGAACGCGATGAGATTCATTCTCCATCGTATCCATTCAAGTATAATTCTCATTTAATGATTAATAATAGTATATAAGGACTTGATATAATTATGTATATTATTAAGATACAACATATCCATTACAAACATGGATTATGTAACAAAACATATAAAAGAAAACGAGTAAGTTAACACCCGAACCAACGATAATTCTAAGATATTATTAACAAAGAAATGTTAAAAGATCATATATGATATCATATTAATGTATATGATTATTGAGTAATTTAATAAAAATTACTTCACCATTATACAGGAGGTTAACCTACCCCACCCAAGGAAAACCACAAGGTAAGGGTATATTTCACAATCTTTTCATTATCTGGGGTTGTTTATACGTAATAATCTACTGAGATCTCTTTATCATCCACATCCAAGTTTCTTGAAAGTGTATTTCAAAACATTATTAATATTTTACATAATATGGGTTAAAGTCATTTATACCCTTGTTTTACTTTTTATAAGATGTTTATAAAGGAATCTTTTCGTCGTTTTCCAAACAAGGTCCTTTTTAACCTTTTGGACAGAATTAAGGTAAGAATGTTTTTTTAACTTATACGGAGGGTGCGGCTATTTTCCGCCGTTATAAAATTTTCAAAGCTTCCCTTACAAGATTATAAGGATATTTTCATTGTAAATGTTTTATTTTATAATTATGTTACTTTTAAATGATTTTAAAATGAATATTTTAAGAATTTCCGAAAGGTACTCTTTATCAAAATCAGAATTTTAAATGTTTTAAAGATTTATATTTATAAATATTTTTAATTAATGTCCATGTTTTAAAAATGATTTTAAGTATTTATTTATGTGTACATGAATGTTTTGAAATGATATTTCTTTTAAAAAGTTTCGAAGTGGTATGGGACATTTTGATTAAAAAATATCTTTTAAATTACTTCCTTAATAAATGTGTGACTTTTAAATGATTTAAAAAAAGATATATTTCTATCAAATAGTTTTTATTTAATCTATGTCAACTTCCTTTGATGGATTTTACATTTATTTGAAGTTGATTTATTATGATACAAAACATCCATATTGTTTTGAAGTTTTTGTGATTTTTTTGACTGTGGATGTGTTATTCTTATACCATTCGTAGTTTATAGATGAAGTATTTACATTTCGTATTATAGTTTTAATATGAATGTTTATGTTATGCTTGAACCTTTTCATATGGGAATGCATTGGACTTAATATGTGACGGGTGGAGCCCGCTATAGCTCCTCGATGCATCGGTAGGTCTCATGAGACAAACTAGTGTCTTGGGACAAGGCCTTGGAAAAATCTTATTTGTAGTCTTGGCACGAGGCCTTGGCTATGTGGTTATGATAGTCTAGAATTATGCATTCCATCCTTTCGAAAGTGGTTATTGATATTTCCTGTGATTATTCGATTAGTAGAATATCCATGTGAATAAGTAAATGGCATTATTTCATTTTACTTTTTCCATACTATGTTGAAGTTCAAGTTTAAAAGGTTTTTGTTTTAGTTATACATTGCCTTAAATGTTTATGCTTATTTTTGAAAGTTTCCGCTATATTGTTATCCTTACTGGGAATTTGAGCTCACCCCTTTTCTATGTTTTATTTTTCCCAGGATGTGAAGAAGTAAGTTATGAATGACCTGCAGGGATTTTATGAGGGGATAATAGTGTGGACTATGGAGACATTATGTTGTTGTAGTAGTTTTTCACTTTATGATTTAATGTTAAAATTTATTAATATATCTAGTGCTTCCAAGGCTACTAAAACAATCCGTATTTCGAGATTTGATCTTTATTGTGATCATTCCAATGTTATGTAATAATGCACCGACTCTGGGTAACTAGGTCGGGGCGTTACAGTTGGTATCAGAGGAAGTTTAGTACAAACCTTGGAAGTTAGATTTAGATAAACTCTGATTAGAGCACATAGACCTAAGATGGATTTTGAGGATTTGTATAGAAGAACTTCCTAGAGTTTTGGTATTGTAGAGATTTTGTGAGTTTTCAGAGAAATACATCCCTGTCTGGATACGAGCAGGTAGAGGCGGCTCTGGCACAGATTTACCTACGGGTAAAACCCAAAAACACCGCTTTGAGCTAGACTCGAACGGGAACTGGTGCACGACAACAGGACTTGCTGCACTCTTAGTTACGACACTCCTGGGGGATATGCTTAGGATAATTCTCATTTTCTTTACAAACCATTATGAAGGGTTTATGAGTATATAATTCCTCAAATGAGACATTTTTATGATTATGTATTATATCCATAAAATATTTAATTTATGTTATGTGTTTTACAAGTTTTGGATTAGGTATTGTTATTCATTAACTAATCTACTGTATGCCATTGTTTAGAAATGGAACCTAGTAGAAGGAATTAGAACTCCGGCAATGCACATGATCCAAAGAGAAGGAAGGATCATATCTTTCATGATCATATGCTAGAATTTATAAGAGAAATAGTCTCCCATGTATTATCATCATATGAAGAAATAATATCATGTGGTGATAAGATAAGTAAAGAGTTTACTGAGTCCTATGTCTTTGAAGGGAAGAAATAGAAGAAAAGTATGGAAGAGGGAAAGATGGATAAAGGGAAGAGGGAAAAGAAAAATTTTCCCATATGTGATAACTGTGGGAAGAAACACCCTGGAACTTGCCTGAAAGGAATGGATGTTTGTTATAAGTGTGGAGGAAAAGGGCACAAAGTACGTGACTGCAAGGGTAAGAAAATGGTTTCAAATTTACAATGCTTCATTTTCAAGGAGTTTGGACACTACACTGACCTATGTCTCAGTCATAAGACTTTGCTGCAAATGATTCTATTGGATAATAATCATGTTATGATACTACCACAGATGAAGTCGAATGAATAGAGTTCTTATGTTGATTATTTCATTTGAGTGTTGTATCAACAATGTACTTGTTATAATAATTATGGAGTATATAAGGATTTTACTTCAGTACTATTTCATTATGGACTTGAGATTGTGTGGAACAAAGAAAAGTGACTCAATAGCTGGTTAAATTTTTGTAAAATATATGGTTGAGAGAAAGATAAACCATAATATGGTTCTGATACCGAGGTAGTGATTTTAGAATAATACATGATTGTTTTGGATAAATTATATTGGATATTCTTGACTACCTTGAAACTAATTAATTATTTGTATATTCCATCATTGTTGGGGTTTACAACATTTTTGGATTGAAGGAGTATATCTATTATTCTATAAGGAATAAGGGATCATGAATGTAATCAATAAGGTTTTACGATAATTCAGGATGTTGCAGTGTTTTAAAAGAATACATGATGAAGGTGATCACATGTTATTACGTTGAAAAAAAAGGACCTTCATTGTGTTTACCTTCCTCATAAATTTTGGACTAAATTATTTTGGATAGTTTTAGTTTGGATTATTTTGGATTGCCATAAAAGGACAACCCGGAGGTCGGGCGGCAACCCATCGCATCCGGCAAGGCCGTGAGACTTGAACCCACAACCGAAGGGCGACAAGGGTGTATCACCTACCACTGACCCACGTGATATCCAGGATTAAATAATGTAGTTTTTTTTAAAAGATCTGGTAGATAAATTATAAATTCATTTTTTTGGCACCCTATACGAATAGGATAAATAGAATATATTTTTTTCATTCTATTATCGTTTAGAGTGAAAGATGAGTTTGTGGTAGAAATTAGTTAAAGGATGGAACTCTTCTTGTTAAGAATGTATTTTTCTTCTTCTCTTATTCTATGAAGAAATTAATTCTTATACTTTATTTAAGGAATCCTAAATCCAAAAATGTGTTATCCTAATACCCTATGTTTTGTTGAACCGATGGTATTTCAAATCATCATAGATTGATGAATTTAAGGACCTCTATTTTACACTTGTTTGTGATTGATGACCTCAATCACTACCTATAAATATTTACATTTTTCCTCCAATTATATGTCTCTAATTGCCACCAATGTTCTCCTAATAGAGATCATAATTTGGTGGTGACCCTTTCATTTCTCTTTTCCTCATTTTAAGACTAAATTTTAGTAACCTAATTTCTGATGTGGGTTTTCCCACAAATATATTTACCATTTTCAACCTTTTATTTTCGAAGAACAATTTCAAAATGCGAGGATGCAATTTATTGAAGTAGGGGAGAATGTAACACCACAAGATTTCATAGTGTGTTATTTCTTCAAAATAATTCAATAACATGCACTACATGCAACAACGCGTTCAATCGCACCATGACTTACCAAACAAGCCATTCAAAAGAGGTTATGAATAGTATCAACTAAATTTTAAACTTTATATAATCCTTATAATTTTATAATCCATATTATGAGTTTCTTAGACATAATGTAAGAACAAATTCATTTTCAGTATTGCACTTTTATCAAATTTTAATAGTGAACCCTTTTTAAATACAATATTTTAAACTTTTTGATTAAATGGGGACATCAAAAATTTAAAATGAAACATCCCAAGCTCCCACGGTATGCTTTCCTTTGAATAATACAGTAGCATGTGTTGTACGCAACTTCGAGTTCTAACACACACCACATCCAATCAAACTAGCCGTTATGAATAGTAATACCTACTTTTTGAAATTATATATATTTTATATTTCAAAATGGTCTTCATTTTTGGATTCAGAATATCGAATTTAGCCTAGGGTGAAATTTTGGAACTTTTCTAATAACTTTAATATTTTGATGAATAATGAAAATTACTAAATTTTAATAAAAAACAACTTTTTCAATCAAAATAATTAATATTGATAAATTATGAATTTGAGTGGTTTTAAATTATATTTAGAATATATTTTTACCATTTAATTCAATGTTTTTCATTGGACAAAATTTCACAATTAAACCAGACATAAATAAGTGCCAATCTTTTGATAGTTATTATCTCTTAAAAACACGCTTTTCTTTTAACAACAGGAATTAATTTTAAATTAATTTCTGCCACTTTTGTGTTTTGAATTTGGAAAAATGGATTCCATATTTGGAATCAGGATTTTCTAATTTTGTAAATAGGTAACTTTTATTTTTATACATTTTGAATAATTTTTTCGGTAAATATTTTATTTACCATGGTTAAAGGGTAAATCTGGTAAATAAGGGTTAAAAAATAATATTATAATAATAAAAATTACTCTAAAACGTGTCCTAACCTTATTGGTTGATACATGGCCGACCATGGGAATCTTTGGGTCGATTTTGGGACCCCATGGAGCCACTTGTAGGTGATAGGGACACTTTATTTTAATTAAGTTAAAATGAATACAAAAATGACACAAGCATATATCTTTTAGAAAAACAATTTTTACATAGGGTTATATATGTTGGATTTTCGACTATAAATATTAATTAGAAAGCTAAAAATATTTCCTACATAATTATATTTTATTTATAATTTTTATAGATTAAATAATTTAATTTGTTTATGACACAATGATGATGCAGTAATTACCATCATAGTGAAAAATTAAAATAATTGATATTATAAATACCCAAATAAATATAATTTGAGACTTTTAATTCATTACACTAATTTTATAGGATAATATGACATATTAGGATTTATTTAATGGACTTATTTTTAAGTAATAATTCTGTTATGAGTTTTACAAAAATCAACTATTGAATAGTGTCAAAATTGACATAAAAGAGTTTTTAAAACAAATATTATATTATTAATTGATATTAAATTTCTAAAAATATAAGGTTCGACCAAGAGACTTATATCATGATATTTATAGCATTAATGGACCACTTGGGGGTCTCTTGGATGTATATAGTAAGTTTATTAACCATATAATATAAAAATACAAAGAGACATTGTAAAAGTGAAACTAATTAACCTACAGTTAATACTTAATGATAAGGTTAATATAAGTACCAAAACTGTCTAAATTATATTGGTTGAGTGGTTTTCGACCCAGCCCCACCTTAACCTTTAAATAATCAACTTTGGATCCATTAGAAACCGAATATGAATTTATTATAAACTAATATTTCTAACTTTTCCAAAGGTTCCCCTCACCCCTCTTATAAAAGGGAACTCCTCCTTCTCATTTCTTCATACCTTCAAAGCCTTTTGGTTCGGCAAAAATCTACCCAAATACTCTCCCAACATCCCTCAATACAACCTAGAGGCCTTATTTTGATCATAATGCCAACCTAAAGAGCCCTTTTGATCAAATCAAAAGGAAGAACCCAAAGAAGAGGTAATGATTTCACCACCCTTTTTCAAGTTCCTTTCTTCTTCCACTTATTTTTTCTTTGTTGTTACCATTATAAAATAATAACTACAGTATCATATATATACTGTGAGGTTATTATAAATATGGTACAACCATATTCACTATTCTATCCATCCTTTTAATAACATGTCACCATACATGCGTACATACGGATTACCGTCTCCACGTCGTGGTGTAATTGTTATTCAATAAATTATTATTTGGATGGGTATAATAATGATGTGTAACTCATGTAAATAATAAATATAACATGATAATGATTCTGTATATATGATATACCATACAATTATATTTTATTTTAATATCAAAAGAATGATATTATCGCTCGTGCGTACGTACGGACTACCGTCTCCACGAACGCGATGAGATTCATTCTCCATCGTATCCATTCAAGTATAATTCTTATTTGATGATTAATAATAGTATCTAAAGACTTGATATCATTCAGGATATGATTAAGATACAACCTATCCATTACAGACATGGATTACGTAACAAAATATATAAAAGAAAATGAGTAAGTTAACACCCGAAACGACGATAATTCTAAGATATAATTAACAAAGAAATGTTAAAAGATCATATATGATATCATATTAATGTATATGGTTATTGAATAATTTAATAAAAATTATTTCACCATTATACAGAAGGTTAACCAACCCCAACCAAGGAAAAGTACAATGTAAGGGTTTATTTCACAATCTCTTCATTATCCGAGGTTGTTTATACGTAATAATCTACTGGGATCTCTTTATCATCCACATCCAAGTTTCTTGAAATTGTATTTCAAAACATTATTAATATTTTACAGAATATGGGTTAAAGTCATTTATAACCTTGTTTGGCTTTTTATAAGATGTTAATAAAGGAATAATTCTGTCGTTTTCCAAACAAGGTCCTTTTTAACCCTTTCGACAGAATTAAGGTAAGAATGTTTTTTTAACTTATACGGTGGGTGCGGCTATTTTCCGCCATTATAAAATTTTCAAATCTTCCCTTACAATATTATAAAGATATTTTCAAAGTAAATGTTTTATTTTATAATTATGTGACTTTTAAATGATTTCAAAATGAATATTTTACGAATTTCTGAACGGTACTCTTTATCAAAATCAGAATTTTAAATGTTCTAAAGATTTATATTTATAAATATTTTTAATTAATGTCCATGTTTTCAAAATGATTTTAAGGATTTATTCATGTGGACATGAATGTTTTGAAATTATCTTTCTTTTAAAAAGTTTCGAAGTGGTATGGGACACTTTGATTCAAAAATCTCTTTTAAATTACTACCTTAATAAATGTGTGACTTTTAAATGATTTCAAAAAAGAGATATTTCTCTCAAACAGTTTTGATTTCATCTATGTCAACATCCTTTGATGGATTTTAAGTTTATTTGACGTTGATTTATTATGATACAAAACTTCCATATTGTTTTGAAGTTTTTCTGATTTGTTTGACTGTGGATGTGTTATTATTATACCATTCGTAGTTTAGGGATGAAGTATTTACATTTCGTATGCTAGTTTTAATACAAATGTTTATGTTATGATTGAACCTTTTCATATGGGAATGCATTGGACTTAATATGTGACGGTTGGAGCCCGCTATAGCTCCTCGATGCATCGGTAGGTCTCATGAGACAAACTAGTGTCTTGGCACAAGGCCTTGGAAAAATCTTATTTGTAGTCTTGGCACGAGGCCTTGGCTATGTGGTTATGATAGTCTGGAATTATGCATTCCATCATTATGAAAGTGGTTATTGATTTTGCATGTGATTATTTGATTAGTAGAATATCCATGTGAATAAGTAAATGGCATTATTTCATTTTACTTTTGCCATACTATGTTGAAGTTCAAGTTTAAAAGGCTTTTGTTTTAGTTATACATTGCCTTAAATGTTTATGCATATTTTTGAAAGTTTCCTCTATATTTTTATTCTTACTGGGCATTTGAGCTCACCCCTTTTCTATGTTTTATTTTTCCCAGGATGTGAAGAAGTAAGTTATGAATGACCTGCTGGGATTTTATGAGTGGATAATAGTGTGGACTATGGAGACATTATGTTGTTGTAGTAGTTTTTCACATTATGATGTAATGTAAAACTTTATGAATATATCTAGTGCTTCCAAGGATACTAAACCAATCGGTCTTTCGAGATTTGATCTTTCTTGTGATCATGACAATGTTATGTAATAATGCACTGACTCTGGGTAACTAGGGTCGGGGTGTTACAATAAGGTTCGAGTCTACTGGATGAATCCATCGACTCCTCTTTCTACATTAACCATTAACTTCTCTATTAAATCGTTAAGAGTAAGTTAATATACAATTCAAAAATTTTGGGTCGTTACATTTTCCCCCCTTAAAAAATTTCGTCCCTGAAATTTTAAAACAAAGGCCTAGTCTAAAAGGTGAGGGTACTTTTGCTTCATTGTTTACTCAGGATCCCATGTCGCTTCTTCATACTTATGATTCCTCCACAACACTTTCACAAGCTGGGTAGTCTTGTTGCATAGAACCTTGTCCCTACAGTCTAAGATCTCCACTGGCTACTCCTCATAAGAGAGGTCATGTTCTATTTGTACCACCGATGGGTTCAGTACATGCGAAGGGTCGGGTATGTAATTCCTCAAGAGAGATATGTGGAAGACATCATGAACTTGAGCTAGGTTTGGTGGAAGTGCTAGACGATATGCCACTTCTCCTATGCGATCAAGGATTTCATAGGGGCCAATTTACCTAGGGTTGAGCTTCCCTTTCTTCCCAAACCGCATGAATCTCTTCCTTGGAGAAATTCGAAAGAAGAATTTGTCACTAATCCCAAACTCCAAGTCCCTTTGACAGTTTTCAGCATAGCTCTTCTTCCGAATCTGAGTATCCTTTATGTGTTGTTGGATGGCATGAACCTGTTCTGTCATCTCTTGCACAAGATCAGGCCCAAGAGGCTTTCTCTCACCAGCTTCATCCCAACAAGTAGGAGTTCTACATCACGTTCCATACAGATCTTTATAGGGTGCCATCTGAATACTTGAATTGAAGCTGTTGTTTTAGAAGAAATCAACTAATGGGAGGTGTTGATCTCATCCACCTTTAAATTCCATTGAGCATGTTCTCAGCATGTCCTCGAGTGTTTGAATAGTAATTTCAAATTGGCCATCAGTTTGAGGATGACAGGTCATACCAAAATTCAATTCAGTATTCAGAGCATGTTGAATACTTCTCCAGAATGTTGATGTGAATCTTGAATCACGATCATACATGATGGATAGTGGTACCCCATGCAGCCTTACCACTTCCTTTATATATATCTTGGCAAGTTTATCCAGAGATAAATCATCTCGAATAGAGATAAAATGGGCAGTCATGGCGAGACGGTCCACTATAACCCATATTTTATTGTTCCCTTTGGATGATTTCGGGAGACCCGTGACAAAGTCCATAGTGATATTATCCCACTTCCATGCTGGTATGGGTAGCGGTTGTAATACCCCCTTAGAAAGTTGTCATTCTTCCTTTACTTGTTGACACACCAGGCATCTTGTAGTGTAATTAGCAATCTCCCTCTTCATGTTATCCCACCAATAATGATCAAGAAGGTCTCTATACATTTTAGTGCTTCCCGGATGTATAGAGAAAGTAGAGATATAAGTTTCATCCATCAGTTCTTTCTTTATCTCCTGAATAGATGGAACACATAGTCTTGTACGAAACTTCAATACACCTTATTAATAAATATTGAAATCAGGAAACGTCTCATCCTTCACAGCCTCACACTTCTCCTGCAACAAAATATCTTCTTTTTGAGCCTTCTTGATCTTCTCTAGTAATGAAGGTAGAGAAATAATTTGGGATACGGTTGATGATGTCCCTTCCCTTACAATTCCCAAGTCCAATTTTACTAGATATTTAATCAAGGGATCTCCTAGGATCCTCATTATTGCCAGAACAACAGGGTCTTTCCTGCTTAATGCATCCGCGACATTGTTTGCTCTTCTAGGGTGATAATGAATTGAACAATAATAGTCTTTAATAAGCTCCAACCATCTCCTTTGTCTCATGTTCAATTCTTTCTGCGTGAAAATATACTTTAAACTTTAGTGGTCGGTGTATATATCACATTTCTCCCCATAAAGATAGAGCCTCCATATCTTTAGAGAAAAAACAACTGTCGCTAGCTCTAGGTCATGAGTAGGATAATTTTTCTCATGAATCTTTAACTATCGAGATGCAAAATCAATTACCTTGTCATTTGTCATGAGGAGAAACCCAAGCCCTTTCAAAGATTCATCACTAAAAATAACGAATCCTTCTCCGATAGAGGGTAATGTAAACATAGGTGTAGTAACCAATCTATTCATCAGCTCTTGGAAACTTTCCTCACATTCCTTTGTTCATATGAACTTAACCCCTTTTTGAGTAAACTTGGTTAGTGGATTAGAAATCCATGAAAAGTTTTTCACAAACCTCCGATAATATCCTACTAAACCAAGGAAACTACAAATCTCAGTTACTATTGTTGGTTGAGGCCACTCCTCCACAACCATTGTCTTTTCAGGGTCAACTGAGATTCCTTCATTGGTTACGATGTGCCCCAAGAAAGCCACTTGTTGTAACCAAAACTCACACTTTCTGAACTTTACAAAGAGAGTCTCCTTCCGCAGAGTTTTTAAAATAACCCTCAGATGATATTCATGATCCTCTCAACTTTTTGAATATATCAAAATATCATCAATAAAAACTACCACAAAGTTATCAAGGTAGTCCTTAAAGACTCTATTCATCAAATCCATTAAAATAGCAGGAGAATTAGTCAAGCCGAAGGGTATAACAGTAAACTCATAATGCCCATATATTGATTGTAAGGCAGTCTTTGAAATATCTTCCTTCTTCACCCTTAGTTAATGATAACCAGATCGAAGGTCAATCTTGGAGAAGAATTGAGCCCCACTGAGTTGGTCAAATAAATCATCAATTCTTGGAAGAGGGTATTTTTTCTTTACTGTGATCTCGTTCAGTTCTCTATAATCAATGCATAGCCACAGTGATCAATCCTTCTTCTTCACAAAGAGAACTAGTGCTCCCCCAGGAGACACACTCGATCGAATAAATCCCTTCTCCAACAAGTCTTAGAGTTGTTTCTTTAACTATTATAGCTCCACATTTTCCATTCTATACGGGGTCTTTGATATCGGTTGAGATCTAGGTACGAGTTCAATGGAGAACTCTACCTCTCTTTCTGGGGGAGGTCTAGGTAACTCCTTAGGAAATACATCCATGTATTCCTGAACAATCATAACATCTTCGATTTGTATAATCCCTTTTCCTTCTTCATCGTCACCGATTAACTCCATAAAGAAAGCTATAGGAGGTTCTTCTAGATGGGGATCCGTTCGGGATATCTCTCCTTGGAAGATAATTCTAGGTCATTCATTCAAGACTACTGAGACTTCCTTACTTATTCATTTTATGTTATCATTATACTTTGAGAGCCAGTCCATCCCTAGTATAACGTCAAATTCCATCATGGGAATGACTACTAGATTTGTGATAAGATTGTGCTCACTAAAGTAAACACTAGATTCTCTAAACATAGTTGATGCATGGATAATCCCACTTGGAGTCTTGACTGACAACTATACCTCTAGCAGTTCAGGGATTGATTCTATATTATTTGAAAACATGGAGGAAATAATGGAATGTGTCAAACTAGAATAAAATAGAGTACGTTATAGTTTTGAGAGGACAACAAGGGTACCTGCTACCATGTCATTCGGAGCTTCAACTTCAGTTGTTGTGATAGAAAAAGCACGACCTTGCTCCCCTGGCCTTTACTGAGGTTGATGGTGATTCCCCTACACTGCCCTAGGATTTGGACAGTGATTAGAAAAGTTCCCAAGTTGTCCACACTTGAAGCATTGGACTTCGGGTAGGGCCAGAACCATCTTTCCTCTGTCGTTAGTCTTGGTGAGTTGATGCTTCACCTCACTACAACAATTCCGAGAAATATGGACTCCTCTTCCACACTTGTAGCACTTTCCACTTCTGATCAAGTAGTTCCCCAAATGATTCTTCCCACATTTATTGCATGTGGTAAGTTTAATTTGCTTTCCACCTTTTCCCTGATCAAAATTCTTCCCTAAATTGGGCTCCAACGATCTCTTCTTTTCATTTGATTTATGAGACCGCTGTGTCTCACCAAACTCTAGCTCGACTTTCATTGCACTCTGCAAGATCTCCTCATAGCTATCGTAGTCTCGGATGGCTAGATTCTTCCACAGATTAGGCCTCAGTCCACCGAAAAATCTATCAACCTTCCCACTTGGATCCATGACAAAGCTAGAGGTATATCGTGAATTTTGGGTGAAGTTCATCTCATAACTTCTGACAGATTCATTCTCCTTCTCCTTCAGCTCGAGAAACCCTTTCTCCATTCTTGTTCTCATGGAACGAGGGAAATACTTATTAAAGAATGTTTTTTGGAACTCTTCCCACTCCATAGCTTCCATCTCTCCTCTAGGCTTCGTGATTTTGACCAGTGACCACCACTTATCAGCTTATTCCTCTAGGCGTTAAACATCGAGGGTGACTTTTTCTTGTTCCGAATAAAGGAGTATAGAAAAGATCTTTTCAATGGAGCTTATCCATTGTTCCACAAACAATGGGTCAGTAGATCCATTGAATTTTGGTGGTCGTTGATGCATGAAGGACTCAACAGAGTGTTGTTACCTTCGTGGTGAGATCGGCCTCTCAACTTGATTCAATTTATTACTCATAATTTGAGTCATTTGGATCATCATTCTCATGAATGTTTCCATTCCGGCTTCCATCGGAGGGCCGTCAGCACATGGTGCATTGCTGTCACCATCTGTACGGTTCCTTCTATTGCTTTCCATTTTCTAAAACAATAAAACCTTAGTGATAAACATATTTCATTTATGAATCTTTTAACTAAGACTTCATGCTGAGACAATTACATTTCTCTATAATTCCTTCATTGTGATTCATAAAAAGCTTGTGATTAACCAAAAATATACCCAGGGAGTGTCATAACCAAGAGTGCATCAAGGCCTGTTATCGTGCACCAGTTCCCGTTTGACTCTAGATCAAAGCGGTGTTTTCAGGTTTTACCCCTATGTACATTTGTGCGAGAGCCACCGCTACCTGCTTGTATCCAGACAGGGATGTATTTGTTTGATAAACCACTTACTCAATACTTACCAAAATACCAGGAAGTTTTCCTATATTTAAACTTTTATGTAGGGTTCTTCCTAAAGTTTTTATATCCTACTCTCCACAAATAAATAAACCATCCATTGATACCAACTATAGCATCCCACCTTTTTATAACACAAACTTTCATTACATTATACAAAAATGAGGATCTTTAAGGTTTAGTGTCTTGGAAACCAGGAACATAATACATGAAAATAACATAAAACATTATTCTTAAACACTTTAATGAATTCTCTTTATGTTCACCCTAGGTTCATTACTGCATTCAATAACTTAGGGACATACATCAAAAGAAAGGGTGAGCAGAAGTCCCATTAAAGGAAACAACAGAAACATTTTACATGTGAACATGAGATACATCAATAAGGTAATGATAAATAACTTTAAGGAATTATAAAGAGATCATGAGACATATAATAATAAAAATAACATGTTTCATAACATGAATATGTGGCTAAAACATTTAACATAGACAATAATTTCTGTTTCACCAAGGCCTATCCCCAAGGTGTCATAAAAAAATACCAAGTTTATTTGCCAAGGCATCGTTAAAAATGGTCATCTGTAAGGATTAAGTCTTTACCCAATGCATTGAAGCGCTATCAGGGCACACCCTTAATTTGTCTTTATAATCATGTCATACACATATATAATCATAAAAACTTCATAAATGACCAATATAGCATTGAATAAATGGGTTTCATTTCATAATCATATCATTTTAAAAACTGCTTTTAAGACATGATCTTTATGTCACTTTAAACCCACGAAAAAAGGAAAGCGGGTCTCATGTATGTAAATCCAAGAATTTAAAATAGAACATATTGATATATATGTGAATACCTATTTAGAATAAATAGCTTTGAGTATTCACTTGAAAAAATAAAATAATTTTGAGAAAAAGAGAGATACATTTTGAGACAAAATTTCTATAGCATAACGGCTATGTTACAGGGTTTTAGAAAACATTGAAAAGAGAGGGGAAATGGGTCACCCACTCATAAATAATCAAAAAACAGTATAGAGACAGAATATAATAAGAACATGGTAATTAAATTTGAAAGACAAACCATATGAAATAAAAAACATGTAAGGAAGACAAAAATAAGATTTCTCTTATGAAAATTCAGCAGCCTAACGGCGTCACATAAAACATCCAAAAAATGAATTGAAGAGATCAAATAGGGTATCTAATCACATGAAAATAAAATATAAGTATGAAATATATAGAGATCATACCCCAAAAAAATAAAAAAGAACATTAAAGACTTGACATGAAAGTATAACTTTAAGATGAGAAGGGTGAAAGAATCTGTCACAAAAATTTCGGCAGCCTAACGGCGCCACTTAAACATTCATAAAACGAAATGATGAGAGTAAGAGGGGATCTCTCATCATATAAAAATCAAAAGGGCAGTAATATAAATATAAAATAACATCCTCCAACATAAGAACATGGAGCATAAAATAAATGATGTAAAAGAGATTACTTGAAAAGAAAGAGAGAGGCTGGATCCCTTACCTTAAAACGTAACTCTTAGAACCCGAAGTTTGGGACCTTAAGAGGCTTGAGGGAACCTTGGGAGGAATCCTTGGGAGTTAAGGAGACCAGAACATTGTTTATAATGATTTTGGAGTCGAAAGGATGATATAATCTCTTGGTATTTATAGGGAAACTGAGGGGACATGGCATTAATGGCCAAGGGATACCTCATCGGTGGTATTGGCAAAACTATGGGCATGCCCAAGGTATTTTCCCATGGTATTTGCCACTTGGGACACCTGATATAATAATTCATCCCCTTTATTCGGCCATCCCTTAAAATATCTCATGACATTATCATGATGATGTCATGATGTTATTAGACATACCGAAACCCTAAAACTGTATTTTTACTATTCACTGAAAATTCTTTTTTTTCAGACAAAATCCCCAAAACTCACCTTAACCTAATATCGATGATATGAATTATAAAATGAACTCCATTTTATAAAACTAATTTTCTAAATATTTTTAATTTAATTTTTAAATAAAAGAACACTGTTCAACCGAAAAAACTATAACTTGACTATTAATCAATGAAACAGTTATTTACCTATTTTATCAAATCACGCTACTTAATAATGGTGCATAAATTATATTAATACTTTATTTAAGTGATATTACTAATCCATTTGGTCACATTACTAATCCTAAGCATAAAATCACTATTCATAAAACACTATTCACCAAAAATTAAGTTGATCTTATTATACACTAAATTTCATACAGAACATATTCGCAGAAGACCATTTTTTGAAAATCATAAGACATCGTTAATTATTTAAGGTTTACAAAAATATTTTAAAATATCCATTTTTTAAATAAAAATATACATCCTCAAATTATCCGGACATTTGAAATTTCACAAACATCACTAAAGGAAGAAATCACAATTTTATTTATCCCAAAGGATTACACAAGGTAGCTACGGTCTCGTCACATATCCCCATATAACACCAGCATATGACCTAAGTGTAAGGTGTGCTATGGTGAGAGAATCTGAGGGAGGCTTAGATAACATTGCCCTAATAGTTATCTCCACTAACTTGAACTTCTCCCACAGGCATTTCCATTCAAGCTTGACACGCTGGAGTTCGGCTTGGGCTTGGTCCAAAGTGAATCCCAAAGATGCCACCTCCTTCCAAAGCTATGATAAGTGGGCTTCATAAGGTTCGAGTCTACTGGATGAAGCCATCGACTCCTCTTTCTGTATTAACCATTAACATCTCTATTAAATCGTTAAGAGTATGTTAATATACTATTCAAAAAGTTTGGGTCGTTACAGGAAAACTCAAATTCTTGTGATGGGATTGTAGTTATTGATTATGCCAGTTACTATTGTTATGATTTCACCATTGGGTGACTCACTTGTATTGCATTTTCATTATGTTGGTATTATTGAAATAATGGGTCTACCATTGCAGCCCGATGATATGAGGGAAATACATTCAATGCATTATAATAGGTACTATAGGATTTAAATGCCAGGGATATTTCCATGCCATATCTACTTTTGGCATGAATTTTTCTATTGCATGTGAGTGTTGTTGTGCCTAGTGGTAAAAGTTTGAAATGTTGGTTTGTTGAAAATAATATTGTGATAGTCTGTTAGATGTTAGCCTGACATAACTGAGGAGTGGACTATATAACATGTATATTAATCCTTTTAAGTTGTCACATCCATATCAATACCCATCTCTTGAGGTGGGTTAGCACTTGTTTAGTGCTCAGAGGCAGGCTATGTACCTAACCTTTTATTGCGCCTTTCAAGTTTTTCCCACCTTCTTTACTCCTTGTCTAAAGGTGTGTGTTTGGCTGTTGTAGACAAATTCTGCAGCGACGCCTTGGTGTTGTGCCTTAGGAGAGTGGCAATGAGCACATTCCAGAGATAGTGGGTCCGGAACCACCAGTGGTACCTCTTGTAGAGACTCTTGTGGCAAAAACTTTTAT
Organism: Viscum album; assembly: GCA_963277665.1. NCBI lineage: Eukaryota > Viridiplantae > Streptophyta > Magnoliopsida > Santalales > Viscaceae > Viscum > Viscum album. The sequence goes on from OY728121.1 coordinate 1,209,984,401, forward strand.
TGATCGTCCAAAGGACCTTGACGCTCAGTTCAGGGGTATCTCCTCAAGTTTATGTAGTCGATTCAAAATATCCCTAGACTTGCTCCGTCTATAGAAGACCCTACATGGGACATTCTGTAGAAACACCCTCCCACCATCGTTGGGAGTGGCGGCTCTCATGCTACAGAGTCATAGATAGAAGTTGTAAGGTCTATCTTTGACCACATTGAGATGCTTCTAGAGAAAAGGGTCAATATTGCAGTGTACATGATCCACGACTCCGCCAAGCACTGGTCGGACGTTGTTTCTCAGGCTGACCAGACGAGTGACATGGTTTGGTTTGACTTCCAAGAATCCTTCTATGATCACATTTTCCCACAGTCTCTATGATATGATTTCTCGAGGGAGTTCCTACATCTTTGGTAGGGCTCTAGGACTATGTTGCAGTATTCTAATAGTTTCACAAAACATCATAAAATTTTCCCATATCTAATTGGCGAAGTACAAAATACTTTGAGGCGTTTTGAGGATGTAATTGAGTATATTATCTGATCACAGGTGACCATCTTCTATTTGACCAATTTTACAGAGATCGTAAATCAGGCTCTAATCTCATAGTGAAATGTTTGGGAAGCTAAACTAGTGAGCCAGGGTGGTTCTGTTCCGATATCAGGTGATCGCTCTTCTGGAAGCCGTAAACACCGTTTTGAAAGTGCACATGGAGGAAATCCTAGCCAAACAACACATCTTGATAGCTCTATCACATGTTATCAGTGCGACATGGATGGTCACAAGAAGCTGCAGTGCATGAGAGATCTGAAGGAGTGCCGAGATTGCGGAATGATGGGGCACCTTTAGCATTTCTGTCATTCCATCTCTTCATCATCTAGTGGTAGAGGATCCACACTTGCACCTCTATCATGTATGGGATCAATGACTCCACAGTAGGCTGGAAGTTATTTTTCCACAGGTTAATCAAGTTGATGTAATGGTGGGGGTCATGGTCAAGAAAATCAATTTCCAGATGATCAGCATCAGCAGAGTGGACCTGCTCAGGCCAACCAGGAAGTGTATCAAGGTCGTGGCTCGGGTCTCATGTACGCAGTGGAATCAACACTAGAGGAATAGTTTTCATGACCATATACAGTGAGATGTACTATTCTATTAGCCTCTACAATAGTTTCTACTATTTTTGATATCAGTGCATCACACTCCTTCTTATCTACTACTATCGTTGAAAGTCTTGGTTTTCCAATTGTGTACCATTGTGGAACCATGTCTCTTAACACTCCACTTAGGGTTAGGACAGAGGGCATATTCCAGTGCCAAGAGTTCCCCCCCAAGATAGGAGGGTACCTTTTTGTTTGGAATTTCTATATACTCGATATGTCTGGACTTGAATTTATTCTTGTTATTAACTAGCTTTCTCTTTATCGTTCCCAAGTGGATTTCTATCACTGTCAGGTATCCTTTACATCCCATAAAGACAAAAATTATCTTTATAAATGATACTGGGATATACAGGCAAACCGAGCTATGCCTAAATATGCAAAGTTGGGCTGAGTGACAACCCAGTTGGCATGTCTCACCATGAGAGATTAGGGAACACACCTTGTTGAATTCCCTCCATTGTTGGACCTTTTTAGGGGCTCCTTCCCTGATGATTTCTCTGTCTTACCTCCTATGAGAGACGTAGAGTTCACTATTAAGACTGTGCTAGGTCTAGCACTAGTGCTTATTCCCCCGTAAAGGATGTCACCAACAGTGCTACAGGAACTCAAAAAACCGCTTGAAGACCTTGAGGCTAAGTGTTTCATCAGACCTAGCACATCGTCATTGGGTTCAGTTGTCCATTTTCCAAGAAGGCGTATGGTACCATCAGGTTATGGGTGGATTATCGTTGACTCAACTAGATCATGGTAAATAATTGATATCCATTTCCTCGTATAGATGATCTCTTTGACTATCTTTGGGGAGCAACTATTTTCTCCAAGATTGATCTGAGGTCGAGATATCACCAGGAGCATGTGCGACCATCTGACATACCATGTACAACATTCCAATGCAGGTACGGCCTATAAGACTATCTGATTATTCCATTTGGCCACATTAATGTGCTAGTAGTCTTCATGGATCTGATGAACTGGGTTTTTAATCCATATCTTGATTCCTTTTTGGTAGTTTTTGTGTAAGACATCCTATTGTATTTGTGTTCTAGACATGACCATGAAACCCATTGTGATATCATGCTGATTACACTGAGAGAGCAATGAATATACGCTAATATCAGTAAATTCCACTAATGGATTGATAAAGTACACTTATTGGGCCATATTATATCTGAAGCAGGGGTATCAGTTGACCCAGAAAAGGTGATCACCATGGTTTCATGGGAGAATCCCAAGAATGACTTCGAAATCCACAGTTTCTTGGGGATTTCTGGATATTACAGGCATTTTATCTAGGATTTCTCTTAATTGGTAGCACCTCTTACATTCTTGACTAAGGGAGGTGTACAATTCATATGGTCATAAGCATGTGAAAATATTTTTCAGGAATTTAATGGAAAACAAACCTCAACCCTGATCTAGATTTATCCTAAAACTAGAAAAATCTATACAGTTTATTGTGATGCTTTAGGAATTGGACTGGGTGTATTTTTGAAGCAGGTTGATCGAGTTGTGGCCTATAGATCTAGCCAGCTGAGACCTCATGATTGGAACTATCCTACCCATGACCTGGAGTTGGAAGTAGTGGTTTATTCTATATGATGTTGGATACATTATTTTTTGTTTGAGAGATTTGTGTTTTACACAAATCATAAAAGCATAAAATATATCTCAACTCAATGAGACTTGAACATAAGGAAACACTGGTGATTCGAATACTTACAGTCATTAGAATTTGAGCATTATTATTCCATTGGTAACGGTAATATTTTGGCAGACATTTTAAGCCTCAAGACACAGACACACACCATGCAGGTAGCCAACAGTGAATGGAAGATGATGGCCTTGTTTTCAGAGATGCTTCTGGAGGTTCAGGAGGAGAGTTCACAACCAGTTCATGCATCTCTTACAGTGAATTCATCTCTTTTGGAGAAATTCCACATGAAATATTTTACTAATACTAAGGGGCTCATTTTGAGGGAAATCATTAGAGGAGAGAACCCACCATCTGGTTAGGTTGATGATGGCAGTGAAACTCTCATTTACCATGGCCGTGTATGGGTATCTTTAGGTATACAGGAAGAGATGATGAAGGAATCTCACACCTCCATTTGGGAAGTTCATCCTGGTATAATCGAGATGTTTAGAGACATATGTCAACAATATTGGTGGTCTGGTATCAAAAAGCAGATAGTTGGTTTCATCACATGATGCTCCACCTGCCAACAGGTGAAGGCAGAGCACCAGTGACCTGCTAGAGTCTTACAGCCTCTATCCATTCCTGAATAGAAATGGAATGACATAACCATGGATTTTTTTAGAGGCTTTCCATGATCTCCTTTAGGCAGTGATGCAGTATGGGTGGTTGTCGATAGGGTGACGAAGGATATACAGTTCTTTTCCTATCTGAGGGACCATTATGCTTAATGAGTTGGGAAGGCTGTATATCCAGAAGATTGTGTGACTTCATGGTGTACCTTTTCCTATTGTCTTGAATAGGTATTCTCATATTACATCATGGTTCTAGAAATGGTTTCAAAAGGCGCTAGGTTCATAAGGACTTCTATGTATTGAATATCACCCTCGGACTGATGGGAAATTTGAGAGAACTATAAAAGTGTTGGAGTATATGTTGCAGGCTTATATCCTTGATTTTTTGGGTTCTAGGGTGATGCATTTACCTCTTGTTGAGTTTAACTATAATAACAGCTTCTAGGAGACAATTCCAATGGATTTGTATGAGGCCATCTATGGTAGGCTGTGTCATTCAACTTTATGATGGCTTAAAGAAGGTGAGGTAGCTCTGTTGGGTTCTCATCTCATTTAGGAGACTTCTGAGAAAGTTCTGCTGATTTAAAAGTGTATGACTACAGCTCAGTCCAGACAAAAGTCTTCTACCAATCGTCACTACAGACCTCTGGAGTTCGAGGTGCGACATCATGTCTTTATGCATGTTTCTTCGAGGTTGGGTCATAGGTAGATCAGGAGGCATGGGAAGTTATCACTGAGATACGTCGAGCCATTCGACATAGTGGAGAGAGTTGGGATGGTAGCCTATCAGTTACAGCTACCTTAGAGGTATCTTGCCCTTAATGATGTTTTTCATATATCTCATCTCCGATAGTATCATCTAGACCCATCTTATTCTTTTGACCCTAATGACATCGAGCTTGACTCTGATGCATCCTTTGCGGAGCATCCGATCCAGATCATCGACCGTAGCATGAATGTCCTTCGAGGAAAGTCAGTCCCTCTAGTCTGGGTATTGTGTCAACACGGACGCAATCAGGATGAGACATGGGAGCGAGAGATGGATGTACATGCACAGTGTTCGGAACTTTTCTCTAGAGACATTCCACTACACTTAGAAGGGAAACTCAGGGATGAGTTTTCTTAAGGAGGGGAGGTGGTAACGTCCCAACCATAATCAGGTACAGACCGTTTTTTATTTATTGCAGTATAATTAATTAATCAATGCAAGGCGCACACCTACGCACCTCATTCGGGGTCCCATAAATCTTTCTAAATAATATAAATAACATTAGACATTTAATGAAAAATGTTAGGTCACGCTTTAGCGCGCTGTTCGGGATTTAAAAATATTAATTAAGGATTGAAAAAGAGTAATAAGAGATCTAAAGAATATTTAAAAGAATGTATAAAAGGATAAAAAGAAATTTTTAAATAAAATAGAATGGGGGTTATGGGAAAAAGTTAAAAATAATTAAAATGGGAAATTTCCAATTTTAAATATTTTTATCATTTTTTATCATTCTTTTATTCTTTTTTATTCTTTTTTTTCATTTTTATTTTTATTTTATTTTTTATCTTATTTTTCTTTTATTTTTATTTTCCTTTATTTTATTTGTAACGGCCCGACCCCAGTTACCTAGAGTCGGTGCATTATTACATAACATTGGAATGATCACAAGAAAGATCAAGTCTCGAAAGACCGATTAGTTTAGTAGCCTTGGAAACACTAGATAAAATCATAAAGTTTTACATTACATAAAAAAACATCTTGTCTTCATATCCCCTCATACTATCCTTGTAGGTCATTCATAAATTACTTCTTCTCATCCTGGGAAAAATAAAACACTGAAAGGGGTGAGCTCAGATGCTCAGTAAGGATAACAATATAGCAGAAGCTTTCATAGATAAGCATAAACACTTAAAGCAATTTATAACTAAAACAAAAGCCTTTTAAACTTGAACTTCAGCATAATATGGCATAGATAAAATGAAATAATTTCATTTACTTATTCACATGGATATTCTACTAGTCAAAAAATCACATGCAATATCAATAACCACATTCATAATGATGGAATGCATAATGCCAGACTATCATAACCACATATCCAAGGCCTCATTCCAAGACTACAAATAAGATTTTGCCAAGGCCTTGTGCCAAGACACTAGTTTGTCTCATGAGACCTACCGATGCATCGAGGAGCTATAGTGGGCTCCACCCGTCACTTATTAAGTACAATTCATTCCTCATATGAACAGGTTTAAACATAACATAAACATTCGTATTAAAACTAGCATACGAAATGTCAATACTTTAACCACAAACCATGAATGGTATAAAAATAGCACATCCACAGTCAAACATAACACATTCGGTACAATATGGAAGATTCTATTGTATCACATTAAACTCAATCAAGAATAATGAAGGATATTGACATTAAAATAATCATCAAACTATTGAGAGAAATATCCCTCTTTTTCTTGAAAACATTTAAAAGTCACACTATTTGTCAAGAAGCCATTTAAAAATAGATTTTTGAATCAAAGTTTCCCATACCACTTTGAAACTTTTAAAAGGAGTTTTAATTTTAAAACTTTAATGTCCATATAAATAAATCCTTAAAATCATTTTGAAAACATGGAAATTAATTAAAAATATTTAGAAAGATAAATCTTTAAAACATTTAAAATTATGATCTTGATAAAGAGTACCTTTCACAAATTCTTAAAAAATTCCTTTTGAAATCATTTAAAAGTCACATAATTATAAAATAAAACATTTACATTGAAAATATTCTTATAATCTTTTAAGGGAAGCTTTGAATATTTTATAACGGCGGTAGATAGTCGCACCCGCCGTATAAGGTAAAAAAACATTCTTACTTTAATCATGTCGAAAAGGTTAAAAAGAAACTTGTTTGGAATACGACGGAAAGATTCCTTTATAAAACTCTTATAAACAGTCAAAAATGGGTATAAATGACTTTAACCCATATTATTGTAAATGGTGAAAATGTTTTGAAATACATTTTGAAGAAACATGGATGTGGATGATAAAGAAATCCCAGTAGATTATTACGTATAAAAAACCTCGAATAATGGAGAGATTGCGAAGTAAACCCTTTACTTGTACTTTTTCTTGGTTGAGGGTAGGATAACCTCCAGTATAATGGTGAAATAATTTTTATTAAATTATACAAGAATCATATACATTCATATGATATCATATATGATCTTTTAACATTGCTTTGGTAATAATATCTTAGAATTATCGTTGTTTTGGGTGTTAACTTACTCATTTTCTTTTATATGTTTTGTTACGTAAGACATGTTTTTCATGGATAGGTTGTATCTTATTCATATCCAGAATGATATCAAGTCCTTAAAAATTATTTTTAAATCATCAAATGATAATTATACTTGAATGGATACGATGGAGAATGAATATCATCGCGTTCGTGGAGACGGTAGTCCGTACATACGCACGAGCGACAATATCATTATTTTGATATTAAAATAATATATAATTGGATATTATATCATATATACAGAATCATTATCATGTTATATTTATTATTTACAAGAGTTACACATCATTATTATACCCATCCAAATAATAATATATTAAATAACAATTACACCACGATGTGGAGATGGTAAGCCATACGTATGCACGTATGGTGACATGTTATTCAAAGGGTAGATAGAATACTGAATATGGTTGTACCATATTTCTAATAACGTCATAGTATTTATAAGATACTGGAGTTATTATTTTAGAATGGTAATAACAAAGAAGTAAGAAGTGGAAGAATAAAGGAACTTGAAAAAGGTTGGTGAAATCATTACCTCTTCTTTGGGTTCTTCCTTTTGATTTGATCAAAAGGGATCCTTAAGTTGGCTTTATGATCAAAATAATGCCTCTAGGTTGTAGTGAGGGAATTTGATAGAGTATTTGGGAATAGTTTGTCCGAACAAAATGGCTTTAAATGTGTGAAGTAATGAGAAGGGGGACATCCCTTTTATAAGAGGGGTGAGGGGCACCTTTGGAAAAGCTAGAAATATTAATTTATAATAAATTCATATTCGGTTTCTAATGGCTCCAAAGTTTATTATTTAATGTTTAAGGTGGGGATAGGTCGAAAAACATTCAACCAATAGAATTTAGATAGGTTTGGGCTACTATATTAACCTTATATGCCAGTTTTAACTCTTAGTTAATTAGTTTGACATTTACCATGTCACTTTGTATTATTATATTATATAGTTAATAAACATACTATATACAACCAAGAGACCCCCAAGTGGTCCATTAATGACACACCTATCATTATATAAGTCTCTTGTCCGAACCTTTTATTTTTAGGAATTTAATATCAATTATTAATATAATATTTGTTTTAACAACTCTTTTATGTCAATTTTTACACTACTCAATAGTTGATTTTTTTGAAACTTATAATAGAATGATTAATTCGAAAAAAGTCAATTAAATCAATCCTAATATGTCATATTATCCTATAAAATTAGTTTAATTCATTAAAAGTCTCAAATTATATTTACTTGGGTATTTATAATATCAACTATTTTTATTTTTTCACTATTATGGTAATTTATGAATCATCATTGTATCATAAATAAATTAACTTATTTAATGTCTAAAAATTATAAATAGAATATCATTGTGTAGGAAATTTATTTAGATTTATAATTAATGTTTATAGTCGAAAATAAATCATATATAACCCTATGTAAAAATTAGTTTTCTAAAAGATATATGCTTGTGTCATTTTTGTATTCAGTTTAACTTAATTAAAATAAAGTGTCTCTATCACTTACAAGTCGCACCATGGGGTCCCAAAATCGACCCAAAGAGGCCCATGGTCAAACATGTATCAACCAATAAGGTTAAGACACGTTTTAGGGTAATTTTTTATTATTATAATATTATTTTTTAACAATTATTTTCAGAATTTACAATTTAACCTTGGTAAATAAAATATTTACCGAAGTAATTATTCAAAATGTCTAAAAATAAAAGTTACCTATTTACACAATTTGAACATCCTGATTCCAAATATGGAATCCATTTTTACAAATTCAAAAAACAGAAGTGGCAGAAATTAATTTAAAATTAATTCCCGCTGTCAAAACAAAAAGTGTGTTTTTAAGATATAATAACTGTCAAAAGATTGATACTTGTTTATGTTTGGCTCAACTGTGAAATTATGTCCAATGACCAACATTGTATTAAATGGTAAAAATATATTCTAAATATACTTTTAAACCACTCAAATTCATAATTTATCAATATAAAGTATTTCAATTAAAAAAGTTGTTTTTAATTAAAATTTAGTAATTTTCACTATTCATAAAAATATAAGTGTTATCCGAAAAGTTCCAAAATTTCACCCTAGGATAAATTCGATATTACAAATCCAAAAATGAAGTCCATTTTTAAATATAAAATATATATATTTTCAAAAATTAGGTATTACTATTCATAAAGGCTAGTTTGATTGGTTGGGTGTGTGTTAGAACTCAAAGTTGCATACAACACACGCTACTGTATTATTCAAAGGAAAGCATACCGTGGAAGCTTGTGATGTTTCATTTTAAATTTTTGATATCCTCATTTAGTCAAAAAGATTAAAATATTGTATTTAAAAAGGGTTCACTATTAAAAGTTGGTAAAAGTGCAATACTGAAAATGAATTTTTTTTCTTACATTATGTCAAAGAAACACATAATATAGATTCTAAAATTATAAGGATTATATAAAGTTTAAAATTTAGTTAATACTATTAATAACCTCTTCTAAATGGCTTGTTTGGTAATTCATGGTGTTCTTGAACTCGGTGTTTAATGTAGTGCAAGTTATTGAATTATTTTGAAGAAATAACACACTATGAAATCTTGGGGTGCTACATTCTCCCCCCCTTCAATAAATTGTGTCCTCGCAATTTGAAATTGTTCTTCAAAAATAAAAGGTTGAATATAGAAAATATCTTTTTGGGAAAACCCACATCATAAATTGGGTTAATAAAATTTAGTCTTAATAAGAGGAAAAGAGAAATGAAAGGGTCACCACCAAATTATGATCTCTATTCGGAGAACATTGGTGGCAATTAGAGACATATAATTGGAGGAAAAACGTAAATATTTATAGGTTTTGATTGAGGTCATAAATCACAAATAAGTGTAAGATTTAGGTCCTTAAATTCATCAGTCTATGATGATTTAAAATACCATTGGTTCAGCAAAACATATGGTATTAGGATAACACATTTTTTTGTTTTAAGAGCCCTTCACTAAAGTATAAAAATTAATTTATTCACTGAATAAGAGAAGATGAAAAATATATACATGACAAGTAGAGTCTCATCCATTAACTACATTCTACCACAAACTCATCTTTCTCTCTAAAATATAATAGAACATAAAAATAATATTCTATTTATCCTATTCATATGGGGTTAAAAAAATTAATTTATAATTCATCTAGCAGAACCATTAAAAATTATGACATTATTCAATCCAGGACATAACGTGGGTCAGTGGTAGGTGATACACCCTTGTCGCCCTTCGGTTGTGGGTTCAAGTCTCACGGCCTTGCCGGACGTGACTGGTTGCCGCCCGACCTCTGAGTTGTCCTTTTATGGTAATCCAAAATAATCCAAACTAGAACTATCCAAAATACTTCAGCCCAAAAATTATAAGGAAGGAAAACACAATGAAGATCCTTTTTTTGTGCGTAATAACATGTGATAACCTTTATCATGTATTCTTTTAAAACACTGCAACTTTCTCAATTACCATAAAACCTTATTGATTACATTCATGATCTCTTATTCCTTAAATAATAATAGATATACTCCTTCAATCCCAAAATGTTTTAAACCCCAAAAATGATGGAATATACAAATAATTAATCTGTTTCAAGGTATTCAAGAATATCCAATATAATTTATCCAAATCAATCATGTATTTTTCCAAAATCACTACCTCAGTATCAGAACTATATTCTGGTTTATCATTCTCTCATCCATATATTTTCCAAAACATTATCCTGCTATTGAGTCACTTTTCTTTATTCCACACAATCTCAAGTCCTTAATGAAATAATACTGCAGTACAATCCTTATATACTCCATAATTATTATAACAAGTACATTGTTGATACAACACTCAAATGAAATAATCAACATAAGAACTCTAATCATTCCATTTCATCTGTGGTAGTATCATAACTTGATTATTATCCAATAGCATCATTTGCGGCATTGTCTCATGACTTGGACATAGGTTCGTGTAGTGTCCAAACTCCTTGAAAATAAAGCATTGTACATTTGAAACCATTTTCTTACCCTTGCAGTAACTTACATTGTGCACTTTTCCTCCACACTTATAACAAACTCCCATTCCTTCCAGGCAAGTTCCAGGGTGTTTCTTCCCACAGTTATCACATATGGGAAAATTCTTCTTTTCCCTCTTCCTTTTATCGATCTATCTCTCTTCCATACTTTTCTTCTCTTGATTCCCTTCAAAGCCATATGACTCAGTAAACTCTTTACTTATCATATCAACACATGATATTATTTCTTCATATGATGATAATACATGGGAGACTATTTCTCTTATAAATTCTGGCTTAATACCATGAAAGATATGATCCTTCTTTCTCTTTGGATCATGTGCAATGCTGGAGTTTTCATTCCTTATACTGGGCGCCATTTCTAAACAATGGAATACACAATATTAGTTTATGAATAACCATACCTAATCCCAAACTTGTAAAACACATAATATAAATTAAATAGTTTATGGATATAATCCATAATCATAAAAATGTCTCCTTTTAGGAAGTATATACTCATAAAACCTTCATAATGGTTTGTAAAGAAAATGAAAATTATCCTAAGCATATCCCCCGGGAGTGTCATAACCAAGAGTGCTGCAAGGCCCGTTGTCGTGCACCAGTTCCCGTTCGAGTCTAGCTCAATGCAGTGTTTTCGGGTTTTACCCCTAGGTACATCTATGCCAGAGCCTCCTCTACCTGCTCGTATCCAGACAGGGATGTATTTCTCGGAAAACTCACAAAATCTCTACAATACCAAAATTCTAGGAAGTTATTCTATACTAATCCTCAAATTTCATCTTAGGTATACGTGCTCTAATCAGAGTTTATCTAAATCTAGCTTCCAAGGTTTGTACTAAACTTCCTCTGATACCAACTGTAATGCCCCGACCCCAGTTACCCAGAGTTGGTGCATTATTACATAACATTGGCATGATCATAAGAAATATCATGTCTCAAAAGACCGATTAGTTTAGTAGCCTTGGAAACACTAGATACAATCATAATGTTTTACATTACAAAAAAAACATCTTGTCTTCATATCCCCTCATACTATCCTTGTAGGTCATTCATAAATTACTTATTCTCATCCTGGGAAAAATAAAACACTGAAAGGGGTTAGCTCATATGCTCAGTAAGGATAAAAATATATCAGAAGCTTTCATAGATAAGCATAAACACTTAAAGCAATTTATAACTAAAACAAAATCCTTTTAAACTTGAACTTCAGAATAATATGGCAAAGATAAAATTAAATAATTCCATTTACTTATTCACATGGATATTTTACTAGTCGATCAATCACATGCAATATAAATAACCACTTTCATAATGATGGAATGCATAATGCGAGACTATCATAACCACATATCCAAGGCCTCGTGCCCAGACTACAAATAAGATTTTGCCAAGGCCTTGTGCCAAGACACTAGTTTGTCTCATGAGACCTACCGATGCATCGAGGAGCTATATAGGGCTCCACCTGTCACTTATTAAGTCCAATTTATTCCTCATATGAATAGGTTTAAACATAACATAAACATTCATATTAAAACTAGAATACGAAATGTCAATACTTTAACCACAACCCATGAATGGTATAAAAATAGCGCATCCATAGTCAAACATAACTCATTAGATACAATATGGAAGATTTTATTGTATCACATTAACCTCAATCAATAATAATGAAGGATATTGACATTAAAATAATCATCAAACTATTGAGATAAATATCCCTCTTTTTCTTGAAAACATTTAAAAGTCACACTATTTGTCATGAAGCCATTTAAAAATAGATTTTTGAATCAAAGTGTCCCATACCACTTTGAACATTTTAAAAGGAGTTTTAATTTTAAAACTTTAATGTCTATATAAATAAATCCTTAAAATCATTTTGAAAACATGGACATTAATTAAAAATATTTAGAAAGATAAATCTTTAAAACATTTAAAATTATGATCTTGATAAAGAGTACCTTTCACAAATTATTAAAATATTCCTTTTGAAATCATTTAAAAGTCACATAATTATAAAATAAAACATTTACATTGAAAATATTCTTATAATCTTGCAAGGGAAGCTTTGACGATTTTATAATGGCGGTAGATATCTGCACCCGCCGTATAAGTTAAAAAAACATTCTTACCTTAATCCTGTCGAAAAGGTTAAAAAGAACCTTGTTTGGAATATGACGGAAAGATTCCTTTATAAAACTCTTATAAAAATTCAAACAAGGGTATAAATGACTTTAACCCATATTCTTGTAAATGGTGAAAATGTTTTGAAATACATTTTGAAGAAACATGGATGTGGATGATAAAGAAATCCCAGTAGATTATTACGTATAAACAACCTCGGATAATGGAGAGATTGCGAAATAAACCCTTACCTTGTACTTTTCCTTGGTTGAGGGTAGGATAACCTCCTGTATAATGGTGAAATAATTGTTATTAAATTATACAGGAATCATATACATTCATATGATATCATATATGATCTTTTAACATTGCTTTGTTAATAATATCTTAGAATTATCGTTGTTTCAGGTGTTAACTTACTCATTTTATTTTATATGTTTTGTTACGTAAGCAATGTTTTTCAGGGATAGGTTGTATATTATTCATTTACAGAATGACATCTAGTCCTTAAATATTATTTTTAAATCATAAAATTATTATTATACTTTAATGGATACGATGGAGAATGAATCTCATCGCGTTCGTGGAGACGGTAGTCCGTACGTACACACAAGAGACAATATCATTCTTTTGATATTAAAATAATATATAATTGGATATTATATCATATATAAAAAATCATTATCATGTTATATTTCTTATTTACATGATTTAAACATCATTATTATACCCATCCAAATAATAATATATTGAATAACAATTACACCACGACGTGGAGACAGTAAGTCGTACTTACGCACGTATGGTGAAATGTTATTAAAATGGTAGATAGAATACTGAATATGGTTGTACCATATTTATAATAACATCATAGTATATATAAGATACTGGAGTTATTATTTTATAATGGTAACAACAAAGAAGGAAGAAGTGGAAGAAGAAAGGAACTAGAAAAAGGGTGGTGAAATCATTACCTCTTCTTTCGGTTCTTCCTTTTGATTTGATCAAAAGGGATCCTTAAGTTGGCTTTCTAATCAAAATAAGGCATCTAGGTTTTAGTGAGGGATGTTTAGAGAGTATTTGGACAGAGTTTGGCCGAACCAAAAGCCTTTTAAGGTGTGAAGTAAAGAGAAGGGGGAGTGCCCTTTTATAAGAGGGGTGAGGGGCACCTTTGGAAAAGCTAGAAATATTAATTTATAATAAATTCATATTCGGTTTATAATGGCACAAAAGTTGATTATTTAAATGTTAAGGTGGGGAGAGGTCGAAAAACATTCAACCAATATAATTTAGATAGGTTTGGGGTACTATATTAACCTTATCTTTTAGTTTTAACTCTTAGTTAATTAGTTTGACATTTACCATGTCACTTTGTATTTTTATATTATATAGTTAATAAACACACTATATACATCCAAGAGACCCCCAAGTGGTCCATTAATGATACACCTATCATGATATAAGTCTCTTGGCCGAACCTTAGATTTTTAGGAATTTAATATCAATTAATAATATAATATTTGTTTTAAAAACTCTTTTATGTCAATTTTAAAACTATTCAATAGTTGATTTTTGTGAAACTTATAAAGGAATGATTACTTCAAAAAAAGTCAATTAAATCAATCCTAATATGTCATATTATCCTATGAAATTATTTTAATTCATTAAAAGTCTCAAATTATATTTACTTGGGTATTTATAATATCAACTATTTTAATTTTTCACTATTATGATAATTTATGCATCCTCATTGTGTCATAAATAAATTAACTTATTTAATGTCTAAAAATTATAAATAAAATATCATTATGTAGGAACTATTTTTATCCTTATAATTAATGTTTATAGTCTAATATCAAACATATATAACTCTATGTAAAAATTGTTTTTCTAAAAGATATATGCTTGTGTCATTTTTGTATTCATTTTAACTTAATTAAAATAAAGTGTCCCTATCACTTACAAGTGGCACCATGAGGTCCCAAAATCGACCCAATGATACCCATGGTCGAACATGTATCAACCAATAATTTTAGGACACGATTTAGGGTAATTTTTTATTAATATAATATTATTTTTTAACCCTTATTTACCGGATTTACAATTTAACCATGTTAAATAAAATATTTACCGAAGTAATTATTCAAAATGTCTAAAAATAAAAGTTAACTATTTACACAATTTGAACATCCTGATTCCAAATATGGAATCCATTTTTCCAAATTCAAAACACAGAAGTGACAGAAATTAATTTAAAATTAATTCCCGCTGTCAAAACAAAAAGCGTTTTTTTAAGATATAATAATTGTCAAAAGATTGATACTTGTTTATGTTCGGTTTAATTGTGAAATTATGTCCAATGACCAACATTGTATTAAATGGTAAAAATATATTCTAAATATACTTTAAAACCACTCAAATTCAAAATTTATCAATATAAAGTATTTCAATTAAAAAAGTTGTTTTTAATTAAAATTTATTAATTTTCACTATTCATCAAAATATAAGTGTTATCCGAAAAGTTCAAAAATTTCACCCTAGGATAAATTTGATATTCTGAATCCAAAAATGAAGTCCATTTTGAAATATAAAAAATATATATTTTCAAAAAATAGGTATTACTATTCATAACGGCTAGTTTGATTGGTTGTGGTGTGTGTTAGAACTCGAAGTTGTGTACAACACACGCTACTGTATTATTCAAAGGAAAGCGTACCGTGGAATCTTGGGATGTTTCATTTTAAATTTTTTATTTCCTCATTTAGTCAAAAAGTTTAAAATATTTTATTTAAAAAGGGTTCACTATTAAAAGTTGGTAAAAGTGCAATACTTAAAATGAATTTGTTCTTACATTATGTCTAAGAAACACATAATATGGATTATAAAATTATAAGTATTATATAAAGTTTAAAATTTAGTTAATACTATTCATAACCTCTTTTGAACGGCTTCTTTGGTAATTCATGGTGTGCTTGAACTCGTTTTTGCGTGTAGTGCAAGTTATTGAATTATTTTGAAGAAATAACACGCTATGAAATCTTGGGGTGTTACATTATTTCTTTCTAATTTTTTCCACTTCTATCTTCATATCCTCTCTTCACGTCACACCCCCCCTCTCTCCCAAGGTGGTGCACCACTCTCCTCCTCCTTCAAGAATGTAGCTCCTCGATCCACCATCTGGTTTATTTCTATCAGGTTCTTAGTAAACCTTAAGGGAAGGATCACCTTTCCCAAGTGGAATTTTACATTTTCTTTTGATATTCTATGTTCATTTTTTCGTAGAAGCATTTTACCCTATTTTGGGGTTTTTTTTAAAATCCCTTATTATTTTCCATTTTAGGTCAAATCAAAGCCTACCAAAGATCTTAGAGTCATATTTGACTACAAGGTAGAGTTCCAACTCACATTCCCACTATTTTGTTGTGGTTTATTAAAATGAACCATTATACTGTTAGTCAGTGCCTACCGTCTTTGTTCAATTTTCCCCAATTTAATTACATTTATTGTTTTCTTAATTATTGCAGCCTTAATCTTCTTAAATTAATTTGTTTGATTTTATCTAATAAGGTCGGACACCCCTTTTTTAATGACGATATGGTTAGTGTATTTTTCTGTTAGCTGGGTTTATAATTTAATTAACAGCGGGTATTACACAACCCTTTATATTGTTTTTAAATTAAATAAATAGTTGTTTGAATTGTTAAAATAATGTCAAACACCCTTTTGGACATGCTGACATGGTCGGTGTATTTTTTCGTTAGCCGGGTTTATTTTTTGATTAATTTTAGGTGTTATGAAGCCCCTTTTTATTGTAATTAAATTAAATAAATAGTTTTCTTTGAACATGAACATGAATTGTTGGATCATTGGGACTTGTTTTGCAGAACTATTTATTTATTTTAAAAGTGAATTTCCTGCTGATGTTGATACGGTACATTGCCTTGTAATGTTAACATGTTGTAATGTTAAATTTATACCTTGTGATGCATGGGTGTATCTGGTTAGTTTTCAAGCTGTGATTTTATATGATGATTATGTCATATCTGCTACAATGAAAACTTTAATTAAATTCAGTGCAGGGAAAGGAGGTGAGTCCCGTATTAAGGGTCACTCTTAGACCCTTCATTCCTGACTGGTTACCTCTATGTTCTAGGGAAAGTTTCATTTTCTTTTCCAGATAGAGACTTCCCCAGGATTTCTAATACTTATGAGTGATACCCATTCCAAAAGGGCCCATCAAGATGGATCCATTGGAAATGTGGCTAAGCCAGCCTTGGATGACACTTGACTAATTTTTGCAAGATCAGGGCAGACTCAGGGTAAATTCATGCCACAAGAAATACTTGGTCTTTCGAAAGATTTCCTTGGACGGGCTCGGTGGTATGGGATAAATTGACAGATGTTCCATAGAGATACCTTTATGACGGACTTGGACTCTATCTATCAACTTGATCGTTAATAATTATGCACTTATGGTTTATATTATTTTTATTTGAGTCTCTTGAGAAATTAAATGTTATTATAATATATTGAAGTGCACCTGGTAGAATTTTTACTTAGACCCCAAGTTAAAGCACAAATTTTGGGTATACATATTCCTTGTTTTACCTTTATTTCTAGGTTTTATATATATGTGTGTATGTGCATTATTCTGACAGGTAACCTTTTAGACTACCAGCTTAGGCTGAAGTAGGTGATTAGGCACAGGTTCCATTTGGAACCCAAGTCAACTTATTTATTTCATTGAACTTAAATTAATTATCGGAAATTGTCATGTAATGGCACACTGCATTTTAATTGTTGGACGAAATGGAATGGTTTAGACACCGTGGGTGCTGGACTATTGGGATTATATCTCACACCTTTCTTAGGTATCATTGATACCTGAGTAGATTACATGCTCGCAGGTATTAACCCGTGGAATTGTGTTGCTTCCAATGCTTGATGGTTCTTTACTATTTAGGATAGAGATTGGGGTAGAGGACCAGGCCTTGATCCCGATGCAGCTGTTGCTTTTTGGATTTTCTTTTAGTTGACTGTGTTTTTGAGTTCTGTTTCATGTATATTCAGTTTAGACATATATCATGGCATGACATCTTTCTGTGAGCTTCCGTACTTGATTATTATCATTCAATTGGATTATTTATATTTGCTTCTATTGCATTTTATTCATTCACATTCTTATACTATTTATTATTTGTTGTTGTTTACTTATGCTGTGATATTATCTATTACCTATGAGGTCATAGTCTCCCCCATAGACACAAAAAGGGACCTCGCTTCTAGTCGGCATCCTCTGGTATTTGGGGAGATGCTCTTAATTTCATCTGACCAACCAATTCGGACACCGTCTTAGAGGTGATCCTGGTCGGGATGTTACAACAATGTAATACATTAACCATTATCTTCGGGATCCTATAGTTATGTTCTTTTCAATTGTTATCAGATTAAGTTCAGTAGAAACCCAGGGAAATATATTTAGGTGAACATACATTAGACAATGAAAACAAATGAAAGAGTTTTTAAATATTCCCAAAGAAACCAATCTTTTGATTATAGATAATATTTATACCTAAATTTTCACTTTACATTATGTTCTTTACTAGTTATAATATTATGAAATGAATTTATTAATTTAAAGACACAATCTAGTGTATTCCATTTTTTAGAAAAGGAAACTATATCAATACATGTAATCCATATTGGGATTTCCCTCCATGTAAAGATAAAGATGTTGGAGCTGGAGTTATAGCTGGAGATAAAAAATTATAACTTTATTAGGACAAATGACTCCGGTTGTGAGTTATAAGTTTTCCCATATATAAAATCTCTTATGTCTATAATGAGGTTTAATAATGTTATTCTATTTCATGTATCAAAAACCTACATATTTCAAAGAAACTCAAATCAAATTTTAGTTAATCAATGGATAATTTCTTTAAAGAATGCTTTTATCACATTGGGATGAAATGAAAGGTAGAAGGTTTTCATGCCAGATTATCATACATCGTGGGATGTAGATAAATGGTGGTCACTAATTAAAAAGACAATGGATGTAAAAGATATTGAAATCATATAATGGTATAATTTAAAATAACTTTTCATAGAAACATATTCTCTTATAGAACATCAAGGGGATGTGGAAATAAAATTATTGTCTTTGAGACAAAAGGAAGGGAAATTATTTTATGTATGAATCAATTTTTAAAAGGTTATCCAGGCATGTTTCGGACAACATACATAATCGAAGGATTATGATTGATCATATATTTTATTGTATTAAACCAATACTTTAAAGGGTACAAATCTCTTAATAATTATCATCATATAAGGATATAGTATATTTTTCTATCATGAAACAGAAATATATCTTAAAGTATTGTGGTTCTACAGAAATAAAAAAAGAATTAGTGGATGGAAAAGAATAAATGTATTATTGGAAGAAAAAAATAAGTACTTCCCCGTATGTGATAATTGTAAAAAGAAACACCCTTGGATTTTCTTAAAGGGAATGAATGTTTTCTACAAGTAAAGAGAGAAAGGATGAAAAACTCATGATTTTAAGGGAAATAAAGAAAATACCAATATGAAATGATTCAACTTTAAGGATATGTGGAATTATTCAAATGAATGACCAAATGAGGAAGGGAACATATATCAGAAGAAGAAAATGAATCATGTCTAATCTTAAGATGTTACTACATTCGAAGTGGAATGATTTATGTATTTGGATTAATGAATTATTTTTTGATGTATTTTATCAAATATATTATGGTTATATTAATCAGGAAATAGGTAAATATTATATTTTGGTAGTAATCTCAAGGATTTGAATGAATTTTTTTAATGTTTTTGATAACAAAAAAAAGTGAATTCTATGAAGGTGTAATTTTCGGATAATACATGTAAAATGGTAAGACAACACTAATGCATTCTTATTGTTGAGATTGATGTAAATGGGATAGTACTAGTGATGTTAAAATATGGTTAGTTTTTTGATTTGTGATGGAGTTTACTAAATTTTTTGGATTTGAGGATTATATTCAAAAATCAGGTATTATATTTTTGGAATCATACATGTTTTCATTACGATTTTATGGTTATTAAAGTTATCACCATGTTTTAGGAAAGTATGTGGTCAAGGTATTTACATGTGACATTAAGATATAATTTATTGAGGATTACTGGAATATTCATTTTAGGAATTTAGAGAACTTATTCATAATTTTTTGGAATTTTTGGAATTTGGTCATACATATTTTGTAGAAGAATAAGAATGACTTCTTATGAAATAAATTATGATAAAAATTTATTATTATTGTTTACAGTTAAAGTAAAATTTATCATATTGTATGAAAATTTTCTAACCATTTTGGTTTTGTAAAATATTTTGAGAATGAAAGAATGACATATAGATATTTTTATTCATTAAATGTTCTTCCAAAATGAAAAATTCATCTTAAATATTCATTTCTAAGAGTAAGATATGTACTAGAAATAGATCAAAGAAATACAAAAAATGTGGTTATTATTATGACGTAAAAAATCAATTATGTTTAATTTCATGAATGATTTATCTAGATAGTAAAATAATCCTTCGACTTTTGGAAAACGACCATGAAATAATGAAACGTTATCCTTTTTATTTTCTTAACAAAAAATCAATATATTTTTAACCCATGATATATTTATAGTTTTTGGTGGTTAAATTTTTCAATAAGATGTTCTCTATCACTCTCCATTAATCCATGGGTTTTAATTTTTTCTTCAATGTCTATATATTCACATCCCACCAAAATTTACCTATTTGAAAACCTAATTTTATAATGAAAATCATATTTCATTTTCCAATTTTTCATGAGGAACATGTATTCACCCTTTATACAATGTTTGTTTTACAAAAAGGAATTTTCAAATTTCAAACCCTTGATTTCCAAGAAAAATTTCTAATTATGAGGGTGTAATTTATGGAAGGGGGAGAATGTAACACCCCAATAATTTATGGTATGTTTCCTTTTAAAAATATCAAATATATTTTATATATTTTAGCGCACACATATCTAAGATTTTAAAATAACACTATTTTCAATATCGTTTATAACACACAACACTGAGCTTCAACAAACTATGAAATATTATTTAAATATGGTTGTTATAAAATAGCCATTAAATTTTAGGGTATGAGTATTATTAAATAAATTATTAAATATTTATAAAGGATATAATAAATTAAAAATATTTTATTAATTCTTATAAATAAGTATTCAAGGATTATTAAAGTTATTTTAAGCTTCAGAAATATGCTTTCTTTAAAAAATGATATTTATTGATTTTTGTGAGAAAAAATATAATAATAGAATTATTTAAATCCTAAAAAAAGTATAAAAATAAATTTAATTTTAATATATGAATATAAAAATTATATAATGGTGAATTTTCGTTATTTTTATTAAAATTTTTATTTTTTAGGGACTCGTGAAAAATACAAATTTTTACTGAAAACTATATTTCGTTTCAGGGATTTACAAAGATGAATCTTATTTTAAAATGTTTTAAAAATAAAAATAGTTTTATTATCTTATAAATATTTAATTAGGTACATTGGAATTAATTTTATGGTTGAACATGGTAAGAAAATATTTTTATACATAGAATAGCATTTTTCTGAAAATTTGCTTTTTGTTTTGGTTTTATTGTTTAATTTTATATTAAATTATCCCACTTTTTTCATGGATTTTGAAAAAATTGTTAATAAATTTTAGTCATGAGGTCCACATTTAGTATATATATCCCTTTTAGTATAATATAAATTGTAACCTTTGTAATATTTGTTACCATGGTAAAGGGTAAATCGAATAATTAAAGTTAAAAATAAAATTATGAAAATTATGAAAATTATAAAATGACCCCAACAATTTAATTAATTTAATTTTATGAATCCATAAAATCCATAGTCATCCAAGACTCGTTTATATGGAATTTTATGTCCATTTGGAGAAGATTGCGACCATTATAGATTTTTATATGCAGAAAAATCAAAATTATCCCACTCTAGTATTTACTAACTATAATATTACTAAATTTTTTTTATACAAATAATTTTTTAAATAATAAATAGTATTTTCAAATATAAAATATTTATCTTTATAATGTTATTTTATTTTAATTTTTTATTTTATAAATTACTACTATAAATATTATCTCAACACTGCAATAGTAATTAATTAATTAATGGAACTATCAAATAAATGATATTAAAAATATTAAAAGGATTAAAATTTTACTTAATTAAGTAATAAAATAATTTTATAGATTAAAATGACATGTTGGGGGTATGTTAATTTTTTGTTCTAATTATATGTGTCATATTTATGTGCGTAAATTCAGTGTAATGAATAGTTCTTGAAATTGACATTTTTTATATTTTATCATGAATAATATTTTATTAAATGACATAAAATTACTAAGAATATTATTTTCATCCAATTTATTAGTATATAAATTATAATATCATTCATGTCCCATTATTTTATTTCTATCTATTTCTAGTTATTATTATGACCTTCAAAGTGTAAAAAACCTTATTATTGTGGTATGTTTAGAAATGGTTAATGAGGGTTTAAAACTAAATAATAAGGTTAAAATATAGTTAAAACTTATCAAATTTTTATTCTGAGGATATTTATACCCATAATCAATATTTTTTTCAAGTAAATGATCTTGGATCCATTTATAATTAAATAATAAATTATATTAATTTGATATTTTATTAAATTTGAAAAGTTTCCATCACCTCAATTATAATAGGGAACATAATAGCTTATATATTTACACAATTTTGAGCTAGATATATCAAAAAAACATAAAATTACATGAATAAACATAATTATCCAAATTATTGATTTTTTCCTTCTAAATTAGAAACCCTATGTCCCATTGGAAGAGATCTAAGGGGAATCTATCGAAGAAGTGGTAATCATATTTAAAAAAACCATCTAGTTTATTTATTATTTTACTTCCTCTTAATGTGATTTAAACATAAAAAATAATAAAACTATTATAATAAATATACTAATATTTTATTTTTATTATGTTAAAACCATATTCTATCTATTTTCCAACCAACAAAAAGTGAAAACATCGCTCATGTTTATGTGTGAATTACCGTCTCCACATAACAGTGTAATTCGTTTTTCATCACCACATTACATTGATGGTTATAAAGATTAAAATAATAACTCTATAACATATTTATGAAGTATCTATGTTTCTGAAAATGTAAATTCTTATCTAATATTCTTTCATTCCATCCATCGAAAAGTGAAAACAAATCATGCGTACGTGTGACATACTGTTTCCAGGAAAGGTGTAATTAATTATTCTATCTATATAATTTTTTTACTCTAAATATGTATATATAGAATATATATGATATATATATCATTAATATTATTTATTAGATGACATAACCTTAATATAAATATAAGGATATGAACAACCAAATCAAAACATATATTAATAATGAAGCAGTTTTCACACGGAACAATGTTTTAATAAGTAATTATTATTAAATGAGAGAAAAAAGTGTATTAGTAAGTCATATATTATATGATATATAATATTATGGTTTTTTGAAAAATTTATAATAAATATATATTTATTATTGATGAGTTTCATACACATACAAAGGAAATTAGACACAAGGAAAGGGTTTCTCATCTCACATTTACATCTATGATACATATCACACATTCACCCCTTATTTCTTTTTGGAGGTGTACATACGACCCTATTGATATATTATATCATTAATATACTTTTATATATAGTATTTAATGATTAATTTTTTCTATTTATTTAATGGGGCTTTGGATCAAAAAGATACACTTGCAGTAACAGTTTATTTTACAATCTCATAATTATTCGAGATTATTTAGATTTATGTATTAGTTGAGGATATTTCACTTCCGTTTCAATGTTTTCAAAAAAGTGTTTTCAATATTCCCTAATTATTTCTGGACATATTTTTTTTCCTTTTTAAGCTTTTCAAAAAAATATTTAAAAGGAATCTTCATGTCATTTTCAAAACATTGTATTTTGTTATTTTTCTTAAAAAAGTGTGAAATGAAAATATTTATTTATAGATATCATATGAACATAATTCTCAATCATCATCATGGATAAATTATTTAGATATTACTTTACATGTTTAAATTTTTTTTGAATTAAAATGATTTCTTTATTACATGTACATTTTTTAGATTTTAAAAATTATTTTCAAAGTAAAAAATGTTATTTTCCTCAAAAAATATTTTTGTAATTTGTTTAAAGTATTTTCATCAATATTAAAATCCTTTTTTTGAATATAATGTTTATGATATTATATAATCATTCCATTAAATATATTTCATAGTATGGTTTTTTATTAGTTTAACTGAAGAACTTATAGATATTATATATGACTAGTTCTTCCAATACAGACTTTTATTGATTTTGTTAAGTCATATTGATTCATTTTTATTAGTAATTCATATTTTAAATTAATTGGACTTAGTAAGTGATGATTGGGGAAAAATATATACCATTGATACATCAGTATGTCTCATGAGACAAACAATCTTGGATTTTTTCTGAGGTATTACCCATTTATTTAGCTTTAATGAAACAAGGCCATGATGGTAATTTTAGATGTCTTGGTCGGGACCCTGATGGTATTTTCCAGATGTTTGGAATTATGAATTTAGTCATTAAGAAATTATTTATTGATGTAAATTTTATTATTTTATTAGTTATAATATACATGGATAAGTGTCAATATGATGTGATTATTTATTTAGAATTATTTGATCATCATTAATTCCTACCATATTAATCTTTGTGCTCATGTTATTGACTAAATAGAATGTGTTTTTAGTTATTTAACTTCTCATATTGATTATATCATATTTATTCATGATAGATTCTATTTTACACATACCCTTATTGATTATTATATCTCACACATTATTATTCCTCCTTTCCTTTAGATTCTCAAAAGTGTATTATCATTGATATATTGAAATATGCTAAATGGAATGATGGTGTTCTAAAATAAAATACCTTTCTAAATTTTATGTTTTCAATTATATTATGAAATTCAAGCACGTATCAAGTCTATCCATGAGGATATGATTACTTATATCCAGTTCCTATGTAATGAATTAACCAACAACTCTAGGCTACTATAGTTGGGGAATTTATATGATATAAATTATTCCTTTTTATTTTTTATGTCAGATAAAACTATTTTATCATATGAAGAAAGGTATGAGAAACATGTTCCCTTTAGATAATTGTCTTAATACCTTTAAGGAATTGGTCTTTCTTTCTTTCTATATTTTGTATGAAATCTAAGAAACATCTGGATAATATTTTAAAGGTATCCTCATACTCAACCACAATTTATTATTCCTTTTTATTTAATATGATAAACATTCTCTTCATTTCATTCAATTTATCAGGAGGGAAATATTTTTCAGTGAATGTTTCTTTAAAATATTTTAATTCTATATATTATATTTCCACTTCCACCTTAGTATTCTAGATCAATGACCACTATTTATCATCATCACCATTGATAGAATATAATTTTGGTATAACATTTTTATTTTCATTACACCCCAATTCTGGAAATATATTTTCAAGGGACTTAATCAATTTATTGGATACCACAAGATTAGTAGGACCAATAAATGATGGGGGCTTATGTCACATGAAGAAATCCAACATGGGAGAATCATGTTATAGAACAATAGGCTACCTCATCTAGGAATGGTTTTTTCATAACATAATTAAGCTTCCCTAAAATAGTCATGATCATCTCATTTCCAATACTAGATGTATTGGATATCAAAATTGGTAAATTTATACATTGGACATGAGTGTTGATATTATTATTTATTCTAAGAACCATTTAAAAAAATGAAATATAATGAATTATTTAATAACATTATGAATTTTAAATCAAATTGGTTAATTAAAAATTTAGTGTAACAATTAATGTAAATAAAAATATTTTGGTATTTTTTATCTTATAATCTTGAACCTTGTTTATTTTTTGATATCTTTATTTTGAAATCCTTTATAATGCTTTGTACGAAATATATGAATTATACTAAGCTTATCCTATGAGAGTGTGAAACTAGGTGTATAGTAAGACTGATTTTCATGCACCAAGTGATAATATATTCAAAGTACAATGCATCTTTTTAGAGTTCTTACCACTTGGTACGACTATTCCAGACCCATTTCCACTTTTAATATCAAAATATAGATGTATTTTAAGAAAAAATCACATAATATCTTCCTTAAAAAACTTTCGTAATTTATTATAAACTTATACTCATGTTATATCATATAATTATGTTATATAATTAATGTATTCCTTAATCTAGATCCCAAAGTTTCTACTAAACTTCTTTTATTACTAACTATAACAACCCCGGATCAAGTAACCCATAGTCAGTCATTACTTTATTAAATTTTCCAATATACAAGGGTTAAAATCCAAATTGACTAATTAGTTTAGTAGTTTTGGAGAAAAAGATACATATATGATACCCATTTATCATTGGGAAAATAAAATAAAATAGAGTAATTGAAAATATTCAGCACACCTGAACCTATTCAAAGAATTTTTATTCATATCCCATGGAAAAGAAAACAAAATAAGGATGAGCTCAAACAATCAGTGGAGATTATATACCGTGATATATATCATGAATTAATAAAGCATGATCAATATGGAAGGTTAAATATCTGAACAATAATGAAATTTAATAACTTACCTATCATGATTAGTCCTGAAATTATTAATATGGAATATTAAATTTCATGAAACGCGTTCTATTTAATAACTTGATAACAAAATGAATACATGGATAATATCAATGAAAAAATATCATGAATAGTAATAACTAAATTATCAATTAATTAAATATAGACTATTAGACACCATGCCCAATGACATCATGTTATCTATACCATCAGTACCTTTCATAAGATTGTTTAAAACTATTGGTAAAATCCCATTTAATTTGGCCAATTGATTTGTCTTATTAGACATACTGATGAATCAAGGAGATATATAATTGTTATCCCTAGACATTATATAATTTCCAATATATTACTCATCTGTTTAATGATAGATTTTATTAATGAATCAATATTCTCCATCATCAAATATTCTTATTGAGTTAATGATATAGATTTATCAAAACCTCCCCAATTAAATAAAGAACATTCAATTAAATAGTATATGTAAAATTTTATATTTTTTAGGAAATATTTATATACTTTATACAATAATATGGAAATTTAAGATAAATTCAATGTCCAATGAACAATTATCATAAAAAATTTATTGTCTCAAGAGAAATTAACATTAAAAAAATTAATCATGAGATGAGAGGTGACAATATGCTCATCAGGAATATAGTTTTTAGAATAAAATTATGTATTTTTCTTGAATAAATCTAATTTAAGTGAAATACCAAAAAATATATAATAAAAGTGTTTTATTTGAAAACCCAATTAAAATTTGTAGAATAAGTTACATATTTTAATATGGTTACAGTGGTGGGGATGTTTGTTATCATTTTATAAATTAAAATCATTCATTTTGTCTTTTTGTTGAAAATTTAAAACTAGAAAAAAAAGCAGAAATATTTATTTGAAACCCATTTCAAAATTCTAGGATAACATAAAATTATCTTGGTCAATTATTCGAGTAAATTAAAGTACATTTGTAAAATAATTTCTATAAACAGGGACAAGGAAGGAAAAATATATGATTTAAAGAGAAATAAAATTAGTTTGTCTTTTAAACCATTCTTTCCTTGTTTCAAGTACTAAAGATTGGAATGGGTTGAAGATAATGTGGAAACTCTATAAATATCCATTGTATAAAAAATATATTATAGCATATGAAGGATATATGATAAGATATCTTGAATGAGAGTTAAATCATTCCCTATAATAATGTAAGATAATAGAAAAGATTATTACCCATTTGGTAACCTTAAAATTAAAAGCCCTTGAATTAATAAACATGAATTGAAAAAATAACCATCACTAATAAATATTTACTCAGTTTAAATACATCTAAGGGGTAGTATTTCACCAAATAAAACTTACTAGGTGCATATTACCAAATATGTCTCAATGGAAATAAAATTGAGATGAAATCATTTAACACACTTCAATTTCGTTTAACACACCATAACCTACCTTATAATATATTTAATAGTTTTATTTATTTATAAAAAACATATTAATATTTATAATATTATATATGATCCTCCTATAACATTTTTACACCTGTTGGTTAATAATATTTCATTATTTTCTTTGTTTAGTGTGTTAATTTCCTCTTTTCCCAGGTTTGTTTTGTCAGGAATGTTCTAGTTCTTGTTCATAGGATAGAGATAAAAAATATTCATATTTATATGAAATTTATAACTATCATATTTAATTACTAAATGCATTTTTATAAGCATTCTTAATGTTTCACATGTGAAATTAATTGCATTGCTTATTGGAGATAATAGGTTGTATGTACGCACGAGTGACAATATCTTCCATTCATGAGGAATATGGTAAGTAAGTTGATTATATATTAATTTTAAAAAAATTATTATCATTTATTATTTGTCATATATATTAATTATTTCAATTATTATGATTATCTATGTGATTTAGTGATAGAAAACATATTACATTGGTTCACATGGTGGTAGTTCGTCGCACACACAACGGATGGATTTGTTTCTCATTTGATAGATAAAGATATGGATGAAGTTATTCCATAAATATAATGACATATAATTATATTTGAGATAATTATGTTCACATATTGGAAGTCTCAATACATAATTTAAGGTTGTAAAATAATATTTAACAAGAAAGAGCTTCGTTGAGACAATTATCTTCTCATAGAGAAATCTCATGTGGATCTCCTCTTAAGGACACAAGGATTGGTATTTTCGGGATAACATAAGATCTAGATTTTTTCTATGTTTTTTGGAGAGATAATTTTTAGAGTAAATTTGATCCAAATTTCTTAATAGTTGTGAATATGTGTTGGGAGTGAGTTTCCTTTTATAATGGAGATAGAGTGACATTTAATAAATGCATGAAACTATTCAATATTAGAAAGTTACTCTCACCCCATGTGCTTAAAAAATTGATAAATAATGGATTGAATGGAATTTAATTTTGATACACACCTATAACATATAAAAATAAACATTTTTAAACATTTTCGCCCTTTATCCTCTTAGTTTACTTACTTTTACCATTTTAGTTTTTACCCTCGTAAATAGTTTTTTATCCTCGTTAATTTATCAATTAAAAATAAAATAAAATGATTATTATTAAATAACACTGGCCAAATTATTATAACTATTAAATAAAAATCATAAAATAAAAATTATATTTCTTTGGAAAATTAATTTTAACACTAGCGCATGTGACGTGAAAAAACTCATTTTAACCTTAAGTGTATTAATTAATTGTTTAAAAATATTAGAAATCATTATCCAAGAAATATATTTTTAAATTATTATAAAATATTAATTATGACTATTCTATATACTTTTTCCATTTTATCAAATTATACTCACATAATTGGAACATTTTAATTTAAAATAAACCAGTAAAATGTATCGCAAAAAGATTCTTCATGAAATGTATTTATCAATCATACATTCATCACATATTAAATATATGATAAGTAATTATAATTAGATGGAATTAAATTAATATAAAAAAATTTATAATATATAAATTTAATTAAATAATTCATCATTATATATTATTTTAATTAATTTAAATTGTCAGACATTATGCCTTTTTTAAAGAAAAATAGTTTTCTGAAAAAAACCTATTTTTTGAAAAGTACCCCTTTTGCCAACAATTTTTTTTCATTATTAATATAAAATTTAATGTTAATAAATTTTTAATTACACATAATATAATACATTATTATAAATAATATTATAAAATTATAAATATTGAATTTTTTTATTTAGACATTATTATTTATAAGGGAAATTTTAAAAAATTGATTTTATGCTTATTTGGAACAACTAAGTTCAAAAATGATATTCACCTTATAAAATTATAATTCTATACCCTGAAATATTAAAATTTTCATTTTATTATATTTTTTAATATAAAATTTTCACTTACTATAATTAAGGCTTGGGGTTCCATGTATCGCAAGCTATCGAAGATGTTGATTTTATTTAAAAGGAAATATATCCTAAAGTCTTAGGGTGTTACATGAACCAAGAATAAATAAATTTAAATGAGACATTAAATATTATAAAAATAAAAAATAACATGATATAAAATATAAAAATGGATGTTTATACAAGAGTAAAAAGAAAAAAGTAGTGAATTTTTTATATTTCCCATAGAAGTAAAAGTGAGACGGAAATCCCTTACCTCAAGTCTCAACTTTCATCAAACAAGATCAAACCTCATATTCTATGGAAAACCTACTTAGTTGTGCACCAAACTCTCTTTAAGTATGATTTTATAATCCAAATAATTTCTTTAGAATGAGATGAATTAATTACCAAAGTTATTTGGGTAGGGCTTGGCTAAACCAAAGTGATTTGGAAGTGTGAAGATGATAGGAGTGGGGTACCATTTTATATGTGGTGAAAAGGACACAAAAGTAATTTTTGAAATGAAAAAGTTATACCCATGTTTTACAGCTACCCAAAGGCTAACAATGGATCATTATCAAAACTTATTTTATATATGGTCATAATATGTCTTTCTAATATTAGTTAGACAAGTTTTTATGTTATTTTAGCTCTTATATATTTTTTTTAACCAGTTGGTGAAACCATTTTAACCTTAACCATGATAAATAATTTTGTCTATTTTAAGTATCCATTATGAAACAATATGTAAAACTTTTTCATTTTTCAGTTTAAAAATATGGAATCCATTTTCCCAAATTCATATCATAGAGTGGAAGAATTTAATTTTAAATTAAACTTACAAATGATATTAAAAAAAAATTTCCAAAAATATTATTCCATAAGTGTAAATTGTTTTTTTTCAACATTAAAAATGTAATTTATTAAAATTACATTAATTGGATTAATAATAATATAATTGATCAAATTTTACTTTAAAACCATTTTAAAACAATAAATAACTTTGTATATTCTTTTAAAAAGTATTTTTTAATAAAACTTGGATTTCTTCACACTTCATCAAAAAATTAATCTTTTCAGAAAATTTAATTAAATTAACTATAAGTTAATTAATAAAATTTTATTTCCAAAATAAATTTTTTTAATGTGAAAAAAATCATTCTTATTATTTTTTCACAAAAACAATAGGATCATTTTTTGAGAGAATATTATTTTCAATGCATTTGAGGATTTCACTAAAAAAATAGTACTTTTTATCAATATGTTATATATATATATATTTATTTATTTATTTAATCATTATATTTAAATTTAAAAATTTTGTTTTTCATATTCATAACAAAAAATTTAACATCTAGGTTATAATGATCAGGATTAAATAGTAATATTAACAGTTTATTGAAGTTTGTTGAAACATGGTGTTGTTTATAACCCAAGATATCGAAGATATAAAATCAATTTTAAAAATTATATTTCAGATAATATTAGAATGTAACATTATAAACCCTATAAAATGAATTTTACACTTAATATTACAACAATTTGATCCAAACTATAGAGGATAATTCTGCCTCAATATATACTTAGGTTCCCACATAAACTCTTCAAGTTAGTGGTTTTGACACAAAATATATATGAGGTGAGCGGTATGTTTCATAGAACATTTTATTTATTTTATGGAATATCTATATATTTTTATTATTATAAAATATCATGATCATGTGGTATTCCCTCTATGTTTAGTACATATGAAGGATCACATACTTAACTCAACATTAAATAAACCTGGAACACATCATTCACTTGAGAATGGTTCAGTGGAAATTCCAAGAGATAATCTATCGTCCCAACTTGATCAATAACTTTTAAAGGACCAATATACCTATAGATCATATTTCCTTTATTCACGAATCACATAACATTGTTCCATAGAAACATTAATTAGAAAACCTTCTCATTAACTATAAAATCTAGACCACACCGATGATTGCCAATATAAAATTTTTATCAACTATGAGGTGTCTTGATGTGTTGTTGAATAGATATGAATTCATAATCAATTTCACTAGATATCTTAAGTCCCTATAGAATTATTTATCCAACTTTCCAAGAACATTGACGTTCTACGCATCTTTCAATAGATGGATTTATAAGATGCCAACTGAATTCATGAATGAATGATATTGTTCTATGAAAACTCAACTCGAGGAGGGTGTTGATACCAACAAAATTTTCAATCCATTGAACAATATATAATCATTTCCTATTGTGATTTATTTTTTCTCTCAAACTAAACATCTATCTGAGGTTGATACACTATGTTAAAACCCAATTTTTAATCAAGATCTTAGTAAATATTTCACCAAAACATCAAGGTAAACCTTATATCCCAATCATAACTAATATAATGTGGTACTCTATGTAACATTAAAAATTTTATAATTTATATTCTTGTAATATTATCAATATATAAATATTATATTATATAGATTAATTGTTTTTACATTGTAAGGTGATCGATTACAAATCATATAGCATTATTCACATTATATTCTTTGGGGATTCTAATAAAAAAGTCTATGCTGATATTTTATAATTTATATTATGGTTTGCATAAAGATTATTATATCCCCCTTAGAAATTTTTTTCTAATACTTAACATGCGGACATACAATGAACTGAGATACAAACTTTGCAATATCTTTATTTATTTCATTAGACTAGATCTATTATATAGGTCTCTATCCATTTGCGTACTTCTAGGATGAAAAGAGAATGAAGTACTCTTAGCCTCCTCTAACTGCTCCATATTTATGTCTTTTAGTGGTAAAACACATCCATGGTTCTTCAACATTATAATTCCATCATAATAGAGGTTAAACACAAGAATATTCTTCAGCTTATTATAAATCTATACATCTTAATTTGTTTCCTCTTTAATATTTAATTAGATAGATGGTTGAACACTCACTTGAAAAAGATTAGGCATTCCCCCATCATTCATAATTTCCAAATCCGTACCTTTAAAATCAAAAAATATTGAGTCTTTTCTGATCCTCCTTATAGATAAGATATCTTGATCATTTAATCTTAAAGAATTATCCACCTTATTCTCTTTCCCTGGGTGGTAATGTATTGAGATGTCAAAATTATTAATCAACTGCAACAATATTCTCTGACACATATATAATCTTTATGTGTTAATGTATACTTTAATATTTTATTAACAGTATATATATAACAACTTTATCTATAATGATAAGGCTTCCATATTATTTATGGAAAAAATACCATAGCTAACTCCAAATATAGATATGGGTAATTTTACTCATGATCATTCTATTTCCATGAGGTATAAAAAATCACCATATCGTTATGCATAAGAATACATCTCAATCCATTTTTTGATGCATTAATAGAGATTAAATACCCTTATACATCATAGTTTAATGTAATAATTGGTTCACTGACCAACTTTATATTTTGTTCCTTCGAATTTTCCTCACATTAATCTATTCAAAGGAACACAGATCCCTTCCCAGATAACTTCGAAAGTGAATTGGATAGCTGTGATAAATATTCCACAAAGACACTGTAATATCCATCCAAATGAAAAAAGCTATGGATATTAGTTACTATGGTTGGACTAGGATATTTTTCAATAACCTTTATCTTTTTTGGATCCATAAATATACCCTCACTTGAGATTATGTGACCGAAAAATTAAACTTTCTTCGGCCAAAATTCACACTTTATAAATAGTTTATATAGATTCTCTTTTCCAAGGGTCTTCAGTACAATCATCAGGTGATATTCAAAATCATCCATTCTCATTGAATAGATAAGAATATCATCTATAATTCTACCATGGACTGATCAAGGTAATATCTAAGGACTTCATTCTTTAATCCCTG
Source organism: Viscum album (assembly GCA_963277665.1). Classification (NCBI taxonomy): domain Eukaryota; kingdom Viridiplantae; phylum Streptophyta; class Magnoliopsida; order Santalales; family Viscaceae; genus Viscum; species Viscum album. The sequence continues at coordinate 1,210,018,431 of OY728121.1, forward strand.
AAGATAAAAGGGGAATTAGAATGAAAAATGATTCACTATATATTCACAGTGTCGATACATTTTACCAAATGATATCTTGGTTATATCTACATCCTTGACCCTAATTAGTTATATCCTTAATGAATTCCAATAGTGTAATATTATTGAGCTCCATACATGTAATAACCCATGATTTTGTGAAATATTTTTTTCTAATTAATTTAATCTTTTTCATTTCACGCAACCCTAAATTTAGGTTTTTTCATATAAAAGCTATAAATTTTCCTAATGTTGTAAGAAAAAAAATTAATATTTAACTACATGAAACACTTAGATTTTATTTTGGTAAATGAAATAGTATGTTTGGATTGTATTACACACAATACTAAGAACCTTCGATAGCTTTTATTACACACTTGCCTACATTTTACTAAACTACAATATACTTTTAATGTTATTATTAAAATACTGTTGCAACTACAACCTTGTTATTGGAATCAAAGTTACTAATAGAATTAACTAAATTGTGAAATTTTGGTTTACACATGCATATAAAATGAATCATTTTTCTATAAATTAGTTTGAAATTAATGTATGAACTATTGGAAAACAAATAAATTAGTTTTCTAATAAAAATATATTTTTCTATATACAAACACATTTTTATCCCAGTAAATTAATCAAACCACTTTTGATGAATGTTTTAAATAAAATTTATTGGTTATATATATATCAAATATTTTTTAAACTCGTACAATAGATTTTATACGTATATTATAATAATAAATCCAATTTTATGAATAAATAGATGCATTTTTCTAAAAGGTCATTTTTCTGCCTTTTAATAGAGAACCAATTTTAAATCTTATTTTTGAAACCTTTATTATTTTAATTTCGAAAAATAATCTTCATTTTTTATAGATAAACATAAAAAATTACTTTGGGTGAATTTTTTGTATTTTTCTTTGGAAGTTTCATTTTTTGTTGAATGGTGAAGAAGATTAAATTTTAGTTCAAAATTGATTTTTTCTAATTTATATATATATATATATTTAATTTTTTAATTTGTTTAAAAAGTTTAATTAGATAAATTTTACATAAATTAATCCTATTTAGTCTATTGGATCCAATTTTTAATTGAAATTGGATATAAAAACATCTCAACCTATTATACATTTACACTAAAATGCCCTTTATTGCAACAAATCTAAGGTATTAATTTTAAATTGATTTTTTCCCCTTATGTGATTATAATTTTGAAAAAATGATTTCATATTTGGAATAAAAATAATTTATAATTTCTAATAATTTCAAATTATTTTTTTACCAAAAAAGTTTTTGATATTAATTTAAATTAATTATTATGATTAAGGTAAAAATGGACATTATTAAAGAATAAATTTCAAAAATAATTTCTAAAAACGACCCTAAACATATCTAAAACTTATTTTATTGCCATATTTATTCCCTTTCACCTATTAGTACCTATAATCATCCATGTTGAAGCCTTGGGGACTTGAAAAACATGCGGATAACATAATTCATTCAAGAATACCCAATTTTTCATGAACCCATCTTATAAAAGGCCTCCTCTCCCCAACCTCTATTTACACATATCAATCCATTTTTTATCAGATAAAACTGAACTAAATGTCCTCCCAACATCCATCCCATTATAATAAAATTATATTAGTTTTCATAAATTCAACCAATGAATCCCTTTGGTGCAAACCAAGAGGAGTTACCCGAAGATGAATTAATATCCTTCCTCATGATCCTTTGTTTTATTTTAATTCTCCACCCCATAAAAAATTATTATTAAATTATTATATAATATAACATGTATTGTAAATATACTTTGAGTTTTTTATTTACGATTTATACCAACAAATACACACTTCCATTTAATAGGTAACAAACTTACCATTCTTCTGTACGGAGAACTACTGCCTCATAAAATGATGTTGTTCTTATTTTTCCCTTTACCAACCTCTCAGTGATGGGGATTATGATGGAAAATAAATTTTTTATATTATATATTTATATATATGATATTTATGATTTATGTATTATTACTTAATTAATACATAACACATACTTTCTTGATATCTATTTTTTGAAAATATGATAACATCATTGGTCGATGTGTGGACTACTGTCTCCTCAAGACGATAAGATTCTTTCAAACTCTACATGGAATATATTAAGGAAACATTTAGTACAAATATATGAAATATATGATATAATAATGATACTTTAATAATTATATATTTATACATACATTTCCTTTACATTCTTTCTTTCAATATGATAATAAAAACGAAACAGCATCCATGCATACATACGACCTACAATCTCCATGACTGGTGTATTCCATTTCTTAATTATATATTTTATCAATTGTCATAAATATTTATATAATTATTAAATAAAATAATAATTTTTTTTAAATTTATTTAATATTTAAATCATGATCTAAGTAATATTATCAATAATAAAAAGTCAAAACATATATGAAAAACAATCCGGATATTACCCGCAATGTAATGTTGACATGGAATTTTTAATAAATATGTAATACAAAGACATAATTAAATTATATAAAGTATTAGATATAAGTATATGATTTTATGTTGTGTGACTAATAAAATTATACTTATTATACTTGAGGTTTGAACACATGAAAAGAAATTCAAGACTTAAGGTAAGGGTTTTTTCTCATCTCACTTTTTATATCTCTAAGATACAGGCCGTGTTCACCACTAATTTATTTTTTGTTGTGTATATACAAAAAATGAATATATTATATTATTTTAATACTTAAATTTATAGTTATTTATGTATCTATTTGACTATATTTATTTCATGTGGATAATGGTTCAAAAGCTACCAAATTGGAAAATTATTTTTTCTTTATTTTCTTTCTTTGAGAAACATGCCATGTTATGAACCTATATATTTAAATGAGGATTATATATTTCCTTTGACATGTTATATCAATAATATTTTATTCAAGATATTATAAAATTCATTTAATGTTACTCTCTTATGGATGCCATTATTTATTGTTACCAAAGTGGTAATAGTTTATTTATATAGTCTCATCATTTATCAGGATTGTTTATAATTATGCTAAAATTTATGAAAAATTATAATCTATCTCTGAAGAACTCTCATGACTTATATTAACCTATTTTTATTCATGTTATATCAATTTAATCGTACTGTTTCACCACTATTTTTTAATTTAGATCATTAAAAAACATGTTTGAATGAAAATTTGACTCATTTCTCATTTCGGTCAGAAATTTTTATACTTTCTAAATGTGTTTTCTAAAAAAAGTTAATAATATTTTACTAATATACTATTATTTTTAAATTAAATATTTATCCAAGTTTTTTCTTTTTAATTTTTTTAAATGAATTTTATTTATATTTTAAAATTAAAGCACTTTTATAAAAATTTTAATGTGAAAAGGGAATGTTCAACATGTACGGACTTACCCAACATCCTGATCAGCATTTACATGAATCATACATTGAAATTTTAAAATATATTTTTAAAATAAATTTATTTCATAATATTATTAAAATTTTTTATTTTAAATTGAGTTTGAAAAGAAAATTAAAAAAAATTATGTTTAAAATGTGTTTTACATGATTTCCAAAGCATCCTTTGTATGATTTCAAAAAGATAAATTCAATGAAAATGATTTCAATGATATCCAGATTTCATTATAATTTTTCAAATCAATTTTCTTGAAATGGTTTTCTAAAATTATTTCAATCTTAATTTTTAGGTTTTTAAATTATTTTTACTAAAAAATGTTTTCTAAATTTTTTTTAGCTTTATCTATGATTTTTCTAGGTATTTTAAAAGAAAATGATTTTCAAAAGATTTTCAAACTTCGGTTATAGTTTTTCAAAGATATTTTAAAAGAAAATGTGTTTTAAAATAATTTTTCGTTTTTTCCAAATAGGATAATATATTTTCCTTAAGAAGATTTTTGAATAAAATTTTAAATCATTATTTATAAGAAAATAATTTTAAAATTATTTTAGGAAAAGATTATTTAGTGAAAGTATTTTTTCCTTAATAAATGTTCCATGAGATCTTTCAAAATCATTCTCCCTTTAAGATGAAATAATATGGGGTAGTTTATGATTTTCTGGGGATATGATCCATGAATACTATTCATATTCATTCTTGAATGGTTTATGTTTTGAAGGAATGATGTTTATAACAGTCATTTATATTCCACGTGTTATGTAATTTGGAAACTAGTTTCATTTCATGGGTTATGATTTGATTAGATGATTATGAAACCAATTTATTTTGCAAAGGATGTGATGTGATTAAATTTTAATGATACCTATTTTATTTCATTGGTTATGATATGATGTTTACGAAACCCATCTCTTTTTATGGGACATCATATGATTCATTTTTTATTATCTTGTGGTTAATAAATGTATAATGTAATTATGTGATGGGTGGGAGATATATCCACAGACAACATATTGGGAAACGAACTATATCTCATGAGATAACAACGGAAAACAAGACTTCTAGATTTATCCACTATAGAAGTATTGGGATTCTTGATCAACTATGGGAGGATTGGGAAACCCAATCCACAATGGGAAGATGGGGAAACTCAATCAACAATGGGTGGATGGGGAAACCCAATCCATGATGGAAATTTGGAGAAACCGGGTCCATTGTATGGAAAACACTATGATAGGGTATAGTGGTGTGTTCCACCCAGTAGGTGTAGTCCCCATTAAGTTCCTTGGTAAATTTTGGTAGTGATCCTTGGATTATATGGAATGTTTTTATATTATTATATATATTCCACAAGTCTATTTATTATGCCAATTTATGTTCCCATAGATCATGTTCTTCATTTATTTGTGATTCATTTCATATGAACAGAAAATATTTATTCCAGGAATCTTGATTATGATCTAGGATATATATGTTATGATATTATCATTTAATGATCACGTTCTCATACCTTAATGATTGTGTTATTATTAAATATATCCCCTTTTACCCTTAATTAGCGTCAGAGATAACCCATTTCTTATGTTTCCATTCCCCAAGTAATGAAGAAAGGTTTCAATTTGGAGTACTAAAGGGTAAGATCTTTAGAAGAGATTTTGAATATCATTCACCATGTTAGAAGCTTATGTTTCCGTGTTTCCAAAGACAATAGACTATTATGGTCCTCATGCATGCATTTTTGTAATTTTGTGAGTATTCATCTAAAATGATATAATATCCTGGAATTTTAATCAGGTATCATTATAGATGGTATCAAGGGATGTTTTAGTCAACCTTTGGAATATGGGATGAGAGAATTTTAGTGATATCCCTAGGGATATTTCTAAGGACATGTCAAGGGATGTTTGTAAAGATCATCATAAGGTTTCAAAAATTTAAAAGTAGGTGTCATGATTTAGAAATCATATAAGTAATTCTTACACTATATTGTATACACTTTGATAAGTGTTTCTCACACAATGATTTCTGGTTTTAAGTCAATAGTGGGAACTATAAAGAATGAGGGTAATGAAAAATGTAATGGAAAATTCTCTAATGGGAAGTCAAATGGGATGATCACTCGAGTGAAGGACATTGTAATCATGCTTAATCATTTTTCATAGAAAAGGATTAACAATGTATGCCTTAATCAACTCTTAGACTCACAAAATAATAAAAAGAACGAATTTTCTGAGAATTCATTTAATGAAGACCATAGAGGAATGAATATTCAGTATCCTTTGGGTTGAGAATGTGGGAAGAAACACCCAATTGAATATCGCTGAGGGATATGTAGATGTTTTGACTTCAGAAAACATGGACACAAATATAGAAATTGAAAAGATAAAATTAATCGCTTAGTTAAATCAGCGGATGGAAATATCGTCCTCTCTAAGTTATTATAAACAATCATATGTTTTATATGTGGAATGTATGTGTATTTTACTGATAATTTACTAAAAAGGAAATCTCATGACGATACTCAACAAGATTTTATGAGTAAAAGTTTTTCTTTTGATGATAAAGATACCAAAAAAGACATGTGAATGGTATGTGTTGTTCTAATAGTAATGTTTATAATCATGATTAATTTTGGTTTTATGAATGTTAAGACATGATTCATATTTCATATTTTAGGAAATGGGTATTAAGGCTTATGATGATGAAGTTTAGTTCATTGTTTGAGAAAAAAGTGGGTTGAATGATTTATTTATGTTTTCAATTCAAATATTATGTTATATGAATCATGAAATATATAATTATTTTCACTATAAGATTTCAATTAAATATTTAAAATGATATTTTTAATGGTGATGATGAATTAGAAAAGAGATTTCACGGTAAGGTAATAATCCTAGTAAACACATGATTAAGGGAAATATAACCCTTAATATATCCCTAATGTTGAGATAATGATGTTTGGATAAAGGTATATTGGAATTGAATAAGTAAATTGGACAGTACTGATTACCTTGTAACTGATTAAGGATTTGTTGAAAAAGTGTTCCATGTTATCGTGGATGATTTTTACAAAAATTTATGAATTAGAGGAATATATCCAATAAAAATTGGAATAAGAAAACATGGTTTTTTTCAATAAGGATTTTGGGTAATTTATGTTTTTACCACGTTTCAATATAATTCAAGATGAGGGTATTCATTTAATTCCTATGAGACAACCAAGGTATACATTATGATTCTTGGTGGATCAATTCTAAGATGTTTTTGATATATTTAGTTACATTCTTTATAATGTTTTATATTTTAAAATTTAGGAATAGTTAAAAGGTTAAAAATTTATTGAATGTATTAAGTTAAACATTGAATGATGATTTAAATATCAATGTACATATTCACCATATGAATATTTATATATATTGGATCACCAGTGTTATATTTTAACTAGTTGTAAAATCATTGAATATTGTGAATCTTTTTATCAATTGGTTTTTCAAGCATAACAAAGTCACCATTTTTCTTGGAATAAGCGATGAAGTGGAAATTGATCAATGCATAATGAAAGATTGAAATTTTTCTTATAAATCATAATAAAGAAAATTATTTATTTATTCTAATGAAAATCATTCAACATTAGGGAAAGGATTGTGATGTAAAAGTTTTCCATGCTATCATAATTTGTAATGACATAAATAACATATTTCATGCCTCTTTGTTTTATGCATTTTTGATCATTAAAATTCTCCAAACCATGTTCTCTATCACTCCCCATCATAATGTGATATTTGGATATATCATTCATGTTCATGTTTTCACTTCTCACCTATGTTATCCTATGTGGTAATATAAGGCCCCAGCCTTAAACCATACTTAATTTTGAGTTATTACAAGATTACACATTGAGGATATTTTCAGGTTTAGAGTTTTAGAGAATTAGATCATGAAACTTGCGTTACATTCCACATTTAAACAAAGTGGTTACATAAAAGACAGTATTCATTCTTCCCATCAACGGAAACATGTTGAAAATAAAACATGGATTCTTTCTTGACACATCCTTAACACTATCATCACATCATGTACCTTTCCCTTGACCTGTGAAAAACATTTCAAAAACATGGGATGACCATAAAAAGCACAGTAACGGTTATAAAAATATGGAAAGGAAACATGAGTTCATATATACATAAAAATGAAATCATACTTTACCCATAAAACATAGTCACTTTAATATACCTCATCAAACCATGAATAAATCATAGAAAACATAAGACATAAAGGTAACTTGAGGCATTCATAACATTCTTACGTAGGGAGTAACCCTCTTGGTTACGTTTGGAATACCCAACACAATATATTCCCTAAATCTCTTTGGAGATACCTTAACGTTTCACTCCTTCATGTTACCCAATGCATTGGAGAGCTATATTGGGCTCACTCGCCCTTAGTTTATCACGGAACCACCCGTATTCATAACAATGCCAAAGAACCATAACATAATCTTATTACATAAAACATGAATAAAGGAAACATAACATTTCCACCATTAAATAACAAGATATCAATACAACACATCGATATAAATACATTATGAAAAAAAATTTCAATACCAAAATAAAATAAAATTAAAACATGGTATTTATTTTCCTTTTAAAAAGAAGGTATGGCTTGTAGAGGAAGCCGAAACTCAAATAATGGTCACAGTGGCGGAGAAGTCGTTGTCGCCGCATACGTATGACAAAACATTCCCTTTTGTCGTTTAGTAAAACGCTTTGTATAAAAAAATATTCCTTTTGGATAAACGTAAAAGTCAAAGGGGTTTATACACCATATAAAAGAAGGTTTTGTATAAAACAAAATATACCTCAATGAAAGGAGATTGAGACGAAGTCCCATACAAAGATGGTATCCTTGGATTAAGGATAAATCAATTACATAATTATGTGTGACAAACTAATACACCAAATATAAGTGGATATTAAGTGTAAAACAATCATAGGTTATTCACACATATTCATAGAACGACATATTCAAGGATTACAAGCTTATCCCAAAGAATCGAAATTGGGTTAAGAAGTTCCCTTGTAATAATTAGACAGCCTAACGACGTCACTTAAAAATTCAGAAAAAGAGTTGATGAGAGATAAAAAGGGTATCTCATCACTTGGAAATAAAATTTAAATCAATAAGGATATAGAAGAACATATCCCAAAATTATATTATGTGAATTAACAGACATAACAAAATAAGTCTTTTAAAAAGAGGAGGTTGAAAGGTTCCCTTACCGACTTGGGTATCTTTCGAAACATATATCCCATGAAAGAAAGAAAATACATCATTGATGTAAATACTCATAAACTAAAGTATATTACACAAAGAGTAGAATAATGGGCAGTACATACACCACTCAAAGGAAATTGTGGAAAATGTAGCATAAATCTCATGAGAATAAAAGTGAGATGAAAAATCCATTACGAAAACTCGGCAGCCTAACGGCACCACTTAAAACTTCCAAAAATGGATTTATGAGATCAAATAGGGTCTCTCACAATATGAACATAATAATTACAGTATAAGTAATATAAAACAATATCCCCAAACATAAGAAAGATGAGCTTAAATGAACTGACATAAAAGAGAGTACTTAAAAATAAATCGAGAGGTTAGATCTCTTACGAAAATTCGGCAGCCTAACGGCGCCACTCAAAACATCCAAAATGGATTTATGAGAGACAATATGGTCTCTCATCATATGAACATAAAAATTACATTAAGGGTAATATAAAATAACATCCCAATCACAAGAAAGATGAGCATAGAAGGAATGTCATAAAAGAGTGTACTGAAAAATAAAGAGAGGAGTAGGATCCCTTACCTCAAGTCCAACTTTTCTTGTTTGTTTCTTTATATTCCTAAATAATAAAATTTGGTCAATTAATAATTGCCTAATTACCTCCTTTAGAGATTATTATTCAGTTCATATCACATATTATAATGTTATAATAATTTCTTAATAATGTTAGTTCATATCAAAAGTTTTTGTCGATGTTTGGTACATGAGTAAATAATGAACTTGTTTGAAAAAAGATTGCCCATGTAGTTATAAGTAAATAATTTTCAGAATATTATTAATGATTAAAATATCATATATATCCAGTAAATATTCATTTCATACTATTCCATATCATTTGGAGATAAAAAACAAAAAGCACCGTTCATGGAGACGGTAGGCCGTACGTACGCATGAACGCTACTTTCATTTTTTGTCATATTAATGGAATTAAAACAAAATGAGAGAGATATATATATGTTATAATTCCAGAATGATATCCATAATTTTGATGTAATATATTACATATATATCCATTATATATATGTACCTATAATATTACATAACATTTTGAGATAAGAAATGAAATGTACCGTTCATAGAGACGGTAAGCCGTATGTACGCATGAACGCTACTTCCATTTCTATTTCATATTTAATGGAATTAAAAAATAATGATACATAAGAGTATTTTAATTCCAGTATGGTATCATATATAATATTATTAAATATATCCTTTATACGTACCACATATGGTATTAACGAATCAAATCACTTTGAGGGGGCGGTAGTCCGCACTTCCTTAAATGAAGATATCACGTTTACCCATAATGGAAACCATAAAGGTATGCCCAAAATGAAAAATAAAGAAGCTTAAGGAAAACATAAGAATATTATATATAATATATAAATATAGTGACATCTTAATGTCCACCTTTGAAGGTGCTAAAAGAATGTTGAACAATCATCGTTTCGGGAGGCATAAATTCACCATCCACGGAAACAATATGTTCGTTAACCATTAGATGTAGGTGTGTGTAATTGTATCTTGAATCCTTATTATAACAACATCCTAGTATATTGAGGATACTGGATTTGTTACAAAAGAAAAGAATAAAAAGAGTTTAGGGGGTTTGATAAGAAAAATAAAACAAAAGAACTCAAAAGAAGACATTACCTTAAAATCGGGTAACTCCCTTCGGTTTGAGCTCAAAGGCTTCCTTGGGAAGACTTCTGCCCAAAGTGAGGCTTCAAGGAGTAATAGAGGGAAGTGGAGAGACAAAATGGGTAGGGTTTGGCCGAGACAAAGGCTTTGGGAGTGTAGGTAAGGAGGTAGAGTTGGGGGCCTTTTATAAGAGGATAGGAGGGGCACTCTTGGAAGGTAAAGAAAAGTCACTTTATTTTAAAATGTTATTCGGATTTAAGAGGTCCCACATTGATGTGTTTCGAGAATAAGGTGATAAGGGTTCTAAATCCACTCATCCAATAGGTTTTGGACATGTTTAGGTCTTAGATATTACATTATCTTTCCATTTTATTTAAATCGTTAAATAATGAGGTCATCGCTGCATCATCATGATGTCATAAATAATTTATTTTATTTAATGTCTAACAATTATATAAAAAATACTATGATGTAGGAAATCCTTTTATATTTCCAATTAATATTTATAGTCAAAAATATTATTTGTATAACCCCATGTAAAAATTGGTTTAGTAAAACATTTCATGTTTGTCCCATTTTTACTTTAACTTTAAATAAAAAGATATTAATGTCATTTTCCAACCAAAGTGGCTTCATGGGGTCCCCAAGTTTACCCATGGGTTTTATTGGTCGGCCATGACACATCCAATGATTTTAGGACATGTGTAAAGTTCATTTCATATTATTAAAATATTATTTTTACCTTAAACTACACTAATTACCTCTAATCGCGATTAAAAACTTAATAAGTTACTATTCACCAAAAAATTATTTTTATCACATTGAACCACATTTTAATTCTTAATGACAACCATGTATGTCGGATTTTTTAAATTCAAAACACAAAGATGGAAAAATTTCATTTAAACGGAAAAAATCCGTTTTTATAAGTACCACTTAATGGTTTCACTATTCATCAAAAATTGAAGTTTTTCAGAAAAATCCCAAAAATTCACCCTAAGCTATATTTGATATTACAAATTCAAAAATGAAGTCTATTTTACAAAATTCAAAAAATATAAGTCACATTAATTAATTTAATAATTAATTCCCGTTGTCAAAGAAAATAGCGTGTTTTTATGAAACAATAGGTATCAAAAGATTGATACTAGTTTAAGTCTGATTTCAAAGTGAAATTAATTCCAACGACCACTATTGGATTTAATGGTAAAAATATATTCTAATTTCACTTTAAAACCAATTCAAAAGATAATCTAATCATATAAATAAATTAGATTAAAAAGAGAATTTGAATTAAAATACAACATTTTACACTATTCATTAAAAAAATGAACTTTATCAAAAAGATACCAAAAATTTACACAAAGAAAATTTTGATGTCCCAATTCTTAAGAAGAGTTTTATTTGGTCCAAAAGGATGTATAAGAGTGAAAAAAAAATATATTTAATGAAGGTTCTCCATCAAAAGGCGATAAGTGAACCTTTAGTGAAAATTAGGGCATATACGCCTAAAATTGAATTCTTTCCATATTTTAAGCCTTAATATTTTATTGGATAAATGTAAAAACATTAAAAAACATATATAATCATATTTTAGTTATTTATATCCATTCCCGCCAATACAAAGGCTACATGTTAACTACCATTTAAAATAATATTATTTTATTATTAGAGTGCAACGTAAGATTCCCAAGAAACTCGTTGTTGCGTGTTGGGTACGCCATCGAGCATAGCGTCCCCTTTAAATTCAAATTAATACTTTATTCAAAAATAAGGATAAATATGAAAATTTCATATTCTTTATTTACCTGGGTTGTTACATCCTTCCCCCCTTTTGGGAATTGCGTCCTCACAATTTTTAAAATTGGGCTTGGAAACATCCTTGAAAGTCCCACATCGGATCAAGAGTCGGTAAAACAATCACTTTAAAATAAAGGAAGATAAGTACAGAGGTCACCCAAGTTAACCCATACTAGGATTCCATATAGAAAAATATGGACATGGAGGAGAAAACGTAGCGTCATGTTCTGATGGAGAGTGATAGAAAATATGTTTAGGATAAAGTTAACAATAAGAAAATCACAAACTTGTGATGGGTTAAACGGTATTCGATTCCCCAGTAGGAAAAGTTAATAGACAACATTTTTGTTTTATGTTACTTTTTATTGAGGAATTTATTCATAAGGAAACATAATCCCTTATCATGTTGACTTTCAACTTTTACTAGATTCCTTAATCAAACTCATATTTTTTTCCAGAAGACGAGTATTTAGGGAGACTTGTTCGCATTAAGAGTACTATAATCAACTTCTAGAGAATCACCTAATCCACAAAATAGGAACTATATACTTCCCATGTCTTTAGTCTTTAACCAAAACCAAAACCAAAAAGGTTAGTACAAGGCAGATAATCCAGAAAAGGATAACCCTTTAAAAAGAAAATCTATGATTAATCTCCAAAATTTGTCCAACAAAACCCAAAGTTCAACGAGGACCATCCGATAAACAATTTGTCCATAAAATTCTTCAAAGTAAACCAATCTAAGATTTAAACCCAAATATTTGAAGGATTTAGTCACATAGTCTTCCAAGTTAAATCGTAACATTTATCACCAAACAATATCAGTTTCTCCTAAAATATCGTATTCAAAAGTAATTAACTTAATCACATATCCTCCATGATAGGTTAATCATTTTAATAAATAACCCAAAATCAACTTACTCATAATTCATAAAATCATCTAACTAAAAAGAATCAGTCAAACTAACCAGGGACTTCACGTAGTCCAGTGGTAGGCGATAAATACCAGTCGCACATTAGTTGTGGGTTCGATTCCCGCAGCTTTGTCCGATGCGACGGGTAGTCACACGGTCTGCGTGTTTTCCTTTTTCCAAAACTATATAATTCTCAAATCATTCCCCAAAAAGGGATAAAATCATCAAAAATAACCATAACATAATTTAACCTCAATTTTATCTCATGCCTTTCACTTCAATCATAACATATAGTAACCCATTATTACCTCAAAAGTAAGGATCATATAAACCCAAATGGTTCTTTATAACTATGTCCACAAAAGAAAAGATAACTATTCCTTGAATAAAAATTTCCTATATTAAACATCAGGGTTACACATAATAGAAAAAGTCTTTTAATGTAACCCCATCATCAAAAGAGACTTAATACTCTTAAGAATTTCACCATAACTCTTGAATCCCTTATATGTTGACATCTTACTCATTCAACATTCTTCATGATCCATTAACCATTCCTTTACAACTTATTCTGAAATACCTCTTTCCTACAAACAAAATCCTGAATCATATCCTAAGATTCCAAAATAGGAAAACAATAGTCATGAAATAATACATACCTTTGATTGGTAATTGTCAGTTTCTTCATCCTCAATCGGAATGGAATTCGATATTGGTAAACGAACATTTGTACGCTCTTGGTGATCCCATTCACGAACCTTCTTCAAAGGACATGTTTTTTCATAATGACAATGCACACCACATTTAAAACATTCAATTGATCCCTCATAAAGAACTTCTTTCCCTTTCCTCGATTCAACTGGATGCTTCCTTTTTCCATGGCAGGTTCTTGCTTTATAACCTTAATTTCCACATCTATAGCATATTTCTGTCCTTTTGAAACATTTTCCTAGGTGTTTCTTTCCACATCTTTGACACATAGGTTTTTGAACACACTTACCTTTATGATTATTACCTGTACTTCCGTAGGGATTTATTTCTCGCATATATTATGCCTTAGAGAAATCACCAAGGTTTAGGTGGTCAATCATGACTCCAGATAGTTGGTTGAGGATAATCACAAGAGTTCTCATTGCAGCTCCCATATCATTCAGTTGCTTGCTCAAAAAACTGTCACAGTTTCCTTCACATCCACTGTTACTTTGGTGCCTGCTAGATCCAGCCATTTACTAAAACCAAAAAGGTTAGTGTGAGTATATCAAAAAAACCATCATGTACTAATGAGGAAGATAAACACTAAGATATACTTACTCATTCACTTTTTCTAAAACTAGGACTCTTTCTGAAATCCTAACCATTCTGGTGAATCCACTTATGCTTAAAGAATACCCTAACCTCTAAAATTATCTAAACCGACCTTTGATACCAACTATAAGGCCCCAGCCTTAAACCTTACTTAATCTTAAGTTATTATAAGATTACACATTGAGGATCTTTTCAGGTTTAGAGTTTTTGAGAATTAGATCATGAAACTTGCATTACATTCCACATTTAAACAAAGTGATTACATAAAAGACAGTATTCATTCTTACCATCAATGGAAACATATTGAAAATAAAACATGGATTCTTTCTTGACACATCCTTGACACTATCATCACATCATGTACCTTTCCCTTGACCTATGAAAAACATTTCAAAAACTTGGGATGAGCTTAAAAAGCTTAGTAAGGGTTATACAAATTTGGAATGGAAACATGAGTTCATATATACATAAGAATGAAATCATACTTTACCCATAAAACATTGGAACTTTAATATACCTCATAAAACCGTGAATAAATCATAGAAAACATAAGACATAAAGGTAACTTGAGGCATTCATAACATTCTTACGTAGGGAGTAACCCTCTTGGTTATGTTTGGAATACCCATCACAGTATATTCCCTAAATCTCTTCGGAGAAACCTTAACGTTTCACTCCTTCACGTTACCCAATGCATTGGAGAGCTATATCGGGCTCACCCTCCATTTGTTTACCACGGAACCACCCATCTTCATAACAATACCAAAGAACCATAACATAATCTTATCACATAAAACATGCATAAAGAAAACATAACATTTCCACCTTTCAATAACAAGATATCAATACAACACATTGATATAAATACATTATGAAAAACATTTTCAATACCAAAATAAAAGAAAAGTAAAACATGGTATTTATTTTTCTTTTAAAAAGAAGGTATGGCTTGTACAGGAAGCCTAAACTCAAATAATGGTCACGGTGGTGGAGAAGTCGTTGTCACCGCATACGTACGATAAAACATTCCCTTTTGTCATTTAGTAAAATTCTTTGTATAAAAAAAGATTCATTTAGGATAAACCTAAAAGTAAAAGGGGTTTATACACCTTATAAAAGAAAGTTTTGTATAAAACAAAATATGCCTCAATGAAGGGAGATTGAGACGAAGTCCCATACAAAGACGGTATCCTTGGATTAAGGATAAATCAATTACATAATTATGTGTGACATACTAATACACCAAATATAAGTGGATATTAAGTGTAAAACAATCAGAGGTTATTCAAATATATTCATAGAACGACATATTCAAGGAGTACAAGCTTATCCCAAAGAATCAAAATTGGGTTAAGAAGTTCCCTTGCAATAATTAGACAGCCTAACGGCGTCACTTCAAAATTCAGAAAAAGAGTTGATGAGAGATAAAAAGGGTATCTCATCACTTGGACATAAAATTTACATCAATAAGGATATAGAAGAACATATCCCAAAGTAATATTATGTGAATTAAAATACATACCAAAACAAGTCTTTTAAAAATAGGAGGGTCAAAGGTTCCCTTACCGACTTCGGTATCTTTCGAAACATACACCCCATGAAAGAAAGACAATACATCATTGATGTAAATACTCATAAACGAAAGTATATTACACAAAGAGTAGAATAATGGTAAGTACATACACCACACAAAGTAAATTGTGGCAAATTTAGCATAAATCTCACGGGAATAAAAGTGAGATGAAAAATCCCTTACGAAAACACGGTAGCCTAACTGCGCCACTTAAAACTTTCAAAAATGGATTTATGAGATCAAATAGGGTCTCTCATAATATGACCATAATAATTACAGTATAAGTAATATAAAACAATATCCCCAAACATAAGAAAGATGAGATTAAATGAAATGACATAAAAGAGAGTACTTAAAAATAAAGAGAGAGGTTAGATCTCTTACGAAAATTCGGCAGCCTAACGGCGCCACTCAAAACTTCCCAAATGGATTTATGAGAGAGAATATGGTCTCTCATCATATGAACAAAAGAATTACAGTAAGAGTAATATAAAATAACATCCCAATCACAATAAATATTAGCTTAGAAGGAATGTCATAAAAGATTGTACTTAAAAAGAAAGAGAGGAGTAGGATCCCTTACCTCAAGTCCAACTTGTCTTGTTCATTTCTTTATATTCCTGAATAATAAACTTTGGTCCATTAATAATTTCCTAAGTACATCATTTAGAGATTATTATTCATTTCATATCACATATTATAATGTTATAATAATTTCTTAATATAGTTAGTTCATATCAGACGTTTTTTCCGATGTTTGGTACAAGAGTCAACAATGAACTTGTTTGAAAAAAGATTTCCCATGTAGTTATAAGTAAATAATTTCCAGAATATTATTAATGATTAAAATATCATATATATCCAGTAAATATTCATTTCATACTATTCCATATCATTTGAAGATAAAGAACGAAAAGCACCGTTCATGGAGACGGTAGGTCGTACGTACGCATGAATGCTACTTTCATTTTTTGTCATATTAATGGAATTAAAACAAAATGAGAGATATATATATATATATGTTATAATTACAGAATTATATCCATAATTTTGATGTAATATATTACATATATATCCATTATATATATGTACTTATAATATTACATAACATTTTGAGATAAGAAATGAAATGTACCGTTCATGGAGACGGTAAGTCGTACGTACGCATGAACGCTACTTCCATTTCTATTTCATATTTAATGGAATTAAAAAATAATGATACATAATAGTATTTTAATTCCATTATGGTATCATATATAATATTATTAAATATATCCTTTATACGTACCCCATATGGTATTAACAAATCAAATCACTTTGAGGGGTGGTAGTCCGCACTTCCTTAAATGAAGATATCGTGTTTACCCATAATGGAAACCATAAAGGTATTACCAAAATGAAAAATACAGAAGCTTAAGGAAAATATAAACATATTATATATCATATATAAATATAGTGACATCTTAATGGACACCTTTTAAGGTGTTAAAAGAATTTTGAACAATGATCGTTTCGGGAGGCATAAATTCACCATCCACGGAAACAGTATGTTCGTTAACCATTAGATGTAGGTGTGTGTAAGTGTAGCTCGAATACCTATTATAAAAACATCCTAGTATATTGAGGATAATGTATTTGTTACAAAAGAAAAGAATAAAAAGAGGTTAGGGGGTTGTAGAAGCAAAATAAAACAAAAGGACTCAAAAGAAGTCATTACCTTAAAATCGGGTAACTCCCTTTGGTTTGAGCTCAAAGGCATCCTTGGGAAGACTTCTGCCCAAAGTGAGGCTTCGAGGAGTAAGAGAGGGAAGTGGAGAGACAAAATGGGTAGGGTTTGGTCGAGAAAAACGCTTTGGGAGTGTGGGTAAGGAGGTAGAGGTGGGGGCCTTTTATAAGAGGAGAAGAGGGGCACTCTTGGAAGGTAAAGAAAAGTCACTTTATTTTCAAATGGTTTTCGGATTTAATAGGCCCCACATTAATTTTTGTCTATGCTAAGGTGATAAGGGTTCGACATAAACTCATCCAATAGGTTTTGGACATGTGTAGGTCTTAGATATTATATTATCTTTCCGTTTTATTTAAATCATTAAATAATGAGTTCATCGCTACATCATCATGATGTCATAAATAATTTATTTTATTTAATGTCTAAAAATTATATAAAAAATACTATGATGTAGGAAATCTTATTAGATTTCCAATGAATGTTTATAGTCAAAAATCGGATTTGTATAACTCCATGTAAATGTTTTTTTATTAAAACATTTCATGTTTGTCTCATTTTTACTTTAACTTTAAATAAAAAGATATTAATGTCATTTTCCAACCAAAGTGGCTTCATGGGGTCCCCAAGTTGACCCATGGGTTTTCTTGGTCGTAAATGACACATAAAATGATGTTAGGATATGTTTCAAGTTCATTTCATATTATTAAAAAATTATTTTTACCTTAAACTACACTAATTACCTCTAATCGCGATTAAAAACTTAATAAGTTACTATTCACCAAAAAATTATTTTTATCCCATTGAACCACATTTTACTTCTTAATGACAACCATGTATGTCAGATTTTTTAAATTCAAAACACAAAGATGGAAAAATTTCATTTAAATGGAAAAAATCAGTTTTTATAAGTACCACTTAGTGGTTTCACTATTCATCAAAAATTGAAGTTTTTCAGAAAAATCCCAAAAATTCACCCTAAGCTATACATGATATTCCGAATTCAAAAATTAAGTCTATTTTAAAAAATTCAAAACATATAAGTCACATTAATTAATTTAATAATTAATTCCTGCTGTCAAAGCAAATACCGTGTTTTTATGAAACAATAGGTATCAAAAGATTGACACTAGTTTAAGTCTGATTTCAAAGTGAAATTAATTCCAACGACCAATATTGGATTTAATGGTAAAAATATATTCTAATTTAACTTTAAAACCAATTAAAAAGATAATATAATCATATAAATAAATTAGATTAAAAAGAGGTTTTGAATTTAAATACAACATTTTACACTGTTCATTAAAAAAATGAACTTTATCAGAAAGATACCAAAAATTTACACAAAGTAAATTTTGATGTCCCAATTCTTAAGAAGAGTTTTATTTGGTCCCAAATGATGTATAAGAGTGAACAAAAATATATTTAATGATGGTTCTCAATCAAAAGGTGATAAGTGAACCTTTAGTGAAAACTAGGGCATATACGCCTAAAATTGAATTCCTTCCATATTTTAAGACTTTATCTTTTATTGGATAAATGTAAAAACATTAAAAAACATATATAATCATATTTTAGTTATTTATATCCATTCCATCAAATACAACGGCTACATGTTAACTACCATTTAAAATAATATTATTTTATTTTTCGAGTGCAACGTAAGATTCCTAAGAAACTCGTTGTTGCGTGTTGGGTACGCCATCGATCATAGCGTCCCCTTTAAAGTCATATTAATACTTTATTCAAAAATATGGATAAATATGAAAATTTCATATTCTTTATTTACCTGGGGTGTTACAGGTAACCTAGTTATGAGTTACTTTGTGTAACCATTATGGTTCCATAATTCCCTTTTTAATGGACATTTTATTGTTCATTTTTACGATGTGGGTTTAGATGAAAGGAATATTAATGTATTAATCCTTTGATAACCTATTAAAAATTTGAGTGATAAATTCCTTTTATGTGGTAGAATGTGACACTCTAATATTTTGCGAAATACTTATTTTTAATTAATTTAATCCTTTTCATTTCATTCAACACTTAATATAACTTTTGTAAAATAAAGTCATTATGATTGGATTATGATATATGAAACAATGAGTTAATCATTCCCTACTCAAAAAAATTATATTAGATTTTTTTGAATGGAACACTATGTTTTTTAACACAATATGGTGTCCCTTCGATAATGTTTTTGGCACATAAGGGCGAGTTTTACCAAACTGCAATATATTATTAATGTTATTATTAAAAGATTATCAATGCTACAACCTAGATATTGAAATGGTTTTCTGTATTAGATTAACTAAATTATGAAAATATTATTTAAATATGTATATAAAATGAATAATTTAGTTATCAATTAGTTATAAACGAATCTATGAACTATTTGAAAATAATAAAATTAGTTTTCTAAGAAAACTATTTTTCAATATACAGACATAGTTTTATCTGAGTAAATTAATCAAACCAAATTTGATTATTTTTTTCAACTAAATTTTTATTTTATATATTTAATTTATATTTTTGATACTCATCCATTAAATTTGATAGGTATAAGATAATATTAAATAAAATTTTATGAATAAAATGATGTATTTTTCTAAAAGATAATTTTACTTCCTTTCAATGGAGATCCCATTTTAAATACAAGTTTTAAAAACATTTTTATTTTTATTTGAAAAATAAAAATCATTCTTTAAATAGAAATATCAAAAAAATTGGTGAATTTTTTGTTTTTTTCTGAGAAATTTCATTTATTGATAAATAATGAAGAATGCTATCTTTTAGTTCCAAACTACTTTTTCATCTAATTTATTTATATAGTAAAATTATATTTTAATTGAGTTTAAAATTTTAAAAAGATAAATATTCAATCAAATAATCCAATTTATGTTGTTGGAAATATTTTCACAATGAAATTGTACATAAAAACATATCAAACATTTAAACAATAATGCTTCAAAAACCCGATGTCGTAACACGTCTGTGGGATTAATATTAAATTAATTACTGCCACTTATATGATTTAAATTTGTCCAAATGTATTTTATATTTATAATAAAAATAACTTATAATTTAAAAATATTTAATGTATTTTTTGACAGCAAATGTTAGTGAAACTAATTTATATTATTTACATTTTTTAAGGTAAAAGTAAACCTAATTAACAACTAAACATTGAAAATAAAATGTAAAAATGAACCTAAACTTGAATAAAAGTTATTGGATGGAAATATGTTCTCAATTAAACCTATAATTATATATAATTATCCATTTTTAAACCATGGGGACAATTAAAACATTGGGATCACACAATTATTGTCATGAATACCCAATCTGTCATTTCCCCTTTTACAAAAGTCCTTGTCGCCTCCCCCTCTATTTACACATCTCAAGAACTTTTTAATTGAAAAAAAACTACTAAAATATCCTCTTAAAATACCTTCCTTAATCCTATAATCCTCCCTTGGAGAAGAAATATAACTGAAGATTCCCTTTGGTGAAAATGATGAGGAGTTACCCAAGTGAGAGGTAACATACTTCCTCAAGCTCATTTGTTTTATTTTCATTCTAAACACCCTATAATATTTGAATTCCATGATTATATAATAATATAATTATAATAAATATACTTATAGTTTTTTATTCTATGGTTCCTACCTACACTTACTCACACTTTTATATAATGGGTAATGAACATGTCGTTCTTGTGTACGGCGAACTACCACCTCTTAAAACTATGTTGTTTGTTTTTATGTACCACCTCTCATGGATGGTAATTATGATGTAAAACATATTTTTATATTATATATATGATATTTATTTTTTATTTATTCTGTTATAAGTATTATATAACATATAACTTCATTCTTTTCATTGTGTGTAAATATGATAACTTTGTTTATGGAGGTGTAGAATACCACCTCCTCGAAATAATATGATTCATTCACACTTTACATGAAAAGTATTAAGGATGGGTTTAGAAAACATATATATGATATATATGAAATAATAATTCTTGTAAAATTATTTTATATGTATACATATATTTCATTTAATTTTTTTCTTTCAATATGATAATAAAACTGGAAGAACGTCCATACGTATGTATGACATGTTGTCTCCATGAACATTGTATTATATTCCATTATTCTATATTATATAGATTATTATAAATATTTATATGAAAAATATATACGACACTTATATAATTTCTTAAATTATTTAAATAATTAAATCTGAGTATATGTAATAGTGTCAAGAATAATATGTCAAAGCATATATGAAAAACAACAAGGATATTACCAGAAACATAACGGGAACATGGAATTATTTATAAATGGGTAGTATAAATTCATAATCAAATCATATATGATATTATATATAGTAATATGGTTACATGGTATATTAAAATAAACTTATACTAATTATACAGTATTTTTGAATATTTATGAAGAAAATAAAGACATAAGGTAAGGGTTTTCTCATCTCACTTTTTATATCTATGAGATACACGCCATTTTCACCACTCAATTTTTTTGTTGTGTGTATACATCTATTAAACACAATTTTATAATATTTTTTATTTCTATTTCCCACATTAGAATACTCCACCATGTATTCCGTTTTACTAATCAATAAAGGAATGTCCCCACCTCATATTGAGGTAATGGGAAATCTCCAGCTTTATGGTATCAATGAGAAAAATCCTAATAATTTACGCTACCCAAACGTCTCCTTGTCTATCCCTCCTATGCGGTGCTATTTTCTCCACCCTCTCCTACGGTTTCTTAGTTATATTCTGTGATACCCTCCCACCAGTTTCCTACAGCCTTCGGGTTCTATCTAGCCCCGCCCTTTCTATCTGATCCTTACACCAACGTTTCTCGGTTCAAACACCATGTACATGCGCCCCCACTTCTGACGTGGCGCTCTCTCCCAGTGTCTTCCATCCCGCCTCCCTCCTACCTACATTGCACCAAAACCACCTCTCCCAATTACTCCCTACACCAAGTGGAAACCTCTACTCTACCTCATTGTAAGCCTCCTTGCAAGTGGCTCTTACTCGATTCCCCCATCCTAGCTTCGTGACCGGCCACCAACCACCCACCCATGGCTTCCCATTCCCTTCCCGCTCATAGCATCCTATGGCATCACCCACCCCCAACATCCTTCCCAGTTTTGTGATCGTCAGTCACCTACCAGTGGCCACACGTCTAAGCAACTAGCCCCACCTCCCTATTCTACCCTCCTGCAGCCTTCCAGACAGAGTCTCGACCACACCTCCCATCGTGGCTCTCAACCATATTATGTTTTATCTTCCTGGAACCGCCTCCTACAGAGCTCTCCTAGACCCACCTGCTCCCAGCCTCCCTACTTCATGACCATCCCCACCTCCCATCATAATATTTCAGCTCCACCCTCCCACGACTCTCCGGTTTCACATGACCTCACCTACAATGTTGCCTCCAAGTACCCACCTCCTGGCCCCACCTCTCTCAGAAACTCACAGTCCTTATCTCCATGGGAAGTCCCAACCCCACCCATATAATGGTCAAACATTCAGTTCTACCACCACTGATCACTACCTCCACCTGCTTGGTTGATGAACTGCTCGACTCCACCAATTTCGCGGTATGGCAGAAGTCAGTGTGGATTCACTTATAGTCATGGACTTCAACTCCCACCTCAAGGTTCTTCCACCCCTGTCTTCCAATCCCAAATCCCACCCATGGTGGCTTGTTGACAGTAAGATCTTTCCATTATTGTTCAATTCCATATACCCCTATATCAAGTATGTCACATAGACCACCAATATTTTTAAGGAACTCTTATGTTCCTTAAACCTCATGTATTCTAAGACAAATAATTTTGTTCAGGTCTCTAATGTTCTTCAGTGCATGTCACTCATCTGCCAGCAAGACAATCCATTTCTGAAATACTTCATAGAATTGAGTTCTCTTTAGGATAAATTTTTTGAGTTGTGGCCCATTACCCAGACACCAAAGGCATCCTTGGACTATGTGGACCAATTGTGCCTCCTTAGACTTCTCCAAGGTCTCGATCCAAAATATGCGATGATGACCGCAGAGATTCTACACATCCTCTCTTCGCTTGTGATTCCATAGGTGTATCATCACCTTGGAATTTCTCATTGGAAATTTTCCCCACCCACCATCTTCATCTTTCATGCTGCCCACATGGGTCATGGAAATGGATGCTCCTCATGCACTCATGGATGTGGCCATGGTAGGGGTCTTCCTTATCCCCTATGCCTGTATTGTGGAAAGCATGGACACATTATTTACTGTCGTTGTATTCTTCATGGTCTCCCTTCTCAAAAACCATGGAAAAGTCAAACTAAAGTCCAGGACTCTTCCCTATCAGCTTCAACTCTTCATCCCTCTCTGGACCTCTCCTTGGTTGAGCTCCAGCTGATTCATAGCCATCAGACCACCTCTCTATTGAGTTATTCTTTGGTATTTCTTACCCACTCTTGTGGTTCCACTCCTTTAGTCAGCCATCTCTACCCAACCATGATACTTAAATTAGGTTCCATAGATAATCCCACAAGTGATGCATGTATTTTATCTTATTATCATCCATAAGGTAGTTCCTAAACAATAATTGTCTCTAATGTGTCCATTATCCACATTGTAAGATTTGGGGAATGCTCATTAACTTCATATACCTATCCTTTATGGCACATGTGCCTCACTGTCCTTTTAACCTTCTCTCCATAAGTAGGATTACAAAGGATATAAACTATAATTCCATCTTTATATCTTCTATTATTGTATATCATGAGTGGACGATGAACCAAGAACTTTTTAGAGGCCTGCTTCAGGACAGGGTGTATATGTTCGATGGAAAAATATTGATTGCCTAAACATATCCCTATGCTTGTGCATTGGAACTTCATTCTTGGTTAGGAAATCCACCCACCTCTACACATCAACAAATTTTTTCATTTATTAGTCAGCATGTTTCCTTTCATTGTGAGTTGTGAAAATTTGTGAAGCATCATCGTAGTTAAAATCTTCATCAAGTGGATATACTGGCCGTCAAACCCTTTGATTTGGTTCGTTTAGTTGTATGGGGTCTCAGTTCCATCTTGAGTCACTTAGGGTATAAATATTATATATCCTTCATTGATGATTTTTCATTTCTGACTTGGTTGTACCTTCTTCGAGTTCAGTATGAGGTGACTTCCACATTAAAGACATTTTCCATGAGATTCATACCTTGTTTTCCATATCTGTTAAATTTATCCTTTAAATAATGGGTGAGAGTATTTTTACACTCCATTTCAGTAGTTTATTGAGGAAAATAGAATCATTCCTCAGAACACTTATCTTGATACCCCACAATAGAATGGAGTGTCTGAGAAGAAACACCACAATATTTTAGAGACTACCCATGCCGTTCTCTTCCACCAACTAGTGCATATTCTCTTTTTGGAGATGTCATCCTCACTACAACATACTCCATCAATCACCTTCTATATTCTATACATCTGAGGTAGAATCCTTTTCGAAATCTGTTATCCTCTCTCCCACCTCACTCACCTCCACTCTATGTGTTTGGATGTCTCTGTTATTTCAATGAAACTCATACCAACCTCTCCAAGCTATCTCCTAAATAACTCTATTACATATTCCTTTAATATTAAGGCACTCAGCATGGATACCAATGTTTCTCTCCATAAAGATGGTGGTATATCATCTCTTCTAACATATAATCTATTGAGATCTCTCCATTCTATCTTACCTCTCCCTATCTAGAAACTACCATCAGGGATTTTCTTCTTCTCATAATCCACCCTCCTCTGGTTTCTTCCTTTACTAATCACCGGTTTGTTACGGTCTAGTCTCGTCGACCATAAATTGTGCCCCCTATCCAGGTGAAGGAAATCATCATCCCAGCTTTTTCGGAGGCTCCCACCCCAGCACCAGATGAATTTCCCATTAAAATTTGGAAAGGTACTCATTCTTTCTATAATACTCCTCTCTATACATTTTCATACAGAGTTTTTTCATCTATGGAGACAATATCTATTACCCATGAGTTGGTGATTCCAAATATCAACATGGGATGATACAAGAGACACAGAATGATACAAAATATCTAGATGAAATCCATACATGGGATCTAGTCCCACTTATACCAAGAAAATTGTTGGTCCATTGCAGATGGATTTATATTTTTCATCTCAATGCTTATGGCACTATCCATTACCTCAAAGCCCGACTTATGGTGATGGTATTTACTCAAAACGATACAATAAAATATTTTGAGACTTGTATCTGGAATCCAAGATAGAATCAATCCTTTTATCCATATATCTGATCCCTCATCATCACTTTCTGATTCATTGACTGGATGTTAAGAATACTTTTCTCTGCGGCGTTCTTGAAGAAGAGGTATATCTATAGCAGACTTCCAGATTTTGTGGCTCAAGAGACAACTCCCATGTATACTAACTTCATCGCTCTCTATAAGGTCTAAAGAAGTCATCTTGTGCTTGGTTTGACAACTTCACCACCTCTTTCACCACATTTGGACTCTCCCGTAGTATGAAGGAACAAATAGTCTTCCACCGTTTGATGTCCAACAGCTACATCCTGCTGGTAGTTTATGTTTTTGTTATCATCACCACCGGGAGTGATTCCAATAGAATCACCAAACTAAAGGGGAATCTTCAGTACCACTTCCACACCGAAGATCTCAGTCCTCTCAAATACTTCCTTTTCATTGTGGTCTCCCATTCTACATACACCATCTTTCTCTACCAATGGAAATATGTCATGGATCACTTGCAGGATGTGAGTTTGACTTAGGAAACTCCCTTGGAAACTCCTCTTGATCTTGGGGAAGTTTCTCTCTATGAAAACATTCCAGCCTTTCTTCACCTAGATAGATACTTTCATCTTGTGGGAAAACTTAACTACCTCACTAGGACATGACTGGACATTGCATGTGCTATTGGGAAAATAAGCCAATTCATGGATCATCTAACCAAATATCAGTGGGATTTTGTTCTATGCATTTCCATATACATCAAGAAAGACCCTACCCATGGTATTCGTTACTCACATCACACTCATCAAAAATTTGATGGCTTCTATGATGATGAATTTGTTGGATGGCTTGCTACCTACAAGTCCACTTCTGGTTTTTCTATTTTCTTGTAAGGTAACCTCATATCTTGGCGCAGAAAGAAGAAAACTATCATCTCCAGATCTAGTGTGGATTCTGAATACCGTTCTATGTCCACGATCATTAGTAAGATCCTCTAGCTTCGTCATATCTTCCATTATCATGGCTTTCCACCGCATACGTCTACTCATTTTTTGTGTGAAAATCAGGAGACCATGAAGATTGCTCCGAATCCCATCTTCCATGAATGAACAAATAATATCAAGGTGGACTAACAATTTTTTTTTCCATCCTCTAAAGTAGAACCATCTTAGTTTCGGCCATATTCTAATGGTAGATCATCTTATCGACATCTTCATAAGATGCCTAATAGGAGCACATTTGGACTCCCACAGTATCATTCTAGGTATCCACTACATCTGCAGCCTAGCTTGAGGGGGTGTGTATGGTCCTGTTTTCTATCTTCTTTATTTTTTGGGACTCTGGGTCCAAAATGTGCTTGCCCATATTTAGGGGGAATAACAATCCCAATTTTTTCATATTGGGTATTTCCATGTCCTACATGAGAATACTCCACCATGTATATCATTTTACTCATTTATAAAAGAATTTCTCCACCTGACATTGAGGTGAGGGGAATTCACCATCTATAAATTCTTATTAAAGATTTATATGATTTTTATAGTTTAATTTATGGGAAATTGAATATCCATTTTATGATATTTCTTTCATGGAGTTTATTGTTCAAATGTTAGAAAATTGGTAATGTAATTTTGTCCCAATTTTCCTTCTTTGTGATACATATCATGTTACACGCCAATATTTTTAAATGAGGTGTATATAATACCTTTGACTTGTTATATCAAAAATTTTCCCTTTTAATGATAATATATGCTTCATTGAATGATATTATCTTATGTCGGTCATGATTTAATGTTACCAAATTGTTAACGGTTTATTTTTAAAATCACATCATTTATCGGGATTGTTTAGGAATATGATTCCACTAATGAAATACTATAATACATATCTCAAAAACCCTATCTAATTTTCTTGTCCTTTTTTTATTCATGTTATATACAATTAATGGTTCCATTTCTTCACTCTATGGTACTTAGGTAATTAATATATTTTTTTTATGAAAATTTGACTTCATTTCTCCTTTCGGTCACAAATGTGTGTCCTTTAAAAACTAAATTTTTCAAAGATGTTTTCAAAACTATTTTACAATTATTCTGTAATGTTTAAATTAAATTCTTAACCATGGTTTACATTCTTTCAAAATAGTTTAAAAATTATTATTCATTTCATTTTCTGATAAAGGCACTTTTCTAAACATTTTAGAGTGAAAAAGGAATTTTCATCATGTATGAATTATTCCCCTATAATGACCATCATTTAATTGAAACTTATTTTATAATCTTACATGTTTATTTTTTTTTATAAAATGGTTTCATAATATTTTTGAAATTTGTTTATTTAAAATAGGTTTTCAACGAAAAGCCATTTTAAGAAAATTATTTTTAAAAAGTGTTTTAAATGACTTCCAAAGGTTCCCATATATCATTTCAAAAGGTTACGTTCAAAGAGAAGGATTTTAATGATTTTAAGATTTAATTATATTCTTTCATATAAAATTTCTAGAAAACTGTTTCCAAAATTATTTAAATCCTTCTTTTTATGTTTTTTGATGTATTTCTAAAATAAAAGGTTTTTCAAAGAATTTCCTAGATTTATCTTTGAATTTTCAAGGTGTTTTAAAAGGAAAGGGTTTTCATAATATTTTCAAACATCCTTCATAA
Organism: Viscum album; assembly: GCA_963277665.1. Taxonomy (NCBI): domain Eukaryota; kingdom Viridiplantae; phylum Streptophyta; class Magnoliopsida; order Santalales; family Viscaceae; genus Viscum; species Viscum album. Next base: position 1,210,047,194 of record OY728121.1, read on the forward strand.
GTTTTCAATTCTATTTTAACATAAATTGGTTTTCAAAATTCTTTCTGTTTTTTTTAAGTGGAAAATTTATTTTCCTCAAGAAATTGTTTAAATGAAATTGCAAAAGCATTATTTACAAAAAAAAATGATTTTTGAAATTGTTTTATGAAATGGATTTTCAAAGAAAGTACATTTTCCTGTAGAAATTATGCATGTGATATTTGAAAACCTTTATCCCCCTTGGATGACATATATTGTTACAGTTTTTGATTTATTGGGTGTATGATCCAATAATATCATTTATATTCTTTCTCGAATGTTTTATGTTTTGATGGAATGATATCTATGACACCTATTTATCTTCTAGAGGTTATATGATTTTGAAACCCATTTATTTTCAAGGGTTGTGCTTTGGTGAAATGATTATTAAACCTATCTATTTTGCATAGGTTATTATGTGATGAAATTTTAGAGATACCCACATTATTTCATCGGTTATCATATGATGTTTATAAAACCGATATCTTTTTAAGAGACATGATAAGATGAAAGTTTTATAATATTTTGGCACATGTATGTATGATATAATTTGGTGGTTGGGACCTATATCTCCATCCAATTCATTGGGTAAAGATTTATATCTCATGATATAAGGATAGTAAACATGCCTACATACTTGATCCACTATGGGGAGATGAGGAAACCCAATCCGCTATGGGAGGATGGGGAAACCTAGTCCACAATGGGAAGATGGGGATTCTTGATCAAATATGGGAAGATGGGAAAACCCAATCCACTATGGGAATATGGAAAAACCTGATCACTTATATATAAAGGAATATGACTGATAATGGTGGGGTTCTCTACCCAGTAGGTGTAGTCCCCATGAAGTTCCATGTATGTTTTGTCAATGATCCTTGACTTATAGATAATTTTTTATATTCTTATGTGTATTGCACAAGTCTATGTATTTTGAAGATTGTATACTCTCACGAGTCATGTTTTGGATTTCATTATTATTCATGTCATATGAACTGATAATATTTATTTCATGACTCTTGATTATGATCTATAATACGAAGGGTGTGATCTTATCATGTTAAATCATATTCTCATACCCTTATTCTCATGTTATGCTTAAATATCTACCCTGTTTTCCCTTATTGGGCATTTGAGCTCACCGTTTTCTAATGTTTCGTTTCCTGTGGTTATGAATAATTTTTTTATGTAGGATTATTAAATTTTAAGATCTTTAAGGGATATGTCGAAGATCTTTCCCCATGTCATAAGATTATGTTTCAATGTTCCCAAATACACTAGACTATTATGATCTTCATTAATGTGTTTTTATAATGTGTTGATTATTCATCTCAAATAATGTAATATCACTGTATGTTAGTCTTGGTTCATTATAACACATTTTATCCAAAAATTCATCAATATGTGGTATAGGATACTTTTTCCTAATTTTTATCTTGTTTAGTTCTTGATAATCAACGAATATTCACATCGATCTATAAATATTTTTAATAAAAATAATTATTCAACCCAAGGTGACACACATAGCTAAATAACTTCTTTTTTAATATTCTCCATGAGTTTCTTCATTAATTTTTAAAACCAATCGATGCCATTCTATATGGAGTATTTAAAATAGTTCTAGGTCTTTGTATTAGTTCAATTGTGAACTCAACTTTACGATTCAGTGGAAGACTAGGAAAATATTTTCGAAGGAAATCAAAAAAAAATACCTTAAAATATGCATATCATTGATGTTGAGGGTCTCCCAAACTATCTAAGATAGGAACCCCTTTTGAATTGGAATCAAGACCTATACAGTTGGTGAAATTTCCATTAGACATCTATATTTTTCACCAAACTCTATGATGATCATAGGTTGGTTTGGAATATCAACAAAGACTTCCCTTCTGTGTAAATTAATGTTGGATTTATATATATAAAGCCAATATATACCTATGATAACATGAATTTCAACCATAGTCATAATAACAAGATTTTCAAGAATCACATTCCCACAAACATCATCCAGGTAAGAATCCTATACCTGAGATATGATCCTCATTCCATTAGGGGTTTTCACTTTTAATTCAACATCTAATATTTTGGGTGGCATTTTTATACCCTTAAAAATCATTAAATATAATTGAGTGGGTAGATATTTATTTAAATAAGACATTATCAGTTATAGATTGGATGGTAGTGTACCTTTAAATATTTTATTATCATACCTCTCATCAGAGATAGTGATTGTATGGTATTTCCATTAATATCTCTATATAAGTGGTTGCTAACATCAATCATTGTAATTGACATTCATTTTTTATAACTTGATAGATTAATTCCTAAAATAATTTCATTTTAAACACTAAATTGTGGGTAGTGTATTCTATGGATACTTATACTTATTTATATAATTATCAATCTTCTTCCCAACACATAGACATTCATCCACTTGATGACCATCCTTTCAACACATAAAACAATTACTACTCCCCTTAAGAAAATTTCCTTCATTTTTCCTTCCACACTTCGATAAAGAAGAAAATTTAATCTTCTTATCTCCATTTTTTTAGAGTTTCATTTTCATTCCATCATTATTTTCTTATCAAACCCATAATATTGATTATCAACCCAGATCTCCCTTTCCACCTCGATAGCACATCAAATTATTTCTTCATAGCTGCAGAAGTCCCTTATGGATAATACCATTTGGAAAATTGATTTTAATAAATTAAATAATTGATAAACCATACATATTTTATAGATTATAATATAATTTGTGTACCATGAAATTCATGTAAAATTTTCCTCATAGTACCAACAGATTCATCATCCTTGTAAATTATCTCAAGGAATTCCTTATCTATTTTCATGTGAAGTGTAAAAGGAATGTACTTGTTGAAAAATAATCTATTAAACTCATCCCACTCCATGTAGTAGATTTTATCAAATTTCATCATATTTTTTATAAGATTCTACTGATGATATGCTTCAACATCCAAACCAAAATTACTTTTCTATTCACTAAACATTGAATAGTAGGAAATAACATTTTAGTGGTAATAATCCATTTCTATTAAACTAGTGGATTATCATAGCCCATAAAATGGTAGAAACATACTCATAATGGATTCAATATAATCTTGTTCCCTTCTTTACTCATTTTTAAGTTCATTATAATTCATATATTAAGAAAGTTGCGTTATCCTAGAAATGGGATTATAAATTCCAACTACCATAATTTTGGTTACATAGGAGGAAAATCATTTCATTGTCTATATCATTTAGTGTCAACTTCTTTTATTTTGGTTCCATCCACTGAATAAAACCAAAATATCTTAGTTTAAGTAACAACACTCATGGTGGGAATCATATAATCATGAAAATTCACATATAAGATTTCTATATCATAACACCATATTTCATACATGTGACACCTTTGTCTTAACCTACATTATCCATGTTCATTATTGAAATCTTTTATGATGGTTTATATTGAATTTTTTAATTTACAAAACATATCCCTTTCCAATGAGCCCGTACCCGAGTGGTAAGGGCTCATGGCTAGCATCCAAGTGACCTAGGTTCACAACCGATTAGAGGAGAATTTCTGAGGGTACTGTATTAGTACTATACCAATTATTGTTTGGTACTATAGTAGCCAAAACTATTCACCTTATCAGGGACTTTGGGCCACTATTTTGGGCCTGCAGGTCTCAAGAGCCTTCGATCCATCAAAGGCCTTTAGGACACAGGGACTTTGGGCCACGTAGACCATGGAGTAGCCCAGTTCACATAGAAAATACCCATGAAGAGGATCAGATCAACAAAAGTGGCAGCCCCCAGAAGTAGAGCTAATCTGATTGGACGAATGAGAAGGTATGGATGTTTCCATTGGGATGAGGCACTGTGCAGCTTTGTATGCAGCAATTCTAGCTGATCAGCAATGCAAGGTGGTTATCTAGGTGTTCAATGACGCAAAATCTAGGGAGGGGCAGTTCAAGTGGGCTGGGCCTACGGGTAATATATTAGGCATGGTATGCCTCTGGGCCTTCGGGTCATGTATTGCGGGTCAGTCGGGCCTTGTGACTTGGGCCTACGGGTCATGTATATTTTCCCCTTAAACCCTAAATATGGGTATTATCTATAATAAAAGAAGAATGGCCTTCGGCTCATTTGAGAAAAACATATCAATTGGGAGTGTCAAACTAAGTGTGTAGTCAGTATCGCTGTCATGCTCCTGGTGGAGATCGATTCAAATCCCAATTCTCCCTTTTAAGAGTTATTACAACTATATAAAACTATTTGAAATATAAATCTAATTGTAGTATCTAGATATGGATTTATTTTGTAGGAAACCACTCACTCTATCTTATTCCAAAATTCATAGATATTATCATATACTTAGATTTATCCTTATATTTATCACTAATGTTTTCTCATCCTTGTTTCCAAAGGTAAATTGAAGCATTCTATTATAAAAAAATTCGTGAACATAAATTTTCATACATAGATATAACATGTTAATAAATTAATATTCATTACATATCATAATTATCAATACCATAATAATATTGATCTTGGGGATTTGGAAACATAGATACATAAACAATTGGTTCATATGTGGACTACATAATCTCCCATTAGGTTCTTCATAACTAGAAAACTTATCAAACATATCATAAATAATACCACTCTTTATAAAATAGGGAAAAGAAACATAATAATGAGATTATATTATCAGTAAGGGTAAACAAGTTAGATATCAAAAAAATATGAGCATAAGGGTTTGATGACATGTTAATAACATTTAAAAACTACATCCTATATATAATAGATCATAAACTGAGCTAAGTTATAATTTTTGGTTGTTCATAATACATAAATAAAAACAAATCAAATAAAATAATCTAATAGAGGATAATATTGGAATAATAAATTGATTTCCTTCATACACATAATCATATAAGATCATATATTGTGGTTACCCATCAAGACATTCATAACATGTTTGGATGGGCTAGCCACACATGTCCCAACTTTGGTCTTTGGATATCCTCTAGAGTTCCTTTTTTCCTTGTGATAACCTCATGTGTACCCTCCTATTTTGGGATTGGGATAACCACTCATATACCCTCTTTTTTGGGCTTGGGATAACATCTAATGTAACCTTTTAGATTATAAAACATTAATCATTACATAATGAACTGGAGGGATATATAGGTCTCACCCATCACATAATGAAAATCATATAGATGTCTTCCACAATATCATAAAGCACTCATCATATCACAGCCCATGAAAATTTAAATTGTTTCAAAAATCATTTCATCATAGCATAACCCATGGAAAGGAAATGGGTTTCATAACCATTTCATCATAGTATAACCAATGGAAAGGAAATAAGTTTCATAAAAAAATTTATCATAATAATAAACCATCCTGAAAAATAATAAATATTTTATCATTGGATGATATCCGCAGTAAAACATAATCAACACAAAATTTTTTTTCATTGATGAATAAAAAATTCATGAAAATATCATTAAAAAATTCTTGATGAAAATATCCTTTCCATTTTCAAATCAGTTCTTTAAAATTTAAAAATTGTAAAAATAGTAAAGAAAACAATTCCATTGAAATTATAATTAAAAAATCATAAGGGAAGATTTAAATCATTTAGTGGTAAGGAAAATGATGGATTTCGTTCATTTCACACAGGTAAAAAATATTTCATTCACATTTTCTGTAAAAAGTCAAAAGTTCCTCATTCAAAAAATAACAAGAGTAATCCTTTTAGACAATTTTGTAAAAAGTAAAATAGGGGAAAAATGACTTTATAAAATCATTATAAAATAGTAAACACATTATTTCATACATTTTTAAAAAATATGTACATTTAAGGAAATGTAATTTTGACCAATGAAATAAATAGTGTTGATTTTTCTTAAAAACGTTCTTTTGGACTCTTTAGTCCTTAATGAGAGGATAATGGAAGGGAAACATACATTCTCTACAAATAACTAGATGAGAGAATAATAATGAGGTTTCTTGAGATGTATATCATAATATTTCATCATCATATACTCCATCATATGAAATATGGAGAAACAATGAGATTTTAGCATAAAACCATTCCACTTTGGTAACGTATGAATCAAAAATTGCCAAGAAATAAAGAACCTTAGATTGATTTATATATCCAAAAAAATTCATGATAATAATCACAAATTTAATTCATGGGTAGTATATAAACTATAAAAAAATAAAAAATTAGTGAATATAGAATATGTCCTATTAAAATAAAAATGAGATGAGAATCCCTTACCACTTTGGAAAAATTTAAGTCATATGTACCATGAAAGATTAATTTTAATTGAAAAATTAAATATCCTAAAAATAAATATGTTCATGATATAAAATTTCAATGGGTGACTAAAAAAACAAAAAAAAATAGTGAATATTTTTTATGTCTCCTATAAGTAAAAGTAAATGTAAAATCCTTTACAGCAAGTCTCAACATTCCTCACACACATTAGAACTTCCAATTCTTCAAAAAACACTCCAGGTTTCCCGAAAAATACTTTGCCTAAGGGTTTCCTAATCAAAGTAAGATATATAATACAATTATAAGGAAGTAATTAATAAGTACTAGTAGGGATTCATTAAACCAAAAGTATTTGGAAGTGTGAAGATGGGGTTACCTCTTATATGTGCGGGAGAGGACACAATTAAAATTTATGAAATAAAAAGTCGTATCCATGTTATAATAATTATTAAAGGATTAAAAATGGATATTTATCAATACTCATATGAGTTAAGGTTAAAATATGTCTACATAATAGCATTTTAACATGTTTCTAGGTTATTTTAACTCTCATATTTTTAGTTTAACCCATTAGTAAACCAATTTTTACCTTAACTTGGGTATTTTATTTTTACCACTTTTACAATATTTTATAAAAAAAAATTATGTTAAAATTATTAATTATTGTTATTTAAAATATGGAATCCACTTTTCAGAATTCATTTCATAGAATTGGAAAAAGAATATTTAAAATTAAATATGCATATGTGATGAAAAATCTATTTCCAAAAGATAAGTTTTCATATGTGCAAAAACTAATTATTCGAAAATTTAAAATTAAATTGATATTAATGGAAAAAATGGAATAATAATGTTATTATTGATCTAATTTTCCTTTTACAAATTTTTTTAAAAAAATATGTAATGTTCTATATTCTTTAAATGAAAAGTTATTTTTAAATATAAACCAATATTTCATTACTCATAAAAAACTAAACTCAATGGAAAACTCTCAAGAATTAAATCTATGTTAATTTTGACATGTTGATTTTAAAAATGGAATGAATTTTTTCAAATAAATTTTCTAAAATTGGAAAAAATTAATTATTTAGTGTTTTTAGAAAATTCAATACAAACATTTTTTGAGGAAAAAAGTATTTTCAAATAACATAATGATTTTATTAAATTATGTGCTTTTTATGACTATGTTTTTCTTATATAATTATTTTTTGATTAATTTTTAAAAAATTATTCATATCCATGCATCCAAATTTAATATAAAGTTTATTATGATCATTGTAAAATAATTATATAAATATAATATTTTGGTTCGTTAAAACTTATTTTTTCATGTAATACACGCTATTAATTAAATTAATTCTATTTAAAAAAAATATTTCATAAAATCTCAAGTTGTTACAAAAAAAACTCAAAAATCATAATGCCGTGGGTTTTAAGGATAATTTCAATTATAGGAAAACTCTCCTTGGTATTAGAGACAACATTAGACATGTTTGGAAGAAGAGTTATCCCATCCACCATCACCTCTATCTTTAAGGGTGAATACACACCAACTAGGGAAATCAAAGGGGGAATGGAGGAACTCATATTGATGTTGGGTCTTTCTTGGGTATGTTCCTATGTATTAAATAGAAAAACATATCAAATTAGATTCTTATTCATTGAATTACATTGAAACACCTACAAGGTGTGACTCAGAAGATGGAATAAGAAGAAAAAGTCCACCCTGGTCTCAAAATGACCCCCGTAGATGTAATATAATTATTCCTCAATGGAAATGAAAATTGTTTCAAAAAGATGTTTTCGTACATAAACATTGATTTAGATTCATGTTGTAATTGTATGAAACATGGAAAATGATCTTCTATCATATTATAAGATGTTACCTAAAAGTGTGCCAATCAATTGTAAAACAGCTTGATTCTGAAATTGGAACATAAAACCTTGAACTAATATCTAGATAAGAGTAGAAGGGAGTTCATGTGTCTTTTTGAACTTTTATGATCATATATAGAGGGAAAAGTGGTTACCATTGATGTTACATTTGGATTTCAAAAATTCTAAATCGAGATCATCACACTCCATGTATCATATAACAATATTCTATGGCTCTAGTAAACTAACTATCACATGAATCTTCCCAACCAATAATTATTTTACCATTATATAATGTCATACACAAATGTTTTTATTACTGCAAAGGGAGCCACAAACATAAAATTAAAAAAATTCAATGATTCAGTTAAATGCATCATGAAAATCAGAAGCTCTGAAACCCCATTACAAAATAAGGTTAACTTATGGCCAACCAAGATAAAATGGAATTAATGGATAATTTCTAGGGGAGTGAAAGGAGATAAACAACCTAGGGGTGCTTTCTTCCTCTTAAATTTTTTTACGGTTATCTTTTTTCATAGGTATTCTAATTATACTTTAATTTTTATCTTATATTTATTGATTTTACTCTAAAAATTTGCATTTTTATTTAGATTATTCTTTTATCTTTTCCTCTTATCCTTTTTTTCTTCTCCTTTTTCTTCAATATTATACTTCTACATTGAATTAAATATAATAATTTTTTCTTATTGATTTTAATTCAAAAATATTATATTTTTTTATTCATTCATCTTCTATATATAATCTTTATTTTTCTTCTAGTCCACTTAAAAAAAATTTATTTTACTTAGGGATTTTAATTAGTTTTTATTTATGTTTTATACATTATTATGAATTCTAATTTAATATTTTTTACATAAAAATTATGTTTTTTCCTATATTCTATTATCTATATCATACTTCATTTTCATTTTTTTATTTTTCTCTTATTTCTATTTCAAATTATAGTTATTCTACATCTTCTTTTGATTCTATATTCCATATTCAAAAATTTTCTTTTAATTACACATCTAACGTTGTATTTTGATCATAGATCTTAAATCATTGATCATTTAACATTATCGTTACCTCATAGATTCTATATTTCTTTATCCTTATCTATCTATTCATTTTGGATTTTATTTATACACGATGATTTTTAATTTAATTCTTATACTTGTAACTTAAACATTCTTATTTTAAATAAAATTTTATTTATCTTGCATATCATTGTCATTTTATTTTTTATAAAGATTCTATATTTTCCTCTTCCTTTTCTTCTGATTTTATTTTTATATACTAATACATTACATCACATATAACTAGCTAATGCGTTTACATCTATGCAATTTTTTAATTAAGGTAAATACAGAACATTAAAATCAATATCATGCTACAAAAAAACCTCACTAGTCAAGAGATTTGGATAATGATGTATAATAATAGAAAAAAATTAGATATTCAATTAAAACATCAATGTATCATGATAATATTTTTAATGGAGAAAAATAATTTTTCCCATGATTTACTGTTATCTTAATATTTTATATTTACCTAAAAATTTTATTCAGTGATGTTAGTATTATTATTCATTTTTTTAACTTTATTACATCATGAATTTCATGATTTATATGGTATAGTTAATGTTCTGAATATTTTTAAAAAAATACTGATTTTATAATTGTTAAATAAATAAAAAGGAACCATAATTTAAGAGATATTTTTTACAAATAAAATATACTAAGGATGCATTGATAGATTTCTTAGATTAATAAAATTTTTACAAAAAAAATCCAGTGATTTGATTTTATTAAAAATATAAAAATATCATTAAAATTTTATATGAGAATGCTATCATGGATTTAGAAAATGGAAAAATATGAATATATTCATAACTATGATGGAAAGTTTTATTAGGTGTTGTGATTAATTCGATCATGTTTTTTCTAATTCCTAAATCATATTGACATAAATTTTCATAGATGAATCTTGAAGACATTATTTGGGATATATAGTTTTATTTTTTAATAGATATTTTAATTTTTTTTCGGAATATGGATATTATTTTTAATTATAATATTTATGGCATCTTTCACTCACTCTCTATTATAAATTGTTAAAAAAATATTTTACAAAATTAAAGTCTGTAGTTAATAAAAACTACAACAAAATATGCATTAATTTATTGAATGTATGGGATAGTGGAAGTTGGTACTGATATTGCTTTAGGGAAATTAAAATGACTAAATTCTAATAAATAATAACAACATAGATATAATTTAATTGATTAATTAAATGTCATAGGGAATATATAATATTTTAGTATTATAGATATATATGTTGATGTGATCTTTATAATTAAAAAATGATGAATTAATTAAAAGTCTTCAAATAATAACGAGAATGATTTTGGTATAGAAAAATAACAATATTAAATGTTTTACTAATTATTTGGGAGGAAATTGTACATATAGAAAAATATCATTGATTTTTAAAAAGTATATTGTTTCATTTAACATTTCACATTACTATAAAAATAAATTAAAGTATAATTTATCATTGAGACTTACCACTTTCTCATTAATAAATAAGAAAGGATGATAAAATTTATCAATTTTTAATAGAATCTCACAAATTTCTTTGGGATATCATGATGTTTTACACTTAAACTAGTGTTAAATCCTTACTGTAAGTTATGGTACAATTTTTTTATATATTAAAGATCCATTGTATAGTAAAATTTTTCAATTACAATATATATTTAGTTGGATATTATAATAATTATGACATGGTGTATAAATGTTATTCATTATTTGAGTAAAATTAGTGTTGGCATTGGAGAAAACATTAAATATTATAATAACTCCAAATGTATTTATAACTATGTGTGGTGATTATATATTCATATTTAATAAAATTAAAGAGAATTGATTTACAATCAATAGGGATATTACAATTACATAATGGGTTGTAATTGAAAATTCAATTATATTACCATTTGGAATATATAATAAAAATTAGAGTAAATAATCTTTTAAATTTTCTAAAATAATTATATAAATATCTTTTTGAAATTTTTTTTTAACTACTGATATGAAAAAATTAAATATTTGTTTAAAAAAATGATACATTTTTTCAACTGGATGTAAAAAAGGAAGTATATTTTTTAAAAAAATATCTATAATATAAATTATTATGAAAATATACAATAAATTATTTTCTGTTTCTTCTATCTAATGAATTTTTTACAAAATAAAACATAATAAATTATTTTCATTAAATCTATTTTCTATCCATATATAATTAAAATAAATCATAATCATTTCATTTTATTTATGTATTATAGGTATGCATTCCATTTATTAAATTTTATTCCAAACATCGTGTAAAGAATGGTACCATGTTTGAAAAAATCCCTTGAATTTAATTGATCGAGATATTTTTATATTTCCGTTCAATTTTTTGGGGCATTTTTTGCTTCATTCGTTCTTGGCCTCATGTTTTGAGTTTTAGGGGATTTAATATCATCTCATTGGGTTTGATTCCTCAAATGAACATGAGTTTTGGTTTTTCACCTCAGAATCCCTACATTCTGGTTACAGTGGTTCCCAGGAGGTTTTCTTTGAAAGAGTTACCTTTCTAGGTATGCGGAGCTGTGGACTGCGTAGGTTCTCCTAATTTCGATACACAGAGTTGTGGACCACAGAGGTTCTCCCATTTTCGATGCATGGAGTTGTGGACCGCACCGGTTTTTTCCATTTTTGATACACGATGTTATGATTCTCAAAGGAATTGTTCACATATATCTTAAAGAGGATTCATCCTAAGGTAGTCTGGACCCTTGAAGGTCCACCATGATCATCTTCTCGTAAATTCCTGATTCATTTTGGATTGACTTTACTACTGAAACTGGTTTGTCCTAGGTTTCTCTAGTATCCATGAACATCTAGTGCTAATACCCATCTTAAAATGGAGAGAGATATAGTTAATTAAGTGAAAAATATCTCACTAATAGATAAAGAAAAGGGAACAATTGTTACAAATAAATATGAGGATTCCATCCTAGAATGCCTCATGTCCCTATTAGTAATTGGGAAATCCATATCTGGAAGACCCTTCAACTTGGGTACACTGAATAATACATTAGAGTCGATATGGTTCTTGGATGATGTGGTGTCAATAACGAAAGTCGGAGTGACACACCTAATCTTTGAATTCTTCAACATGAAGGATAAAAAAAATTTCACCATAGGAGGTTGTGGTTTGTTTAATAACCACCTTCTAATGATGGAAGATCTAAAGAATAGAGAAGATTTAGTCATGATTGGTTTTTCCAAGACCCCTTTCTAGATGCGATTAACTAGGATTCAATACAATGGAATATTAGAACATGTGATGTGAGAAATTGGAAATCATATTGGATAGTTCATGGAATGGGACCGATCAGACCCTATCTAATGGGGACCATCAGTTAGGATCTAAGTACTTGTTGAAATTTCCAAACCTCTTATGAGTGGTACCTTCTTGACACTTGATTATTCGATATTTTCAATATGATTTGAGTATGAAAATCTTCCATACTTGTTCTTTTTTTTGGTTTCCTAGAACAATATGAAAAATTGTGTACCTAAAAAGTGACAAACAATGAAGGTAATTTGGTGATGCAATACGGTCCATGGTTACATTTGAAGAATACACACATGACTTTTATCACCGAAGAAGAAAATAAATGAGATATGGAAAGACTTACCTATGTTTTCAATGACCAAAATGATCCCATGCATATTATATTCATTTTTTTGGACCACCACCCTTCCCGGTATATTTTTGTATCATAGAGAAATTGAGTGGTTCAGAGAAACCACTAACCAATTCCACATCAATGGAAACTGAAAGCACTGACAATCCCCAGATGAAACCCTTGATAATAATTATCATATCCATGGGACTCATGCATCCAACCTTGTGGGATTCTCCTCAACTAATAGATACCCTAAACACATATGCTCAGACCCCCCGTGCTGCATTATTACTCTGAAGAGATTTCACATCTTGCAAACCATTTAACCTGGTGCTTCTCTGCTCTTAGCTAATGTGCCTTCACCTAAAATCCCACTTATGTGGAAGAGTAAGGCAAGAGGAGATTATGGCTATGTTATGGGATCAGAAAAAATAGTTGAATAAAAAAATATATATAAGAACCATTGAAAAATGAAAAATATCTGAAATGGTGGAAAGTTAATGATGATTGAACACTTCTTAGATTACAAGAGGCATAGGCTAGAAAAAATAGCCCCATCTAGCATAATGATCATAATATGATGTATGTATCATGGTCATGGAAACCAAGGTATGGTTCAAATTATCCAGCAACATTAAGATAAAATTATTCCTCATATGTTTTTACTATTCAAAATTATGTCATAAAACAATAACAAAACTATCATCGCTCACAAATGTGGATTGTACGGCTACTTCCTGGTCCCCTGACAAGGAAACTCGGCCCCGCCAAGGACACTCGGGTTGGGTTGGTGTGTCTTTTACCAAAAGATAACATTCAAATCAGAATCTCCTCATATTCTTCGAATCATGTGGCTACATCAATCCATGACAACCCCTCTCTTCCATACAATTTTTTTGGTTTCTATGGTTTGCTATATCGAATTACGAAAATGAAGTTGTGGGATCATCTGTGCTCACTACGACAAAGGATTCTTAGACCTATCCTGTTTGGGGGTGATTTCAATTGGATTCTATCTTAGAATAAAAAAAGTGGGGTGTTCTATAGTCCACTACTATGATGTCTTGATTCTAGGATACGATATCAAGGACCGAGCTGTCAGACTTTGGATTCACCAATATCCCATTCCCTTGGTTTCAAGGGAATTCAGAATATATGAGCATTTCTATGCATGAGGATATATTTTTGGGCTCAACAGAATGGACCAAAATCTTCATAATGTTCAATATATCTAACCCAGCACTCAATTATTTATACCGCTTCACAAACTTCATTAATTTCTATCTCATGGTCTATAATCATAGACATTTGAAACCTTTTATCACTATTGGAAATGCTTTTTTTCCCAATGGGTTTATACCAACAGTTTGCTAAAACCGTTGGGATTGAAGGATTAATAAAGCCTTTCCCAACGGTTCATTGAAACCGTTGGGAAAATCCACCCCTTTGCCAATGGTTTCTTCAAACCGTTGGTAAAGGGGTGTGTTAATCACCTTTTGCCAACGGTTCAAGAGAACCGTTGGGAAAGGGTCACCCCTTTGCCAACGGTTTCCTCAAACCATTGGCAAAGGGGTCCTTAACAACTCTTTCCCAACGGTTCTTTAAAACCGTTGGGAATTATTTCCCCCAAATCCTGCTCTCCCCCATTCGCACAGAACCTAATTTCATCCACTCCACCGCTCTCCTCTGGAGAAATCCCCTATCTGAAGAGGTGAAAACCATCTGAAATCAGGTATCTTTTCATTTATACACATATACTTCCTTATTTTTATTGTTATTGCTTTAGTATTTTAGTTTTAAGTTATCAATCCACCTCCACCTCTCTGCTGCTCTCCAAATCCCCCATCCGAATAGGTGAAAACCCATTTGAATCATCTCAAATCAAGTAATTTTTTCTTTATACACATATGGTACCTTGTTTTTATTGTCATTGATCTAATATTTTAGTTTTAAGTTTGGATTTTGATTTGATTTCACCGTGTAAAATAGGAAAATGAATAAATATTTTGTTAATTAATTAGTTTCCCCTGGAATATAAGTTGTGTTATAATGTCCATACAAAATAAAGGGGTAATGTAATAAAAGACCTTGAATAAATAAATTGTGGAAGTTGGGGTATGTTGCCTCTATGAGAGGTTTTTTGTTGTGTTTCATTGTATGTTGTAGGCTGTTTTATGGGGATTGAGGTGACCAGTTGGGCTTTGTGATATGTGGGGTTGTAATGTGATGGTTAGTGGGCATGGATGTGTCATGTGAAGTTGTATGATAGTGATGATGTGTGGTGGTGTTGTGTCATGTGGAGGTGTTGTGTGATGAAGTTGTGGTGTATAATGTGGTGAGGTGGTTTTGGTTGTGTGGTGGTTTGTGATGTGCAATATTTTTATTGTGATATGTGGTTGTTTTGATGAGATGGTTGGTCGATGTAACATGGTGTCGATGGTTATTGTGAGATGGTGAGTTGTTGTGTGGTGGTTTTATTAGTTTCCTGGTTATCTATGGAATAAATTATGTTGTTAAAACAAAAAAACAAGATATTAAATAAATGAGATGGAATAGAAATGGATGTGTGGTAAATGGATTTAATTAATTTAACATTAAATGAATGGACAATGTAAGTGTGAATGAAGTGGCTTATAATTGAATGTGAGAAATGCTATGTGTCTTGTGTGGTGGTGGTGTGGTTTATGTGTTTTATGGTAGTAGTGAAGTGTGTGATTATGTAGTTAATGTGAACCCATAGGTTGAGAATTTTGTGCTATCTATATATCATGTATTTTTATGTTATTTCTACACATTCCAGGGGGGTGGTATGTCTAGGTGGTGGTGGTGGGGTTGCAGGGGAGGGGGGTGTGGGATGTTTGGGAGGGTGGGCGGGGCTATCCAGGGGGGTACGGGGTGTCCAGGGGGGTACGGGGGTGGGCGGGCTGTCCACAAGGGTGGACGGGCTGTCCACGGGGGTGGTCGGGCTGTCAAGGAGGGGTGGGCGGGCTGTCCAGGGGGGTGGGTGGGCTGATGGAGAGGGATCTCAAGCTTCAAGGATGGCAATGGATCACAAGAGGCCTTGGAGATTTGTCGTTAGAGCGTCAATACATCAAAATATCATTAGTTTATGTTCCCGGAATCCAGGGTTTCTTATTTATAGGAGAAATACCCATAAACACTTCAATATGGCCGTTGGAGGGCTTCCGGAGCTGTTGGGGGTCAAAATTACAAGTCTTGTCAAAGCCCAACGGTAGTTTGAATGGGCACACCGCCTGGCCGGTGGTGTCTCACCAGCTGGTCGGTGGTCCACCGGCTGGCCGGTGCTGAGCTCCCGACTGGCCGGTGGTCATCCACCGGTTGGCCGGTGGCCCCAGGCAGTGGGCAAGCCTACTGCCTGGGTCCTCCGGCTGGCCGGTGGGCATGAACCGGTTGGCCAGTGCCCATACCGGCTGGCCGGTGCGCTAACACCGGCTGACCGGTTGCTCTGGCAGAATGCAATGCTTCTGCCAGAGACCACCGGCTGGCCAGTGGACTAAGAGAGTCCACTATCAGCCTTCTTGGGCCAACTCATGGTCAACCTTTTTCCTAGCATCAAAACACTTGAAAACAAGTTAGAACACGATGAGAGTGATTTTGATCATTAAAATCCAAGAGAGAGGGGTACAACAAAGGAGGGGTGGGCGGGCTGTCCAGGGGGGGTGGGTGGGCTGACCACAGGGGGTAGGGGTGTCCAGGGTTGTGGGCGTGCTATCCAAGGGGGTGGGGGCTGTCCATAGGGAGAAGGGGTGTCGAGGGGGGTGGGTGGGCTGTCCACGGGGGTGGGCGGGGCTGTCTAGGGGTAGGGGTGTCCACGGGGGTGGGTGGGTTGTCCACGGGGGTGGGCGGGGCTGTCCACGAGGGTACCCTACTAATATGGTTATGGGATGAGGCATGCTCTGATGTGATAACACATTAAGTTCTTGTTGGTTTTACATTTTTTCAATAACACATTAGTATGTTTTTTTCACATGTCTAGTTGATACCATGATTATTTTCTTCCTTTATCGTTTACTTAAATGTATTTTCTATTAAAGTTCAATCCTATTGAATTGTTTATGACAAAATGACTTATATGAATTTTTTTACAGAATGGACATAAGTTGGATGTATGAAACCGATCGTATCTCAAGCAATTTTCAAAACAATTGGGAGAGCTTTATAGATTTTTCATTTCACAATGCTTCAGATAGTGGTCGCATACACTGCCCATGTTCTAATTATGTTGGTAGACCTTGGTTGAGTCATGAAGAAGTCAGCTACCACATAACCAAAAATGGTTTTCAAGCAAACTACTTTGTGTTGTATCACAATGGGGAGAAAATGAAATCTCAAATTGGTGATGATCGAAATGAAAGGACTAGAATGGAGAATTTGTTAGATGATCGGTTTCCATTTATTTGTCATCATGAAAAAGAAAGGATTTCGACTCAAGAAGATGTCGATATGAGGACAACTGATGCATCTAGTGAAAATGATGATATTGATAGGGTGAAAAAATTGAATGATGCTGCCACGACTCCAGTATATCGACAATGCGATAAAATGAAAAAGATGGAATTTTTAATCTGATTGTTTCATGGAAAAACTATGTATGGGATTTCTAATACAGCAATCGATTACATTCTTACCCTCTTAAAGGATTTACTTCTAGATGATGCAGATATTCCCTCAAACCACTATATGGCATGGAAGTTAGTTGAAGAACTTGGATTTTCCATAAACAAAATTCATGCTTTCCCGAAAGATTGCAGTTTATTCTGGGAAGAAACCGCTGAACGAAATGAATGTATAAAATGTGGCACATCCCATTGGAAGTCAAAATCTGATTGAACACCATCCCGCATTCCACAGAAAGTAATGTGGCACTTTCCATTGATCCCCAGACTCCAGAATCTTTTTATGTCTGATGACATATCAATAAAAATTAGATGTCATGATACCGAGAGAAAGAAGACTAATGATGAGTTGGTTCATCCTGCAGATGGATTTGCATGGCAGAGATTTGATGCTCGACATCCTGATTTTGCAGCTGATGTGCGTAATGTGAGGCTGGGTCTTTCATGTGACGGTTTTAATCCGTTTGGGCAGATGCTTACTTCGCACAACACATGGCCAGTTTTTATACACATTTATAATCTTCCCCCATGGTTGTGTATGAAAAAATCTTTCACTTTCATGAGTATACTCATATCTGGTCCTTCTGATCCCAGCATTGATATTGATGTATACATGAAACCTTTAATAAAAGAGTTGAAACTTCTTTGGGATGTGGGTGTGCGCACATACGATGCATGTTCGAAAGACATATTTCAGATGCGTGTTGCGCTTTTGTGGACGATCAATGATTTTACGGCTTATGCAACGATGTCTGGATGGAGCACGAAGGGAAAACTGTCATGTCCAGTTTGTATGAAGAATACACGATCTATAAGACTGAAACAGCGTTGTAATTTCAGTTTTATGGGACATCGACGATTTTTTCCAAAGGATCATCCATATAGAATGAATCGTCAAAGATTTGATAATACTATAGAGACCGATGATCCACCTCAGCGTATGTCTGGAACTGATGTGCATAATGAATTGAAAGATTTCAGTTTTTCGTTCGGGAAGGGTCAAATGAAATCTGGAAAGAGAAAGAATGTTTCCACAAAAACCTGTTACAATTGGAGGAAGAGGAGTATCTTTTTTGATTTGCCTTATTGGTCAACCAATTTGCTACGTCATTGCTTAGACGTAATGCATATTGAATAGAATATTTGTGAAATGTTGCTTTCAGTTCTTCTTAATGTCAAGGGGAAGACAAAAGATGATTTAAGATCTCGACGTGACTTGGTGGATTGGGGCATCAGACCATTAGAGTTCCTGATGGCTATTCAAGAAACATATCTAAATGGGTCAACAGAAGAGAGTTGAAGCTAAAATCTTTGAAGACTCATGATTATCACGTTCTACTGCATGAGTTTCTTCCAATAGAAATCCGTCATCTTTTGTCCAATAATGTAAGGGTGGGTTTTATTCGGTTGTGCCATTTGTTTAGAGATCTTTGTGCTAAGAAGTTGTCCAAGTCTTTCTTGGAAACAATGTTGACAGATGCCCCATTAATTTTGTGTGAGTTGGAGAAAATATTTCCCCCATCATTTTTCACATGCATGCTGCATCTGATTGTCCATATTCCAACTGAAATACTTCTCAGAGGACCTGTTTCTTTTCATTGGATGTATCCAACTGAAAGAAATATGTTCACATTAATGTCTTATGTTCGAAACAAGAATCATCCCGAAGGTTCTATCGTGAACAGTTACTTAGCTCAAGAATGTATAGATTTCTATTCAATGTATTTGGCTGATCTTACTACAAGAATGAACAGAACAATGAGAAATGAAGAAGAACAATATGAGCAAATTGAACCCAGTTTTCCATCACTTCCTCAAACAGGAAGAATTCCTGGATCATATACATTGAATACATTAAGCCATGAAGAGCGGGAGATGGCAGATCGCACAGTTTTGTTCAACTGTGATTTGTTTAATGACTATATCAGGTAACAAAATTGAATATGTATATCTTACATATATATCTGTTAAATTATTCATATTTTTTTATCAACAGGGAACAAAAAACAATGATAAATAGGAAGCATTGTTCTTTATCTTTGAGAAGGAGAGAGACTTTGCATAGCAAAGAGTTTTCTGCTTGGTTAAAATTGAAGGTAAAAATATTACTGTTTAAATTAATTATTTCAATATTTACTTAAGTTAAACTGTCATTTATATTGCAGGTATTGAGTTTGTCTGCTGAATCTGTCTCTGAGGAAATAAGAGCTTTGGATTTTGGTCCTAATACCGTGGTTCGTGACTGTAAATCAATTGTTATCAATGGGTACAGATTTATTGTCACTGAACGAGCCAAAAACATGAGAACACAACATGATGGTATTATGGTTACTGCCACAACAGATTGTTATGCCAGTGCATCAGATAGTAGACCGCGACTTGAAAATGTGGGTTATTATGGAGTCGTTGAGAAAATAATAATATTGGATTATTACTCTCATGGACGAGTCACAATGATGAAATGCCATTGGTTTGATTTGATGATGAGACATGGCACATTTATTGATGATTGTGGATTTCGAGTAATTAATATGACCCGCACTCTTGCAACCGAAGAACCATATGTGTTGGCATCAATGGCTAAACAAGTTTTTTATGTCAAAGATCAACTTCAACCTGAATTTGGTGTCATAGTTGAAGTAATTCCAAGACATATTTTTGATGATGCTGATGATGGAATTAACATTGTCCTTATTGCCATTGGAACCAATCCATTTATTTCTTTTGATTACTCCAATAGCTCAATTGTCAGAGTTGATTGTGAACCTGAAGTTGTGGTTGGAAATATATAGAATCATTCATCCATGTTCTCAATTATTTTGGTTTACCTCGAGTTGGGTTGTTAAGGTTGGTAATATTCATATTTATTTAGTATTGATCACAAATATGTTTTAGCTGACTTGACCGTTATGTGAATTTTCAATGTTTATTGGTTGCTGTTTTATTTGAATTTCATTTTCTAATTTGGAATTGAACTGTATTCAAACCAAATCAAACAATATTTCTAACATGGTGAACATTACAACTGGTATGTTTTATTAAATTCATTCAAGCTCTTCTAAAACAATTGATATCTAAATTACCAATGAATCCCCTCATTCCCTCATATATTTAGTTTTTTGGTTTACACATTAATTTTCTTTTTCTAATTAATTACATATTTGTTTTCCAATGCAGGAAATGCAGCCAATTGAAGAGAGACGAAGAAAAAAAATGGCGGAGAACAATCATCGAATGGAGGAGATGGGCATTCCACCATTAGTGCCTACAGTGAGTACTTTATTTCAAATATATATATATATATTTACAGAATATATAATGACATGTGATTAATTTTTTTTGTAAACTTTTTTGTAGGATCCACTATTACGTCGACAGTTATTCGACGAGGAGCCTAGTACTGGTCCTAGTACTCAGGCCGGTGGTACGAGGAGGGTTCATACCAGAGGTGGACGTAGAGCTGCGCATGCCCGACTAGACCCTACCCCTCCCACTGACATTTCAACCTTCCCACATTCTGATCCCGGTGTGTCGTTAGGGACACACGGGATATTTAGACCTCCCATGTTTTCGCTACCTTCTGCATCTTCTGCCCCATCATTTTCACATCCCATGATGATTTCCACTCCCCATTCAGCATCAGGTCATACAGCTGTTCCATCTTCTTTTCCTTCTACTTATGTCTCTCCGAGCTTTTATATTCCATCGTCTTCGACTCCTGTTCCACCAGAGGGTGTTCCATCAGGTTCTGTGGATCCGGCGCCACTCATTGATCAGACTAGCGGAGGTATATTTATAAAACCCTAACAAATTTTTATAGCAATATTTATTTTCATTATAACATGTTTTGATAAAATATTTGTTTTTATTTTATGACAGATACATCTACTGACAGGAGGCGGGGGCGGGGCCGTACACGCATGCGTTCGGTGTGGAACCGTCGCACACAGGTTATGGTGGAATATAATGAAGACAATCAGATGGTTGAGAAAACAGGGCAGCAATGTCGGAGTTTTATGGAGACGCTTTCCAAATACTCCAACATCATTCCCGTCAGCCCGCTGTCGTGGAGAAATTTGCAACATGAGGTCAAAGATAGAGCTTGGGAAGAGATATGGGTAAAAAAATCTGTTGTATTTAATGCCATGAATTTTTTTTTGTATTTATATGAATTAATATTTTCATTTCAGCTTCGATTTAATTTTCCTGATGGTGAGGGCGCACGACTGGAACGTCTAAAGGATTTAGGCAAGCTTTGGAGAGCCTACAAGCATGAGCTGTATATTGGCTGGCGTTCTAGAGTTGGCACTGAGTTAGAGGCGGTACCAGTCGTGGATGATTGTCCTATAGAGCAGTATCGTCAGATGATTACTCATTGGACGAGTACCCAGTTTAAGGTATGAATTACATTTGAGGTATTTAAATAATAACTTTCAAGTTTTGCATTAATATTATCCTTTGCATTATCTAATTTTATTTAGGAATCATCTGGAAAAAATAAAAAAAAACATTGATGCAAAAAAATACCTCCATACACTAGGATGCACGACGATGCCGGATCATGAGAGGCAGCAGGTATGACAATTGTTTATAAGTTTTCTTTACGACTTAAATTTTCTTTTGTTTCCTCAATTATTTAATTATTTGATGAAGTCTTTATATAACTTTTGTTTTCAATGTCATTGTAGAGGCATGTACAAAATATTGAAGGACGTGTGCCTCGAGCAAAACTGTTTTGCACGAGTAGACGAAAAAAGGATGAAGTGCTGTCAACGAAGCGACTCAGCAGCAGATTGTAAGTTTTAATCTGTTGATTTTATATTTTAATATCTATTTAGTAACTTAATAATATATTTATATTTGTAACAGGATGCTTTAGAGGCCCTCGATGCCCAAGAAGCAGACAATTTTGGGACATCTGATCACTTAAATCAGGTGTTGGGAGAGGACCATTCTGGCAGAGTATGCTGCCGACCTAGGATAGCCCCGACGAGGTATTGGACTGCCTCAGGTACGAGTTGTAGTGCCACTGAGCTGCAGCAAGTTTGGGCATAGGCAGAACAGGCTTAGAAAAGGGCCACAGAGATGGCAGAACAGTCTGCTAGGGAAAACAGTGCATTTATGAAATTTATTGAAGTTCTACGTCCAACACTTCCAGCAGAGGCCAGCCCAGCGATTGATGAATACATGTCATCGATACATTCTATATATGGTTCACCAGGTGGCAGTTCCAGTGGTGGTCAGGCTGATGTCCAGCTTAAAGATGATGATGGCGAGCAGTCTGATGCGGAAGAGGAGGGAGATGGGGAGGGCGAGGAGGAGGGCGAAGGCGAGGAGGAAGGCGCGGTGGAGGGTGAGGATGATGAGGAGGATGATGACGAGGGCGATGATGATGATGATGGTGGTGATGGTGATGCTGATGTGGGACATATTGATCTGTTACATTTTTGACTTATATTACTGACATTTGATGTTTAATCTATTCTAGTTGTTGGTTTTATCTAGACTCGTAGTATAGTATTGGAGTTGAGTTATTTTTACATATTGTCTGTTTTTATGGATGTTGTTGTCTTTTAGTGGTTGTGTGTTTGTGAACTCCCTGGACAACCCCCCTCATTCTTGGACCCTTGACAACCCCCCCTCCCCCTTGGACCCCCCTCACGCGCGTTTACGAAGCGCATGCATCACTTAAAATACGAATATTGAGCCGTACCGCGCAAACCGCACGTCCGATTGGCATGCCATCTATGCGTACACGTCACGAATAATAATTAGAATGTTTCACGGTGGTTTCATCTCAATCTGAGGTCGTCCGCTATGAATTTGACAGTTGGACGCCCGTTTTGGCCGTTTATGACACCAGGACTGCGTTGTCGGTCACCGCGGGCACACGGCACATCCGATTGACGTGTCGTCTGCTCGACCACTTCAGAAATCACTCACCCGTATTTGTCGTCTGATTTCAGGCCATTCCGACTTCGTTCGGCCCGTTTGGACCCCCCTCATGCGCGTTTACGAAGCGCGCGCATCCCTTAAAATACAAATATTGAGCCGTACCGTGCAAACCGCACATCCGATTGACGTGCCGTCTGCGCGTACACGTCACGAATAATAATTAGAATGTTGAACGATGGTTTCAGATCAATCTGAGGTCTTCCTCTATGAATTTGACCGTTGGACGCCCGTTTTGGCCGTTTCTGACACCAGAACTACGTTGTTGGTCACCGCGGGCACACGGCACGTCCAATTGACGTGCCATCTGCTCGACCACTTCATAAATCACTCTCCCGTATTTGTCGTCTGATTTCAGGCCATTACGACTTCATTAGGCCCGTTTGGACCCCCCTCACGCGCGTTTACGAAGCGCGTGCATCACTTAAAACACGAATATTGAGTCGTACCGCGCAAACCGCACGTCCGATTGATGTGCCGTCTGCGCGTAAACACCACAAATAATAATTAGAATGTTGAACGGTGGTTTCAGCTCAATCCGGAGACGTGGTGTGGCCGTCACCACTCAAAGTGTCCGTCTTTTGTTTCAAAAGGACGTCATTTTAGGTGAAAAGCATCAACTGACATAAGGAAAACCGACCAAATGCATTCTGAATCTGTTGATAATTTATCCCAACAATCCATGGGTCATATGTGACGTGTACGAGCCAACCCGGGATGAATCTGAGTCGCGGTGTGGCCGAGATAAGTCTAAGTGACTCTCTTTTGTTTAAAATGGACACCATTTTAAGTACATACAGTAAAATGACCAAACGGATTTGGTTTCCGTTGAAACATTAGGAGAACGATCCATGGATCATATGTGACGTGTACGAATCATCCCCGCTTCAATCCGACATGCGGTGCGGCTGACACCACTCAAAGTGTCCGTCTTTTGTTTCAAAAGGACATCATTTTAAGTGAAAGGCATCAACTGACATAGGGAAGAACGACCAAACGCATTCGGATTCTATCGATACTTTAGCAAACCGATCCATGAGTCATATGTGACATGTACAAGTCATCCCCGTCTTAATCCGAGACGCGGTGTGGCCGACACCGCTCTAACTCTGTCTCTTTTGTTTAAAATGGACATGATTATAAATGAAAAGAACAACTGACATACGCAAAACCGACCAAACGCATTCGTAATCTTGTGACAATTTATCACAATGATCCATGGGTCATATGTGACATGTACGAGCCTACCCGGGATAAATATGAGTCGCGGTGTGGTTATGATTAGTCTAAGTGTCACTCTTTTGTTTAAAATGGACAACATTTTAAGTACATACGGAAAACCGACCAAACGAATTCGGTTTCCATTTAAACTTTAGGAGAACAATCCATGGGTCATATGTGACGTGTACGAATCAAACCCGCCTCAATTGGAGACGCGGTGTGGTCGGAACCACTCATAGTGTCCGTCTTTTGTATCAAAAGGACGTCATTTTAAGTGAAAAACATCAACTGGCATACGGAAAACCGACCAAACGTATTCAGATTGTGTCGATACGTTAGGAAAATGATCCATGGGTCATTTGAGACGTGTAAGAGTCAACCCTGTCTAAATCCGAGACGCGGTGTGGCCGGTACCACTCTGACTGTGTCTCTTTTGTTTAAAATGGACAAGATTATAAGTGAAATAAACAACTGACATATGAAAAACTGACCAAACGCATTCGGAATCTGTTGAAAATTTAGGACAACGATTCATGGGTCATATGTTACGTGTACGAGTCAACCACGCCTCAATCCGAGTCGCGGTTTGGCCAAGACCACTCTAAGTGTATCTCTTTTCATTAAAATGGACTACATTTTAAATTCATACGAAAAACCAACCAAACACATTCTGATTGTGTTTACATTTTAGCACAACAATCTATGGGTCATTTGTGATGTGTACGAGTTAACCCTGCCTCAATACGAGACGCGGTGTGTCCGACACCATTCAAAGTGTCTCTCTTTTATTTAAAAAACACTTCATTTTAAGTGAAAACTACAACTGACATACGCAAAACCGACCAAACGATTTCGGAATATGTTGATACTTTAGGACAATGATCAATGATTCATTTGAGACGTGTACGAGTTAACCTTGCCTCAATCAGAGGCACGGTGTGACCGGTATCATTCCAGATGTATGTATTTTGTTTAAAATGGATATCATTTCTATTAAAAATATATGGTATATGAAAAACCAATCAAATTATGAATTGAATTCCGGATTCCACATATGATTGTCATCTAAATTTTAAAATGAATTCTAAATGAATTATGTATGTTTATAATTCTGTTATGAATTCTACTTTAATTATGGATGAGTATATTTTCAGGATGCATTATATGTATTGGTTGGTTGGTTTTCATTATTTGTATGTGTTGGTTTGTTCTCTATATGTACGCATTATATGTGTTACAGGTACAATAATTGGATTTAAAAATGAATTGAAAAAGAGGGCATAATTGGATTGAAAATTTAATTGAAACCGAGGGTGAATGCCCAAAAACCAGACCTACTGTGCAAATTGCAGGATACTGTGCAATTTCCACAGCAAAGCCTATGCCAATGGTTTTCAAACCGTTGGCATAGGCTCTATGTAGCTCTTTTTACCAACTGTTTAAGGAACCGTTGGTAAAAACACCTATCCCAACGTTTTGAAACTGTTGGGATACCCTTTCACATGGTGGTTTTTACCAACGGTTCATGGAACCGTTGGTAAAAACCTTTCCCAACGGTTTGTAAACCACTGGGAAATGAAATTATTTGTTGATTTCCCAACGGTTTGGCAGAACCGTTGGGATAGGTTGATTTTTTCTAACCTATCCCAACGGCTCTGTGTAAACCGTTGGGAAAAGCCTTTCCCAACGGCTTACTTCCCCACAGTTTGCAGAACCGTTGGTATAACATATACCAATGGTTCTACAGCCTTTCCCAATGTTTCTAAACCATTGGGAAATACTATATTTTCAGTATTGTATATTCAAAAGCTTCTAGGCTAAAGATCTTGAATGAAAATAGATTTTCTGCTCTTGATTTAAAGGTGTAAAGTCGAAAATTTGTTCAAACCTACGACAAAATACCTCTATGTTGAGATCATGGAGAAATACCACATTCTGACAACCCAAAAAACAATGAGACTTAATTGAGAGATATCTTAATTCTCTTTTTATTCAACCTCTAACTGATTATACCCTTTCATGAATTAATATCTTCCAAAGTGAATTGGAAGTTACCCTACAAATTAAAGAGAGATTTTGGGCAATGCATATGTGTTAATCCTACATCAAAGAAGTGGATAATGAAACAAGTTACTTCCATAAGAAGGTATACACCAGGAACTAAAAAAACAATATTTCTATCCTCTCATATCCTGATGGAAGAACGATATCTGATGGTGAAGGAATCCAAGATATCCATTCACATTTTTTTAAAAAATCATTACACTGTAGGGGAATCCACCATTTTAGATTATGTGGAAGCAATCATTAAAACCATGATTAATGAAACAATGAACCAACAACTCATAAAATATTTTTCAGATTATGAGATCCTATTAGAAATGAAGAAGATTCATTATACAAAATCCCCACATCCTAATGGCTTCCAGGCCCTCTTATTAAAGATGTACTTGTACATTATAGGTATGGACATTTTTTATCTTATAAAAGATATTTGGGTGTTGAAAATCAATATTTTTCACTTTCAAGGTGACCATTATCAGCCACATTCTAAAGTTGAAGAAACCTCTCCTGTATTTGGACTCTAGGCCAATATGCTTATGCAATGTATCCTAATTTTTTTTTTCAATGGTTATTGTCAATAGACTATGTATGTGTATACCATTCATAATCTAAAAAAACCAAAGAGCCTTTTTTTGTGAAAAAACTCAACCTAGATTATGATATTATGGACCATGAGGTGTTTCATTCAATGAAAATATACTCAAAGACGAATAGAGGAATTATGGTTGGGAAATTGGATATGACTAAGTCGTATGATAGAGTGGAATGTTATTTCCTCCTGGTTTTTATGACCAAAAGGGGATTTTCTTCAAAATGTATTGATATGATCATGCACTATGTTTCTTCAATTTTATTTTGGATCTCTATTAATGAAAGACTCTCAAAAGGCTTTTCCCCCACCCGAGGTTTTCACTGAGGTGAACCCTCTCCCACTTTTTCCTCATCTTAGTGGCTGATGTTTTTTATAAACTAATTTCTATGGAAGATTGTTCTAACTCGATTCATGGGGAAAATCTGTGTCGGATTAGCCCCCATATTTCGCATCTCTTTTTTTAAATGACTACCTTCTCTTATCAAGATCCATATATGATGAATTACTCTCTATTTTGAATGTGATCTGACTTTATAAGAGGGATTTCAGATAAACAATTAATCATGCCAAATCAGATATCTCCTTCGACTGAGGTGTTCCACTGAACAAGAGAGAGGAGCTATACCACATTGCAGGAATTCAGATGTTCTATAAATATAATAAATACATCTGGCTCCCCGTAATGGTAGGTAGGTCCAAAAATAATATTTTCTCATCCAATATGGACAGAATTGAGGAAAAAAATCAGGGTTGGTCTCCTAAAAGAATTTCAAAAGTTGGTAAACAAACCCATATCCAGTAAACCTTTCAGTCTATCCCAAGCTATATCATGTCTATATTCAAGATTCCTAGTGTGATTGTTGACTATATTGACTCTATAATATCCAATTTCTGATGGGGCCATTTTAATGAGAGGTAAAAAATTCATTAGATTTCCCGGAAATAATTGTGCACCCCTAAAGAGGGTGGTGGTATGGGCTTCTAGGAAATTGTCATGTTCAGTGATGTACTGTTAGCTAAGCATGTGTGGCACATTCTGACTCAACCTTCATATCTTTGTCAATGGATTATTTGTGTAAAATATTTTCCTCAATCTGATTTTTGGGGCACCTTTCTGGGCCCCCACCCCAATTTCTTATGGAGGAGTATTTGGGGATTAGGAAAATTACTTGACAAATGGATTGGCTAGAAGATTGGGGATGGAATGAAAGATAACATTTGGGTGTTTCCTTGGTTGATTTACGATGATAGGATGCTAACTACTTCCCCAATATTTTCTAGATCTAAGGAGGCCACAATCCACTACATGTTCAATGGTACTGGTTCTGGCTTTTTTTTGGATAAGATTTACTCTTTTTTTTTGACAAAAGGGATAGACAGATTATCGTTATCATTCCTTGTGTGATGGATGTAGGGCATGACGGTCTACTCTAGAGAAATAATGTATCAGGATCATATATAGTTAAATTAAGGTATAAAATGGATCTTGAATCTTAAATTAATGGTTGAGATGGGCTGTGGAAAATTGTTTGGAAATTTGAAGTCCCCCCAAATTTCTTCTACTTCTGGTGGAAGATTTGTTTGGGTATCCTCCCCACCACAAACATCCTTTATCACCACAATGTTACGGACAACCAGATCTTCCCTCTTTTCTCAGATGATGAAGGATACCATAGGTATGATATCATTTTTTATCCATGGGTTTTGTAGGTCTGGTCTTCTTGGGGATCTCTTTCAGAGATTTTGCTAGATATGGTGCCAGATCTCTCATCACTACAGATGATGTGGTCTTCCACATTCACTACTGATAAGGTTTCCTCTCTATGCATCATGTTTTTTATTTTATGTGTTAGAAGAAATGATTTCATCTTTAATCACACCACAAAACCTTATGGTTTCTAGATTCAATGAGTTAATTCCTTGATTGATGGGTGGTACTGGGGCCCTGACCTAAACATTTTTTCTAATTTCCGATCGAATGTGGCTAGATAAAACCCACCTCCACAAGGATTATTTTTAATCAATGTTGATTCTTCTCTACCCAAAATTGTATTTTTTGGAATCATACTAACATTTTGTGACCATGGTGGCATGATCATCACGGCCTAATAGGATTTGATCCACACCTTCTGGGTACCCTATATTGCTAAGCCCATGTTTTCCATACTGGTCAGACCTTCAAAAAATATTCTAGGTGAAGTGACATACATATTGAATATTACTGCCTCAACATTATAAACGACATAAAAAATTAGGATTTTGGCTTTTAATCCTATGGATTCCATGTTAGGAAAATCTTGTCTCTCAGTCACATCATTACAGTTTTCTCCTTCTCGTTCAGCAATAAGGAGAGAAATAAAGTAGCACATCATCTAGTTTTGCATTGTTCTTATGTAGAAAACCACCTTTGGGTCTATTGTGTTCCTTTGTGGATTCTTGATCTTATAACTCTGGATCTTCATGATTAATATTAATTTGTTCATTTTTTTCAAAAAAAAATGTAAAGATAAGATTTATCATAAAATGAGAACATCCATAATTTTATTTGGGAATATTTATCTTCCTTTATTTCCTTATAAATTTTAAATTTATTGGGTCCTCTTGAACTCTTCTAGTTACAAATAAATTTGGAGAACATGTTATTACATTTTTTCTAAATATTTTAAAATATTAAAATATAAGTTTAGAGCCCATGGTTCTACAACCATGAAAATAGGGAATAATATGGGGTCACCTATTTACAAACATTCAACATATATATATATTATATAGTATCTATTTAATCACATTAATATGTTTCTTTTAATTTAAAAATTTATTAATATTTGAAATTCAATATTTATTTTTTAGTTTATTAATTTTTATCTTTATATATAGGTTTTATGTGTATGTTTTTATTATGTTAGCCCATTAATTTTTATGAGTATTTTTTATTGAAACTATATGTTGTAGCGGTGTTAATAAATTGATTTTACAGTAAGTGTACATGGAACCTAAAACATCCCAGTATTATTTTTTGGTATAAAATTATCTTCTATTCGATTTAAATCTCATTAAAGTTGTTGTGAGAATAGAATGATCTATGTTTTATGGTTTCTCATATTCCCCAGTCTAGGATAAAGAGGTATAACCTCAAAAATATGAGGGTAGAAATCAAGAGCAATAGTTTTTTTATTATAAACCATCGTATTTCCAAGAAAAAATGATCCTAAAAAAATAGATAACTCATTAGGGAAGATAAAAATACTCTTTGAATTTATAGAGACCCCTAATTTCATCAAGGTGAGGTGAGTTGTATTCATGCTATAAGGATCGAGTGAAATGTGGTGTGGATCAGTTATTTTGGAAAATAAGAATGAGAACATGGAGTGAAAATACTTTAATGCCATTTTCCCTAAGAAATTATTCCCAGATTCTATGAACTTGGAAAAAAATATGGAGTTCCTTTTCATAGGGAAATAGAATCATTCGATGATGGAATATTTTATCTACTTCACTAATATCACTCTTTTTACAATAGAGGTTGTTTTTAAGGAAAATATAAAGGCTTATAGGTTCTATATTGTACACGAAACTGATATATAGTCTCATGTATTCATTCATAAAATTTATACCTATGAAAAGGTGGAGGATACGGTGTTGATGTAAAATATTTACATGGAAGGTATGTTAGGATTGATTGTATTTTCTATTTACTGTGGTGGTAGCTTCAACATTTATTATAAGAGGAAGAGGAAGTATAGCATGCTTGATAGAGGAAATAGTGGTGGTGATTCTCAGAAGACTTTTCCAACACCATCAGAAGAGTCTAATGTATTAACTTGTTAATAGTGTGGAAAATAGAGGGCACATGAATCACTTTTGTTTTTTACCTCCCAAGTTTTTAAAATCTAGTGTACATTATAGTCACATGCTGAGATTATGTAAGGATTTTTATTCTTTGGGATATGTCAAAGGCTCATCAACACCTTGAGGATATACGGTGTATTCAGATGATTTAATGGAAATAAGGTTCCTTCCACACGCCTCCATAATAAACCAGTTTTACACATTGGATGAGTCTACAATGGAAGCCAATATGATCCCTACATCTATGATATATACCATTTCAAATGAATCAACCAAATTGAATACTTTATTCGATATACTATCCTCTCACTCATTTGTATCTATGTGCATTTTGGATCTTTTGTAACCACCAATGTAACTCATTAAATTTTTTATGGAATAGGTGATGCCTCAATGAAATAATAAGAATCATAGTTTATGATTCCACTTGTATTCTTTATTTACGTGTAAAATTATGTTGGTATGGGATTTTTTGGTTCTCTCCCTAGATAATCGTGATGTCATTATTCGGAGAGAATTTTTTATGGTTCAAAAATCTCAAATAATTTTTTTTCATTGATGAATATCATTTATTACCCATGATGGGAGATTCTATGTGTTTAAATGAAAATAAAACTAGAGGTCGAGTCTGGTGGGGCCTCCTCTTCTAGGTCATGGTGTGATAAATAATTTTTCTATGGTAGAACCAAAACATGAATATTATAGTTTTTATATACCTCTAGTAATCAATTATTTTCCTTAATTATTTCCATATAACTAATTATAACCTATCATGGGGACCTTGAGAAAAATTAAAACCCAAATAAATATTATATTATTAGAAATTCAGTAATCTCTCAAATAGAAGTGTCTTGTGGGTGTGTTTTTTATCTGTTTAATGGGTTTCATCTTTTGTAAATTGTATGTGGGATTGATTGGATTTAAATTCCACTATAAAAACTAGTGGTAATATTTTATTTAGTCTTAAAATAAAATATGGAGATAATTCCCTAACCTTATATAATCCCATTACATTGATTAGTAAATCTCAATTCTAATTTATGTCTCTCTTATTCTCTCTCTCTAATATAGTAAAAACATACTTATATTAAATTCTCTTGGATGTTCCGGATTGATTAAGGCAGTATAATAATCAATTTAAACCAAAATATCACATAGAATAGTGATTTTTATTCTCTAATCACACTTCACTTCAGCTACTACTCACAATCACATGAAACAGAGTGAGTCTGAGTGTCTCGTGTGTGAAATCCAATAAATGAGTGAAGAAAAAGACTAATTTCATATAAAAAATAGAATATCCTAAAACCTAAAACATTTTTTAATAAATCTAGTGGTATTAATGGATAGGTAAATCAATAATTTCATTGATTGAATAATAGGGAAGTAAGGATAATGTTCTTGGCTCATCCACTAATGGATTCATGTTCAATCACTTGAGAATTAAATAAAAAATTTAAAGCATAGAAGTTGATAAATAGTTTCACAAATATCTCTAGATTTAAGATCATGGAGGCCCCATTTACAAATTAATTTTTCATCATTTATAGATAACTTCCCAATTTTCATCTGTATTACCCCTTTAACGAGGTGATTAGAGTGATTATTTACTCCAATGATCCCAGTAAGCCGAAATTATTCCTTAATTCCAGAAAAAAAATCTTCTCTTTATATTGGAACTATAAATATAGTTTTATGGTTAGTATCTATCCAATTCATTATACTCTTATATATTCTATTAAAAAATTATTCCCCAGCAATTGAACTTTATATACCTTCATGAAGGATTGAAGAGAAATGATTTCCTTTTTCACATCTTCACTATATGTTATTTTTTTCTTATTCAAAGGAGATAATGTACATATATGGTAATGGCTTTAGATTTTTAATGGAATTGGAATGGGATTTAATATTATGCTGAATTGATGTTAGGCTTTGTCCGGGGTTCATCCTTGTTTATATAACTGGGACTATATTTTAGTTTTCTTCACTTTAGTATTTCATTTCATTAGCCTTGGATTTATTCATTTTTTCTTCAACTAAAAAACATAGGTGATTCCTAGGACCATTCAATGTTCCACATGGAAAGACATCTATTTCATAATCTAAGGGTCTTCGATGGATATCTTAACTTCTTCATCTAAATATAATATTATCTTTTGTTTCATTAATTTTGTCTAGATGATTTAAAGTTTTAATCTTATGTATTTTCAATCATTTAGATCATTCTTCTTGGTCATGAAATTATATATTAAAAAATTATAGGTTTGGATCAACCATAAGTTTCATTCCAAAATCTCCAACCTTGGTCATAACTCAGTTTTCCATTAATAAAAATAGTAAAACTCCCATGGTTCAAAAAAAATCAGCATCTCAATTGAACAAAAAACACTTTTGTAGTGTTCTACATCATGTAAAATGTTGAGTTAGGGATGATTGAGGTTTCACATCTTTCCTTCCCCTCAATGACATGTATTAAAATTCCATCCAAAAATACAAATATATAAATTTCACGACCACAGCCTGGATTCATCTCAAATAGACTATGGTCTTCCTCTATGCTCAGATCAATCATAACAATGCTCAATGTGAGTCACATTCATCTCCGATTTTGTTTCATTAATTCTTCATTCGATCTGGTGTCTCAAATGATTGCTCATGGATTGGGTTGAGCTTCTTCTAGAAGATAATGCTAAGGAGTAGCATGGGTAGCTTAGGGTGTAACATTTAATCATATTTTGTAGCCAAAATGGCATGTATCATCTATAATCAAGCTTCTCAACATCTCCATCTAGTCCCATATCATGCGTTCAATGTTTTTGGACTCAATTAAAATATAGAATCTTCACCAAAAATCACTTGCATGGCATGACTGCTTTTTTATTTTGGTCTTTTTCTGATGGTTCTTGATACTTCAATGATGTAGGTTCAACCATCTTCCTCTTCTATTTATTGAAAATCATCAAGATTTAGTGGCTTATTCCTTAGGGTTATTCAATGGTGGTTTTTGGGATTATATAGGTGCAATTAGTAGAAATTTTCTTGTTTGTTGGACCCGTGAAATTCATGGTCTCTTGGTAAAGGGGAGCTCACAGTCGATTACCAAATGGTGTTTATTCATACATATGTATCTTATGATATGGTATGGTTAATTTATTACATTTATAGATATTTCCTCTCACAATCAATTAACATATCATTGTGATATATTTGTTCCTTTAGCATATTTATTTCTATAGTAGCTTGAGTTTCATGTCATGGTAGTTTGTTTCTTTCATGCATAAGGAAAAATATATATAAGTGTGGAAGCTTTAGGACTATATAATATAATTTTATCTTCACTCAGGGTAACTTTAAACACTAATCATGTAGAAGATCGAGTATATATAATTCTATGAAGTATAAAGGTCACTTTAGGTTGTCGTATGACCACTTCAGGAATTTTCTATATTTTTTTATTCTACTGTAAAAAACAAAAAAAACATTGTATAAATTTTTCTAGTTAATTTCAATAATAATGAAAACCATTAAAATTATTTCATAAATATCTACCACATAACAAACTCCCTTTTCAAATTAATTATTGATTTTAAATATTTTAAAAATGAATGAAAAAATTAAAATGCATGGTTTTCCAATTCCTTCAATCTTCAACTCATAACAAATCAAAACACAATTTCACAACGTTCAATTTAAAATTAAGATCATCATAATTTTTGTATACTTCTAGCATGGATTTTTAAAAATTAAAAATTAATACCATTTATAAATTAATTCCATATTTTAAATTCAAAATTAACAACAATATCAAAAATTTATAAAAAAATCAATCTATTGATTCCCATTAATTCAAAAAAACAACGAATAATCCATATTCTAGAAAAAAAATTAATTTCTAATTGAATAAAATAATTATATTTCAAAAATTAAAGAATTTAATTTTCAAAGTTCATTCAAAAATGATCAAAACTATTTTTAATAGACTTTTATAGCCTTACTGAAATGAAATATGTAGTATCAGAAACCTAATATATGGATTTTATAAAAATTAAAAAATTTAAAATCCATTAAAATAAATATTTAATAAAATATTAAATTAATTCTAGAATACCGAAAATTAACAAATAAAATCAATTTCATGAGTTTCAAATTATTGGTGGGGATAACATCAATGATAAATAGATAATTTATTTTAAATTTTAATCTATCAACACACACCTACACTTGATCTATGTCAATCCAAATCAATTTCATGAATTTTCAAAAAATAATGTAATTATCCTATGTAGAAATATATAAATAATCCAAATAAGAATGAATTCATAGGATCCTCTATTTTTTTAATTATCATGCCTCTTTTATGATTTTGGTTCATCACCTCACCTCAATTTAAGATAGAGTTCCAAGATCGAGACTATAAAAAATTAGAATTAAGTGGAATCAAATTTTTAACAAGAAGTATTTCCATTGATCCCTTAATAAATATTTTATTGAGAAAAAGTTTTATTTTCAACATCATTAACACAAATATAATTAATGTGTTATATTTTAATTTCCCCATTCATGATCTACGTTAAATATCCCCCTCAGTTGAATGAATTATTTTTTTAACTATTATTTATTTTATTCAACAGAAATGTATTTTCTCAAAAATTTATGTCAAGAGGACTATAAAAAATAACTTATTAAATTTTGTTACCCACACACATGGTGCCTAATCTCATAAAAATTCACTGTGAGATCAAAATGTTTCATTTCACTCTACTTACAAAATGGATTATATCAATTTCATTTGATTTTCCTACATGAAGTTTTGTTCTTCACAGAGACAATGTTACCTCAAATTATGTTCAAAAATTCCCTTGATATAATTTTATAATTCATATTCCAAAAAGGAAATTTCACTCATTCTCCATTCGCCAGTGCTAGGACAAAAGATCTATGAAAGTAGTGACAAATTCACTGGGTAATAATTTTTTTTCAACCAATGAAATATTTACATTCTAGAATTTTATTTTAACAAGATAGGGAACAATTAATCTAAATGAATAATTGAAAACAAAATATATAAATGAGTTCTATTAATATCATATAGAAGAAGATTTATTTTTTTATTTTTTTTTGGTCATTTTGAATTTTTTATTTTTTAAATTTTTTAATTTTTTTTCTTATGATAGGATAAATATAAAATTGAAATTTGATATTTTCATCCTAAAAACATTGTATTCTCTCCCCCATGATTAGTTTAGAAAAACAAAAATCAAATTTAGAGCATACATTTTCTTCTAGTGAAACTGATTGAAATGTAAATCCATTTAGACTAGCATGAAGGAAAGAGACAACATAGAGTTATTTATTTAATATAATTTAGGAAAATATTAGAATTTTGTATTGGATATTTCTATAAATCATGATGGAATTTCTTCAATTTCTTCCATTTACATTGAAGGGTGTCTTTGATTAAACTCCCTTGTCATAAATACACCAAAAGAAAAATGTTTTATTCTCCATATATGGTCTATTACACATGAAAAAAATATAGAAATAAGCTTAATTAATGAAGAGTGATACAACACTTTATCTTTTAGTTCATGTATTCTTTTCCGAATGATTCTATTATAGTTATGTTTATCTATTTCCTTATACATGAAAGGGGTTCTTGTAAGAACATGTTTTGTCCCGAACCTAGTTCACTCATATGTAACTGATATCAGTTAGCCAGATGGCCTCAATCATGGATCCCCATATACTGAAGGATACTGACTAGTAGTAAGGGTCTATGATTGTAAATTGGGGATGGTATACTCCCATGATTAGAGTATCACATATTGGTACAATAATAAATATATGTAGTGGAAATAGTATAATAAATACATATCATAAGTATAACACATCCATAAATAATAATAATAATAATAATAATAATAATAATAACAATAATAATAATAATAAGGAATATTTTATAATCATTAATAGAAAAACAACCAACATCATATATAAAATGATTTAATGTTTCTATTCTATACAAAAATAGGGAATACATTGGAAAGAGTGTAGTAGGTGTATAAAACATGCTATAAAAAATAAAGAAAAGATCAAGAGATATCTCTAATATTTTCACGAGCATAATCCTGATCCTCTAATACCATTCTATATCCTTGTATAGAAACTAAATCATCCAAAGATTGGTCATTCCCCGTATTCCTACCTACATCCATGAAGTCTCCCTTATTACCAATAGGTTGTCCAAACAATGTGTTAGATTAACTCAATAGGCCACCACCAATGAAATTTAGAACTGTATAGACTATGAATATAATATAAACTATGTTCATGTAAAATTTAATGAAAAACATAAAATAATAAATGAAATCATTCTCAATTCTTCATTGGACACCCTAATAACACTACCTGCTTCTACCTAAGTCAAAATATCTCTATGAAAATAAAATTTTATATTTATATTTATATGTATGGGACCTAAGGTATAAATCTAACGAATTCATGTATTAATATAGTCATGTGAGGTTCCATAAAAATCAAGGAATTTAAACTTATAAAGACTCTGAAACTATGATGTCACGTAAATAAATCATATACTAAATCGATGCATGTTCTTTGACTTGGATGATGCTTCATTTGATTTAATTTATTTTCATCGTGATCTAGTGAAATGTATTTGATAAAGGGGACTGAGGTATTTTACTATATATGCTAAAAACCCATATCCCTACGAATCCATCTATGGTATACCTCATGGGGACCCATGTATTTTCCATGTCATGGTGTATAATTTCTATCTAATCATGTCTTTTTATTATACATATAGAATACATATTTCACTCATGGTATAATATAATTCACCTCCCTTGGATCTCACCTTTAACATTATACATTTGGAATCCATGTATCACTCTTGGAATAAAATAATTCACTACCCTTTTATCCAATCAATAGTATTCAACATTTTGAATCCAAGTGTCACTCAAGGAATCATATAATTCACTCTCCATGTGATCCTGTCCAATGTATTCTATATACGAATATATGAATCGCCCCTTGAGTGATAAAATCCAGTTATAAATTATTTTAATTTAATATGACTAATGATCCCATCCAAGGAGTTCTAATTCAAAACCCTAGAATCACTTTGGACATCGTACTCCATATTGTCATGGGAAAGCATTAACTGATATCATTTAACAATTAACATGATTCAATTTTATCATTAAATGCGTAAGGGTAACTCAAGATATGAGAAAAAAGATAAATTTTCTAGGAACATGTACATACCAATTTAATTTTATTAAATTAAATTATAATTTATTTATAATATTAGACTCAAAACACATCATGTGGTGGTCCAATTTAAAATTTAAAGCAGAATGATCAAAGACCTTTCAGAATGATTCACCCTAAGGGGTAGCTCATGTCAAGTTGTACATCCTCTAGATATGATTTTTTGGTTTTTATTACTGACCTCTTCCTAGTAATATCCATTTATTTAATTAATTAAACATTTTAGACGCCTCTTAAAAAAGGTATGGAATGTGTCATAGCAAAACAAAATATAATCACCAACACTTTAGGGGAAAATAACTAGAAACCCTACCTTATCTTATTATACGACCCCCCATCTGGTATCGTCTTCATATTCGATTTAAAATGGTAGAAATTAAGGAAATATAACAAGACCGTAAAATATGTTATATTATCTCACAGAGATATATAATTCCCTATGGTGGTGGAAAAAAAGAAAAGAGAATAATGATTGAATATCTTATGGATATGGATCTAACATGATGAATGATGAGGGAAACAGATGTCTGATGTGGTAGGTGGTTCAAACACTAGGTTGTACACCAAATGGGAGATCTCTAAATTAAGGGGGAGGTTTCTTATACTATATGAGAGGATGAGGATAAAAATAATGTGAAAGTCAATAAGAGAAAATTAGAAATTATCCCCTTAATTAAGAGGCATGAGTTATTCACATCATAAATAAGATATTTTTTGCAAAAATACTTCTTTTACAGTAAGTCAAAACCTTTCTTGTAGCATAAAATGATAATATATGTTATAATAATCATGTTATTGGTGAAATCCTATCTTCTGAAACATACTGGTTCTACCCCCATGAAACTCAAAACATATATTGAGATTTTACACTATAAAAGCCCAATTTATGTCATAAATGGGTCAACACACAAATTACATATACATCTTCTCTGAAACTATTGTTTCCACCCTAAAGCACCAAAAAATTACATGAAGTTACATTTAAAAGTTAACAATCAAATCCAACCAAACCACAACTAATGATTAAATAAACCCGAAGAAAAATGTGGCATCATATAGTACCCCTCCTTACATTTTATGGCTCCATCATCTGTATCTTGATAGAAAATTCATTATTTACTTTAATAAAGAATATCCAAAGTAGTATGTAACAATTTAAATTTATATTTTGTTGGGTTTTATATTTATGAGTTTTAACTCAGATGTACCTATACTTGTATCCTTTATAGGATAGGTAGAGGGGTTAGTCTAAATTTTAAGATAATTATATGAATATTTCTCACCAAAATATTTAAGTCATTATGTGTATAAAATATTTTATAGATTTGAATCATTATTAGAGACTAATTAATTGATTATATAATGATATTTTAAACACAATATTAGTATAATTTTTTCATCCAATATTCCTATCTATTATTCTGAACTACATAGAAACTCAAAATAATTCAGAACAAAAATACTTTGTTCCTTGTGATGGTATTTAATTGGATAATTTATGTTAGAATAAAAACTTTATTATCAAAAATGCATGTGAAGTGTAACTTCATTAACATTTATTATTATTTTCTTATTATAGGGAAATATTCTACCTATGATGATTTAGGAATTATTCATGCATGTGTCTTACTCCTTGTTCAGAATGTGGAAGTTAGAGTTGAATAGAAACCATGTAAACTCACCAAAATATCTTTTAAAACAGCTATTAGGTAGGAAATGGATCATATTGCAAGCTATATGACCACTTTGGTATATATGATTTATCCTCTCTATAGTGATGAATAAACTAATTAATTCATTACATTAATTGATTCTCTTAATTATCACGATTCATTAGAAAATATAATCTCAACAATAGTTTAGGGGATAGTGAAGTTTCTTATATATTGTAATTT
The DNA here is from genome assembly GCA_963277665.1 of Viscum album. NCBI lineage: Eukaryota > Viridiplantae > Streptophyta > Magnoliopsida > Santalales > Viscaceae > Viscum > Viscum album. The sequence continues at coordinate 1,210,087,647 of OY728121.1, forward strand.
CTAAGGTATTAATGGTGTTAAAAGATTAAAAACATCTTTACTTAGCCTTACCTTTTCATCCTTTCATAATATTCTACTCTTGATGAACATGTATTTAATGAATTTTACATACTACATAATCTGAAATATGGAATCCAATAAAGGGATATTGATCTATAATATATTAAATAATTCTAGTATCTGTTGTTGTAATAATTCATTAATGGATTTCTTGGTTTCTTGTATCCATGAAGTGAAGAGACGTTAGGGTTGTAGTGCATCCTCCATATTAAATTTCAATTTATATTTCTTTAAAGGGGGTGTTTCCTAGTCACTTATTATTCTTGATCATTTATATGGATAACTAATTTAGGTTTATTAGGTTACCCAATTTCATCTTATTATTTAGATATTGATTATTCACTACTTCCCATATCCTTTCAACACATTAAATTTATAAAACTAATGGTTTATTAGGGTCTAGTAATTGATTGGGAAGTTATCCTACCTTATATTTTTCTTCAATTTAATTAATGGAAGTCAGGGTCTAGATGGTGGATTTCAAATGTTATTTTATTAGGTCCTACATTCATGGTTCTTGAAGTTTCTATGATTTATAGCTTATTGAACACTTATATTTATTTCATTAATATATTTTTTGCTGGAAAGGTTTATAGAAACCATGCTAAAATAATGGTCTTTTAAGTTTTCTAACATAGTATTTAATATTGGAATACTCTTTTCTTCCTTGAATATTGATTTACTATTGTTGGTAATTTTTATTACATAGATACATATTCTTCTTGAACTTGTGGAAGACCATTGGAGTACTGTTCTTGGAACCAATAGATCCAGTATACCAAAGAGAGTATGAGATATGATGTTTCATAAACATTGTTCAAAGTTAAATTTATCAAAATAGAGGTTTGTAATTGTATTTTATTTTTAAGTAAAAGAGAGTTAGAACTATTTAACCCATGTAGTCCCCTTAGTTTCTTTCTTGTTCCCAATTGAATATAATTTTGGGAGATTAATTCAATCATATATTTTAGTAAAGAAAGTTATTTTTTGATCTGTTCTACTCTAAAATAATTATCTAAAAGGTTTTAATCTATATCCATAAATCCTTTGTAAAAAATACAAGAAAATGATTTTCTTATTGGGTTGGAGTGGGTAAGAGTTTCTTAATATGTTAAATCTCTCCCAAAAGTCAAAAAGGGTCTCTCCACTCTCTTTTTTGATTGCATATCCCTACTTCCTCTGCAATACACTCCTTGATATGTGGAAATAATTCAAGAGGAAGGCTCTATGAAATTCATCTCTATTTGCAGTCTCATCATGTTGGATATTTTAGAGACACTCCATAGAAAATCATTTAAGATATAAGGGAAATTCCTTCCAACTGATAATATTCTTGATGACCCTCTATAATTTATTCATTAGATAATTCTCTAAAATCCCACATATTCATGTTGGTTTTTCTCTTGAAAACCCATAAAACAAAGGAAGGGGACAGAGAATTCAAATTTTTATATCACAATATTGTTGATAATATATTTTTAATTTCTGAATGTCATTATTGAAATTAGGTAGATACGGTTATCTTAATATTATATTCCATTAATCATGAATATATTTCATATTTCTATAACCTAAATTTATTTAGTTATAGAAGACTAGGGGAATTATTATCTAATCAATAGGAGAGTGAAAATTCCATTTCCACTTCTTTCGTAGTTCTCAAAGTTATTAGTCACACTAGAAAAGTTCACTCAACCACTAGATAAAACAAAACAATGTGAGTTTAATTGGATCTATTAATTCACTGAAATAAATTTAACACATAATTAAAACTAAAATAGTTCCTACATATAAATGTATATAGGTTTTATGACCAAATATCTTGGATCCATAATCAAAATATTTTTTGAACCTAAATAAATGTCATAATAATGCACTTTGGTTTCTTTTTTATGAAGAAGTTGTTGATTGGTTTTTTTTTGTTTTTTTAATTGGTTCAATTTTGTTTAAAATGAGTTTGAGAATTATTTGTTTTAAATTTAAATATTTCAAACTAGTGGATATATTTTATTGTTTCATCAATATATATTTAGATATACTGTGTTAACCCCACATCATCCCCTCACCATACTTGTAAAATTATAATACTATTTTTAACCTCATATTCTCTCTATATCCAAGTAAACCCTCATATAGATTACTATATCTTGGATGTATTTTCTTTAATATAGGACAATGTTGATCACTTTAAACCCTAATATCCCTTGTCATAGTGATTGTAATTCTCTGATCTCCCTCCTCTTCACCAATGACTAATTATCACGTTTAGTAGACTGAGTCTGCGTGGACTATGTGTGTAATTCAGAGATTGTGGGATGAAAAAAATTATGTATATATGCATAATTAAATATCTTAAAACCTAAAAAACATTAAAATACATATGAAGTGATTAGTAGAAGGTAAAATAGATTAGATCATTGAATTCATTAATAGGCGAGTAAGGGGAATCTTTTTGGCTCATCCACTAATGGCTTTATATTCCATAATCAGAGCACTACAATGAATATAATGAAAGGAAACATGTAGTGATGAATATTAAATATTAGTTATAGATTTATCATCACCAAATCCCCCATTAATAGGTTAACATTTCCTTGTTTTCAGAGAAATGATCCTAGTTTATACATCTTCCCACTATATCCATTTGATTAGCATGGAATTTTATTTCAATAAACCTATAAAATCTATATTATTCCTCAAATTCTCATCCCAAACCATTATATTAATATTATCTCCACATGCATAACTCCATATTTTGGATTTATTCAATTCAACATACATGAATATTTTCTTTTAAATAATTCTTCACCCACGATCAAATTTTGTAATCCTTCATGAGGGATCAAAGAGAATTTATTTTATACTTTTTAGATTCACTAGATTCCAAAGCTTGATTTTGGGGAGGGTATTATGTAAATTCATTAAAAGTGATTTAATGGATCTTTATGCTTGGCATATGCGAGGCTAGGCTTGGTATTAGGATGTTTTTAGGTGATAAAATCATCCTGAGTCTTCTATGGATTCAATGGTATATTCAATTACATTAGGAACTATTTTTTATCTTTAATAAGACTAATATAAATTGGGTGGTATCCAATTCCATTCTATATTCTGCATGTAATATCATCTTCTTCAAAGTCTAAGGATCATCAATCAAAATTATGACTTCTCAATCCAACTCTAACAGAAATTTTTATTTTATCATGTTTGTCAAGATGGAATTGGGTTAAAATATTCTAGATCATCCATCATGTGGATCCTTCTTCATGATAATGTGTTTCTTCAATAATAATTTTTGAGATTCGATCTACATCAAGTTTCATTCTGAAATCTACATCCTTGTTCATAACATGGGTTTCCTTCAAGAAAAATAGTAAAATTCCTATAGTTTTTAAACCATTTCATCTTGAAAATAGAACAAAAACATCTTTTATAGTTCTGTAAAAACATATAAAGTAGTGATTTAAGGATTATTATTGTCTTTAATCCTTCATTAACCTCATCAAATTTATATAAAATCCATCCAGTAAACATATGTATCCAAAATTCATTGCAATATTTCATCTTTATCTCAATAAAACTTTGTGCTTCCTCCATGCTTAGATAAATCTCAGGCATTATTTATGGGAGTCTCATTCAGTTAATAATTGGTTTCATACATTATTAACATGGCTTAAAGACTATAATTTTGGATTGTCAGTTGGGTTTGACTTCATATAAAAGATAGTGCATCGGCATGAAATGAGTGGCTTCGGGAGAAATATTTGATCATCATCTCTTGTGATAAAAGGTGTTTCTCATCCAAAATCAATATCATTGAAATCTCAATCCAATATTAGATATTTGGTTCAATGTTGATGGCCTCGATTTTATTTTGGAAACATTACCAACAAACACAAGTGTAGCACGATGAATTCCTTATTCTGGTATTAATATGATATGGGGGTTGATACTTTAATGAAAAAGTGTTTAATGACTTCTATTTCTATATCTTAACAATCCTAATGTTATGATGTCCCCTTCCACTATGTTATTTCACATATTATTTAGTTATCCATAAAAAATAATGGGAGGAATCAATATTATTTAGTGTTTTCATGGTATCCAATTTTCAATTACCTAAGGTATTCTTCATGCTCAGACTCATTTAGTTGATTGAGGTTGCTGGTATTTGACTGGTGCTGTTGGTTGGTATTTTGTTATATTATTAATCAGTGAAATCAACAGTCACTTAGTAGAGGGGGGATCATGGTCAATTCCCACAAGGTTCTATCACTTTCCTTTTCATAATTTTGTTTAGTCTAGTCTATTAATTATTTTACAAGATATTTCTTCACATGGCTGATTAACCCATCTACATAGTTGTTTCACGTTATTGGAATTTTTCTCAACATGGTAACGTAAGTGTAAATTCATGATTGCTTACTACCATCATGTGGAAGCTGAAAAATACATTTTTAAAAGATTCAAGACTTTTCCATATAATGTTATCTTCACTTAGGGTCACTTGAAATTATAAACGCATGGAAGATATGGTTCTAATACTTCTGTTAACTGAAAATAATCTCTTGAGGTAGTCATGTGGTTTCTTTAGGCCTTTGCCCCATTTTTTTCCTCCACTATACAAAACATTAAAAAATGACTTTTTATGGAGAAATATAAATAAATAATTATTTAAATAATGAACATAATTAGAATAATGTAAAAATTTTCTACAACATAATAAATTCCTTTTGGAAATTAATTTTTTAATTTATTTATTTCAGGAATGAAATATAACAATCAAAATTGTTGGTTTTTTAACTGATTTAATCTTTAACACATAATAACTAAAAAATCAATTTCACAATATTCAGTACAAAATTTAATTCATCATAATTTTAGTTTACATTAAGAATGTGTTTTTAAAAATTAAAATTAGATCAATTTTGAAATTAATTCCGTATTTGAAATTCAAAAGAAATATTGAAATCTGAAATTTAAAAAAATCGATTTTTGGCTTCAGGTTGATTAAAAATTTATTTATCAATCAAAAATCCATATTTGAGCCATTTGAAAATTTAATTTCCAATTTGACATAAAAATTAATTAAAAAATTATATTTTAAAAAATAGAGAATTTATTTTTTAAATTTAAATCAAAATTGAACAAAAATGTTTTTAAAGGAAAGTGATAGCCTTTAAACAATGCAATTTTAAGTATTCAAAAGTTAATTTATGTCTTTTATAAATAATAAAAAATTAATAATACATAGAAATTCATTAATTAAGGTGAATTTAAATAAATTTAAAATTTTCAAAAAATTGTATGATCATGTCAATTTTCATTTTTTCAATTATTAGTGGGGTTAAATTAAAGGAAAATGGAAAAAAATTTAAGTCTTCAACTCTTATCAATGATATTTTTGTTTTACTCTGAAGAAAGAGGCAAAGTTCTTGATTCAAATAGTTTCTAAAAATCAACTAATATCAATTTAATATTATCTTATGTGTCTAGGTAAGTTAAATGGGTTTAAAATTTAGTTGGATGATCTGAGACCAAAGGGCTTTATACATCCTAATGTGTGGCCTTTGGCAGCTCCTATACTCTTTTTCAAGAAGGATGATATAAATCTCTTCTTATGAGATTATTATTATACACTAAACTGAGTAATGGTCTTGAAAAAATATCCCTCTACCAAAATTGAATATTTTTATGACTAGATAAATGAAGAAAATTGGTTCTTAAAGATTGATATTTATTTTGGTTACCACAAACTCAAAATCAAGTAGCCAGACATTCCAACCCCCCCCCCCCCCCTTCAAGGTCGGTTATGGTTATTTTGAGTTCCATGTGATTTCATTTGACCTAAATAAATATCCCAATGTATTCATGGAACTAATTAACCATATTTTCAATTATTATATTGAATCTTTTTCAATGGAGTTCATGGATGAAATTCGAGTGTACTCAAAGACTAATGAAGGTCATATTCCATAAATGAGACATATTATAGTAGTCCTAGGCACCATCACCCATATGAAAAATTATAAGAATTAATATTATAGATTCAATAAGTTATTTTCAATGGGACACGTGATCTCAAAAATTGGCATCTGAGTTTATTAAAAAATATGATGATTGACTTGTCATGGGAAGAACCTCAGAATTTCATTTAGATTGGACGATTCTAATGTTTAGTAAAATATTATTAACATTTCATAATGAATTTCTCGTCACTTTCATTATCATTAACTTCTATCTCCATGAAGGGGTGAAGTTTTTATGGGATTTGAAGTGATTGCAATCCTTTGATAAATAAATGTGATGCTTGACCTCTACAAATATTCTAACTCTATCAAAAGTTGGATAGGGATATTTCATTTACCCTGGTTCTTCGATTAAATTTTTGGGATGGTTCCTTATTAAATGAGAGAATTTGGTGACTTATGGTCTCTATCATTTTCAACCTCCTATGGGCAATTACCCGACACATGTTTTGGAACTCACAACTATTGTGAATGCCTTTAAAATTTATAGGCACTTTATTTTTAGGGAGAACTTTATCATTTACACTTACCATAATATTTTTTGGTACTTATTTTCTAAAATAAATTTGAAACTTCAATAGAGATGATGGTTGGAACACCTGATGTCATTTGACAATGACATTTGATATATTCCAAGAAATTGTATTGTCGTTTTTGATGATCTTAACAATATTTTTCCTTCCCAGGTAGTGAAGGATGAAAAGGATTAACATAACTTAATGAGACTCTTTTTCTCAGATTCACTTGGGAGTAAGGTAGGAAGGGTCTATTAATGATTTGTTAAGTTTTAATTTTCCATCCTCTGTCTTCTATATGATTATTCAGAAGCAACAACAATATAATTATTTTTTTATTATTATATATTCTATATATAGTGGAGATACAATTAGAGAGTGATATCTCTCCATGAAAGATATTGTTTACATCAAAAACCATTATGTTTTTTCATGAACAACATAAAAGGTCATGTTGCGAGATTTTCACTTTTATTGTGGGTTGTCTAACCTGGAACTATATATATTTTTTATGAAATTATAGATAGTTTATGGTTTTATTGTATAAAATAATATATAACTAATTTTTTATCTCACTGCTACACTAGACAACACATTAATACTAGGAATAAAAAATCCTCTATTATGATTTTTCATCTTCTCCTGAAAATATAGAAATGGAATGAGATATAAATGCATTTAATTGTAGGATTACCTCACACACCTAGTTGTAAGAACACCCTTTTAGTGGTGAATGAAAAAATGACCAAGTTATCCCATTTCGTACCGATTCATGACACCATAAAAGTGGATGAATTATGGATGTTGTATGTGAAAGAGATCTTAAGGTTTCATGAGATTCCTTTGAACAATTTATTTGATAGAGACCACCATTTAACATCTAGGTTTTCAAATAAAATTTAAGAGGTGATGGGAACATGGGTTAGATAGAGCATAATATATCATCCCCAAATAGATTTTTAGACAGTGTGGGCAATCAAAATTTTGTAGAATAAGATCTTTTCATGTGTATTAGACTTCAAAAATACTTAGGATATCCATTTAAGGATGTTTGATCTTTTATATAGTAAAAGTTTTCGTTCATCAATAAATATGGAACCTTTTGAGGCTTTATATGGACAACACTGCAACTCATATCTTTTTTATTCAAAGGTTGGTGAAGCTTACCTGATATTTCAGAGCTAGTTTCAAAAAACAAAGGAAATTCTTCATATGATTAGTCATTAATTTTTATTGACTCAAAGCTATTACAAGTCATATTTTTATAGTTTTATTCACACATTTGAGTTTTTAGTTTTTGACTAGGTATTCTCAAATGACTCACCAAAGTTGGGTCACCAATGGATTAAAAAATGTAATATAGAACCCTGATATGTGTGACCGTTTGAGATAATTTAGTAGATTATAAAGGTCGAATGTCTATTGGATTTACCACCTCATTTGACATATTTCACAATGTCTTCCATGTGTTCCAACTCAATAAGTATCAGATTTACCTCTCTCGTGTTCTAAATTGGGAACACCACAACATAGAACCTAATATGTTAGTGACCGAGCAACCATTTTGAGTTGTTGATTCTCATGTTAATTTTATACATGGAAATTATATACCATTGTTTCATGTTTAGTGTAAGAATGAATAATAATAACATGATATATAGGATAGTGATTCTATGATGAGGGAGAAATGTACTAATATCATTGTGGAACATCCTCCTTTATCATAGGTTTCTTAGTGCAGAAATAAATATGGTGAGGATAATTGAAACATCCAACTATTTTTTATGGTATGACCTTCAACTCATTTTCGTTTCTTCCTCCTTTTTTGATATAATATTTTATACGGTTATTTTTATTTTTAAAAGGGTTTAGAGTTTTTACGAGAATATTTAGTTATGTTTATAACAAAACATTAAGGTAATGAAGCTACAGGTGGTCCACCTTCCCACCAGTGAGGTCCACCAACCAATCATTAAGGTCCCTGAGCTTAGTAATTTGTAAGATTATAATTATAATTTTCCCAAAAAAACCCCAATTTTATTTCATAATACTTATTCCTCAACCTAAACATGGTATATATTAATTTGGGTGCTCTCCATGGATGTCTTGGGCTCTCCCAAATCAAATACATAGTGGATTGATGTTTTGATCGAAGATGTGATCATCTCTTAGAAAGTTTATCTACGTTTTGATCATGGTTTCTTTTATATTTGTGTTCCTCTTACACAAATTCTTTGAAATTAATGTGAAATTTTTGGTTCATTGTTTAAAATCATATTCCCTCAAGATCAATCATAAAATTGGGGGTTCTTTTCCAGATCTCCAATCATCTTGGTGTGATGACTGGGATTTGTGGTGGAAAGTGGTTTTGTTTTGTCCACTCGGTAAAATACTCTGATAGGGGGGTGAATCAGCATATGACAGATTAAAACTACTTCCACTTAAAATATTGTTTCATCATTAATCAAAATTAACTTTTCTCTTTCTATCATAGAAATTTATGAAAATAAATTAAATCATTCATATTACTAAAAAATTTATACTTGGTTTACCCACACTGGGCTACATCCAAGGGGAATACAATGTCAATATGTCGATGAAACCAGATTCACTAAGGATCACTCATAATAATAATTTTTGGGCTAGATATCTTCTATGTGCAGGTTTACTTCCATTAAAAGGTTTAGGATCGGTTCACTACATTCCCAAGGTTTTCTCCCTCTATCTCTTTCTCTGGATCTATGCCAGTGGAAAGGATCACCTTATTATTCTTCCTTTGTTAACTGCTCTTGGAAGGGATTCAACAATAATTTACAAACATGTAGGTCCTTTCATTATCTCTAATGAATACATCCTAATTTTTATATGGATTCTATATTTATGTTTCACTTTTATCATATATATGAATACCACTTTATCATAGATTCACTAGGAAATTATTTCTGAACCACTTTCACAATTCTCACTACATTCACAATATAAGGCCCCAGCCTTAAACCTTACTTAATCTTGAGTTAATACAAGATTATACATTGAGGATCTTTTTGGGTTTAGAGTTTTAGAGAATTAGAACATAAAACTTGAATTAATTCCACATATAAACAAAGTGGTTACATAAAGATAGTATTCATTTTTCCCATCAATGGAAACATATTTGAAATAAAACATGGATTCTTTCTTGACACTTCCTTGACACTATCATCATATCACGTACCTTTCCCTTGACCTGTGAAAAAAATTTCAAAAACATGGGATGAGCATAAAAAGCTCAGTATGGGTTATAAAAATATGGAAAGGAAACATAAGTTCATATATACATAAGAATTAAATCATACTTTACCCATAAAACATAAGAACTTTAAAATACCTCATCAAATCATGAATAAATCATAGAAATCATAAGACATAAAGGTAACATGAGGCATTCATAACATTCTTACGTAGGGAGTAACCCTCTTGGTTAAGTTTGGAATACCCATCACAGTATATTCCCTAAATCTCTCCGAAGAAGCCTTAACATTTCACTCCTTCGCGTTACCCAATGCATTGGAGATCTATATCGGTCTCACCCGCCCTTAGTTTATCACGTAACCAACCATCTTCATAATAATTCCCAAGAACCTCAACATAATCGTATCACATAAAACATGCATAAGGGAAACATAAAATATCAACCTTTGAATCACAAGATATAAATACAATACATTGATATAAAAACGTTATGAAAACCATTTTCAATACCTAAATGAAATAAAAGTAAAACATTGTATTTATTTTTCTTTAAAAAACGGTATGGCTTGTAGAGGAAGCCAAAACTCAAATAATGGTCACGGCGGCGGAGAAGTCTTTGTCGCCGCATACGTACGACAAAAACATTCGCTTTTTTCATTTAGTAAAACGCTTCATATAAAAAATATTCCTTTTGGATAAACGTAAAAGTCAAAGGGGTTTATACACCATATAAAAGAAGGTTGTGTATAAATAAAAATATGCCTCAATGAAAGGAGATTGAGACGAAGTCCCATACCTCGGGTCTGACTTGAATCGGTCGTTCTTTAATCTCCTGAATAATAAACTTGAGTTAATTTCTACTTGTTTAAGAACCTTTTTAAAGTTCATTATTCCTTTTATATCACTTATTTCCAAGTCATGAACACTATGTAATTATTTAAGTTAATAACGGTCGTTTTAATGATCATTGGTACTTGAGTCAAAAATAAACCCTTTATAATTACAAGTTGTTCATGTAGCCATTATATCCAGAATTATAATAATGAGATATATATCATATATATCATATATATCTAGTATATACATGAATTTATAATATTACATAATCATTTAGAGGTAAGAAATGAAATGCACCGTTCATGGAGACGGTAAGCCGTATGTACGCATGAACGCTACTTTCATTTCTATTTCGTATTTTATAGAATGGAATCATAATAATATAAATTTATATTATAATTCCAGTATAATATCATATATAATATCATATTTCCATCCTTTATATATCCCACATATGGTATTTAACGAATCAAATCACTTTGAGGGGGCGGTAGTCCGCACTTCCTTAAATGAAGATATCGCGTTTACCCATAATGGAAACCATAAAGGTATGACCAAAATGAAAAATAAAGAAGCTTAAGGAAAACATAAACATATTATATATCATATATAAATATATTGTAATCTTAATGGCCACCTTTGAAGGTGTTAAAGGAATGTTGAACAATCATCGTTTCGGGAGGCATAAATTCACCATCCACGGAAATAGTATGTTCATTAACCATTAGATGTAGGTGTATGTAAGTTTATCCTGAATCCTTATTATAACAAAATCCTAGTATATTTAAGATATTAGATTTGTTACAAAAGAAATAAATAAATAGAGTTTAAGGGGTTGGAGAAGCAAAATAAAACAAAAGGACTCAAAAGAAGACATTACCTTTAAATCGGGTAACTCCCTTTAGTTTGAGCTCAAAGGCTTCCTGGGGAAGAATTCTTCCCAAAGTGAGGATTCAAGGAGTAAGAGAGGTAAGTGAAGAGACAAAATCGGTAGAGGTTGGCCGAGCCAAAGGCTTTGGGAGTGTGGGTAAGGAGGTAGAGGTGGGGGCCTTTTATAAGAGGAGAGGAGGGGCACTCTTGGAAAGTAAAGAAATATTACTTTATTTGAAAATGATTTTCGGATTTAAATGGTCCCACATTGATATAATTCGAGTATAAGGTGATAAGGGTTATAAATCCACCCATCCAATAGGTTTTGAACATGTTTAGTTCATATATTTTACATTATCATTTCATTTTATTTAAATCCATTATTAATGAGGTAATCGCTGCATCATCATGATGTCATAAATAATTTAATTTATTTAAAGTCTAAAAATTATAAAACAAATACTATGATGTAGGAAATCTTTGTATCTTTCCAATTATTATTTATAATAAAATATCTAACTTGTATAACCCCATGTAAAAAATTGTTTTAGTAAAATAACTCATGTTTGTGTCATTTTTACTTTAACAATAAATAAAAAGTTATTTATGTCATTTCCCAACCAAAGTGGCTTCATGGGGTCTCCAAGTTGACCCATGGATTTTATTGGTCGTCCATGACACATCCAATGATGGTAGGACATGTTTTAAGCTCATCTCATATTATTAAAACATTATTTTTACCTTAAACTACACTAATTACCTCTATTCGCGATTAAAAACATAAAAGTTACTATTCACCAAAAAATTATTTTAATCCCATTGAACCACATTTTACTTCTTAATGACAAACATGTATATAGGATTTTTGAAATTCAAATCACAGAAGTGGAAAAGATTCATTTAAATAAAAAATCAGTTTCTTTAACTACCACTTAGTGGTTTCACTATTCATCAAAAATTGATGTTTTTCAGAAAAATTCCAAAACATCACCCGAAGATAAATTTGATATTCTGAATTCAATAATGATGTATATTTTACAAAATTCAAAACATATAAGATGCATTAATTAATTTAATAATTAATTTCTGCTATCATTACAAATAACGTGTTTTTATGAAACAATAAGTATCAAAAGATTGACACTAGTTTAAGTCCAATTTCAAAGTGAAATTGATTCCAATGACCACAATTGGATTAAATGGTAAAAATATATTCTAATTTCACTTTAAAACCAATTCAAAAGATAATATAATCATATAAATAAATAATATTAAAAATATTTTTGGAATTAAAATACAACATTTTTCACTATTCATTAAAAAATGAACATTATCGGAAAAATACCAAAAATTCACACAAAGTAAATTTTGATGGCCCAATCATAAAGAATAAGTTTATTTTGACAAAAATAGTTTATAAAATTGTCAAAATATATATTTAAAAATGGTTTTCCATTAAAAGGCAGTAAAACAATCTTTTAAAAATATTAGTTTATTCCATGCTTAAGATTGGATTAATTTTCATTTTAAGCCTCTAAAACACTATCTAATTCATTAATAGGCATAGATAAAAATATCTATTATTCATTACTTACTTGGGATGTTACATCATTCCCCCATTTAGAAAATTTTGTCCCCGCAATTTATTTACTTACCAAATAAATGGGGGTACTTATCCCTCGTTGCATTTTCAGATTCCCATGTTGCCTCTTCAATCATGTGGTTTTTCCACAAAACCGTTACCTGGTGAATAACCTTATTCTGTAACACTTGCTCCCTGTGGTCAAGAATCTGGATCGGTTGTTCCTCATAATATAGGTTCTCTTCCATCTGAACTACCTCTGGACTCAAAACATGAGATGGATCTGGCATGTACTTCCTTAACATTGAAACATGAAAAACATTGTGTACCTGAGATAAACTCATAGGTAAAGCCACTCGGTAAGCAACTGATCCAACTCTCTCTAGAATTTCATATGGTCCAATGAACCTTGGACTCAACATTCCTTTCTTACCAAATCTCATCACACTTTTCCATGGTGAGACTTTGAGAAAAAACATGATCACCTACCTCGAAATATAGATCCTTCCTCCGGTCATCCGCATAACTCTTCTGCCTGCTCTGAGCTGTTCTCATGTGTTTCTGAATCAGTTGAACTTTTTCTACCATCTCTTCTACCAATTTTGGTCCCATCAACTTCCTTTCACCCACTTCATCCCAGAAAGCGGGAGTTCGACATTGCTTCCCATATAACGCCTCAAATGGTGCCATATGTATACTGGAATGAAAACTATTATTATATGAGAATTCAACCAAAGAAAGCTGTTGGTCCCAACTTCCATGATAATCCATCGAACAAGCATGTAGCATATCCTCCAAAGTCTGAATTTTTCGTTCTTACTGCCCATCTGATTGAGGATGAAATGTTGTACTAAAATTTAATTCAGTACCAACGACTTCTGAAGGCCTTTCCAAAAGTTAGAAGTGAACCTAGGATCACGGTCAGATAAAATGGAGAGGGGAACTCCATGTAACCTAACTATCTCTTTAAGATACAAACGGGAAAGTTGATCTAGGTAAAAAGTATCTCGTATAGTAAGGAAATGAGCAGATTTAGTCAAACGATCAACAATAACCCAGATTGCATTATTACCTCGAGATGTCTTCGGTAATCCCACAACAAAGTCCATGGTTATATTCTACCATTTCCACTCTGGCACTAGTAAAGGCTGAAGCATCCCTTTCGGTAACTTCTGCTCTGCTTTAACCTGCTGACAATTCAAACACTTCATAGTAAAATCAGCAATATCTCTTTTCATTCCATCCCACCAGTAATACTCTCGAAGATCTCTATACATCTTAGTACTGCCTGGATGAACTGAAAACGGAGAACTATGAGCTTCACATAACAACTCTCTCTTCAACTGTGAAACAGAAGGCACACACAATCTCTTCCCAAATCTCAAAACGTAATCATTATCAATGTTGAATTCAGGTAACTTACCTTTCTGAACCAGCTCTACCTTTTTTTGCAACTCACTGTCTTGCTTCTGTGCTTTCCTGATTCTATCTGATAGAGATGATCTCACTGATACCTAAAACAAAACAGAAGAACCTCCTTCACCAAAAACTTCTATTCCAAAGTTCATCAAATACTTAACCAAAGGATCACGTTCCAAACGCAACATTTCTAATGAAGCATTACTTTTTCAACTCAAAGAATCAGCCACTTTATTTGCTTTTCCCAGATGGTAATGAATTGTACTATCATAATCCTTGATTAATTCTAGCCATCTCCTTTGTCTCATCTTCAATTCTTTTTGAGTGAATATATACTTTAAACTTTTGTGATCAGTATATATTTCACACTTTACTCCATACAAATGATGCCTCCAAATTTTTAAAGCGAAAACAATAGAAGCTAATTCCAAATCATGTGTAGGGTAATTTACCTCATGAGTTTTCAACTGTCGTGAAGCATAAGCACTTACCTGATCATTCTGCATTAGGAAGCAACCAAGTCTTTTAAATGAAGCATCACTGTATATAACAAACTCACCATTCCTAGAAGGTAGTGCCAAAACTGGAGAATTCACCAATCTTCTTTTCAATTCCTAAAAACAATCATCACATTCTTCTGTCCAGATAAACTTAATACCCTTCCGAGTTATCTTAGTCGTTGGACTAGATAACCGTGAAAAATTTCTATCAAACCTTCGGTAATAGCCAGCCAAACCAAGGAAACTATGAATATCTATTACATTTGTGGGTCTTGGACATTCTTCAACAACCTTTGTTTTTATAGGATCAACTGTTATCCCATCTTTAGAAACAATGTGACCAAGGAAAGAAATTTGTTGCAACCAAAACTCGCACTTGCTGAATTTTCCATACAGTTTCTTTTCTTTTATGGTTTGAAAGATAACCCTTAAATGTATTTCATGCTCCTATTTACATTTAGAAAATACCAAAATATAATCAATAAAAACAACCAACAATTTTCACCTAAGTCAACTGAGCCATCACTGCAACAAACTGTTTAGTTCTGATTCTGACCATCTTAGGATAATGATTTGAAAGGTCATTTACCTCTGTATACCTTCCCAGAAATTCTATTCTGTTTCCTCTATGAAATCCATTCTTAACACAGAAATATCTTAGGCGAAGCAACATGGTAATCTTCAAATGCAAGATCATTTTAATTTGACCATAAACAAAATAGTTTTCGATAATAATTTACTAGAATTCTAACTCCTAATGTTATCTAAACCGAGATTTGATACCAACTATAAGGAACCAGCCTTAAACCTTACTTAATCATGAGTTATTACAAGATTACACATTGAGGATCTTTTCGGGTTTATAGTTTTAGAGAATTAGAACATAAAACTTGCATTAATTCCACATATAAACAAAGTGGTTACATAAAGATAGTATTCATTTTTCCCATCAATGGAAACATATTTGAAATAAAACATGGATTCTTTCTTGACACTTCCTTGACACTATCATCATATCATGTACCTTTCCCTTGACCTGTGAAAAACATTTCAAAAACTTGGGATGAGCATAAAAAGATCAGTATGGGTTATAAAAATATGGAAAGGAAACATAAGTTCATATATACATAAGAATGAAATCATACTTTACCCATAAAACATAAGCACTTTAACATACCTCATCAAATCATGAATAAATAATAGAAATCATAAGACATAAAGGTAACTTGAGGCATTCATAACATTCTTACGTAGGGAGTAACCCTCTTGGTTACGTTTGGAATACCCATCACAGTATATTCCCTAAATCTCTTCGGAGAAACCTTAATGTTTCACTCCTTTGTGTTACCCAATGCATTGGAGAGCTATATCAGGCTCACCCGCCCTTAGTTTATCACGGAACCACCCGTCTTCATAATAATTCCCAAGAACCTCAACATAATCTTATCACATAAATCATGCATAAAGGAAACATAAAATTTCCACCTTTCAATCACAAGATATAAATACAAAACATTGATATAAAAAAGTCATGAAAACCATTTCCAATACCAAAATAAATGAAAAGTAAAACATGGTATTTATTTTTCTTTAAAAAAAGGTATGGCTTATAGAGGAATCCAAAACTCAAATAATGGCCACGGCAGCAGAGAAGTTATTGTCGCCGCATACGTACGACAAAAACATTCCCTTTTTTCCTTTAGTAAAACGCTTCGTATAAAAAAGATTCCTTTTGTATAAACGTAAAAGTCAAAGGGGTTTATACACCATAAAAAAGAGGGTTGTGTATAAATAAAAATATGCCTCAATGAAAGGAGATTGAGACGAAGTCCCATACCTCGGGTCCGACTTAACTCGGTCGTTCTTTAATCTCCTGAATAATAAACTTTTGTTAATTTCTACTTGTTTAAGAACCTTTTTAAAGTTCATTATTCCTTTTATATCACTTATTTCCATGTCATTAACACTATGTAATTATTTAAGTTAATAACGGTCGTTTTAACGATCATTGGTACTTGAGTCAAAAATAAACCCTTTATAATTACAAGTTGTTCATGTAGCCATTATATCCAGAATTATAATAATGAGGTATATATCATATATATCATATATATATCTTGTATATACATGCATTTATAATATTACATAATCATTTAGAGGTAATAAATGAAATTCACCGTTCATGGAGACAGTAAGTCGTACGTACGCATGAACGCTACTTTCATTTCTATTTCGTATTTTATAGAATGGAATCGTAATGATATAAAGGTATATTATAATTCTAGTATAATATCATATATAATATCATAGTTCCATCCTTTATACGTCCCACATATGGTATTTAACGAATCAAATCACTTTGAGGGGGCGGTAGTCCGCACTTCCCTAAATGAAGATATCGCGTTTACCCATAATGGAAACCATAAAGGTATGACCAAAATGAAAAATAAAGAAGCTTAAGGAAAACATACACATATTATATATCATATATAAATATAGTGTCATCTTAATTTCCACATTTTAAGGTGTTAAAGGAATGTTGAACAATCATCATTTCGGGAGGCATAAATTCACCATCCACGAAAACAGTATGTTATTTAACCATTAGATGTAGGTGTGTGTAAGTGTAGCTTGAATACATCTTATAACAACAACCTAGTATATTGAAGATACTGTAGTTATTGCAAAAGAAATAAATAAAAAGAGTTTAGGGGGTTGGAGAAGCAAAATAAAATAAAAGGACTCAAAAGAAGACATTACCTTAAAATCGGGTAACGCCCTTTAGTTTGATCTCAAAGGCTTCCTTGGAAAGACTTCTTCCCAAAGTGAGGCTTCAAGGAGTAAGAGAGGGAAGTGTAGAGACAAAATGGGCAGGTTTTGGCTATGCCAAAGGCTTTTGGAGTGAGGGTAAGGAGGTAGAGGTGGGGGCCTTTTATAAGAGGAGAGGAGGGGCACTCTTGGAAAGTAAAGAAATATTACTTTATTTGAAAATGCGTTTCGGATTTAAATGGTCCCAAATTGATATATTTCGAGGATGAGGTGATAAGGGTTCGAAATCCACCCATCCAATAGGTTTTGGTCATGTTTAGGTCATAGATTTTACATTATCATTTCATTTTATTTAAATCCTTTATTAATGAGGTAATCGTTGCATCATTATGATGTCATAAGTAATTTAATTTATTTAAAGTCTAAAAATTATAAAAAAATACTATGATGTAGGAACTCTTATTATCTTTCCAATTACTATTTATAATAAAATATCTGACTTGTATAACCCCATGTAAAAATTGTTTTAGTAAACTAACTCATGTTTGTGTCATTTTTACTTTAACAGTAAATAAAAAGTTATTTATGTCATTTCCCAACCAAAGTAGCTCCATGGGGTCCCCAAGTTGACCCATGGATTTTACGGGTCGACCATTACACATCCAATGAGGGTAGGATATGTTTCAAGGTCATCTCATGTTATTAAAACATTATTTTTATCTTAAACTACACTAATTACCTCTAATCGTGATTAAAAACATAAAAGTTACTATTCACCAAAAAATTATTTTAATCCCATTGAACCACATTTTACTTCTTAATGAAAACCATGTATATAAGATTTTTGAAATTCAAATCACAGAAGTGGAAAAGTTTCATTTAAATGAAAAATCAGTTTCTTTAACTACCACTTAGTGGTTTCACTATTCATCAAAAATTGAAGTTTTTCAGAAAAATTCCAAAACTTCACCCGAATCTATATTTGATATTCTGAATTCAAAAATGATGTATATTTTACAAAATTCAAAACATATAAGATGCATTAATTAATTTAATAATTAATTCCCGCTATCATGACAAATAGCGTGTTTTTATGAAACGATAAGTATCAAAAGATTGACACTAGTTTAAGTCCAATTTCAAAGTGAAATTGATTACAATGACCACCATTGGATTAAATTGTAAAAATATATTCTAATTTCACTTTAAAAAAAATTCAAAAGATAATATAATAATATAAATAAATTATATTAAAAAGCGGTTTTGAATTAAAATACAACATTTTTCACTATTCATTAAAAAATGAACTTTATCGGAAAAATACCAAAAATTACCACAAAGTAAATTTTGATGCCCCAATCATAAAGAATAAGTTTATTTTGACAAACATAGTTTATAAAATTGTCAAAATATAGATTTAAAAATGGTTTGCCATTAAAAGGCAGTAAAAAAATCTTTTAAAAATATTAGTGTATTACATGCTTAAGATTGGATTAATTTTCATTTTAAGCCTCTAAAACACTATCTAATTCATTAATAGGCATAGATAAAAATAGTTATTATTCATTACTTACTTGGGATGTTACACACAAAGCTCCTCTTTTGCAAAGCTTAAATATCAATGGTGAAGCACCAACCTTTTCATGAAGCTCACATAGCATTCACGAAGCACACACTACTGGAAAAGTAGGTTAAACCAACGGTTTATAACCGTTGGGATAGGCTAGAAAACCGTTGGTATAGGGTATACCAACGGTTTTCCAAACCGTTGGCCAGTTAGCTGTGAGGAAAGCCCAATACCAACGGTTTCATTTAAACTGTTGGTATAGGTGTTTGAGAATTCTGGGAACCTCTCTACCAACGGTTCAGAACCGTTGGTATAAGTTTTTTCAGAGCTACTGCACTGCAGCCCCCAGAAGCCCTCCAGAAGCCCTATCATACACCTGCATAAAAAAACAGTGCACAACAGCCCTCCAGTATACCCTCCACTATACACCTGCATAAAAAATATCACAAAAGCCACATACAGACTTCAAACAGTATAAAAAACACCTAAAATAGCCCAAAAAACACATATGACAACAATCATCCGGTGGTAATTCACCTCACCCATCAAATTGTAATAGGCAGAATAGTTTGATAAATATCTATTAGAGTTGAATAAGACATTCAAATTGACTCAAATCACATTTTTTGTGATACTAGGTTTGGGTATGTAATGATTTGTGATGAATTTTGCATTGAACTTGTATTGTTTATAATATATGGTGAAAATATATTTTCTTAGGAGTCTCGTCACTTATGACCCCATGTGTGAAACTACCCAACACATGAAAAAGAGTTTGCGACTATCGTTGATGAGTGTAAATTTCAGTTGTATTCACTTAAAATGATTTCCTTTTGAAATAAAAGAGAGTCTTTGAGTGGTGTCATCCACACCACACCTCAGATTGAGGCGGAGTTGACTCGTACATGTCCCAAATGACCCATGTATACATGTCCTAAAGTATCAACAGTATCTGAATGCCTTTGGTCTATTTTTCGTATGTCAGTTGTTGTTTTAACTTAAACTGTTGTCCATTTCAAAGAAAAGTGACACACTTTGAGTGGTGCTGGCCACACCGTGCCTGGGAATGAGGCAGGGTTGACTCGTACACGTCACAAATGACCCATGGATCATTTTCCTAAAGTTTCAATAGAATCCAAAAGCATCTGGTTGGTTTTCCATATGTCATTTTTTTTACTTAAAAGCGCATCCATTTTAAACAAAATAAAGACACTTTGAGTGGTCCCAGCCACACCAGCCCTCGGATTGAGGCAAGGTTGACTCGTACACGTCACATATGACCCATGGATCATTGTCCTAAAGTTTCAATAGAATCTGAATGCGTTGGGTCAGTTTTCCGTATTCCAGTTGTTGTTTTCACTTAAAATCATGTTCATTTCAAATAAAAGTTAGACACTTTGAGTGGTGTCGGCCACACCGCGCCCCATATTGAGGCGAGGTTGACTCGTACACGTCACAAATGACCAATGGATACATGTCCTAAAGTATCAACAGTATCCAACTGCGTTTGGTTAGTTTTCCGTATGTGGTTTTTTTACATAAAAGCGCATCCATTTTAAACAAAAGAAAGACACTCTGAGTGGTCCCAGCCACACCGGCCCTCGGATTGAGGCGGGGTTAACTCATACACGTCACATATGATCCATGGATACATGTACTAAAGTATCAATAGTATCTGAATACATTTGGTCCATTTTCTGTATCCTAGTTGTTTTAACTTAAGCTGTTGTCCATTTCAAAGAAAAGTGACAAACTTTGAGTGGTCCCGGCCAAACCGTCCCTCGGATTGAGGTGGGGTTGACTCGTACACGTCACATATGACCCATGGATTGTTGTCCAAATGTTTCAACAGAATCCGAATGCATTTGGTCAGTTTTCCGTATGCCATTTGTTGTTTTCAAATAAAATCCTGTCCATTTCAAATAAAAGTTAGACACTTTGAGTGGTGTCGGCCACACCACGCCTCGGATTGAGGTGGGGATGACTCATACACGTCACAAATAACCCATACATCATTTTCCTAAAGTTTAAACGGAATCCGAATTTGTTTGGTCGATTTTCCATATGTCGTTTTTTTTACTTAAAAGCGCATCCATTTTAAACAAAAGAAAGACACTTTGAGATGTACCGGCCACACCGGACCTCATATTGAGGCGGGGTTGACTCGTACACGTCAAATATGACCCATGGATCGTTTTCCTACAGTTTCAAGAGAATCCTAATGCGTTTGGTTGGTTTTCCGTAGGTCAGTTGTTGTTTTAACTTAAACTGTTGTCCATTTCAAAGAAACGTTAGACACTTTGAGTGGTAACAGCCACACCACGCCTCGGATTGAGGCATAGTTGACTCGTACACGTCACAAATGACCCATGGATACATGTCCTAAAGTATCAACAGTATCTGAATTCCTTTGGTCTATTTTCCATATGTCAGTTGTTGTTTTAACTTAAACTGTTGTCCATTTCAAAGAAAAGTGACACACTTTGAGTGGTGTCGGCCACACCGCGCCTCGTATTGAGGCGGGGTTGACTCTTACACATCACAAATGACCCATGGATCATTGTCCTAAAGTTTCAATAGAATCTGAAAGCGTTTGGTCAGTTTTCCTTATGTCGTTTTGTTTACTTAAAAGCGCATCCATTTTAAACAAAAGAAAGACACTTTGAGTGGTCTCGGCCACACCGGTCCTCGGATTGAGGCAAGGTTGACTCGAACACGTCACATATGACCCATGGATCGTTGTACTAAAGTTTCAACCGAATCCAAATGCGTTGGGTCGGTTTTCCGTATGCCAGTT
Organism: Viscum album; assembly: GCA_963277665.1. Taxonomy (NCBI): domain Eukaryota; kingdom Viridiplantae; phylum Streptophyta; class Magnoliopsida; order Santalales; family Viscaceae; genus Viscum; species Viscum album. The sequence goes on from OY728121.1 coordinate 1,210,109,823, forward strand.
TTTGTTTTCACTTAAAATCATGTTCATTTCAAATAAAAGTTAGACACTTTGAGTGGTGTCGGCCACACCGCGCCTCGGATTGAGGCGGGGTTGACTCGTACACGTCAAAAATGACCAATGGATACATGTCCTAAATTATCAACAGTATCCAACTGCATTTGGTCAGTTTTTCGTATGTGGTTTTTTTTACTTAAAAGCGCATCCATTTTAAACAAAAGAAAGACACTTTGAGTGGTTCCGGCCACACCACGCCTCGGATTGAGGCGGGGTTGAATCCTACATGCCAAAAATGACCCCTGGATACATTTTCTAAAGTATCAACAGTATCTGAATGCATTTGGTCCATTTTCCGTATGTGGTTTGTTTTTACTTGAAAGCACATCCATTTCAAAGAAAAGTGACACACTTTGAGTGGTACCGGCCACAACGGCCCTCAGATTGAGGTAGGGTTGACTCGTACACGTCACATATGACCCATGGATCATTGTCATATAGTTTAAACAGAATCCGAATGCGTTTGGTCTATTTTCCGTATGTCAGTTGTTGTTTTCACTTAAAATCCTGTCCATTTCAAATAAAAGTTAGACACTTTGAGTGGTGCCGGCCACACCGTGCCTCGGATTGAGGCGGGGTTGACTCGTACACACCATAAATTACCCATGGATACATGTCCTAATGTATAAATAGTATTTTAGTGCGTTTGGTACTTTTTCCATATGTGGTTTTTTTACTTAAAAGCGCATCCATTTCAAAGAAATGGGACACACTTTGAGTGGTACCGGCCACATCGGCCCTCGGATTGAGGCGGGGTTCACTCGTACACGTCACATATGACCCATGGATTGTTGTCCTATAGTTTAAACAGAATACGAATATGTTTGGTCTGTTTTCCGTATGCCAGTTGTTGTTTTCACTTAAAATCATGTCCATTCCAAATAAAAGTTAGACACTTTGAGTGGTGCCGGCCACACCGCGCCTCGGATTGAGGCGGGGTTGACTCGTAAACATCACATATGACCCATGGATACATGTCCTAAAGTATAAATAATATCCGAATGTGTTTGGTCCTTTTCTGTATGTGGTTTTTTTACTTAAAAGCGCATCCATTTTAAACAAAAGAAAGACACTTTGAGTGGTACCGGTCACACCGTCCCTCGGATTGAGGCGGGGTTCACTCCTACACGTCACATATGACCCATGGATCGTTGTACTATATTTTAAACAAAATCCAAATGAGTTTGGTCTGTTTTCCGTATGCCAGTTGTTGTTTTCACTTAAAATCCTGTCCATTTCAAATAACATTTCACTTTGAGTGGTGTCGGCCACTACTTCAAAGCACATTTTCCATATCATTTTCCACATGCATAAACATGAAATACATGGCTAACTAAGAAAGATAAGAAAAAAAATAGAGAAATGAGTATCACAGTACCAAGGAATACTAAAGGTCTAGGTAGTAGACTAATCATACAATAAGAATCAAGTGCAAAAAACAGAATCTGAATGCAACGTCCCTATGAAGCAGAGGAAAACCCCAAAGTGGAAAACCATGTTCAAAAATAAAGAGTTATACAGAATTCAAAAATGTAATGGATCAATCTACCTCTGATCACCATAACCATCACCACTATCATCATCAGCCTCATCCTTGCCACCATCTCTGTCCTCTTCATCGTCCTCGTCATTGTCCCCATGCTGATCGTCGGCCTCATCCTCGTCCTCGACATCATCCTCGCCCTCGGCCCCATCCTCGCCCTCGGCCCCATCCTCTCCCTCGTCCACATCCTCATCCTCGCCCTCTTCCTCTTCAGCATCCTCGTCATCACCAGGAATGTCATCATCTCGATCGCCACTAGAACTACCGCCTGGTGCATTGGATGATTCACCCATCGACGACATAAATGTCTGACAAGACGAACTAGCCTCTGGTGGAAGTGATGAAGATATTGCATTCATTAGTTTCAGAAATTCTCTGTCTCTTGTTTGAACTTTTACTTCCAACTCTGTGACCCTTTTATCAGACTGTCTTGCATGCTCCTTGACCTGTTCCAACTCGGTGGTACTAGAATGGATACCTGGAGACGACCAATACCTCGTCAGGACTATATTCTTACCAGGTCAGCAGCGTACTCGACCAGAGTGCTCATCTCCCAAAACCTGATATAACTGATCATTTGGCCCAAAAGTTTCAGGCTCCTGGGCATCAAGAGCCTCTAAAGCATCCTGTAAAAAATATTAATATATTATTAAATTTCAAATTAGATATTAAACTTTGAAATAAACAAATTAAAACTTACAATCTTCTCTTGGGTCGTTTCATTTACCGCAGTTCCATATTTTTTTCTTCTACTCGAGCAAAACAATTTTGCTCGAGGGATACGTCCTTCAATATTCATTTTGTGCTTCTGTAATGACATTGAAACAATATAAAGTGAAAGTATAATCATATATTCATTATTAAATAAATCACATAATTTAAGTAGGATCCACTAAAAAGGGAAAGTCCTAAAGAAAAATTATAAACAACTATATCGTACCTGCTGCCTCTCATGATCTGCCATAGTTGTGCGCCCCAAAGTGTGGAGGTATTGCTTTGAATCATTTTTTTTTGTTTTTTTCAGAAGATTCCTAAATAATGATTAATAATTAATAAGATTATATTAATGAAAAATATGAAAACTCTCATTTAAATAACTCAAATGAGATTAATAACTTAAATTTGGCAGTCGCCCAATGGGTAATCATTTGGCGATATTTCTCTATCGGGCAGTCATCCATGATAGGTAATGTCTCTAACTCCGTGCCCACTCTATCACACCAGCCAGCATACAGCTCATGCTTATAAGATCTCCAAAGCTCTCCTAGATCTTTTAAACGCGCTGGTCGTGCACCTTCGCCATCAGGGAAGATAAACCGAAGCTGAAACCAAATTGATTAGTTCATTTAAATAAAAAAATATACTGCATTAAATTCAATAGATTTTTTACCCATATTTGTGCCCACGCGTTATCCTTGACTTCGGGTGACAGATGTCTCCAAGAGAGAGGGCTGACCGGAATGATATCAGAGTATTTGGCTAGCATCACCAAAAAACCCTGACATTGCTGCCCAGATTTCTCAATCATTTGTCCATCAACATTGTATTCCACCATCAACTGTGTCTGGCGGTTCCATACCGCACACAAGCGAGTACGCCCCCTCCCCCGCCTCCTATCTGTAGAAGAATCTGTTATTAAAGAAAAATAATATCAATAAAAGTTATAATAAAAATAAATTTTGGTATAACAATTTGATAGAGTTATATAAATATACCTGTGGTAGTCGGATCGATGGGTGCAGAAGATGAAGGAGTATCCTGTACTGGTGGAGTGTCCCTCAGTGTATGCTCCTCAGCCACATACTGTGTCGCATCAGGAGTCGAAGAAGGTGGAATATAATAGCCCGGAGATAATGAACCAGAAGCAAAAGATGATGGCATAGACGTCTGGCCTGCTGGTAGTGTAAACATCGGAGGTCTAAATATCTCATATGTCCCTGAAGACATGCCAGGATCAAAATAGGGCGTAGAAGATACGTCAGTGGTAGTGGGTCGTCTAACTCTCACCCCACGAGCCCTCGTACCACCGGCCTCAGTACTGGGACCACTAGATGATCTTCCATCTCTAACACCACCCTCCCTCCTACCACCAACCTCTCTACTAGGTGCAATATCAGGCTCCTCGTCAGATATCTGTCGTCTAGGGGGTGGATCCTGAAAAAAAATTGACAGAAAAGTAAACACATGATATTATAAGTTATGGAAATATTTATATTTGAAATAAAATACTCACAACAGTGACGAGTGGTGGAACACCCATCTATACCATGCGACGATTATTATCTTTCATCTTTTTCCACCGCCTCTCTTCAATGGGTGTCATTTCCTGCAATGAAAACAAATATGGAAGTAATTAGAAACAGATAACTAATGTGTAACCCAAAAAACAAAATATAGAAAAACCATTATGATAAAAAGCACATAATGAAACAGAAGATTTATGGTGTTATGAAGGTAAGTACTAGGATACACACTCTGAATGATGTAGGTGAAACATGTAGGTGAGAACACGATTGTATGATTCTATATATTTCCCACCACAACTTCGGGTTCACAATCAACTCTGACAATTGAGCTGTTGGGGTCATCATAAGTAATAAACGGATTGCTTCCAATTACAGTAGGGATAGTTTCAACTTCATCATCACCATCATCAAAAACATGTCTGGGATTTACTTCAATAATTACACCTAATTTAGGATGACGATGATCTTTGACATAAAAAAATTGTTTCACCATTGATGCCAATACATATGGTTCATCGGTGGCAAGAGTCCGAGTCTTGTCGATAACTCGAAATCCACAATCATCAATAAAGGTTCCTTGCCTTGTCATTGAATCAAACCATTGAAATTTCATCATCGATACTCGACCATGTGAGTAATAATCAAAAATTATTATTTTCTCCACGACGCCATAATAAGCAACATTTTTAGAACGAGGTCTAGTGTCCAATGAACTGGAATAATAGTCTGTTGTGGCAGTTAGCATAACACCATTATGCTGTGTTCTTATGTTTCTTGCTCGTTCAGTGATAATAAATTTGTATCCATTGATAACAAGTGATTTACAAGAACGAACCATGGTATTAGGACCAAAAGCCAAAGCTCTTACTTCCTCAGAAACAGAGTCTGTAGGAAAACTCGATACCTGAAATATAAACAAATAGTAAACTTAATTAAATATTATTTTTATTTAGTTATTACAGAAATATTTTTACCTTCAATTTCAACTAAGAAGAAAAACCTTAGCTATGAAAAGTCTCCTTCTTTCTCAAAGATAAAGAACGATGCTTTCTATATATCAATTCTTTATGTTCCCTGTAGATAAAAATAATAATAGTTTAACAAATATTTAAAATTACAAGAGATAAGATAACAGATACATGTACAATTAACTTAATTGATATACTCATCAAAAAAATCACAATTGAACAACACTGTTCGATGTGCCATCTCTCGCTCTTCAAGGCTTAATGTTGTCAATGTATATGATCCCGAAATTCCTCCTGTCTGAGGAAGTGATAGAAAACTGGGTTCAATTTTCCCATAATGTTCTTCTTCATTTCTCATTGGTCTGTTTATTCTTGTAGTATGATCAGACAAATACATTGAGCAGAAATCCATACATTCTTGAGCCAAGTAACCATTCACAATAGAACCTTCGGGATAATTCCGGTTCCGAACATATGATTTCAATGTGCACATGTTTCTTTCAGTTGGATACATCCAACGGAAAGCAACGGGTCCTCCAAGAAGTATTTCGGTCGGATGATGGACAGTCAGATGCAACATGCATGTAAAAAATGATGGAGGGAATATTTTCTCTAACTCGCACAAAATTAATGGTGTCTCTGCCAACAGTTTTTGCACGAGGGATTTGGACAACCTCTTAGCACAAAGATATCTAAAAAAATAACACAACTGAATAACTGAGACTCTAACATTATTGGAAAAGAGATGACAGATTTCTATTGGAATCAACTCATGCAAAAGGACGTGATAATCATGAGTCTTCAAATATTTCAACTTCAACTCTTTTCTGTTGACCCGTTTTGATATATTTCTTGAATAGCCATCAGGAACTTTAATAGTCTCTAGCACTTCCATAAATTGATTTTTTTCAGCAGGAGTCATCACATAAGAAGCACATGGAACATGCCATTTATTTTCACTGATACAGACAGGATGCAATTTTTGTCTGATCCCCCAATCTACCAAGTGGCGCCGAGGTCGTAAATCATCTTCTGTCTTCCCCTTGACATTTAGAAGAATCGAAAGAAACATTTCACAAATATTCTTTTCAATGTGCATTACGTCTAAGCAATGACGTAACAAGTTGGTTGACCAATATGACAACTCAAAGAATATAATCTTCTTCTTCCAATTGTAACAGGTATCATTGGAAACATTTTTCCTCTTTCTATATTTCATTACACTCTTCCCAAATGAATAACTAAAATCTTTCAATTCATTAAGCACATCATTTCTAGACATACGCTAAGGTGGATAGTCATTCTCCATGGTATTGTCAAATCTTCGACGATTGTTTCTATATGAATGGTTTATTGGCATGAATCGTCGATGTCTCATAAAACTAAAACTACAATGATATTTCATTCTTCTCGGTCGAGTATTCTTCATACAAACAGGACATGACAATTTTCCTTTTGTGCTCCATCCAGACATTATTGCATAAGCAGGAAAATCATTGATAGTCCACATAAGTGCAGCACACATCTAAAATATGTCTTTAGAACATGCATCGTATGTGGGCACACCCAAATCCCAAATGGATTAAAACCGTCACATGAAAGACCCAATCTCACATTACGCACGTTGGCTGCAAATTCAGGATATCGAGCATCAAATCTCTGCCATGCAAATCCATCTGCAGGGTGAACCAACTCTTTATTATTCTTTTTTCTCTCGGTGTCATGCCATCGCATTTTTACGGATATTTCATCAGACATGAAAAGGTTCTGTAATCTGGGGATCAATAGAAAGTGCCACATTACTTTTTGTGGCACACGAGATGGTGTTCCATCATCTTTTGGTTTCCATCGGGAGGTTCCGCATTTTATACAATCATTTCTTTCAGCAGTTTCCTCCCAAAATAAGCTGCAATCATTCGGGAAAGCATGAATATTTTTTTGAGAATCCAAGTTCATCATCCAACTTCCATGCCATACAGTGGTTTGAGGGAATATCTGCATCATCTGGAAGTAAGACCTTCAAGAAGGTAAGAATGTAATCAATTGCAGTATTTGAAATCCCATACATAGTTTTCCCATGAAACAATCTGATTAAAAATTCCAACTTTTTCATTTTATCACATTGCTGATATACTGGAGTCGTCGTAGAATCATTCAATTTTTTCACCCTATCAACATCATCATTTTCATTGGAAGCATCATGTGTGCTTGTATCGAAATCTTGTTGGCTGGACATCCTTTCCTTCTCATGATGTCGAATAAATGGAAACCGATCATATATCAAACTCTCCAATTCAGTCCTATCATTTGGATCATCAACATTTTGAGATTCCATTTTCTCTCCATTGTGATACCACACATAATAGTTTGTTTGGAAACCATATTTGGTTATATGATAGCTAACTACTTCACGGCCCAACCAAGGTCTTCCAACACAATTAAAACATGGGCAGTGTATGCGACCACTATCTGAAGCCTTGTTAAATGCAAAATCTAGAAATCTTTTCAAATTATTTTGAAAATCGGTTGAAATCTGATCAGTTTCGTACATCCAACTTCTATCCATTCTATAAAAAATTTGCAATAAGTCATTTCAAAGAAATTCAATAATATTAAAGTTTAATCAAAAAAATCGAAATAAGTCATTTCAAAGCAATTCTATATGAGAATCATATTAAGAAATACAACAAAATACAGTGTATATAAGAAAATAAGATACAAAATTTCTAATGCCTATATTCAAGGATTAACCAGTAAGATATTGGACGTGGATCAAGGAATACATAATCCTTAAGGGTCTTGTTGGGAGTATATGAGTTTTATACTTTAGATTCTTCAAGTAGATCAGGATGAGGAGTAGGATGAGGATCATGGGAGTGGTAGGACTGTCCAAGGGGGGTGTGGCGTGTCCAGGGGGTGCGGGGTGTCTAGGGGGTGGTGGGGCCGTTCGGGGGGTCGGAGGTGTCCAGGGGGTGGGGGGCTGTCTAGGGGGGTCGGGGTATCCATGTGGGCAGGCTGTTCGTGGGGTTGGTCAGGTTTTCCAAGGGGGTCGGGGTGTATAGATATATTTATATGAAAATAATACCCGCACAATAATCATGCAGCCCTGTCATTAGTCTAAACCGCTAGAACACATAAAAGAAGCTAGTATGGACATTTACTAAAACATTTAACACCATACGAATGAAAATACACTCTAAATATAGTTTGAGAGGATATAATGGTGTGTGTGAAAAAAATGATATTAAATCAATTTAAATGAATATGGAACAAATGAGGGTTTATAATACACTAAGAGTACCTCAAACAATCCAAAAACACTATAGCACCACATATTCAACTTCATGAAACAGGACTTGGAAATCTTACCTATGTCTTCACTGATGACCACCTAATTGGAACACTCTATTTATGGTTCTTGAACACAAGGAACAAACAATGTTTGGTCTCTACCAAATCAATCACCCCCTTGTGGATCATAATCTCGTTTCCCCATATACTAAAATGGTCTCACTGGAAGCTACTATTAATACCGGACCTAAACCATTCATTTTCCATAATACAATGATCAAAGAACCATCGGAGGTATCTCTCATATAACCACAACCATTTTTATCTATGATTTAACGAAATTCACAAGAATAACTTTTAATCAATAACCTTTTGGTATATAATGTGCATCAACAATGGTTCAATTATATGGTTCATCACATTCCAATTTATTAATCACCCATACATGATAAAAATTAAACATTGACTTTCATTAAATTACAACCATCATATTTCATTTAATTATTAACAAGCATAGAAGCATGGAAATTGGAATCTAATAACTTTAATTAGTCCCCAAAACTTTTTAATAAATTTAACATGAAAAATAAAACACTTTGAAATCTAAATAATCACTATGAAGTAAAATGAGCTTGTAATTCTATTGCACAAGTAAAAACACTCAACGATGGAATATATGAAAAGAATATTAATATAAATTATTAAAATAAGATAATAATGTAACAATGATTGTTAGAACTAAACATGTGATTGAATTTTATAACATATAATAAAAATTTCTTGGTAATTAAACATGAAAGGCACATTAAAAAATTAGACAATTGTCTAATGCAATCTATATGGGCTGGAATATGCATGGAATGTAAATAAAGAACGGAAACATAAATTGGGCTGGAACAGAAATTCGGCTGGAACAGAAATTCGGCTGGAACAGAAATTCGGTTGGAATATGAGAATAGAAATTGGTCTCATCCCACATCAAAATAGAAACTAAAAACTAAGAAAATACCTCATCCTTGGCTGGGATGTATGAATAGAACCCAAAACACCTCCAAAATCGCATCCAAAATCGCCCAAGCGCTCCCGTTTAGGGCTCTGGATCGCGAATGGGGGAGAGGATCGGCTACTGCCAATTTGGGGGAAAGTTTTCCCAACGGTTTTTAAAAACCGTTGGTATATAACTCCATCCCAAACATATACCAACGATTCCATTGAAACCGTTGGTAAATCTCTACTCCAATGGTTCTAAAACAATTTGAACATGCACTTTTAGGGTGTACCAACGGTTTACAACAGTTGGTATAGTGTTTTTTACCAACGGTTCAAGAGAACCGTTGGTATATATTGAAGATGGAATACTATACCAGCAGTTTGAAACCGTTGGTATTGTGTATTTCTAGAACTATTGCACAGCACCCCCACCATTGCACCAGCACCCCCACCTGCATAAAAAGCACCAGAACTATTGCACAGTATTAAAACAGCATAAAAACACCTGTAATAACACACAAAAAACACATAAAACCATCAAACTCTTCCAACCATGTGGTGTACTACAATTCCCTATTTCAATCTTCATACGAAAAGAATAATCCAGTGGAGTTGAATAACAGTTTCAATAACTCAAAATGGGGTATGGAAACTTACCCATGGTTCCATGGTCGTTATGAAACTAAATTTGAAAATGGGGTTGGGAAACTTACCCATGGTTCCTTGGTGATTACAAAAGGAGTAAAGTATAGAACTCGTTATTTGATTTAAAATTCACGAAGAACTGAAATGATCACAAGTTCAACTTGTGATGGTCTAGAAGAATGGAATTGTAAGTTTTTTGAACTTAGTTAGAATAATATTAATGTTTTTAAGGCTATGAACACTAAATGGTACAAGTATGGTGTGATCTATTGGTCAAAGTAGGATTCCACCACATCGTACCTCGGATTGAGGTGGGGTTGACTCATACACATAAAAAATGACCAATGTATCATTTTCCTAAAGTATCATCACAATCCAAATACCTTTGATTATTTTTTCATATGTCAGTTGTTGATTTCACTTAAAATGTTGTTCATTTAAAAAATAAAGTGAGAAACGTAGAGTGATACTGATCACACCATGCCTCAGATGGAGGCGGGGTTGACTCATACACATCACAACTTAAACATGTATCGTTGTCCTAAAGTATCAATAAAATCTGAAAGAGTTTTGTTAGTTTTCTATATGCAAGTTGTTTTCACTTAAAATCTTGTCCATTTCAAATAAAAGAGAGACACATAGAGTGATACTGGTCACACCTTGCCTCATATGGAGGTTTGGTTGACTCTTACATGTCACAAATGACACATGTATAATTGTCCTAAAGTATCAATACAATCTGAAATAGTTTGGTCCATTTTCTGTATGCAAGTTGTTGTTTTAACTTAAAATTATGTCCTTTTCAAATAAAAGTTAGACACTTTGAGTGGTACCAGATACACCATGTCTTGGATTAAGACGGAGTTGACTCCTACATGTCACAAATGGTCCATGTATCGTTTTTCTAAAGTATCAACACAATCCGAATGCGTTTGATCGATTTTCCGTATGCCAATTGTTTTTTTCAGTTTAAATCAAGTCCATTTCAAATAAAAGTGAGACACATTGAGTGGTACCAGCCACATCGTGCCTCATATTGAGGAAGAATTGACTCTTACACATCAAAAATTACCCATGGATCGTTTTTCTAAAGTTTCAACAGATTTCGAATGCGTTTGGTTGGTTTTCGTATGCCAGTTATTATTTTCACTTAAAATTAAGTCCATTTTAAAAAAAAAGAGGGACACTTTGAGTGGTATCGGCCACACCGCACCCCGTATTGAGGCTAGATTGACTCGTACACATTACATATGACCCATGTATCCTTTTTCTAAAGTATAAACACAATCCGAATGTGTTTGATCGGTTTTCCGTATGTCAGTTGTTGTTTTAATTTAAAATTAAGTCCATTTTAAACAAAAGAGGGACACTTTGAGTGGTACCGGCCACACCATGCCTCGGATTTAGGCGGGGTCAACTTGTACACATCACATATGAGACATGGATCATTGTGATCAATTATCAACACAATCAGAATCTGTTTGGTTGGTTTTCCGTATGTACTTAAGATTTTTCCATTTTAAACATAAGAGAGACACTTTGGGTGGTTCCAGCCACATCGTGACTTGTATTGAGATGCGGTTGAGTTTTACACGTCACATATGACCCATGGATCCTTTCCTTAAAGTTTCAACCGAATATGAATGCGTTTGGTCGGTTTTCTGTATGTCAGTTATTTTTTTTACTTAAAATTAAGTCTATTTTAAACAAAAGAGAGACACTTTGAGTGGTTCTGGCCACACTGTAAATCAGATTGAGGCAGGGTTGACTCTTACACATCAGATATGACCCATATATCATTGTTCTAAATTTTCAACAAAATCCGAATGCATTTGGTTAGTTTTGTGTATGTGAGTTGTTGTTTTTACTTAAAATTAAGTCCATTTTAAACAAAAGAGAGACACTTTGAGTGGTACCAGCCATACTACGCCTCAGATTGATGTGGGATCAAATCTTACACATCACATATTAGCCATGGATCCTTGTGATAAGGTATCAACACAATAAGAATCTGTTTGGTTGGTTTTCCGTATGTACGTAAAATGTTATTCATTTTAAACATAAGAGAGACACTTTGGGTGGTTCTGGCCACACCATGACTCAGATTGAGGCGCAGTTGACCTTTACACATAACATATGACCCATGTATCCTTTTCCAAAAGTTTCAATAGATTCTGAAATCATTTGTTAGGTTTTCTGTATGCCATTTGTTATTTTCACTTAAAATTAAGTCTATTTTAAACAAAAGAGAGACACTTTGAGTGGTGTCAGCCACACCGTGCCTTGTAATGAGGCGAGGTTGACTCTTACACATCACAAATGACCCATGGATTGTTTTCCTAAATTATTAACACAATCCAAATGCGTTTGTTCTATTTTCTGTATGCTGGTAGTTGTTTTCACTTAAAATGTTGAGGCGAGATTAACTCGTACAACCACCAGGACAGCCCCCCCCCCCCCGGATTTTGGCGAGATTGACTCATACACATTACATATTACCCATTTATCCTTTTTCTAAAGTATCAACACAATATGAATGCGTTTGATCGGTTTTCCGTATGTCAGTTGTTATTTTCACTTAAAATTAAGTCCATTTTAAACAAAAGAGAGACACTTTGAGAGGTACCGGCCACACCACACCTCGGATTGAGGTGGGGTCAACTCGTACACGTCACATATGACCCATGGATCCTTTTCCAAAAGTTTCAACAAATTATGAATGTGTTTGGTCGGTTTTCCGTAAGTCAGTTGTTGCTTTCACTTAAAATTAATTCAATTTTAAACAAAAGAGAGACACTTTGAGTGATGACGGCCACACCGTGACTCAGATTGAGGCGGGGATGACTGGTACACTTTATATATGACCCATGGATCGTTGTGCTAAATTTTCAACAGAATCCGAATGCATTTGGTCAGTTTTCCGTTTGTCAGTTGTTGTTTTTACTTAAAATTAAATACATTTTAAACAAAAGAGAGACACCTTGTGTGGTACTAGCCACACTGCGCCTCAGATTGAGGCAAGGTCAACTCGTACACATCACATACGAGCCATGGATCATTGTGATAAAGTATCAACACAATCAGAATCCATTTGGTCAGTTTTCTGTAAGTACTAAAAATGTTGTCCATTTTAAACATAAGAGATACACCTTGGGTGGTTTCGTCCACACAGTGACTCGGATTGAGGTGCGGTTGACTTTTACACATCACATATGACCCATGGATCCTTTTTCTAAAGTTTGAAAAAATTATGAATGTGTTTGGTCGGTTTTCCGTATGTCAGTTGTTGTTGTCACTTAAAATTAAATCTATTTTAAACAAAAGAGAGACACTATGAGTGGTGACGGCCACATCGTGACTCTGATTGAGGCAGGGTTGACTCGTACATGTCATATATGACCCATGGATTGTTGTGCTAAATTTTAAACAGAATCCGAATGCATTTGGTCAGTTTTCCGTATGTCAGTTGTTGTTTTTACTTAAAATTAATTCATTTTAAACAAAAGAGAGACACTTTGAGTGGTACCATCCACACCGCGCCTCAGATTGAGCCGGGGTCAAATCGTACATGTCACATATGAGCCATGGATCATTGTGATAAAGTATCAACACAATAAGAATCTATTTGGTTGGTTTTCCGCATGTACTTAAAATGTTGTCCGTTTTAAACACAAGAGAGACACTTTGGGTGGTTCCCATGAATCGTTTTTATAAAGTATCAACACAATCCAAATAAGTTTGGTCGGTTTTCCGTATGTCAGTTATTTTTACTTAAAATAGATTCCATTTTAAACAAAAGAGAGACTCTTTGAGTGATTTAGGCCACACCGTGCCTCGAATTGAGGTGGGGTTGACTCATACAAGTCAAAAATTTCCCATGGATCATTTTCCTAATGTATCAACACAATTATAATGCGTTTGGTCAGTTTTCCATATGACAGTAGTTGTTTTCACTTAAAATGTTTTGCATTTCAAATAAATGTTACATGGTTTGAGTGGTTTCGACCACACCACAGCTCGAATTGATTTGGGGTTGACTCTTACATGTCAAAAATGTCTCATGGATTGTTGTGTTAAAGTGTCAACACAATCTGAATACGTTTGGTCAGTTTTCAGTATGTCAGTAATTTTCACATAAAACAATGTTCATTTTAAACAAAAGTGAGACACTTAGAGTGCTATCGGCCACACAGTGCCTCAGAATGAGGCGGGGCTGACTCTTACACATCACAAATGACCCATGGATCATTTTAATAAATTATAAACACAATCCAAATGCATTTGGTTTATTTTCCATATGCCGGTAGTTGTTTTCACATAAAATGTTGAGGCGAGATTAACTTGTAAAACCACCTGGACAACCCACCACCCCTCGGATAGCTCCCCACTCACCCCGGACAGCCCCCCATCCCTCGGACAGCCCCCACTCACCCCAGACAGCCCCCACCCCTCGGACAACCACCTGGACATCCCCCCCCCACCTGGACATCCCCATGTAGTCATTATTACAACCATTAATAAAAAATTATTAAACTACATCATATGTCAAATATAATCATACTGAACATAAATCAATAATATTATTGGATATATCAAGGAAAATGAAGGCATACTATCTTACATCCTAAATTACCACCCACAGCCATGATTAATTTCCACAGACCTCTCATTTCTACCAAATCAAAAGAGAAAAACAAAAAACATAGTTTCACATCAATAAAACCAAATCTAAAATTTTTATGGATGACTACACATGCCTTCATGGCTAGTGAAAAGCACCCCACTATCATAAAAGTGAGTATTGTCCAAGAAAGAGACATAATATACAATTTACATTGAGAACCATATTTAATTGTCCCTAAATCCTTTATTAGTACAATCATCTTAGGAAGCCAATTATCACTCATGACTAACCATGCCACTATAAACAACCTAGAGTGTATGAGTTTTCTCTCTAATCTCAACAACATCATCACACATTCTTACCATGATGTGAATCATGTGTAATATGAATGATATTAACACAAAATTCCCAGAAATACCAAACCTTCTAAAAACTGAAAATTTATGGATGATATTAACACACAATTCATTTTGAATCAAATATGATTCACTTTAATACTTATCCCAATAGACCAAACTCGTACTATAATCACTATATGTGTTCCACTATCAAATCTCAACACACGCACCCAAATCAAACAGAAAACAAAATTCATAAACACCCAAATATAAAGAGAAATCCAAAACAGTAGATGTAGATAATTAAAATAAAAGTATCACTTACAGGAAATGTAGAACTAAGAAATTTTGAATATGGGTCAGAATGAAGGATTTTCGTAGTAGGGTAAACAGAATCCCAATTCACCTCTTCACCCAATTGAAAACATAAAATCAAAATAGAAGATACATAACATTAAAATGAATGTATAACTTACATATTACAAATGATAATCTTGGAAATTTTGAAGATGGAATGATTTGGACAGTAGGGTAAAGAGAATCCCACTTCTCTACTTCGGTTTAGGGCTCCAGTCGCTTGGAATGGGGGAGCCCAGGTTCTGTCTATTTCTAGGAAATCTTTCCCAACGGTTATAAACTTTTGGGAATGAAAACTTTTACCAATGGTTATAAAAAACCATTGGTAAAGCCCTTCAAAAACTCACTTTTACCAACAGTTTTATAAAACCGTTGGTATATCTTCATAAAAAAAAACTTTTACCAACGGTTTTGCAAAACCGTTGGTATATCTTCCTCAGAAACACACTTTTACCAACGGTTTTGCAAAAACCATTGCTATAACTTCACCTCTACATACCTTTACCAACGGTTTTTGAAAAACTGTTGGTATATGCTTCGTATACTCATATACACCAACGGTTTAAGAAAACCGTTGGTATATATCCGTTGGGAAAACCTATATTTCCAGTATTGACACCTCTTTCACGAATCGAATCTAGACTTTGAAAATCTCCTTCCGTTTGCGAAATTTACATATCCATCATGAATTTCCTTACTTTTGTAATACTCAGAATATTAATGTAACACCTCGAGATTTTATGAGAAATATTATTAATTTCATTGATGTCATGTTTTTTATGCTACACCATGAATATCATGTGTTATACGAAACACTGTATTAACTTATAGTATACGTAACACTATTATTGTCTTGGGTTACACGCAAGAGAAACTTTCCTCGATAGCTTGTGTTGTACGCAATACTGAGTTTCACTAAACAATGATATGTTATTAAAATATTATATAAACTAGTTGTTATAAATAGTAATAAAAAAATTTGAAATATAATAAATTTTATATTTCAAAATGGACTTCATTTTTGGATTCGGAATATCGAAATTATCCTAGTGTGAATTTTTTGTATTTTTCTGAAAACCTTCAATTTTTGATGAATAGTGAAAACACTGATATATTGGTTAAAACCAACTTTTTATTTAAATAATAATTTATTTTACTTAAATTTATTTTAGGTCAAAATAGATACTTAATACCTATATAAGTTCAATGTAAATCATTTCAGTCATTTTATAATAATTTTAGATATATAAAAATTTGATTGAACTTTTGATCGTCTTTTACCCACCTCTTAGGAGAATTTACAAATTTACATAAAACATAATTTTAACACTTATGTGAGTGGAATTTCAAAAATCCAAGAGACACGGTTGATATCAGTAAGTAAAATTTGGTTCAATAAGATAAAAATAATTTTTGGTGAATAGTAACTTTTTACTTTTATTTACCACGGTTAAAATTAAATAGGGTAATTAAGGGTAAAAATGATATTATTATTACCCTAAAACATGTCATAATTCAATTGGATAAGTGTAATTAGACCAAAAACAACCTTATAAATAAAATATTACCCTTTAGGTCCACTTGGATTACATTGGGATATTTATTATTATTTAATTCAAAGAAGAGTTAAAAGAGTTAAAATCAAAGATTAATAAGTTAAACATTTTTAATATAGGGTTATACATGAGATAAATTTTACTATAAATATTAATTAGAAATATAAACATATTTCATACATAATAGTATTTTATTTATAATTTTTATACATTATATAATTTAATTTATTTGACACAATGATGATGCAGTAATTACATTATTAAGTAAATATTAACATAATTGATATTATAAATACCCAAATAAATGTAATTTGAGACTTTTTATGAGTTAAACAAATTTCCATGGTTAATATAACATATTAGGGTTGGTTAGATGATTTTTTGTCGAAGTAATAATACTGTTACGAATTTAGAAAAAACAAAATACCAAATAGTGTAAAAATTGACATAAAGGAGTTTTTTAAAAAAACATTAAATTATTAATTGATATTCTATTCCTAAAAATATAAAGCTCTGCAAAAATACTTATATAATAATATATATGACATTAATTAACCAATTTAGGTTCGATTGGCAGTTTATAGTATGTTTATTAACCATATAGTGTAATAATACAAGAAGACACGGCAAAAGTTAAATTATTTAACTTAGAGTTAAATCTAAATGATAAGGTTAAAATGGTAACCTAAACTTGTATAAAACCTATTGTTTTAGAGGATTTAGACCCATACCCAACCTATCCTATAAATAGGTCACTTTGGATCCATTATAACCTGAATATGAATTTATTATAAAAAATATTTTAAGTTTTCTCTAAGGTGTCCCTCACCTCTCTTATAAAAGGGAACTCCCTCTTCTCTCACATTCACTCCTCCCAATCCATTTGGATCGGCCAAAACCTGCCCAAATACCCCTTAAACTATCCTCCCGTCATTTTAGAGACATTAATTTAGTCATAAATCCATCCTATAGAGACCTTTTTATCAAATCAAAAGGAAGAACCCGAAGAAGAGGTAAATATCTCACGACCTATTTCAAGTTCCTTTCTTCTTCCACTTACTCCTTCATTGTTTTTTCCATTCTAACATAATAAATCCAGTATCTTATATATAATTTTATGTTATTATAAAAATGGTACAACCATATTAGTTATTTTATCCATCATATGAATGAATAAGTTACCACACGTGCATACGTACGGCTTACCGTCTCCAGGTCGTGGTGTAGTTTGTTATTCAAAAATTTCATCATTTGTATGGGTATAATAATGAGTATAAATGATATAAATAATAAATATAACATTATTATTATTCTGTATATATTATATATAATCCAATTATATACGATTTTAATATCAAAAGAATGATATTGTCGCTCGTGCGTACGTACGGACTACCGTCTCCACGAACGTGATGAGATTAATTCTTCTTGTTAACCATTCAAGAATGATTATAAAGTATATATAATAATTATTCATGAAATATATGAAATAATAATGCTACTTTATTTATGTATATATATATATATATGTCATTTACATCCATTCAATTTAATAAGGAAATGAAAACAGCGTTCATGATTACGTACGGCCTACCGTTTCCATGAACTGTGTATTTCATTCCATTTATCGATCTATTATATATGTTATATTTGGAATTTATATTACATATAAACCATGTTTTATGTTCTTGAAGTAATTAAATCATGATATAAGTAATAATATCAAGAACAACAAGTCCAAACACGTACGAGAAATGAAACGATTTTATCCAAAATGCTTCTTTAACATGGAATTTACAAAAGAACGGGTAATATAAAGTCATAAGTGAATCGTATATGATATAATAAATATTATTATGGTTCTTTTACAAGTTAATAATATTTTTAAACCCCCTATACAGGTTATTCGGACACGTACGAAATAAATTGGACCTAAGGTAAGGGATAATTATTATAATCTCATTTTTATCCGAGATTGTTTATTCATACGTATTTATTGGGGTTATTATTATCATCCATGTACATGTTTTCTAAAAATGTTTTCATGTATTTTTAAATCCATTTTTACCCATTTTTTACTTTTACCACATGGTATGGAAAGAATATTTTTTTTACTATATGAGGAACTTTTTGACTTTTCCGGCAAAAAGTACGAGGAGAATGTTTTTTTAACTTATACGGAAAGAAAGAATTTTTAAGGTTTCATAACACCTAATATTCATGAAGCCTCCTCTACAATATTTCATGATTATTTTCAACAAAATCCTTTTCTTTTAAAATTCAATGGAATTTTGTGAAAAGGAAATTATTTTGAAGAAGAAAGGAAATTTTCCTAAAGAATTCATTCCAAGAGTTTTGTCAAAACTATTTTCCATCTAAGATGACATAATTTAGTATGATTATGTTTCAAGTATAATGTCTCTATTATTTACATGGTTTTATTATTCTTATGATGAAATGATATCCATTTTTTTATATGGATTATGTTTTGATGGGATGATGTTTATGAAACCCATTTTATTCTTTGGCTTATGATGAATGATTTATGTTTATTTCGTGGCACAAGTAAGAATGATTTCATTATGAGATGGGTGGGACCTATATCTCCCTCCAATACATTGGGTAAAGATTTTTATCTCACGATATAGACATGGATGGAATGGTAAGTTAATCTGGTTCTGTGATATAGGACTTGAACGAGGAGTGAACTCGATTCAGTAAGGGACTTTTTCCACTATGATGGTCTTGGCAGCAATGTCATGGCTACTATGGAAAACATATCTTATGCTTAATGGTTTTCCACAATTACATGTTTTATTATCATTCTATTTTATTATGATTTATGTTCTATTATTATCTATTCCTTACGTACTGCCATGTTTTATGTCATTGCTCAATATTTTGATGTTTAAACTTTATGTTCATGTTTTTAAGTTCAAATGTATATGTTTTGTTTTATTTTCTCCATTTTTACCCTTATTGATCATTTGAGATCACCCTTTTAATGTTTTCTTTTCCCATGATATAAATAATGGTTTTAGGTACTAAAACAAAAGGGAATGATCTTTGTGGGAGATGTTGAATATCTTTCTCCATGATGAGAAGATTTTGTTCCGAGTTTCCAAAGATACTAAACTATTAAGGTCCTTGGGTGTCATTTTTTTGTTATGTATTAATTATTCCGCAAATGTTATGTAATGTCCATGTACGTCAAGCTTGGGTCTCTACAGTTGGTATCAGTGGAATGGTTTAGTTATCCTTTAGAAACTGGGATGCGGAAAGATTAGCGAAATCCTTAGAGATATTTCTAAGGTATGTCTAGGGATGTCTCTAAGGTTATGTATAAGTATAGGTTATAGTCATAGATGTATGATAATGATCATAGAAATAAACCTAAGATGTTAGAGATTGAAATTACTCCCCTTGATTATGTTGTTTTCCTAGTATGATTTTTTCTTCTCACATTATTCTTTTTGGGTTTTAGATAATGGCTGGAACCCGAAGGAACCGGGTTAATGATCAATGCACTAAGAAATTAAATGATTTCCCTACAGAACAAACCAATGTTATGGGAGATGGAGTGAAAAATCTTATTGTTATACTTACACAAGCTATGAATCATTCTGGACTTCCAAATGAGCAGAGAAGGGAACAATATTCTATTGATTCCTTCATGAGGCAATGTCCCCCTTCTTTCAGTGGGCCTTCTGATCCACTTGTTACTGAATAATGGATCAGTGCCATTGAAAAGATATTTTTCATACTTCACTTTTCAGAGAATGAAAAGGTCATTTTAGCTGTTTACCATTTAGAAGGTGAAGCAGACCAGTGGTGGACTCTAATTTAGAATACAAGTCCCCAAGATGAAATTGAATCCATGGAATGGGATGAGTTAAATAACTTATTTTTCAATAAGTACTTCCCTCATATTCTTCATAAAATGATGGAAAAGGAGTTCCTTGAGATTAAGAAAATCGATGATGAATCTGTTGGTATATACGAGGCGGATTTTACAAGGCTTTCAAGGTATGCATCTGGCTTTTTCGTCCAACCAGAAAGTAAAGTTGATTGATTCATTAGTGGCTTAAAACCAAGTCTTTGAAGGGCATCTTCTATAAGAGAATTCAGTATCTAGGGAGAAATTTTGTGTTGTGATATCAAGGTAGAACTGGAAGTTGGTGTAACATATCCATCTCATGGTTTTGACAAGAAACGAAAGATGGAGTTCAAGGAAAATCTCAGAACATTGGTGAAAAGAAGGTGAATGTTTCTTTATGCTCAATGTGTGGAAATAAGCATGGTGGATATTTTCTTAAAGGTACTAGAAAATGTTTCAAATGTGGAAAAGAAGGACATCGAGCATCTGAGTATCGAAGTAATGGGAAAAAGGTAGCTAATGGTGTGAATGGAGAAAAGACTACAGAGAACGCACCACCAACACTTCAATGCTACAAGTTCAAGGAAATGGGGCATTGTGGTAATCGATGCCCTAATCCAAGGGTTAATGATGATCGAAGTGAGCATCATATTAAAGAAAAGGACAATGGGAAGTCACATTCGGTCACTATTCTTGATGTTGAGTATGACAATGATGTTTTGGAATGATTAAGTGTTTATGTAATGGGATTTCAAAATAGTATCATGGAATCTCATTTATAGTATCGTGGAATTTTGGAATATCTATGTATTGGTTTTCAATAAAGTTATGGTACCAAGAAAAGTGATTGAAATAATTTTGAAAATAAGATGATATGCGTATAATTAAGGGATAAAGAAAAAATAATATGTTTTATAGTATTAATGAGCTCATGACTAATATATGTACAATGTGAAATCATCATTTGAGTATATAGAAATTTTGGGAATTTGGTATGTGGAAAGAGTTGACTCTTGATAGAATTCATGTTTTCACAAAGATTCTATGATAATTCATGATTCAAGAGAATACATGATTAAGGTATTCACATGTTTGGAATGTGACCAAAAAGATATATCTTATGATATACAGGGGTAAATGATGGTATCCATATGATCGGTAGATGACCTTTCTAGTAATCGTTTTTTTATACTATGAGCTTGGACAACATTATTTTTGATAAGCCAAAATATTGGAATGAATTAGGTTAGACATAATATAGTATTTTTTAAGGCTAGAACTTTTTCGATGTTATTGATGGAATTCTATAATAGTATAGTTTTAGAAAAATGAGAACCTGTAGGGCGGGCGACAACTTGTCGCGTCAGACAAGGATGCGGGAATCCAACCCACAACCGAAGTGTGACTGGGATTTATCAACTACTACTGGCCTATAAGAATTCCCTGATTAGTATAAATTAGTTTTACTTTATTAAGTGGTATGATAGATGAAGTATAAGTCCATTTTTTGAACCATATACAATTAATCTCACCATAGATGGACTTATGTATATTTAATAACTTTTGTTATCTCTTTGTTTGAGACAGATGGAATGACCTATCATTATATCGCATGATCTGCTAACACTTCACAAATGAAAAATTCAACTTCATTTCCTTAAAATAGGAAGTGAAAAATGTTCATGGAATGACCAGCGCTGAGATTGTACCAAAATAAATTAAGTATTTCTTCTAATTCTAATTTTTTTCAACATTAGGGAAATGACCTGGAAAACCAAAAACGTTGTCCTAGATGGTACCTTAGATCATCAAATTTTATGGCTTTGTGATCATTGTATTTTTCATAGACATGTTCTCTACGACTCTCCATCAGAACATTATGGTTAGATTTCTCTTCCATATCCATATTTTTGCCTATGTTCTTCTATGTGGAAACCCAGTGATGTGTTAATTTGGGTAACTGTTACGTCTCATACATTAGTTTTTAAAATTAAGTTTTAGTATTCATTTTTATGATGTGGGTTTCTATGAATGAAACTCTCAAGTAGTAAACCATTTATAACCCCGTTGAATTTCGAGGGAAAAATTCATTTTAAAGGAGGTAGAATGTAACACCCCGAGATTTTATGAGAAATATTATTAATTTCATTGATGTCTTGTGTTGTACACTACACCAAGATTATCTTGCACTATACGCAACACCACATTATATTTTAGTATAAGAAACACTATTCTTTTCTTGCGTTACACGCAAGAGAAACCTTCCTCGATAGCTTGCATTGTACGCAATACTGAGTTTCACTAAACAACGATACATTATTAAAATATTATATAAACTAGCCGTTATGATTAGTAATACCCACTTTTTGAAACATTATAAATTTTATATTTCAAAATGGACTTCATTTTGGGATTCAGAATATCGTAATTAGCCTTGGGTGAACTTTTGGTATTTTTCTGAAAACATTCAATTTTTGATGAATAGTGAAAACACTGAGTTATTGGTTAAACCGACTTTTTATTAAAATAATTATTAATTTTATTTAAATTTATTTTAGTTCAAAATAAATACATAATACCTATATAAGTTCAATGTGATTCATTGGATTTATTTTATAATAATTTTAGATATATAAAAATTTTATTGAACTTTTGACCGTCTTTTACCCACCTCCTAAGAGAATTTGCAAATTTACATAAAACGTAATTTTACCGCTTCTGTGGGTGGAATTTCAAAAATCCGGGATATAGGGTTGATATCATTATGTAAAATATGGTTTAATAAAAGAAAAATATTTTTTGGTGAATTGTAACTTTTTACTTTTATTTACCACTGTTAAAAGTAAATAGGGTAATTAAGGGTAAAAATGATGTTATTATTACCGTAAAAAATGTCCTAATTCTATTGGATAAGTGTAATTAGACAAAAAAAACCATAGGAGTAAAATATTTCCCTTTATGTACACTTAGATTATATTAGGTCATTTATTATTATTTAATTCAAAGAAGAGTTAAAAGAGTTAAAATCAAATTTTAATAAGTAAAAAAAATTAATATATAGTCATAAATAAGATAAATTTGACTATATATATTCATAAAAAATCTAAAAATATTTCATACATAATGGTATTTTATTTATAATTTTTATAAATTCAGTAATTTAATTTATTTATGACATAATGATGATGGAGTAATTAGCTTATTAAAGAAATATTAACATAATTGATATTATAAATACCCAAATAAATGTAATTTGAGACTTTTTATGAGTTCAAAAAAATTTATAGGTTAATAAAATATTTTCAGGTTGGTTAGATGAATTTTTTTCGAAGTAATAAAGTTGTTTTGAATTTAGAAAATACAAAATACCAAATAGTGTCAAAATTGAAATAAAAGAGTTTTTAAAACAAATATTAAATTATTATTTGATATTCTATTTCTATAAAATCTAAGTTTAGGAAAAAAGACTTATATAATAATATATATGACATTAATGAACCAATTGAGGTTTGATTGGTAGTTTATAGTATGTCTTTAACCATATAGTGTAACAATACAAGAAGACACAGTGAAAGTTAAATTATTTAACTTAGAGTTAAATCTAAATAATAAGGTTAAAATGGTAACCTAAACTTTTCTAAAACCTATTTTTTGAGATTATTTCGACTCATACCCACACTATCCTAGTCATAAGTCACTTTGGATCCATTATAACCTGAATATGAATTTATTATAAAATAATATTTTAAGTTTTTCCTAAGGTGCACCTCACCTCTCTTATAAAAGGGAACTCCGTCTTCTCTCACATTCACTCCTCCCAATCCATTTTTATAGGCTAAACCCTACCCAAATACCCTCTAAACTATCCTACCTTAATTCTAGATACATTGTTTTAGTCAGAAATGCATCCTAAGGATCCCTTTTGATCAAATCAAAAGGAACAATCCGAAGAAGAGGTAAATATCTCACCACCTATTTCAAGTTCCATTCTTCTTCCACTTCCTCCTTCTTTTTTTTTACATTATAAAATAATAAATCCAGTATCATATATATACTATGATGTTATTATAAAAATGGTATAACCATATTAGTTATTTTATGCATCCTATTAATGAATAAGTCACCACACGTGTGTACGTACGGCTTACCGTCTCTACGTCGGGGTGTAGTTTGTTATTCAAACATTTCATCATTTTTATGGGTATAATAATGAGTATAAATGATATAAATAATAAATATAACATTATTATGATTCTTTATATAAGATATAACATCCAATTATTTGTGATTTTTACTTCAAAATAATATTATTGTTTCTCATGCGTACGTACGGACTACCCTCTCCACAAACGTGATGAGATTCATTCTCCATGTCAACCATTCAAGAATGATTATAATGTATATATAATAATTAATCATGAAATATATGAAATAATAATTCTAATGGATTTATATATATATATATATTTCATTTACTTCCATTCAATTTAATAAGGAAACGAAAACAGCGTTCATGCGTACGTACGGCCTACCGTCTCCATGAACGGTGTATTTCATTCCATTTATCGATCTATTATATATGTCATATTCTGAATATATATTATATATAAATCAAATTTTATATTATGGAAGTAATTAAATCATGATATATGTAATGATATCAAGAACAAAAAGTCCAAACATGTACGATAAATGAAACGATTTTACCCAAAACTCTGCTTTAATGTGGAATTTACAAAAGAATGGGTAATATAAAGTCATAAGTGAATTATATATGGTATTATAGATATTATTATGGTTTTGTTACTAGTAAATAATATGTTTAAACTCACTATACAGGTGATTCAGACATGTACAAAAGAAATTTTTCCTAAGGTAAGGGATAATTATTCCAATCTTGTTCTTATCAGAGATTGTTTATTCGTAAGCATTTACTGGGGTTATTGTTATCATCCATGTCCATGTTTTCTAAAAAAATTCATGTATGTTTAAAGTAATATTTACCCATTTTTGAATTTTACCACATGTTATAGAAAGAATCTTTATTTTGTTTACCATACGGGGAACTTTTTGACTTTTCTAGAAAAAGTAGGAGGAGAATGTTTTTTAACTTATACGGCAAGAACGCATTTTTACGGTTTCATAATGCCTAATATTCATGGATATTACTCTACAAGATTTCATGATTATTTTCAACAGAATCATTTTATTTTAAAATTTAATGGCATTTTTTGAAAGGAAAATGATTTTGTTGAAGAAAGGATATTTTCCTCAAGAATTCATTTCAAGAGTTTTGTCAAAACTATTTTCCATCTAAGATGACATTATTTAGTATGATTATGTTCCAAGTATAATGTCTCTATTATTTACATGGTATGATTATTATTATTATGAAATGATATCCATTTATTTTATATGGATTATGTTATGATTGGATGATGTTTATGAAACCCATTTTATTCTTTGGGTTATGATGAATGATTTCTGTTTACATTATGTCACAAGTAAGAATGATTTAATTATGAGATGGGTGTGACCTATATCTACCTAAAATGCATTGGGTAAAGATTTATATCTTATGAGATAGACATGGGTGGAATCGAAAGTTAATCTGGTTCAGTGATACAGGACCAGAACGAGGACTGAACTCGATTCAGTAAGGGAATTTTTCCACTATGATGGTTTTGGCTGCAATGTCTTGGCTACTATGGAAATCATATCTTGTGACTAATGGTTTTCCACAATTACATGGTTTATTACCATACTATTTTATTATTATTTATGTTCCACTACTGGAAATCAGATCTTTCCCAACACTTATATACACCCTTTCCCAACGGTTCTCCCAAACCATTGGGAAAGACCCACTCAAAACACCCCTTTCCCAACGGTTTGGGAGAACCGTTGGGAAAGACCCCCCCCCCTTTCCCAACGGTTTGGGAAACCCGTTGGGAAAAACCCCCTCAAAACACCCCTTTCCCAACGGTTTGGGAGAACTGTTGGGAAAGACCCCCCCCCTTTCCCAACGGTTTGGGAGAACCATTGGGAAAACTCAGCCCAAAATCCAGCATTCGCCCCTGGAAATTATCACCTATCCCAACGGTTTTGAAAACCGTTGGGATAGATTCTTTGATTTCTTCCAGGTCTACTACCCGAGAACATTATATAAATATAAATTTTAAATAATTATGATAATACCTATATATATTTATGAATTTATGTTTATAAAAGTTATGTTAGGTTAGTGGTTAAGGAGTTTAATTATAAACGGGGGGTTGTGGGATCAAATCCCACCACATGTTTTTTTTTGAAATACATATACCAACAGTTTTATAACCGTTGGAATAGATTTTCATATTACTTATACCAACGGTTTTGGGAAAACCGTTGGTATAGACCTATCCCAACGGCTTACTTCGCAACGGTTCTCCAAACCGTTGGTATAGGCTATACCAACGGTTTGGAGGCCTATACCAACGGTTCCAAACTGTTGGTATAGGTTAGTATTCTACTAGTGTTCTATTATGATCAATGCCTTATGTACTTCTATGTTTTATGTCATTGATCAATATTTTGATGTTTAAACTTTATGTTCATGTTTTTTAGTTCAAATATATACGGTTTGTTTTATTTTAAACATTCTTACCCTTACTAAGCATTTGATCTCACCCTTTTTATGTTTTATTTTCCCACTATATAAAGAATGGTTTTAGGTAAGAAAACAAAAGAGAAAGATCTTTATGGGAGATGTTGAAGATCTTTCACCGTGATTAGAAGATTTTGTTCCGAGTTTTCATAGACACTAAACTATTACGTTCCTTGGGTGTCATTTTTTTGTAATGTATTAAGTGTTCTGAAAAATTAATGTAATTTCCATGTACATCAAGCTTGGGTCTCTACAATTAAGTTAGCTTATAGCCTTCGTAAAATTCTTTTCATAAAATCCCTTGTCTAACCCCCTTCAAAAACCACCTTTTTCAAACTTGGAGACTTAGAATTATAGATGAGTCTTAATTAATAATATTAAGGGGGTAGAGGTCTATTTATACGCATTCCACTGATTCCATAACCTTCCAGGCCACATCAACACCATTTTTCAAAGCTCCTTTGTTTCCTTCATGGTGCACCCCTTTCCACAACACTCCATTGAAATATCCCATTCATGATTCTTGTATTTATTATAGATAATTTCATCAAAAACATTCATGGAATCAAAAACCTTCATGGTACCATGATTCTCCATTCGTGATGTTTCACACCTCCACCTTTTGTAATGCTCATCTTTCTTCGAGGAGATCACTGTCAGAATTTTTTTATCCTTCATGAAACACTATTCATTAAGCTCATATTCATGAAATTCATGACTCTACCATATTTTAATATATCCTAAAAAATTACACTTTTCATCATGATATAAAAAATACAAATTTTAGTTCATAATAATTTGGAATACACTAGTAAACATTGTTACCTTATGTACACCCTTTTCTATACAGCTTCTAGGGATCCATTACTTTTTCTTGGATCTTTGTCAACATACCATGTCAAAAATATATCTGGAATCTACAACATACCTTGTAAACCAATTTTTTCAACAAAAACAATCAACTCAAAAAACTACAATGTTACCTTGAGGGATTTTTTTCCCAAGAGATACATATTGTCTTTAAACCTCTCTTGGATTGAATTTTTATACTGAATTTATTCATATCCATGTAACCCTTGTATATGTTTTATTAAAAAAAATTCCATTCCCAAAGGTAGTTTTATAACACCCCAAGATTTCATATTACGTTATATCTTTAAAGTAGTTTAATAACTTATATTTCACGCAACACCTACTTTGATTGCGTTATATGCAAGAATGAGTTTCTCCGAAACAATAGATTAGTATTATAATTATTTAAAAAATATATTCATTTATCAATTAAATATTGTAATATGAATAGTAAAAAATAAATTTTAAATGTTATTTATAATTTTTTCACATGAGTAAAAAAATATTTATAATGAAATGTATAAGTTTTTTTAAAATAGTTATATATTTAGAAAAACTATTTTCCTAAAAGAACTACTTTTTGTGTCTTTTTTTGAACAATAATAAAATTCATTTTAGATACTACTAAGTATTGAATTTTATAAAATAGAAATTATTTTTGAATTATAAATATCAAAATTAGCTTAGGGTGAATTTTTTCTATTTTTCTCAAAACATTCAATTTCTTATTAATAGTTAATAATACTCCATAGTACATAAAAACCGACTTTATCATTTAAATAATTAATTTTAAATAAAATTTATCTTATAATAAAAAATAGATACATAAAACATATATTAATATAATGTAAGTAATTTGAGTAATTTTATAATAATATTTGATATATAAATGTTTATTGATCTTTTTAATGTCATTTACCCACCTTCTATGCACATTTTCAAATCTGCATAAAACGTAATTTTTCTACTACTATGAATTAAATCTCCAAAATCTAATAGACATGGCTATCATTAGTAACAAAAATATGATTCAATAGTATGAAAATAATTTTTTTTGAATAGTAACTTTTGAATTTTATTAACCATGATTAAAAGTAAATAGGGTAATTAAAGGTACAAATGTTACTATAATAGTATTTAAATACCCCAACACATGTCCTAAATATATAGGATAAGTCTATTTATACTAAAATCAACCTTAGGAAAAAATATGATCCTTTTTTATCAACTTGGATTAGATTAGGATATTTATTATATTTTATTTAAAGAAGAGTTAAAGGTGTTAAATTCAAAGTGTAACAACTAAACCATTTATAACATAGGTTTATTCACAAGATAAATTAGACTATAAATATTCATTAAAAGAATAAAAATATTTCCTAAATTACTTTATTTTATTTATAACTTTTAGACATAAAATAATATAATATGGTTATGAAAAAATGATGATGCAGTAATTACCTTATTAATGAAAGATTAAAATAATTGATATTATAAATTTTAAAATAAATGTAAATATAATCATTTGATGGCATAAAATAATTTTATAGGTTAATATGAAATTTAATGGTAGGTTAAATTTTTTTAAGGGATCAACATGTTATGACTTTCACAAAAACATAATACTAAATAGTGTCAAAATTGACATAAATGAGTTTTTAAAACAAATGTAATTTTATTAAACGATATAATAGTACTAAAAATAAAATATTCTTAAAAATGACTTAAATAATGTTATATATGTCATTAATGAACCACTTGAGGTTCACATGTCATTTTATAGTAACTATATTAACCATGTAGTATAAAAATACAAGAAGACATGGTAAAATTTAAACTGTTTAACTAAGTGTTAAGCCTAAAAGATAAGGTTAATATGGTGACCAAAACATGTATAAAACCAAATTTATGAGATTATTTCGACCCATTATCACATTATCCTAGAAATAAATCTATTTTGAGATACTATAAACCTAAATTCATTTCATTATAAATTAATACTTCAAGATTTTTCTTAAATTTCTCCTCGCCTATCTTATAAAAGGGCACCTCCCTTTTTTAATTCACACCTCTAAATCCATTTGGATCATACAAACCCTAATAAAATCTCTTCCCAACTACCCTCACTTCATTATATAGGCATTACTTTGATCAAAAAGCCAACCTATGGATCCCTTTTGTTCAAATCAAAAGAAAGCAACCAAAGAAGAGGTAATATTTTCATCACCTCTTTCAAAGTTATTTTTTTCATCTACTTCCTCTTTATTTATTGTTTCCAAAATAATATAATAAATCTAGTACCTTCTATGTACTGAGATTTTATTATAAATATTTTACAACCATATTCATTATTCAACCGATCCTATGTATGACAAAGTAACCATATGTTCGTACGTAGGACTTACCGTCTCCATGTTTTGGTGTAGTGTGTTAATCGACACTTCATTATTTGGATGAGTATAATAATGAGTAAAATTGGTTTAAATAATAAATAAAACATTTTGATTATTTTTTATATATAATATATCATCCAATTACATATTATATCACCAATAATGCAATGATATTGTCACTCATGCGTACGTATGGCTTGCCATCTTCACAACGCGATGAGATTCATATTAAACGATCACCATTCTAGAATATTTATAAAAATATATATATTGACTAAGTATGAGATATAAGAAATAATAATTCTACTAGAATAATATATATTTATGTAGTTAAATATATGTCGTTTACTTACTTCCATTCTATATGATAAGAAAAGAGAAACAACGTTTATGAGTACATATGGACTACTATCTCCATGAATGGTGTTTCCATTCCATATATCAATCTATTATTCATATGTATATTGTGAATATATATGATATATAAATCATGTTTTATATTCTGTAAGTATGTAAATCAGGATCTAAGTGATACAATCAAGAATAAAAAAGTTAAAACCCATACGATAAAGAAAGAGATTATTACCTAAAATGTTACTTTAACATGTAAATTATTAGTAAATGGGTAGTATAAATTCATAAATTAGTCATGAATGATGTCATAAATATGAATATGGTTCTGGTGAAATTTAATAACATACTATGGTCATTTTATAGGATGTTAAATATACCCTCGATGAAAGGTAAGTACAAGGTAAGGGTTAATTCCCGAATCTCATTATTATTAGAGATTGTTTATGTGTAAGTATTTATTGGGACATATTTATCATCCATGTATATTTTTTATAAAAATGGTTTCAAAATAAATATTTTTAGGTTTTATGGAAGGGAATCTATAAGTAGATCATCATTTTAAATGTTTTAAAGATTTATTTTTCAAAATCTGTTTAATTAATGTCCATACTTGAAAAATGATTTTCTGGATTTATTTATATGGACATGATTTTTTTAAAATGTTAATTCCTTTAAAAAGTTAAAAATTGGTATGGGACACTTTGATTCAAAAATATTTTTAAATTTACTTCTTTTATATGTTTTGTAACTTTTAAATGATTTAATAAAAAGGGGTATTTCACTCAAAGTGTTTTACTGATCATTTCCAACTAAGTCAACATCCTTTTTTTGGATATTATTCTTTATTAAGGTTCATTTATTATAATACAATATTCCATATTTTATTGAATGAATTATGATATTTTTTACTGTGAATGTACTATTTTTATACCATTAATGGTTTATGGCTATGGTATTGACATTTCGTATGCTAGTTTTAATATGAATTATTATGTTATGTTTCACCCTTTTCATATGAGGAATGCATTGGACTTAGTAAGTGATGGGTGGGGCCTGCTATAACCCCTTGAAGCATCGGTAGGTCTCATTATACAAACTAGTATCTTGGATCAAGGACTTGAAAAAATTAATATTTAGGGTCTTCGAATGACGACTTAACTTTGTGGTTAAGATGTATGGCATTATGCATTCCATAATTATGAGATAAATTATTAATGTTACATGTGATTATTCAAAGATTTGAATATCCATTAGAATAATGAAATGGAATTACTTGATTTAACATTTCCATATTATTATGAAGTTTAAGTTTAAAGGTCTTTTGTTTCAATTTTATACCTTTCCCTTAGAGTTTGGGATTATTTATGATAGATTTTTCTATATTGTTTATCCATAATGATCATCTGAGCTCACCCCTTTCAAATGTTTTATTTTTCTAGGATTGAAAGAAGTGAATTAAAATTGATATTCAAGGTTAAGCTAGGGGAATAATTTCGTCCTTAAAGGATTATATATGCTATGTTTTATGTTATAAATTGTAATGTTATGATCGTGAACGTAATCTATTTTCCAAGACTTCTAAATTGATCGGTCCATTGGGACTTGTTTCCTAGTAATCATGCTAGTGTATTAAAATAATGCACCAGCTCTGGGCTTATGGGGTTGGGGTGTTATAGATGGTATTAGAGGATGTTTAGAAATAACCTTGGAAACTACATTTAGATATACACTGATTAGGGAACATTACCCTATGATAGACTTTGAAAATTATTATAGAAAAACTTCCTATATGTTTGGTAGTGTAGAGATTATGTGGTTCTTCCAAGAAATAAATCCCTATTTGGATACTACAAGTGGACATGGTTTTAGAAGATATGTACCTAAGGGTGAAAAATACTATAAAGTGTTTTGGGCCTGACTCAGGGTGACCTTGTACATGAAAATGGGCCTTACTACGCACCTGATTTGACACTCCTTAGGGATATGCTTAAGATAATTCACATTTTCATTACAACCCATTATGAAGTATTTAGGATTAAATATTTCCCCGAAGAATCCATTCTTATGATAATGATATTAGTAATGCGTAAATTTTTCCTATTTATGTAAATTATTTCAGTAGTTTGAAATCTTGCATTATGATCCATTAACTAATCTAGTGTATGCAATTATTTAGAAATGGCAGCTATTGGAAAGAATGACTACCCCAACAATACACATGTTCTGGAGAGTAATAAGGATTCTATCTTTCATGGTCTTAAGACAACATTTCTAAGGGAAATAGCATCCCAGGTATTCTCATCATATGAGGAAATAGTATCATGTGTTGATAAGATAAGTAAATATTTATCCTATTCCTATGAATTTGAAGGGTATATAGAGAAGAAGTGGATGGAAAAGAGAAATATGGATAAAGGTAATAACGGAAAGAAGGATTCTCCCATATGTGATAACTGTGGAAGAAATCACCCTGGGAAGTTCTTGAAAGGACTTGGTGTTTGTTATAAGTGTGGAGAAAAGGGTCATCCAGAAAATGAATGAAATGGAAAGATAGAAAAGCCTAATATTCAGTGTTTCACTATAGTGAAATGGGGAATTATACAAATAAATGTCCTAAACGTGAAGTAAATATTGATCAGAAGAATCAAAGGGATCAAGGTCAAGTATAAGATGTTACTACAGATGACGTGGAATAATTAATGTTTTTGTATTTCTTGATTGAAGAATTAGGTCATTTGAGTGTTTTATCAATAATGTACTGGTTATATGTTTTGTGGAAATAAATAAGGGTTATACTGGAGTACTATTTCATTTAGGATTTGAGATTGTATGGTACTAAGAAAATCGATTCAATAGCAAGTTAAACGTTTTTGGAAAATATGAGGTTGAGGCAAAGATAAACATTAATATGGTCCTGATATTGAGGTAGTGATTTTGGAATAAGAAATGATGTATTTGGAAAAATTATATTGGATGTTCTTGACCACCTTAGAGATAATTAATTATCTGTTTATTTCATAATTGTTGGATTTTACAACATTTGGGGATTTAATGAGTATATCCAGTCTTTTATAAAGAATAAGGGAGCATGAATGTATTCAATAAGGTTTTTGGTAATTCAGGGTGTTACCATGTTTTATGGGAATACATGATTAAGGTAGTCACTTGTTAATATGTGGAAAAAAGAGATCTCCATTATGTTTACATATCATATATACTTTTGGACTGTGAGTTTCGATACAATAATTTAAAATAAGTCTAAATGTTGGAATAGTGTAAGTTGAGGACTTGAAATTTTGTTTGAGGTTAAAGTATAATTTATTAGGTACTTTTTCCTATCCTTTTGGTTTTTAGTAAAAATATATTGGATTAAATAAATACATGTGGCCCATATCATTTATAAAATTTGTTTGAGGCATTAAAAAATAATATTGAACATTCATTTCTTAGTGTAAAGGATGAAGTGAAAATATATCGAAGCACGACGAAGTGATGAGATTATGATTATGATAGGTAATGAAATAAAGAATGTTATCTTGATTTCAAATATTTATAGTAAATTAATTCATTCTCTTCAAAAAAGTATCTAAAAAATGTGTTATCCTAAAACCATATTTTTTGTTGAACAGGTGAAAATTTAATTAATCATAGATTTATGGATTTGAGGCCCTCAATTTTCCATTTATTGTTTACTTATTTGTGATTTATGACCTCAATCACTCCCTATAAATATTTACATTTTTTCTCCAATTATGTGTCTGTAATTGCCACCAATTTTCTAATATTCAAAATCCTATTTTGGTGGTGACTTATTCATTTCCATTTCCCTCTTATTAAGGAAAAATTTTATTAACCCTATTTCCAAAGTGGATTTTCCACAAAGTTATTTTCTATTTTTCAAACATTTATTTTTAAAGAAAAATTTCAAATTGTGAGGATGGAATTTAGTAAAGGAGGAGAGAAAGTAACACCCTCTGATTTCATAGTATATTATCTATTTAAAGTATTTTAATAGCTTATATTTCACGCAACACCGACTTGGCTTATGTTATATGCAAGGATCATTTTCTATGAAACAACACGTTAGTATAATAATTATTTAAAAGATATATTTTTTTATCAATTAAATATTGTAATATTAATAGTAAAAATAAATATTTTATTTTATTTATAATGTTTTCACATAAATAAAACATATTTATAATGAAATGTATATGTTTTATTAAAATATTTATATATTTAGAAAAACTATTTTCTTAAAAGAAACAATTTTTATGTCTTTTTGTGAACAATAATAAAATCTAATTTAGAAACTATTAAAAATTTAATTTGGTAAAATAGACTTAATTTTTGAATTCATAATATCAAAAATAACTTAGGGTGATTTTTTGGTATTTTTCTCAAAACATTAAATTTTTTATGAATACTTAAAAATACTACATAGTACATAAAAACCAACATTCTCATTTCAATAATTATTTTTAATTAAACTTTATCTTAAAATAAAAATATATACATAATATATGTAAATTATTCCAATTTAAGTCATTTGATTCATTTTATAATAAGATTACATATATAAAATATTATAGAACTTTTTAAAGTCTTTTACCAACCATTGAGGCACATTTGCAAATCTACATAAAACATAATTTTACCACTTATTTGAATTGAATTTCAAAAATCTGGCAGACACGGTTGTCACGAGTGAGTATAATGTGGTTCAAGGGGTTGAAAATAATTTTTTTTGAATAGTAAGTTATGAATTTTATTTACCATTGTTAAAAGTAAATAGGTTAATCAAAGGTAAAAATATTATTATAATAACATATAATTACCCCCAACACATTTCTTAATTCTATTGGATAAGTTTATTTCAACAAAAATCAACTATAGGTCAAAAACATGATCCTTTTTTATCCATTTGGATTAGATTAGGACATTTATTATATTTTATTTAAAAAAGAGTTAAAAGTGTTAAATTCAATGTTTAATAACTAAACCATTTTTTTATAGGGTTATACATAAGATAAATTAGATGATAAATATTCACTATATATCTAAAAAAAATTACATCATGGTATTTTATTTTTAATATTCGACATTAAAAAATTAATTTTGTTTATGAAATAATGATGATGTACTAATTACCTTATTAATGAAAGATTGAAATAATGGATATTATAAATATTAAAATAAATGTAAATTGAAACTATGGATTCCATAAAATAATTTTCTATTTGAATATGACATGATAGGTTTTATTAAATGTATTTTGTTCAAATAAATAAACTTGTTATGACTTTCACAAAAACCAAATACCAAATAGTGTCAAAATTGACATAAATGTGTTTTTAAAACAATTAATATTTTATTAAATGATATTATAGTCCTAAAAATCATAGATTCGTCCAAATGAAGTAGATAATGTTATATATATCATTAATTAACCACATGAGGTTCTCTTGGCATTTTATAGTAACTATATTAACCATGTAGCATAAAAATAAAAGAAGACATGGTAAAAGTTAAACTATTTAACTAAGGGTTATGTCTAAAAGATAAGATTAATATGTTGACCTAAACATGTCTAAAACTAATTGGTTGAAATAATTTTGACCCACACCCACATTATCCTCTAAATAAATCCATTTGGATCAATTTGAAAACGAAAATAATTTTATAATAAATCAATATTTCAAGCATTTCCTAAAGTGCCCCTCACCTCTCTTATAAAAGGGAACCTCCCATTATTTTAATTCACACCTCCAAAGCCATTTTTCTCGGACAAAAACTTCTCAAATGTCCTCCCAATTACCCACGCTTCATCCTAGTGTTATTACATTGATCATAAATCCAACCTATGCATCCCTTTTGTTCAAATCAAAAGGAAGCACCCAAAGAAGAGGAAATTTTTTAATCAACTCTTTCAAAGTTCTTTTCTTCTTCTACTTCCTCTTTAATTGTTTTTTCCATAATAAAACAATAACTCCATTACCTTATATGTACTGGGATGTTATTATAAATATGGTACAACCATATTCATTATTATATCTATCCTATGTATGACAAAGTAACCATACATTCGTACATACAGCTTACCATCTCCACGTTGTGGTGTCATGTGTTATTCAACACTTAATTATTTGGATTGGAATAATAAAGAGTAAAATAGGTGTAAATAATAAATATAAAATTTTAATGATTCATTATATATAATATACCAACCAATTACATAGGATTTCTCCATCAATATAATGATATTGTCGCTCATACGTATGTTCGACTTATCGTCTCCACGACACGATGAGATTCATATTAAACTATCACCATTCTAAAATATTTATAAAAATATATATATTTACTGACTATGAGATATAAGAAATAATAATTCTTCTAGAATTATATATATTTATTTAGTTAAATATATTCCATTTACTTACTTCCATACTATATGATAAGAAAACAGAAACATTGTTCATGTCTATGTACGGACTACCATCTCTGTGGACGGTGTTTCCATTTCATATATCTATCTATTATACATATTTATATTATGAATATATATGAAATATAAATCATGTTTTATATTATGTAATTATTTAAATCATTATCTAATTGATAC
Source organism: Viscum album (assembly GCA_963277665.1). Taxonomy (NCBI): domain Eukaryota; kingdom Viridiplantae; phylum Streptophyta; class Magnoliopsida; order Santalales; family Viscaceae; genus Viscum; species Viscum album. Next base: position 1,210,147,182 of record OY728121.1, read on the forward strand.
AATCAATAATAAAAAGGTAAAACACATCAAATAAAGAAAGTGATTATTACCTGAAATGTTACTTTAACATGGAAATTAATAGTAAATGGGTAATATAAATTCATATATTAATCATGTATGATTTCATAAAGAGTAATATTGTTCTGGTATAATTAATAACAACCTATTGTCATTATATATGAAGTTAAACATACCCTCGACTAAAGTAAAGTAAAGGTAAGGGTTAATTCCTCAATCGCATTATTATCAGAGGTTATTTATGTGTAAGTATTTATTTGGACATATTTTTCATCAATGTCCATGTTTCATTAAAAAATTAAAATGGAATATTTTAAGGTTTTATGGAAGGGATTATTTAAATAGATCATCAATTTAAGTGTTTTAAATATTTATTTTTCTAAATCTGTTTAATAAATTTCCATACTTTTGAAATGATTTTACGGTTTTATTTATATGGATATGATTGTTTTAAAATGATAATTCCTTTAATAATTTTCAAATTCGTATGGGACACTTTGATTCAAAAATCAATTTTAAATGACATACTTTATATATTTTTGTTGTTTTTTATTGATTTCATAAAAAGGAATATTTATATCAATGCGTTTTACTGATCATTTTCAACTATGTCAGCATCCTTTAGTGGATATTATCCTTGATTGAGGTTGATTTATTATAATACAATATTCCATATTGTATTGACATAGTTATTCTAAGTTTGACTATTGATGTTCTATTTTTATACCATTCATGGTTTAAGGTTGAGTTATTAATATTTCATATGCTAGTTTTAACAAGAATGATTATGTTATGTTTCACCCTTTTCATATGAAGAATGAATTGGACTTAGTAAATGACGGGCGAGGCCTGCTATATCCCCTTGATGCATCGGTAGGTCTCTTGGAAAAAACTAGTGTCTTGCAACAAGTCCTTGTGAAAATTTATATTTAGGGTCTTCGAACGAGGCCTTGAATTTGTGGTTAAGATGTCTCCCATTATGCATTCCATCATAATGATATTAGTTATTGATGTTACATGTGATTATTCAACTAGTTGAATATCTATGGGAATAAGTAAATGGAATTATTTGATTTATCTTTTCCATATTATTCTGATGTTTATTTTTAAATGTTTCTTATTTAAATTTTATACCTTACTATAAAATTTTATGATTATTTATGATAGCTTCCACTATATGTTTTATCCCTACAGAGCATCTAAGCTCACCCCTTTCAAATGTTTTATTTTCATAGAATTCCTAGAATATAATTATGATTTATATTCAGGGTTAAGCTAGGGGAATAATGTCATACTAAAAAGATTATCTATAATATATTTTATGTTTGAAATTTTAATGTTATGTTCTTGTATGTAATATATTTTTCAAGACTGATAAACTGATCGATCATTCAGGAATTGATTCCTAGTAAACATTCCAATGTATTAAAATAATACACTGGCTCCAGGCTTCTACAGTCAGGGAGTTAAAAGTTATTTGATGTATAGGAACTTATTTCCATACTATGGGGGTCATGAATTAACTTCGAGCCATTTCAGTGATTTCTCATGTTCAATATAGTGGGTTAACCTAGGTTGGCTCATGATATACATTTTATATGAATTAATTTTACAATTTTATTAATCTATTATAAATCAAAAGGAACATAAGGATTACCCTATTTGAGATTAAAATAGCCTAACTCATTTATATAATGATTATATTTTAATTTCTTTATTTTTCTAGGGATTTTAAAACAGAGTTCTATGTGAACATGAATGATTATTAATCAATAAATCTATTGGAAAAAGAATCTTGAATATATTTATTATACACAAAACATGGTCTCATAACTATGTTTATTTAAAAATTTATTAGAAGTATGTAGTGCTAATTGTTTCTATTAACATAAATCATTTTTTTGATGTATGATATGATTTAATATTGTTCATATTTATTTTAGGATAATTTTTTGAAGAAAATTTACATGTATGAAAGTGATGAGTTTTGTCTCATCATTCACAGTGTATGCTTCATTATGAGGAATTATTATGTTAATGATGTGTAATATATTTTCATATTTTTAAAAGTCTATTTATAATCCTTAAATTATATTTTTATATTCAATACATCCAATGTAACAAACCTGGATTGGTTATTTAAATTATAGTACTACTGACCCAGGATCACTCCTCAATCTAGGGGTTGATGACTTGAATTTAGGTTAAGATATTACATTAGGGAATTATTTACCCTTTATGTATTCAAATATATGTTATAACCAAATGATTTTAGGAATAATGGAAGACACATCTGTATTTCATAAATTCTAAAATAAAAACAAATATTAAATGTGCCATGATATAATGAAAAAATCATATCAGGACATAAAATTTCCATATGAATTCATGGCATTATAATCCAGATAAAATCCATGATATATAAATAATACCCAAATTATAATCCAACCAAGAATGATCTTAATAAATGTAAAATCCAGAATTTATATGTGATATATAATAAAAATCCTTTGAACAACTAACCATCAATTCCAATACCAATGTAGCTGTTGAAATCATATACATTATGCACACAACCAATAAAAAACATCTATAAGATACATGTTTTTGAAATAAAAAGGGAAAAATATATTATAATCTCAAGTAATTTAATAATAAATACTACAATTAAATTACTAAAAAACAATCCCACACCATATCTGGACCCATAAAGTGTGTATGATAAAATTCCACTTGATTATCCATTATCATGGAAAAGGGAAACAACCACATTCAAAAACCCAAAAAAATAACAAAATAACATTAATAAGAATAAAAAAGGAGACATGTTTTCTATGTTATAAAAATGAGAGTGAATAAAAATATAGAAATAATATTTAGTATAAAAAAATCTCTACCAAATCATAAAATAAGGTTATAAACCCGAAACCATAACCTTCTATTCAATGATCAAGGGGATCCATTAATAAAAAAATAAAAAGATGAAAAAACTCCATTAAATTTCAAAATTAATCTCAAATGACATTGTTAAAACCCATCCAATTAAAACTGATAATATATGAATTAGTTTTTTTCTCCAAAACCCTAAATATGGTGGAATCCAAAAATAGAAAAAATCCATGTTATTGGCACGTTGCAACACAGGTTACCCTTATCATCAAATATTTAATTGACTAATCTCTTTATAGAACCAAAAAGCATCTATAATAATTCTTGGAAAACATATCATTATGTAAGATCCAAATAAAATAATCATGTACACGTGTATCATGAACCCATAGATTTTTGTAAGAATAAATCAATTAAAAAAATATTTACATTGCATCTAGAGTGATCCATACATCTCATAAATATATATTACAAATTTTTAGATGATTATTTGAAACATAATATAATGACCCATTCCATAATCTTGTAGGTCTATTATCTTTGAAAACATGGATACATAATCATGTAGTTCATAAGTGTACTACATCGTCTCCCACTAAAATATTCCTAACTATAACCCATTGTAGACATATCACACTCTGTACATTTCTTCATAACCTAGGTAAATGGAAATATATGAAATTGTTATCTTAAATGCTCAGTAAGGATAAAAATGGAGATATCAACATAACATGAGTATATGGGCATGAGAATATGATCATAACATTTAAAAATCATACCCTGCATATCATAATTCATTATCTTGATTCATGGAATAAATCTTGGTAGTTCATAAAACGTGAATATTATATGAATCAAAGAATGAGATTTATGGGACCATAAAATTTTTATAAGACACAAGTTAGTGTTATACACATAAGAATAGAAAATTATTTCCTTAGTAGTCAAGGATCACTTCGAAGTCTATCATAGTGGATTGGATTCACTCCCTAAACCATTATAGTTTTGAAAGTTAACTATTAAGACTATCACAGTGGAAAATTCCCTTAGTAAAGTACATTAATTACCCATTCTTACCTGATTAAGACTATCACAGTGGATTGGATATATATTTCTTTACCCAAATCATTAGGGAGTGAAAAAATTTCTTTCCCACCCATAATATAAAGAAAACTAGACATATTTATGCCACAAGATCATAAAAAATCATCATATAAGATTCCATGAAAAGAAATGAGTTTCATAAAATTTTAATCATAGAATAAACCATGTAAAATAAATGGGTTTCACAAACAATTCATCATTTCCTCATTACATAGACCATGGAAAAATAATTGGTTTCATAAACATTTCATCATTTAATCATAGAATAAATCATGAAAAAATAGGTTTCATAAACATATTTTCATTATAGAAAAAAACTATCTAGTGAAAGAATAAGGATCATAAACTTGGGTCATATCCCCTGTAAATCATATGTGAAATCTAGGGCTATTTTCTTTCATGAAAAAAAATACTCTTACAATATAATTAAAACATTATTGTTGAAAATATCCATTCTACATTGAAAATCACAATTTAAAAAAAAATTCAAAAAAATTGTGAAAATACAATCCTTTGAAGATAAAATTGGAATCATATAATGGAATATTTAGTGTATAATGTAGGTAAATTCCATTCATGTCATATAAGTTAAAAGAAAACATTCCTTTCAGATTTTTGTAAAAACCCCAAAACAACCTCGTTCAGAAAATGATGGGAATATTAATTTTAGAAAAAAATTTAAAAGATTTAATTCACGGATAAAAATGAATTTAATAATCATTTTATAATAATAAAAACATTCTTTAAAAGACTTTTAGAAAACATGTACATGGAGGAGAATGTATTTTCAACCGATGAGGGAAATAAAGTCGATTATCCATAAAAACCTTCCTTTAGTATATTGAGTACATAAAGATTGTAAAATTAAAGAAATGAATTTATTCTCAATATATAACCCAATAAGAAGAAAATTCATGAGATTATTTAGAGGTATATCATGAATTCTGTCATTAGAAACATAATAATAAATAATCCTGATAAACAGTGAGATTAGAACTTAGAAACCATATCACTTTGGAAATATTATAATCATAAGACCCATGAATGAAATAACATTATATTGATATTTAAATCACAATAAATTAATTAATAAGTATCATAAAATACATTTATGTTCAATATATAATCTATATAAATGAAATAAGTGATGAATATGGCATGTTTCTCATAGAAGTTATTGTGGTTCGCAAATCCCTTACCTTAGGTCTACCTTCCTTTGTACATGTTTAAAGATCATGTATAATAAATATATGTTAATTATGAATCAATTATTTAACCATAAAAATATATATCATCCCATATATTATTAAATTATAACCTTCTATTAGCTTTTTGTTAAAATTAATAATTAAAATCCTTGTTTCGGGTTATATCTGCTTCATTTTTCTTATTTGTTTTTATTTTTTAGTTTTGGACCATGAACTTTTATCATGTAAAATCATTTATTTAATTATAATAATGATATAAATATCACATATATCCATTATATACACAGTTACAGTTATCCATGGAAGTTGGAGATAGAAAAATGAATCACACAGTTCATGAAGATGATAGGTCATGCGTACTCATGAACATTGTTTTCACTATTTGAGAGATAAAAAAAGAATGGTAAATAATAAATCATATTTATATAATAATTATTATATCAAATATTTAATATATATACATTAAATCCATTCATATTACCATTCTATTAATATGGAAAAAAATATCATCACTTAGTGGAGGTGGTAGTCCACAAGTACACATGATCGATGTTATCGTTTTCCAATGGTTTTGAAGATAAGAAGGTAGATATGATATTATAGTTAAAAAATCCTAATTATGTCATCAATATAAAATATAAACATTAAAACCATCATAGTTTTCACTCGTGAATGATGGTGATATAAAATTACTTGTATCGCTTTGTGGAGACGGTAAGTCATACATATGCGTGATCTATACTTTCATTTCCCATTTGATGGATACAATAGTGGAAAAAGATGGTTTCAAAATCATAATAAAATTTATTTAAATTTAGTATAATAAATTTATAATTTTATCAATAAAATAATATATCTATATTAGGTAAATAAATAATACAAAGTAAGTGATCAGTTAATGTAATTACCTCTTCTTTAAAACAACTCCTTCAGATCTTCTCTTAAAGGCCCTAGGGTTGACCTTTTGGGAATTAAAGAACCTATAAAATGTGTAAAAGGGAGTTTTCATGATACTCTTTTAGTTTTTGGATGTGATAGATGGTTCAATGTGGTGTAAAGAAGATAAAGGATGGGTTCCCTTTATTATTGAGGGGAGGGGCGCTCTATGAAATTCAAAAAAGATTAAAATATAATATGGTCATTATATTTAAAAATGCTTCCAAATGTAATGTTATTCTATGATAATTTAGTATAGGGTTGAAAAAATATCAAAAAAATAAAATTTTTATTGGTTTATGTTGTTTTTTAAAATATCTATTTTTGTTTAACCACTTTAATTAACTATTTGTCCTTAATCATCGTGAAATCCTCTACTCTCTTAAAGGGATATAATATTGAATATAAGTTGAAAATTTGTTAACAAATGACTAAGGGGTTCCTTCCAAGACCATATACTTTCCACATTATACTCTTTAAACATTTTAAATATTTTTAAAAAAATTAATAAAAAATTGGTTTCATAATATATCATTAATTTCAATTTTACTCTATTTTTTTAATTTGACTTAAAATTCATAAAGACAAAGTTTGAATTCAAATATAATTATTTTATAAATAAATAAAAGGTTATATTTATCTTAAAATAATTTAACACTATAATAACTCAAATTATATAACTTCTAATATTTATAAAATCATTTATTTAATTTTTATATAAATTGAATAAATAATGTATCAGCGTCGCACAATCATTTAAAGTGTTTATATAATCCCAAAAAATTATAAATGAATTTTTATCATGAAGTTAATTTCATTTTTCATAAAATATACATTTATAACTATTCCTAACCTGCTTTTATCCCTATTTGGAAATGTATTTATATATTTAAAAGTAACATGGTAACATTTGGAAACTTTCATTGAATTAAATATTATATAGGTCATATTAAAAGAAAATTATATATTAAAAAAAATTCAAGATTAACTTCATCACGATACATATTTATTCATACAATAATAATTATGGTGAAAAATTATGTCCTTCTTACTTATTATTAAATAGGAGTAACATATTTTACCCATTTATTGAAGTCATAAATTTTACCCCAGTTATTATTCATATCATCAAAAAATAAAAGGGTCATATTTACTAAATATGAAAATATTGATTCCAAATATTGAATAAAATTTTCATGATTAAATTTAAATAAGTGGAATAAATTTATTTTGAAAACTAAATGTGCATAACACAATTAATGCCTCTTTTTAGAAAAATTAATTTAAAGGATAAAACATTATTTGTTCTTTCTTCGTGCTTAGAAAAATATTGAATGAATGTTAAAAAAATTTATTGAATATATAATACATATATTTCATTAAAATCACTCACCAATAGGGACTAATTTAATACATTTATTAGAAAAAAAATTTATTAGAGGAAATAATTTATTTTTTATCTTTAAATGATTTTAGTTTTAATTTTTAATTAATTGATAACAAATGACTTAATTTTAAATGTATGTAACCATAAATCTTTCAAAATTTTGATATTATTATTAATAAATAAATATAAAATTACAATGAACTAACATTCACATGATAATGATAATATATCATGGTTCGTTAAACTCAATGTTCTGTGTAATTGAAGACATCAAAGAAATAAAACTATATGAATAGAAATATATTATAAAATACATGGGTGTTACATTCTAATGACATTAAAATAAATTTAACTCTCAAAATTCATCACTCTAATACAAAAAAATGTGGAATTATCTACTTCATTACATCTATGGGTTTCTAAGTAGCTTATTTGAATTTTTTATTCCTCCAAAGAACATTCACCAGGTGAGTAGTCTTGTTCTACATCACGTTATCTCTATAATCCAAGATTTAAACTTATTGTTCGTCATATAAAATATCCTAATCCAATGGTACAAACTATTATTTTAGCACATTTGAATGGTTAGGTATGTATTTCCTTAAGATTGATACATGGAACACATCATGATCATGAGAGAGGTTTGGTGAAAGAACCAAACGATATTCTACCACAAATACTAATAAAAAATATCAAAGGGGACGACATGCCTAGGGATAAAAATTATCTTCTATCCAAATATCATAACATTATTCCATGGGGAAATTCATTGAAAAAACTTATCACCAACATAAAATTCTAGATTTCATCAGTGATTGTTAGTATAAATTTTTTTCAACTTTAAGATGCTTTGATATTATTATGAATGCATATTACATTATCTACCATTTACATATAAAGATCAGGACTCAATATAATTATTTCTCCAACTTCACTCCATCAAGTTGGAGTTCTAATCATCTTTCAATAGTACCATAGACCAACCTGAGTTAACCCCAAATCAGTCACTTGAGTCGGGTCGTGAGAAGGCCCGAGTAGCATTCATGATCCTCATGGGATGGAGACAAGAACTAAGGGAATAAATAGAGTGATGGTGGGTAAGATTCCACCAAATATAAATATAAAAAACAAGCATTTTTGTAAAAAAGCATCCTAAAATAACAAAATAAAACAGAATGACTGAACAAGAATAGAAAAATAAAACCAACCAAACCTAATGACCACTAAAAGTCTACATGTCCCCATGTGTCACACATTGATCCTAAAAAACCAACATCTCCCATGGATATTAAGACCATTCTAGAACCTGCACCTGAGACTAAAAACAAGAATAAAAAATTGGTGTGAGTATTAAAAATCAGTATCCATGATCAAATAAATCTATTCCCAATTCATTTCATTTAGGAAAAATAATCCTCAATTTATGGTTTAAAATAAAACATATAAAAGTAATCTTTTTATGCATTTTCCCTTTAAATAAAATCATGGTCCATTTCCCTTTTCATTAAAAACTGAATTTTCTTCCAAAAAAGAGACCCTTAAAATTTTAGGGAAAGTTTGGGTAAGTAATGAAGACGGTGTTCTTTTAAAAATGGGAGAGAGGGTGTGAAACATTATTTAGCATTTTTCATCAAACATTTCAAAACCAATTATTCATATTTAGAAGATAGGTACACCATAAAAGAAAAATTCCGTAGAAATAATCACACAACAAGTGAAATAAAAAATATATCATACATGAGTAACTGAACCAGGTAGGGCCCCTAAATCATCCATTTTAGATAATTTGTGTCAAAGAAACATTGGACAACCTAGGAAATGTGAAAAAAATCCAAAACATACTAAAAAAATTTCTAATCCCATTGGTATTCTGTAACATCCTAGGTAAATAAAGGATATGATATTTTTCATATTTATTAATATTTGCGAATTAAATATTAATTTTACTTTTAAAGGGATTCTATGTTCGATGGTGTACCTGATATTCAGCGACGGGTTTCTTTGAAATATTACATTGCACACAATGTTGAGTAATACTGAAAAATAATAATATAATATTATTATTTTAAAAGGTAGGTAATGTATAGACATTGTATTGGTATGAATGAACAGAACTAACTACAATATGACTATACATCTTTGTTAAAAATATTTACCTTTATCCAATAAATGTTAGAGGCTTAACATGTGAATGAATACAATTTTAAGCATAAATACTCTAATATTCTTTAAAAAAAGACTACGTAGAAGAGCCTCTACCCATAATCAAGATCATTAAAGAATTCCTCCACCAAAGCATGGCTGATCAGCAAGCAGTCCCATGCATTAATGCATTGGAATGGTACCGATGGCTATGTCATACCCTCTCAATCTTCTGAATCTGAAAAGTCATGCATGGAGAAGATGACCAGCTCTATCCTCATTTAATGAAAAACATTATAGAATGTTTGGATTTCCCAATAGACCATCCAAATCACCTCCAACAACTAAATAAAGGAACAACCAATACACAAAACCACAGCCAACCAAATGAGATCCCAACATTATCAAATAAAACCCTATAAAGAACTTGCAACATAAAAATTGCACAACCTCCCCCCTCTAAGCCACAAGCGCCAACCCTGAGCTCACCAGAGCACTCACGAACCGACGACGAGCCAAGATGAAGGTGAAGGATCTGGGATCCAACTCTACTGATGCTGAGCACACCAACGACACTGCAACCTTGACAAAAAGGAGCAAATCCATTGACACACACTGTATCCATAACGAGATTTGAAACCAAGAACCCACCAGAGTAGACGTTGATCTCACCTGAATCGGGGTGAGAGCTCAAAACTGATCTACTAGAGAAGCCACTGATAATCCCATAAAAACATCGGACCATGCAGATCCTCCACCCACCGACACCGTTCCGAGAGGAGAGATCCAACGCCAATCCCAGATAAAAGATGGACCATGTGGATATGTCACCTAGCGACGTCGTGCTAAGACATGAGAACCGATGCCGACAGAGAGCACTAGCCAATGATGCACACTGTATCTACAATAAGATCCCGAAGATAGGAGCACATTGGAGATCATGAAAAACTCATCTGATTCGAGGTGAGATCCCAAAGTTGAATGGCCAACGAAGCCGCCACTGGGCCTAGAACAAATCCAGACCATGACGAACTGTCACCCTACGACGTCGTGTCGTGACAAGACAAACAACGTCAAGGTTAGACCATGATGGAGGATGGGAGGAGAAGGTTTGAATGGAAAAAGAAAGGTGCACGAGGAAGGGGGAAGAAACCTCCACTCAGAGGGTCGTAGATCAAATACCACCTTACATTACTGAATCATTTTTAATGAATAGTGAAAAATAATGCATTTTAATCCAAAACTGCATTTTAATCTAATTTATTTATATGGTTAGACTATCTTTTTAATTGTTTTTAAAGTTTAATTATATTATATTTTTACCATTTAATCCAATTTTGTTCATTGTAATTAATTTCACTTTGAAATTGGACATAAACAAAAGTCGACCTTTAGATAGTAATTATTTCTTAAAAACATGCTTTCTGGTTTTGAAAATGATAATTAATTTCAAATTAATTAATGCAACTTATATGTTTCTAATTTGGTAAAATATACATCATTTTTTTATTAGGAATATCAAATTATTCTTTGGGTGAACTTTTTGTATTTTTTGGAAAACCGTCAATTTTTTATGAATAGTGAAAATTTGTTCTTAGTAGTTAAAAACTGACTTTTTCATTTAAATGAAACTTTACCACTTCTTTTAATTGAATTTAAAAAATACAACATACATGGTTGTCATCAGTATGTAAAATGTGGTTCACATGGATGAAAATAATTTTTGGTGAATAGTAACTTTTGATTTTTATTTACCACGATTGAAGGTAAATAGGGTAATTCAAGGTAAAAATAATATTATAATAATATAAAATTACCTTAAAACTTGTCACACCCTTATTTTATTAGTCATGGATGACCAATAAATTTTTTGGGTAAAACGTTTGGCCTTTGAAATCAACATGGGTAAGATAATTACATTAATAACTTTTTATTTAATATAAAAATAAAAATATCATAAACATGTATTATTTCATAAAAACATTTTCATTTGGTGTTATATAATTGAAATATTTGACTATAAATATTCATTAGAAATCTTAAACGATTTCTTACGTCATGGTATTTTATTCATAATTTTTAGACATCATATAAATATGTTTATTTAAGACACAATGATAATGTAATGATTACCTCATTAATGAAAGATTTAAATAAATGAGATTATAAATGTTAATGTTAATTTATTATCAATATTATTATTAAATTCACAAATTTTATGGATGATTAAAACTTTTTATATTTGAATTATTGTAGGTTGTTCAAAAGAATAATGTTGTTATATATTTTTTAAATGTCATGACTTGAATAGTATTTAAATTGTCATAAGTGAGCTTTTAAATCAATCAATATTTTATTAAATGATATATTAATCCAAAAAAATCTTATATTCAGCCAAATTACTTAGATAAGGTTGATAATTTCATTAATAAACCAATTTTTGTTTTATTTTAATTTTATGGTAACTATATTAACCCTATAGTATGAATATATAAGAGAATATGGTAAAACGTAAATAAGTTAACAAAGGGTTAAATAAAAAAGATAAGGATTAAAAATTATTCAAAAACTGTCCAATTCTTATTGGATGATTTTATTTCCACTTATATGAACTTTATCTTTGAATTAAATAAGTTTTTGACATTTTAAAACTGAAAATCAGTTTATAATAAAATATATTTTTTTAGACTTTCCTAAAGATGCCATCCTCCCCCTTATAAAAGGCCATCACCTCTAACCCATTACTCACACCTCTCAAGCCCCTTGGCTCATCCAAAATCTACCCAAATAATCTCCCAAGATCACTATCTTCCACCTAGAAGCCTTAACCTAGGCATAAGGCACTTCAATAAACCCTTTTGGTTCAGACCAAAGGGAGTTACCCGATTTAGAGGTAACCTCTTGCCTCAAGTTCTCTTATTTGATTTTACTTCTTCACTCACTATGATCTTTTTATTATTTTTTTACATAAAAAACCAGTATTCTAAATATTCTAGGTTTTTGTTATGATATGGATTCAAACTACACTTACAAACATCTCCATCTAATGGGTACAGAACATAATGTTTCTGTGGACGGCGAACTACTGCATCACGAAACAATGATTGTTCAATCTTTTCATGCCACCTCTGATGGTGGCCATTACGATGGAACTGTAATTATATATGATATTTATGATATTTATTTTATCTCTATGATTTTGTAATAATCTTTTATAACATACCTTTATGCTTTTCATGTTGTATATATATGATAATTTCATTTGAGGTAGTGCAGACTACTGCCCCATCAAAGTGATAAGACTCATTCATACCGTACATGGAACATATAAAGGATGGTGTTAATGAACTTAAATAACATATATAAAATATGATATTATACTAGAATAATAATATTCCTATATATCATTTTGTTTTAATTCCTTTTAAAATGAAAAAAAAATGAAATGGAAGTAGCGTTCAAACATACGTACGGCTTCCCGTCTCCATGAATGGTGCATTTCATTTCCATATATCATAATGACATGAACTATTATAAATACATATATAATTGATATATGTGATATATATGATATATAAATCACGAATATCATTCTAGATATAAGGGAATTGTGACCACATGGACAATTTATAATTATAACAAGTTCATTTATGACTCAAGTACTGTACATCGACTAAATGTCCGATATGAAATAAAATAATTAACTAATTATTAAAGTAAGGTAATAAGTGATATAAAAGAAATAATAAAATTGAAAAAATTTCTTAAGAAAGTATAAATTAAGTTATTTTTATTATTCAGGATATTAAATAACGAACAGGACAAGTTAGACACGAGGTAAGGGACTTCATATCAATCTTCTTTCATTGAGGTATGTTTTGATAATATACACCTCCTTCTTTTATACAGTATAAAATAAACACATTTTAATTATAATTTCATTAAAATTGAATATTTTTTATTTGAATTGTTTTACTAAATGACTAAAGGAATGTTTATTTTAACTTTTGCAGTGACAATGACCTCTCTACCGTCATAAACGTTATTTGAATTCCTCTATAAGCCTTAATGTTTTTAAAACGAAAAAAATACCTTATTCCATTTTTGGGTGTTTTGGTATTGAAAAATGTTTTTTAAATAGATTTATTTTTTCAATATCTTGAAATAATTTCTTGTGATAGAAAATTAAATGTTATTAATGAAATTCAATATTTTATGTCTTATGATTAAATAATGGTACTTAGACATTTGAAGGGTGGTTACGTGATAAACCAAATGACGGGGGGTGTCGTGATAAACTATGATGGGTGGTTACGTTATAACCTCTAATGCATTGGGTTTGGAAGTCGGTCGTATGGCTATTCCATTTAGTGATATGTGTGTAAGTCGACCGTATGGTTATTCCATTTAAGTATGTTAATGTCCCAAGTAACCATTATATGTTATGTGTTCTTTATATGGGTTTTATGGTAATATTTTGGTTATAAAAGGGTAACCAGTGATATTTTATTCAGTGAAGTGTATTTACTACTTCATAAAGGTTAGAATTACTACTTATGATAAAGTATTCATGGTTTTTTTATTGTTTTGAAAAAATAACACTTTTTCTACTTTCTGTATCCTTTATTATGATTTTTATTCTTATCCCATGTTTTTTTAGAATTTTTTTCACAGGACTTAAAGATGAATAGGGTCAAGGATGGGATCATGGAAAAATCATGTTTTCTAATATAAGCAACTAGACATGACTCGTTTTTTCAATAGTTCTTATTTTATGAAATAAAATGGACACTGAGTATAAGTTTCTACATTCAATATTTCAAATTGTTATGAATATGTTATGACATAATTCTATAAATCTCTAAACCTGAACTGATCCTCAATTTGAATTGTTAACATAATTAAATATTACATAATGTTTATGTTCAGGTCCTTAATGTTGATATCAGAGGTCAATTTAGGAAACTTTAGGAGTTAGGGTATTGTTAAATTAATATCGTGAAATTAATTTCTGGTAAGATTGAAATGATATAGAATTTATAGATTACATTGTTTCTTAGCCTAAGATATTTGTATATTCATATTGGTTTTCTGTAGAGAAAATAGGGAAGCTATGTTGGGAAGGCATACAGAGGGGAGTAACCTTATGAATCAGAAACATGAGATGATTGGAATCAAAACTGAATAAATTTTTATAGTAATGGCATAGTAGACCCAGGATATAAATGGTGGTGGTATACGTGCACATTACCAACAAAATCAACCCTAGAGGAACCTGTATATAGTGGACCATTTCATAAGAAAATGTCCCATTTCATTCAGAGGATCATCTGACCTTGTTCAATAAGAAGGGTGCATAAAAGCACTGTAAAAAAGTTTCAATGTCATGGGTTTTAAAGGAAATAAAAAGGTTATTATTTCTGTTTACCGTTTTGAAGTTGAAGCCGATAAATTGTGGTATATAGGGAAAAATATCAAGGATAATGGAGAGATTGATACTCATGGTTGGGATGAATTCAAAGGTATGTTTCTTGAGAAATATTTTCCAAAGTTGGTTCGACATATGATGGAAACAAATTCTTTGAATTGAGGAAGAAGGATGAATCAATGGTTGATTATGAAGAAACATTCACTCAACTGGAAAGCTATGCTCTAAATATTCATCTGATATCTTCATAGTATGATAAATCAATTTTACTCAGAATAGAAGCCGTGATATTGAAGAGAATTAGCCTCTTGTGAATTTAAAACTTATTAGAAACTTGTATGATGTGACGAGAAGGTATAAATGGAGTTTTATGATGATTAGGTGTTCCAATAGAGAAAAGAACTGAAGATGTCTAGTTTGTAGGAAAAGGGAAAGAATTCATCAAAGAATCCTGGAGGTAAGAAAATTAAATATCAATCTTATGAGTAGTGTAGTAAAAAGCATCCTGGAGAATGTTTATCAATGTCTGGAAAGTGCTTCCAGTTTGGTAAGTATGGTCATATTACTCATAACTGTAAGGAAGATGATCAAGCCAGAAATGAAAATCTAGCGATAAGATGTTTCAAGTGTAATGAAAGGGTTCATTATGAAAATTACTGTCCAACTAAGAACTCAACTAAAGGAAACCATCCCAGCTATATGCAGAATGGGGTGGTGAAATCCTTTGCAACTACTTCAGTAGCTATTGGGCCATCGAGTGAAGTATTATCAGGCACACTGTTTGTTTTTTCAGATTATTCCAATGTTTTGTTTGATTCGGGATCTACACATTCTTTCATTTCTAAAAAAATTTTCTAGTAAATTGGGGATTCCATCTCAAGATATGAATCCTGAACATAGGGTAAAAACACAAGGAGGAAATTTTGAGACAAAAAAAAAGAAATAATATGAACCTTCATGTCCTTGTGTGTAGAAATAATCTACATGAAAACCTTATTATTTTCTCTCTAGTAAATTTTGACATTATTTTGGGCATGTATTAGATTTCCGTTTATCATTATAAGATTGGATGTAGAGAAAATGTGGTTTCTTTTTAGAATGAATGTTAGTTTGTGTACAAGAATTAACCTTTACTTTTGATAAAATATCAGGAAGCTCAAAAACTACTGAAAGAAGGAAATGAATTTTACCTGGCACATATTGTTGAAAACAAAGGAACTATTCATATTAATTATGTTAAAGTAGTAAATGAGTACCTTGATGTTTTTCTAGATTAGTTTTCTAGTATAATACCAGATCGGGAAGTGGAATTTACTATTGACTTAGTTCCTGATGCTAAGGCATTTTCAAAACCCCCTTATCTAATGGCTCAAATTGAAATTTTAGAGTTAAAGAAGCAATTACAGGAGTTGATAGATAAATGTTTCATTCGACCTAGAACATCACCATGGGGTGATACTCTGTTGTTTGTTAAAAATAAAGATGATTCAATGAGACTTTTCATTGATTATAGAGCATTGTATAACATCACCGCTAAGAATAAGTATCCTTTCCCTCATATCGATGATTTGTTTGATCAGCATCAGGGAGCTCAGTATTTTTCAAATATTGAATTCAGGTCAGGGTACCATCATTTAGGAGTAAAGGAAGAAAACATTCTGAAAACCGCATTCCATACTAGATATAGCCATTATGAATTTTTAGTTATACCTTTTTGGTTAACCAATGCACATGTTATATTCATTGAAATTATGAATTGAATTTTATATGAGTTCATGTATAAGTTTGTGGTTGTTTTTATTGATGATATTTTGGTATATTCTAAAATTAATGAACAACATGAATGTAATTTAAGAGTTGTCTTGAAAACATGAAAAGAAAATAAATTTTATGTAATATTCATCAAATGTGAGTTTGGTTACAACAAATATCATTCCTTGGTCCCATTATTTCAGAAAAATAGAATAACTGTTGATCCTACTAAAACAAAAGTTGTTGAAGAATGGCCAAGACCCACAAATATAACTAATATCCATAGTTTTCTTGGTTATGTAGGTTATTACCAGAGGTTTTTTGATAATTTTTCACTTTTACAAAGTCCACCGACTAAGTTAACTCTAAAAGGTGTTAAGTTCATCTAGACAAAAAAAATTAATGGTTGTTTTTAGGAATTGAAAAGAATATTGGTGAATGATCATGTTTTTCAACTACCTTCTAGAAATGGTGAGTTTGTTATCTACAATGGTGCTTCATTGAATGGACTTGGTTGTGTCCTTATGCAGTGTAAAGACCCGTAAAATCCAAGGAAATGTTTTTCTTAATTTTCTTTGGAATTTTACAAGAACACAGTTTCTGACGCCGCCTGATTCCGAGACCCGGTGTGCCCGGAATCAATTTCCGAAGTTTGGCTCGGGTAAGTTCAGTGAACGGACGAGCGGGTTTTTCTAACTTTTGAACCGGTGCCCGGAATCGAATTCCGAGGGCACTGATGAAATCGCAGTGCCGGTATTCGCTTAGAAACGCCTCTTCCGGATTTACGTTTTCTCGGGTGTGGTTTTCAAATTTTCGGGCTTAAGATTAAGAAATAAAATAATTTTTCGACAACTTTATTTTATTTCACTTAAGCCACTTGGAAGCCACTTGAAGCCACTTAAAAGCGGCTTAAACTGAGTTGAACCGGATAGGGTACTATCCAGAAATATCCTACCCTCTTGGTAGGATATTTGTGAGGGGGGGGCCGCACGAGCCCTGCCGTTTCTTTCCGCTAAGTAACGCACCCGCGAAAACCCGTCATTATGAAAGTCAACTGACCCGTTTTCATAAATTATTAACAGACCATTTAATTGGGCGGTTTATTTCGTAAATTAAATGAGCTGTTTCTTTCGTTGAATTAATTCTACGAACTAATGGTTCATTTCTTATCTTTTGAAATTCAAATGTTTAGTTGTGTAAATAAAATAAGGCTTAAGCTTATTTTATTTTGGGTTGATCTCCTTTGCCACCTTGAGAGATTTTGAGAAGCTCTCTCCATCTTCTTCAACCTTGATGAAGAACACGAAGAAAACTTAAGCTCCGACGAAGAACGCCGCTTCACTTCTTCGTAGCCGGTGTGTTTCCGAAGATCGATGACGCCGCTTCTTCGATCTTATTCCTTTGTCAACGAAAGGAGACGTCGTCTCCTTCTCGGACTATCTCCGTCAGCTTACGAAGCTTCTCCAGTGACGTACCTCTTCGGACGCACCTCGACGTCAACGGAAACGACGTTCGATTTCCGCGAAGCCCGACCTCCGTGACGCTAGTCTTCCGCGGCTTGATTGGCATGCTCCGCACTTGAATCTGAGGTAGGGGATTGTTGATATTTTATTTATTTATTTTCCATTCTTGATTCTATAATGTCGAACTTCAAGGATAAAGGATTAAATGTTATTGTCTAACGAGAGGGGGGCCCGGACCGCACCAACACGGTCGAACCCCCCTCCTATGTTCATAATTGTTTCCTTGCGGATGGAACGGGTTGGCGTGGTGTCGTCGCACCACGCGGGAATCGCACGACAATTATTGCGCGGCGCCGTCGCGCCGCCCCGTGGAAAGAAATCCAAAAACGCGACACCATCGCGTCGCGTCAAAGAAAGTCAAAGGTGCCGCGGTCGGAGCGGGGTCGCGGCGGAGGGAAGCGATACCGTCGCATCGCACCGGACGGCATAGGCCGCAGCCGGTTCCAGGCCGCGGCGGAGCAAGATGACCGGCGACCAGCACCGGGCCGCCAGTGTCGGCGAAGGAAGGACCGGCCGTCGCCGGTCCTTGCTGGCGAAACCGGCCGGCCAGTGCGGGTCGGCCGGACAGTGGAGACCGGGGGAATTAATTCCCCCCCGGCCGGGTCTCAAAAGCGGCCCCAATTAAGGGGCTGCGGTTCCCAAAAGGGAGGGGGGGCTTTGCCCCCCGCGCGCGGCACCCAAACGGCGCCCATACCGCGCCGCCGTGCCGGTCCACGCCGCCGCGGCGGAGCAAGATGACCGGCGGCCGGCACCGGGCCGCCGGTGTCGGCGAAGGAAGGACCGGCCGTCGCCGGTCCTTACTGGCGAAACCGGCCGACCAGTGCGGGCCGACCGGACAGTGGAGACCGGGGGAATTAATTTCCCCCAGGCCGGGTCTCAAAAGCGGCCCCAATTAAGGGGTCGCGGTTCTCAAAGGGGGGGCGGGGCTTTGCCGCCCCCGCGCGGCACCCGAACGGCACCCAGGTCGCGCAGCCGTGCTGGTCCGCGCCGCCGCGCCGGACCGCGCCGCCGCACCGGCCCGCGCCGCCGGCGGGGCCGCGTTTTCCGAGCCGGGCCGGGTCGACGGGCCGAGTCACCGCCCGGGGCGGGTCGACCCGGTTCGGCCGACCCAGGGGGGGTCGGCCCGGGTCAGCCCGGGCCTAGACCCCCCAGTTTCAGACCACTTTCTTTCAAATGCCCGTATCTTGGACTACGGGCCTCCAAACGACTCGCTGTCAGCGGCAACGCGATCCTTGGATCGAGACGGTCGTTTCGGTATACTATACTCAAGGTGTACCTTCCTTTTCGGGAGTCTACGTGGTTAAAACTCCATAGTTAAGCGTGCTTGGCCTAGAGTAGTGATCAGGATGGGTGACCTCCTGGGAAGTTTCCCAGGGTGGGTGTGAGACGAAAAAACCAATAACTCACAGACCGGGCGTCCGATTGACACGCCGTCTATTGCGTTGAGTTCCTGTTGATGATACGGAACTTTTGGCATCCTTCGCCGTGATTTGTATGCAGATGGATAGTGGCCGGGTTGGTTCGCACCGAAATCCAACCGGGCCCCTGGAACAGAAAAGCTGATATCTTTCAGACCAGACGTCCATTTGACGAACCGTCAGCGGCGTTGGTGATCACGTTGAGTAACAATCCCTATGATTATACCCTATGGGAGTTCGGGTTACAGTTGAGATACGGCCGGGTTGGTTAACTCACGAAACCAACCGGGCCCCTGGGACGAAAAGGCTAATAACTCACAGACCGGGCGTCCGATTGATGCGCCGTCTATTGCGTTGATACCCCTATGACGAGGCGGTCTTTTGAGATACTTCTTCATGGGACTTTGAGATACTTGGAGTATCGACTTGTAGCTCGTGGAGCGGACCCTCCCAGAGACGAGCGTACGGAGTACGGAGACCGTGTAGCCGACAGAGACCTGAAGACTGCTTGTCCGATTTGATTCGGAGTGACTTACGTAGCCCAATGGGGAGCACTACTTTGTGAGGTGGCAGACCCACAGCAGAGGAGCACTACTATGTGAGGTGGCAGACCCGCGGTACTCGACAGGAGGAGTACCTCTGTAGGCTATGAGGGGGGAGCACTACTGTGTTTAGGTGGCAGACACCGACGGGAAGCACTACTGTGTGAGGTGGCAGGCCCGCGGTACTCGACAGGAGGAGTACCTCAGCAGTCTTAGGTTAGTGAGCAGTACCTCGGAGTCGTGACAGGACCACTGTACACTCCAGAGATGGAGCTCTTCAGCAGTTACGGTTTCGATAATGAAAATCCTGGTTGGGCTGAATCTTTGACCTTTGTGTTTACCTCATGAATGAGATGGGTCACTTGATAACATAGCTATATGTATGGGCATATACTTGGGTAGTGGTTATCCGTTGATTTCATAATCCTTGTGTTTCCTCATGATTGAGATGGGTTACTTGATAACTTAGGTGTATGTATGGGCATATACCTAAGTAGAGGTTATCTTTTGAGATCTTCTTTGTGGTTAACCTTGTTGGTTTTAGTGAGACCTTGAGGGTCTCGGGGTCCCTACTGAGTATCGTTATACTCACCCCTGCACGGTCTATGCCCGCACCCCGTTGTGTTGGTTGCAGACGACAGGCAGTGCTGACGGAGGCCGAGTGTTCAAGGACGAGTCAGTACCCAGAGGTGGACTGCACGATGAGTCAGTGTCCGGAGGTGGACTTCATGGCGAGACGACACTCGGAGGAGGTTGACGGACGAGATCACAGTGGAGGTTATCTGTACCTACCCTTCAGGTAGGATTCGTGGTGGACGATCCAGGAGCTACGCCATCTGTACCTACCCTTCAGGTAGGATCCGAGGGGGACGTACCAGGAGCTACTTCCGTCCCTCCAGCTGTTGTCTTTTTCTGTTGTACTTTGTTCAGTTGTAATTGTACTTTCTTTTGGGTTTGTATTCTGGCCCATTTACTTTCAGCACTTCTTTTTGGTACTTAGTGTTTTACTTCTGCTTGTACTCTGTGGTGTTTTGTTACTTTTATAAAGGAAATGCTTTCCCAGTTATCGGGATTTACGCCTTTGGTGCTAGTCGCCAGCCCCTGGCCTATGGAAGGAGGGCTTGGGGTAGTCACGGCACGGGCCCTGAGGACGGGTCGCGACAAATTGGTATCAGAGGAGTTCGGTTCTACCACAGAACTTATAACTCTGATGTTTCTTTCTGTGAAGCAATAGTGTTAAGAGTACCGAGTGTGGTTTTTAGTTCAGGGAGTCCAGTGTTGGTGCGGGCGGCCGACGTATCCATACACCCGGACCCTGAAAACTGATTTCTGACTTTGTTCACGAAAACACTGATTGTGTGTGTTTTTTCAGGAAGTTTTATTTAAAGGTCATCTCACCAGGTATAATCCTTTGACTGTGTCACGTTGTTTCTTTCAGGATGCCTCCCTATGGACGACCAACTAGAGCCCCGAGAGTGGTGCGTACTAACAGCCCGCCGAGCGACGAGGCCTCAGTACAAGGCCCTATCCCAGTTGAGGCACCAGCTGAGGCACCAGCGGTACTACTACCCATTGGTCCACCGATGCTACCAGCCCCAGCAGCAGAGGATGCACGTCGCCTGAGCGCACTGCATGAGTTCCAGCGCCAGAGGCCACCCAGGTTCCAGGGAGGGACGGACCCACAGGTGGCTGAAGATTGGCTGGAGGTTGTGGTGAGAGTCTTCAGGCTAGTGGGGACGCCGACAGATTTCATGGTGATCTTTGCTGTCAGCCTTCTTCAGGCAGTAGAAGGCAGGTGGTGGAGCCACTTGTTCCAGTTTTGTGATGGGATGGCCTTCACATGGGAAGACTTCGAGACCTTCTTCAGGGTGGAGTTTGTGCCAGTATCTCTACACCCCGAGCATGTACGGGAGCTTCTGCCTTTGCCGCAGGGTTTTCGATCAGTAGCCGAGTCATCTGTGGGAAGTAGACAGATGATGCAGAGGTCCAGGAGGACCAGACTAGCAGTTGGACGATCTCGGGTTTTAGGATTAGTGGTGCGGGGCACCCAGGGTGGGGTCAGAGCCAGGCATGCCAGCAACGGAGAGTGTTTCTCCTGCGGCAGGAAGGGTCACTTGGCATGTGACTGTACGACCCCCCGCACGGTTGATCAGCGGGTGTTGGAGGAGCCACCGAGATAGAAGAATCGGCGGGTGCTTGAGCAACAGCCGAGCAGTGGACAAGGCAGTAGAGCTCCGGGAGCAGGTGGACAGGAGCGGAACTAGTTGATACACCCTTTGTACTTCTAGTTCCATGTTGCTTTTGTATTCGTGTCTTTGTATTATGAGCTGCAATAATAAAAAGACACTTATCTTGTGATGTTTTCTTTCCTGTCCTTTTTGTTTGGTTGATACTGAGTGGTCCCGGTTAAACTATTGACTTGACCCTCACTTTTGAGATTTCTACTGGAGGAGACCCAATGACCTCACACTGATACCGACAGTGTGACTCAACCCTTGGAGGCGAGAGTGACAGTTGGATCTCTTGGTAGTTACGTCGAGGCCTTACGACGTCATCCATGGCATGAATGCATCATTTATTTCAGGATTGACTGTATTAGGCAACGAATGTGGTTCATCCAGGGGATGAGACCAGATTTCTCTTATCGGTAAAGAAGAAATCATAGAAGCTCTTGTGAGACTAAAGGAGTTGAAGTTCATCCAGGAGCGGATGAAGACTGCACAGTGCAGTAAGAACCAAGAAACCGGTGCCAGTCTTAGAGACTCGGGCATGTTAAATGTTTCAGAAAAAGGAAGCTTTAAATAGAGATGAGTCTGCGAAGCGGCAGACGTGGAGGAAGAGCTAGGAGAGCAGCATGAGGTGGTGTACATCCTTACATGGTACAACCACCCACCTTAGTTATTCCTGCCAGGCTCAGGGAGCTGGAGGGCGGAGGAAGAGTGCGGCTGCATGCGGTCAAGGAGTGTGACCCAATGGCTCTAGAAATGATTCAAGGGACAGTCTGTGTCCACTACTAGATGCTGTAGTAACAGACGTCGATATGAATCATTCCTCGCTTTCACAAATCTTGTTCAAGACCTAGAGTTTCCGATAAGCCGTGGACTTGACCCTCACGTCTGGAGATACCTTGGGAGGAGACTCGATAATCACACTTACGCTGACGGTGTGGTCAGACCCTTGAGGCGAGAGTTCTGGTTGGAATCTCTTGGTGGCAGCGTCGAGGCCTTACGACGTTAGTTTGAGTATGGGATGGGAAATAACTATTCATACTCAAATTGACGGTTTTAGGCATACGTCGGGATGGGTTTTCCTTGGTCGGCGGAAAAGGAAACCCCAGGCAGCGTAGGGTTACTCTTGCACAGGAGGGTGCGACCGATCACTCTTGAGTCGGTCAACCTTACCCTCGTGGCAGAAGCCTTTTGAGTTTCAGTTCTAACAGAAATTGAGACCTCTGGAGTTCGAGGATGACAACCACGTCTTCTTACGGGTCTCACCTCGACGAGGTTTACGGAGATGTGGCCTGGGAGGCAAGTTATCTCCGAGGTTCAACGGACCTTTCTAGGTCCTCACCTGGGTAGGCGAGGTGGTTTACCGCTTGGCCCATCCACTTCAGTTGCACTAGGTGCACGATGTTTTCCACGTATCCCAACTGAGGAGATACGTGCTCGACCCCTTCGCATATCATCGACCATGAGGAGATGGACGGTGGTGATGAGTGTCTTCTACGGAGGTTCCTGTGATCAAGGATCGACAGGAGCGGATCCTAGGAGGATGTTCGATTCCTCTTGTGCACTTTCTTTGGCAGTGCGGGAACCTCTAGGTGAGCACATGGGAGCGGAAAGCTCAGATGCGTGTTCAGTTCCGCTTTGTTTCCCTAAGTTTGTGGTGAAGCTTTACGGGGACGTAAAGCCATGTGGTGGGAGTAATGTAAAGACCCGTAAATTCCAAGGAAATTTTTTCCTTAATTTTCTTTAGAATTTTACAAGAACGCAGTTTCTGACGGCGCCTGATTCTGAGACCCGGTGTGCCCGGAATCAATTTCCGAAGTTTGGCTCGGGTACGTTCAGTGAACGGACGAGCGGGTTTTTCTAACTTTGGAACCGGTGTCCGGAATCGAATTCTGAGGGCACCGATGAAATCGCAGTGCCGATATTCTCTTAGAAACGCCTCTTCCGGAGTTACGTTTGTTCGGGTGTGGTTTTTAAATTTTCGGGCTTAAGGTTAAGAAATAAAATAATTTTTTGACAACTTTATTTTATTTCACTTAAGCCACTTGGAAGCCACTTGAAGCCAGTTAAATGCGGCTTAAACTGAGTTGAACCGGATAGGGTACTATCCAGAAATATCCTACCCTCTTGGTAGGATATTTGTGAGGTGGGGCCCGCACGAGCCCCACCATTTCTTTCCGCTAAGTAACGCACCCGCGAAAACCCGTCATTATGAAAGTCCACTGACGCGTTTTCTTAAATTCTTAACAGACCATTTAATTGGGCGGCTTATTTCGTAAATTAAATGAGCTGTTTCTTTCGTTGAATTAATTCTACGAATTAATGGTTCGTTTCTTATATTTTGAAATTCAATTGTTTAGTTGTGTAAATAAAATAAGGCTTAAGATTATTTTATTTTGGGTTGGTCTCTTTTGCCACCTTGAGAGATTTTGAGAAGCGCTCTCCATCTTCTTCAACCTTGACGAAGAACACGAAGAACACTTAAGCTCCGACGAAGAACGCTGCTTCTCTTCTTCGTAGCCGGTGTGTTTCCGAAGATCGATGACGCCGCTTCTTCGATCTTCTTCCGGTGTCAACGAAAGGAGACGTTGTTTCCTCCTCGGACTATCTCTGTCAGCTTACGAAGCTTCTCCAGCGACGTACCTCTTCGGACGCACCTCGACGTCAATGGAAACGACGTTCGATTTCCGCGACACCCGACCTCCGCGACGCTAGTCTTCCGCGGCTTGATTGGCGTGCTCCGCACTTGAATCCGAGGTAGGGGGTTGTTGATATTTTATTTATTTATTTTCCATTCTTGATTCTAGAATGTCGAACTTCGAGGATAAAGGATTAAATGTTATTGTCTAACGAGAGGGGGGCCCGGACCGCACCAACACGGCCGAACCCCCCTCCTATGTTCATAATTGTTTCCTTGCGGATGGAACGGGATGGCGTGGTGTCGTCGCACCACGTGGGAATCACACGGCAATTATTGCGTGGCACCGTCGCGCCGCGCCGTGGAAAGAAATCCAAGAACGCGACGCTGTCGCGTCGCGTCGAAGAAAGTCAAAGGCGCTGCGGCCGGAGCTGGGCCGCGGCAGAGGGAAGCGATGTCGTCTCCTCGCGCCGGACGGCATAGGCCGCGGCCGGTTCCGGGCCGCGACGGAGCAAGATGACCGGCTACCGGCACCGGGCCGCCGGTGTCGGCGAAGGAAGGACCGGCAGTCGCCGGTCCTTGCTGGCGAAACTGGCTGGCCAGTGCGGGCCGGCCGGACAGTGGAGACCGGGGGAATTAATTTCCCCCCGGTCGAGTCTCAAAAGCGGCCCCAATTAAGGGGCCGAGGTTCTCAAAGGGGGGGGGGGCTTTGCCCCCCGCACGCGGCACCTGAACGGCTCACAGGCCGCGCCGCCGTGCCGGTCCACGCCGCCGCGCTGGACCGAGTTTTCCGAGCCGGGCCGGGTCGACGGGCCGGGTCGCCGCACGGGGTGGGTCGACCCGGTTCGGCCGACCCAGGGGGGGTCGGGCCGGGTCGCCCCGGGCCCAGACCACCCCAGTTTCGGACCACTTTCGGTCAAATGTCCGTATCTTGGGCTACGGGCCTCCAAACGACTCTCCGTCAGCGGCAACACGATCCTTGGATCGAGACGGTCGTTTCGGTATACTATACTCAAGGTGTACCTTCCTTTTCGGGAGCCTACGTGGTTAAAACTCCATAGTTAAGCATGCTTGGCCTAGAGTAGTGATCAGGATGGGTGACCTCCTGGAAAGTTTCTCAGGGTGGGTGTGAGACGAAAAAGCCAATAACTCACAGACCGGGCGTCCGATTGACGCACCGTCTGTTGCGTTGAGTTCCTGTTGATGATACGGAACTTTTGGCATCTTTCCCCGTGATTTGTATGCAGATGGATAGTGGCTGGGTTGGTTCGCACTGAAATCCAACCGGGCCCCTGGAACGGAAAAGCTGATATCTTTCAGACCAGACGTCTGTTTGACGAACCGTCAGCGGCGTTGGTGATCACGTTGAGTAACGGTCCCTATGAGTATAACCTATGGGATTTCGGGGTACAGTTGTGATACGGCTGGGTTGGTTCACTCACGAAACCAACCGGGCCCCTAGGACGAAAAGGCTAATAACTCACAGACCGGGCGTCCGATTGACGCGCCGTCTGTTGCGTTGATACCCCTATGACGAGGAAGTCCTTTGAGATACTTCTTCATGGGACATTGATATACTTGGAGTATCGACTTGTAGCTCGTGGAGCGGACCCTCCTAGAGACGAGCATACGGAGTACGGAGACCGTGTAGCCAGCAGAGACCTGAAGACTGCTTGTCCGATTCGATTCGGAGTGACTTACGTAGCCTAGTGGGGAGCACTACTTTGTGAGGTGGCAGACCCACAGTGGAGGAGCACTACTATGTGAGGTGGCAGACCCGCGGTACTCGACAGGAGGAGTAACTCTGTAGGCTATGAGGGGGGAGCACTACTGTGTTTGGGTGGCAGACCCCGGCGGGAAGCACTACTGTGTGAGGTGGGAGGCCCGCGGTACTCGATAGGAGTAATACCTCAGCAGTCTTAGGATAGTGAGCAGTACCTCGGAGTCGTGACAGGACCACTGTACACTCCAGAGATGGAGCCCTTCAGCAGTTACGGTTTCGATAATGAAAATCCTGGTTTGAGCTGAATCTTTGACCTTTGTGTTTACCTCATGAATGGGATGGGTCACTTGATAACTTAGGTATATGTATGGGCATATACCTGGGTAGTGGTTATCCGTTGATTTCATAATCCTTGTGTTTCCTCATGATTGAGATGGGTTACTTGATAACTTAGGTATATGTATGGGCATATACCTAAGTAGAGGTTATCTGTTGAGATTTTCTTTGTGGTTAACCTTGTTGGTTTTAGTGAGACCTTGAGGGTATCTTGGCCCCTACTAAGTATCGTTATACTCACCCCTGCACGGGCTATGCCCGCACCTCGTTGTGTTGGTTGCAGATGACAGGCAGTGCGGACGGAGGCCGAGTGTTCGAGGACGAGTCAGTACCCAGAGGTGGACTGCACGACGAGTCAGTGTCCGGAGGTGGACTTCACGGCGAGACGATACTCGGAGGTGGTTGATGGACGAGAGCACTGTGGAGGTTATCTGTACCTACCCTTCAGGTAGGATTCGTGGTGGACGATCCAGGAGCTACGCCATCTATACCTACCATTCTGGTAGGATCCGAGGGGGACGTCCCAGGAGCCGCTTCCGTCCCTTCAGCTGTTGTCTTTTTCTATTGTACTTTGTTCAATTGTAGTTGTACTTTCTTTTGGGGTTGTATTCTGGCCCATTTACTTTCATCACTTCTTTTTGGTACTTAGTTGTTTACTTCCGCTTGTACTCTGTGGTGTTTTGTTACTTTTATAAAGGCAATTCCTTCCCAGTTATCGGGATTTACGCCTTTGGTGCTAGTCGCCAGCCCCTGGCCTATGGAAGGCGGGCTTGGGGTAGTCACGACACGGGCCCCAAGGACGGGTCGTGACATGCAGAATGATCAGGTAATTTCTTATGCATCACGTAAATTGAAACCTCATGAGTTAAATTACCCTACACATGATTTGGAATTAGCTATTGCTGTTTTTTATTTAAAAATTTAGAGGCATCATTTCTATGGTGTAAAGTGTGAAATATATACTAATCACAAATGTTTGATGTATATATTCACTCTAAAGTAATTAAACATGATACAAAGGAGTTGGTTAAAATTAATCAAATATAATGATTTCATAATCCATTACCATCCGAGAAATGAAAATAAAGTGGGTGATGCTTTGATTCAAAAGAGTAATGTTACCTTAACCATGATACGTTTGGAATAAGATCCTTTGTTTTTTGATTTGATGAATTTGGGATACGAAGTTGTTGGGGCAGGAAATTACTCTGTTTTGTTTCAGGTTTCAGTACAATCATCTCTAGAAGATAGAATAAAGAAAGCATAGAAAGATAACCACAAGTTGAAGATAAAGGTATAATTGGTTCAGAAGGGTAAGTTTCCTGAGTCTAATATTGATAGATAATGTGTTTTAAGGTTTGTAAAGAGATTATGTGTGCCTTTTGATTCACATTTGATGAAAGATTTTTTATGTGAAGTACATAGTTCTCTGTTTTCAGTTCATCCAAGTAGTACTAAGATGTACATAGATCTTTAGGAGTATTACTGAAGGAATGAAATGAAAAATAGATATTATTATCTTTATTGTGAAGTGTTTGACTTGTCAATAGGTTAAAGCAGAGAAACAGTTACCGAAATGAATGCCTCAGCCTTTAACAGTGCCAGAGTGGAAATGGGAAAAATATATCCATGGAAATGGTTGTGAGATTAACAAAGACATCTCGAGATAAAAATTAAATCTGGGTTATTGTTGATCGATTGACTAAGATGGCTCTTTTTTTCCTATTCGAGAAACATTGTCTCTATATCAAATTTCTTGGTTGTATATTAAAGTGGTAGACAGATTACATGGAGTTCCTCTCTCCATTGTTTCTGATCATGATCCCTTGTTTACTTCTAACATTTGAAAAGGCCTTCATAATTTGTTGGGTACTGAATTAAATTTTCGTACAGCTTTTCATCCACAATTAGATGGGTACTTAGAACGAAAATTTCATTCTTTAGAAGATATGATATGTGATTCTTCAATAGATTACCAGGGAAGTTGGGACCACCATCATTCTTTGGTTGAATTTTTTTATAAAATAATTTTTCATTCCATTAAAAAAATGGCTCCATTTGAGGCATTATATGGAAACCAGTGTCAAACTCTATCTTTTTTGGATGAATTAGGTGAAAGGAAGGTGATGAGACCAGAATTGGTAGAAGAGATGGTAGAAAAAGTCCAGTTTATTTGGAAGAACATTAGAACAACTCTGATTAGGTAGAGAAGTTAGGCAGATAATTGGAGGAAGGATCTTTCTTTTACAGTAGGTGATCATATCTTTCTAAAATTTTATCCATGGAAAATTGTGATGTGTTTTGGTAAGAAGGGAAAGTTGAGTATAAGGTTCATTGGACCCTATAAAATCCTAGATAAAGTTGGATCAGTTCTATAAAGAGTGGATTTACCTCCATGTTTATCCCAGGGACACAATGTTTTTCAGGTTTTTTATGATGAGAAAGTATATGCCGGATTCATCTCATGTTTTGAGCCCATATGTAGTTTAGTTGGGAGAAAATATTCCTTATGATGAATAACCAGTCATGATTCATGACTGGAGAGATAAAGTGTTGCAGAATAAAGTAATTCATTAGTTAAATGTTTTGTGGAAAACCCATATGGTTTAAGAGGAAATGTGGGAATCTGAAAATTCTATGAGATGTAAATACCCCCATTTATTTGATAAGTGAATAAAATGGTGAGGATGCAATTTCTAAAAGGGGGTGGGATGTAAAATCATAGGAAAATAATGGATATGATATTTTCATATTTTTTAATATTTGTGAATTAAATAATAATTTTACTTTAAATGGGATGATATGTTCAATGGTGTACCCGAGATGCAGCAATATGTTTCTTTGAAATCTTTGTTCACACAATGTTGAGTTATATTGAAAAATAATAATATAATATTATTATTTTAAATGGTAGTTAACACATAGTCGTTGTATTGGAACGAATGAACGGAACTAACTATAATATTATTATACATGTTTGTTAAATTTACCTTTATCCAATAAAAGATAGAGGCTTAAAATGTGATGAATCCAATTTTAAGAATAAATACTCTAATATTCTTTAAAAGGTTGATTTACCACCTTTCGATGGTGAACAATTTTCAAATCTATTTTTTGCCTCTCTTATATGTTTTATTTGACAAAATAAAATTCTTCTTTAGAAGTAGGACATCAAAATTTACTTTGGGTAAAACTTTGGTATTTTTCTGATGAAGTTCATTTTTTAAATGAATATTGAAAAATACTTCATTTTAATTTAATAATTCCTTTTAATATAATTTATTTATATAGTTAGATTATCTTATTAATTGGTTTTAAAGTGTAATTAGATTATAAATTTACCATTTCATCCAATGCTGGTCATTAGATGTAATTTCACTTTGAAATTGGACATAAACAAATGTCAATATTTTGATAGTTATTATTTCTTAAAAACATGCTTTATAGTTTTGACAATGAGAATTAATGTTAAATTAATTATTGTAAATTATCTATTTTGAATTTTTTAAAATATACAGCACTTTTGGAATCGTAGTATTATATTTATCTTAGGGTAAATTGTTGGTATTTTTCTGAAAACCTTCAATTTTTCATGAATAGTGAAAAATACTACTTAGTAGTTAAAGACCGACATTTTCATTTGAATGAACATTTACCAGTTCTATGAATTGAATTTCAGAAATCCGATATATATGTTTTTCATCAGTAAGTAAAATGTGGTTTTAAGGGTTGAAAATAATTTTTGATGAATAGTAACTTTGATTTTTATTTCCTGTGGTTAAAGGTAAATAGGTTAATTTAAGGTAAAAATAATATTGTAATAATATAAAAACACCTTCATACTTGTCCTAACCTTATTTTATGAGTCATGGTTGACCAATAAAATGTTTGAGTGAAACTTTTGTCCTTTGAAAGCCACGTGGGTAAGATAATTACATTAATAACTTTTTATTTAAAATAAAAATAAAAATATCATTAACATATATTGTTTTGATAAAACAATTTTAATATGGGGTTATATAATTGATATATTTGACTATAAATATTAATTATAAATCTAAAATTATTTCCTATAACATGGTATTTTATTTATAATTTTTAGACGTAATATAAATATATTTATTTTTGACACAATGATGATGTAATGATTACGTCATTAATGAATGATTTAAATAAATGAGATTATAAATGTTAAAGTAAATTTATTATGAACCTTTTTATTCCATACAATAATTTTAGGGATTATTATAACTTTTTATATTTCAATTATTGTATATTTTTTGAGAGAATCATGTTTTTATATATTTTTAAAAAGTCTTGATATGAATAGTAATTAAATTGACATAAATTAGTTTTTAAATAAATAAATATTTTATTAA
This sequence comes from Viscum album, assembly GCA_963277665.1. Classification (NCBI taxonomy): domain Eukaryota; kingdom Viridiplantae; phylum Streptophyta; class Magnoliopsida; order Santalales; family Viscaceae; genus Viscum; species Viscum album. The sequence goes on from OY728121.1 coordinate 1,210,178,833, forward strand.
ATGATATAATAATAATAATCTAAGATTTGACCAAATTAATTAGATAATATTTATAATGTCATTAGTGATCCACTTGTGGTTATATTTTCATTTTATGGTAAATATATTAACCATATAGTATGAATATATAAGAGAACATGGTAAAAGCTAAATAAGTTAACAAAGGGTTAAATAAAAAAATAAAGATTAAAAATTATCCAAAACATGCCCAATTATTATTGGATGATTTTATTTAGACTTATTTTCACCTTATCTTATAATTAAATAAGTTTTGGACATTTTGAAACTAAAAACCAGTTTATAATAAAATAATATTTTCAATATTTCCTAAAGAGCCCCTCCTCCCCCTTCTAAAAGGCCATCACCTCTAACCCATTAATCACACAACTCAAGCCCCTTGGCTCGTCCAAACTCTACCCAAATAATCTCCCAAGATCCCTATCTTCCACATAGAAGCCTTAACTTAGGCAGAAGACACTTGAATAAAGCCTTTTTGTTCAAACCAAATGGAGATACCCGATTTTTTGGAAACATCTTCCCTCAAGTTCTTTTCTTTTAGTTTACTTCTTCACTCCCTATGCTCATTTTATTATTTTTTACATAAAAATACAAGTATAATTAATATAATAGGTTTTTTTATGATAAGTATTCAAACTACACTTACACACACATCCATCTAATGGGTATAGAACATAATGTTTCTGTGGATGGTGAACTAATGCATCACGAAACGATGATTGTTCAATCTTCTACTTCCACATCTTATGGTGGCCATTATGATAGAACTGTAATTATATATTATATTTATGATATATATTTCATCTCTATTATTCGTTAATTATTTTTTTATAACATAATTTTATGCTTTTCATGTTGTATATCTTTGATAATTTCATTTGGGGAAGTCCAGAATACCACCCCCTCAAACTGATATGACCCATTCATACCATACATGGAACCTATAAAGGAGGGTGTCAATGGAATGATGTAACGTATATAAAATATAATATTTTAATGTAATTATAATATACCTATGTATCATTTTTTCATTATTTTTAAAATGAAAAAAATGAAATGGAAGTAGCGTTCTTCCATACGTACGGCTTACCGTCTCCGCAAATGGTGCTTTTCATCTTCATATATCAATATTATATGAACTATTATAAATAAATATATACTTGATATATGTGATATATATGATATATAAATAAGGAATATAATCCCGGAGATAATTTAATTTCGAACACATGGATAATTTATAATTATAACAAGTTCATTTTTTACTCAAGTTCCGAACATCGAAAAAATGTCTGATATGAACTAAAATAATTAACTAATTGTTACAGCAATGTAATAAGTTATATAAAATGAATAATAAAATTTAAAAAGGTTCTTAAGAAAGTATAAATTAAGTTATCTTTACTATTTAGGAAATTAAAGAAAGAACGGGTTAGGTTGGACATGAGGTAAGGGACATCATTTTAGTCTCCTTTCATTGAGGCATGTTTTGATAATATACACCTCCTTATTTTATACAGTAAAAAATAAACCCCCTTAAAATTTAATTTCATTCAAAGGGAATATTTTTTCAATGAAGCATTTTACTAAAGGACGGAAATAATTTTTTAATGTTTGCTGCGACAATGACCTCTCTGCCTTCGTAAACGTTATTTGGCTTCCTCTATAAGCCTTAATGTTTTTAAAAGGAAAAGGAAATCACTTATTCTTTGTTTGGGTGTGTTTTTAGTGAAAATGGTTTTGTAAATAGATTTATTTTTTCAATAACTTGAAATTATTTCATGTGATTTCAAATGAAATGTTATTGGTGAAATGCACTATTTTATGTGTTATGATTTTATAGTGGAACCTGGACATTTGACGGGTGGTTACGTGAGAAACCAAATGATAAGTGGTGCTATGATAAACTAGGATGAGTGGTTATGTCATAACCTCCAATGCATTGGGTATGAATTCTTTCGTATGCCAATTCCATTTAGTGATATCCGTGGAAGTCGACTGTATGGTTATCCCATTTAGTTATGTTTATGTCCCAAGTTACCTTTATATGTTATGTGTTCTTTCTATGGGTTTTATGGTAATATTTTGGTTAAAAAGTGGTAGGAAATGATATGTTATTCAGTGAAGAGTATTTACTACTTTATAAAGGTAAAAAGTACTACTTATGATAATGTATTCATGGTTTACTTGTAGTTTTGAAAAACTAATAGTTTTCCTACTTTGTGTACCCATTACTGATCTTTTTATGCTCATCCAATGTTTTTTTGAAATGTTTTTCATAGGAGATAATGATGAATAGGGTCAAGGATGTGATCAAGAAAAATTCATGCTGTATAAAATAAAGAACTAGACATGACAATTTCTTTTAAGAGTTTTTGTTTTATGAAAAATTGGATACTGAGTAGAAGTGTCTACATGTAATATTTCAAATTCTTATTTATATGTTATGACCTAATTCTCAAATTCTCTAAACCTAAAAATATACTCAATGTGAATTGTTAACTAAATTCAATATTATATAATGTTTAATAATGGGGCATTATATATTCCTAGCCCAATGAAATCAATCTTCCCACATTCTCAATTTACCCAACCTAGCCTAACTGGGGGGAAAATTCCAAAGTTGGAAAAAGTCCATACTAAGGGCCACTAGCCAATAATTAATTTAAACTAGTGCAACAAGGATTCTCAAAATTCTTCATAGATATTCTAGTATCCCATTTCTTGTTCACAATTTCATGTGCCACCTAATCCACGAAACAATCCATACATACATTCCATCATAGAAGTCACAAAAAATAGCACCACCATGGCCACCCCAAGGAATATTTCCATTCCTTTAACCATAATTACACAAGGGAAGTCCCAAAACGGGGACACCCTTACCTATTTGTCAACCAAAAAGTAAACAGACTCATTCTGAGGAGGGTTTTCCTATGAATCCATTTCGAAAGTTCAAATCAAGCCTCGCATATGCTTCACATGTAAAACTATTTCATAAAGAACCACACACACACCACTTTGAAAAATAAAAAAAACTTGGAACACCATTTTGGTAACCCAAAAAAGAACTTCATATCCAAAACACATTTATAAGATCCTATTCTGAATTTTCTCAAGAACTTGGTATGAAAAAACCAATATAACAATTTCAAAAAAAAATTAAAATCAAGTGAGAATCAGCTCATTTCACATCAAAAATTTATTATAAAAACTTACATAAATAATTTATATTGAATTTAGGTTTTAAAGTAAGCCATAAATGCATTATTTAATTTTAATTTCCAATGAAAAGTGATTAACCCTCAAAAGGAAGAGAACCAAGCCAAAAACATCGACACTCGATGCCTTTGATGAAGAACGCACCACACTTTCACAAAAATACACTTCTATATATAGACCCATTAATGAAATGTATATATTACCCTCACCATGAGAGAATATATACAAGGAGGATATATATAGACATACATACCTATTTATGTGTGGGAAAACCTTTTAGTTTCCAAGAAATTATCTAATTAACCTAGTGGAAACCAAAAATCACCAAATACTCTAAATAAAATTGAAACAACAAAAAGGCGTGGAAGAAACGAACCTCAAACGATGGAAGACAAATTAGAATGTACTGAAGCGCTTCAAATTTAGGTGCAGATGGGGAAACACTCCTGAAGATGTCCTAGGAGACCCACTACATGTTCAAAAATAGGAATAAAGAGCCAAAATACAATCAACCCATAGCCTAAGGTTTCGTCCGAATGGGATAGGGAAACATGAGAGTAGAAAATCACTGAAAAAAAAAAGAGGAATCAAGTGGAGGACATACCTTGATTAATGAAGTGAGAAACCCAAAGAACCTACTTGAAACCATGAAGAGGGGAGCTCATCAAAAGGAGGATTGGTGCATGCATGACTAGAGTAAGGGGTTTTGTCGTGTGAGGTAGCCGAGAGGGGAGGGATAGAAGGATTAAAATGGGTTTTTTATTTTTATTTTTATTTAATTAATTTAAATAATTTTTTTAAGAAAGAACTTTGTGCATGGTTTTGGTCTCTCAATTTGGGAAAATAGTTCACCAACCTTGAACCCTATACTAGGAACCTGGAGCACCCCACATAGGTTGACCTTATAGTTTTCTAAAAAATGGTCCAACTATGTAGTTGGATCTATCGAAAACTACAAAAGTTGATACACAGTTACCACGAGGTTTAGCAAACTATGATCCTTAACCATGCAATATGATTTTTATGCCCAAAAACTCCCATTTCAAGTGGAAAACACTTGAACAATATAGAAAATAAAGAGTAACATATAAATAAATAAAATAAATAAAAAAATTGGGTTGGGGTATGACAATTCTCTCCGCAATGAAACCTTATTACCCTAAAATGTCCCAAGATATTCGGTTGATCAAAACAAAATCAAGGATGAATTATATCCAAGGAAAAACCTATGGACTAAATGACCGAAGAACCAACACTTAGTTTCATTCAAATCCTAAATCTATGAAACGATCCTCAAAAGGAGCCAAACATCGATGAAATATACCTAAAGGACTCAAGAGCTCAAAAAAAAATATATTATAAAGAAAGAACTTACTCGGATATAAACACAAACCAATAATGAACACAGTGACCCCTAAAATTTAATCCATTGAAGAAACTTATCTAGGTATGTTCAAAATCATCACAGTCATATATTACCAGATCCACTATCAAAGTCAACTAACTATTATGATCGTGGTTAGATAGAGATAAAATAATAAAGTAATCTATCGAGAACACTAGGAAGTTGGGTTCATCGTGACCTCATCCCATGGTGGTCTCCCCACCATATTAGGATTCTAGAAAAATATTAATTCACAAGCTGTAAATACCCTTGAATTCTAATAGAATCTAGAAAAAAACCAATGAAATGAATCATGGGAAAACAAACCCCACCATTCTACATCAACAACATGAATTACTTTATAAAGAAAATCACTATTAAAATTGAGTTCCCAAAAGACCTACAACATCATTAACCATACCAAAAATAAGTTATAAAAACAAATTACATTAATTAAAAAAGAGGAAATTTTCAACAAAGTAATCATATGATTGAGATTTCATCAGTGCTACATTCATCCAACTATGATGGAAGGTTCTTTAGGGGGTGGATTCAACTTTATGTCACTTTCTGACACTACCCGGGAAAAACCTTTTCAAATGACATAAATGGAAATAGGTATGATTGATCACAGGTGATTTCGGACATGAAAACATTTTATTCCTGGGATTCCAACACTGAAAACACAACCATATATTACTCTAAGATGAATCTAGTGAGACAGAATACAACAATATTTTTATACCTCTTATCAACTGACTAGATGCAACTCAACTTCTTTCTACATGAATAGCCCGCCACACTAATTCTTCATAATTATTAGGGAAGGAATGAAATACTTGAAGGAATTATATTCAGAGACCCCTTTTATAGAATCGATCCTTCAAAAATTCATCCCCGTCAATGTTTGGAAGATAAAGAACCATCTTGGATAGGCTCAAAGAAAAATCCAACACCATTAAATAGCCCTGTTCTACATAGTACAATGTTTACCAAATCAGTATCCCCATTTCATTGGGGAATTACTACTAGATGAAAAATTATTTAAAGCATTCCCATGAGTAATTCTTCTATAGTATAGTCGGAAGGACTGATTTCCACAATTTCCAACTTAGTTCATACAACATGATGTTAAGAAGAACAATATTGAGAGGTTAATTAGATTCAAGATGAACTAATATATCCTCAATATTTCATATCCATTCCACATTATTCCCTGGTTCTGGCTACCCAATGAAATGAGGAGGGTTTGACTCTCAGAACCTCTAGATGAACTCCAGATATTGAGGACCACAAGGATCCTTATTTGAAATGGATACACTAAATTTCTAAAGTATAACATGATAAAATAAAATAAACACAATGAAATAAACACCCATATATTCCTTTAAAAATCCCTTAAAACATAGTGGTCATATAGCCTAAAAACAAGGATCACAAAACCAAATCAAACATATTATAAACCAAAATTCAGCATCTCATTTTCAAATCACAACCCAAATTCAAACCATCATTTCAATAACTCACCCAATACATTAAATCCAAATGTCAAAAAGGATGACTCCAAAAAAAAAGATAGTATCACACACTTCCACTATTTAAAACATTGATATCCCCCTTTTTGAATATCATTTTTAGAAAACATAATAAGACTTATGAACCAACCACCCACCACTGGTATTCCATGAATCCTCACATATATACATTAATGTGAAAGCTCAAGAACCCATCCATACATACCAATAACCATACACTTACCACATACATGCATCCATATACTTATATGCGACCACTCATAAGAATAATAAGGGCTAATTGAAGAAAAAATTATCACTTTCAAAGACACTTTAAAAATACCCTAACCAACTTTAAAATGAAATATCATCATCATAGAACAAAATTTAAAATTCAACAATTATTTTCCAATATCACATCTCAAAATTCCTTTCAAAACCCCAAAAAATAATTTCTAAAATTAATCCCATTTTCAGAACAACCCATTTAACATTAAAAAAGATTTAAAGTATTAGTCTTGTAAATCACATTTTTCATAAACCAATCACTATTTTTTCAAAACAAAATTCATTTTAAAATAAAAATAAAAACTCCCCAAAACCAACCCATGCCAACATTATGTTCAAATAAAATAAACCTACCACTCAATTCGTCAAAAATCCCAAAATCTCAAAAGGACCCAAAACAACTCACAAAGAGAAACTAGTGTCGATGTGTGACTTTTCCATATATTTTTCTACCATATTCCTACCAAACCACCATTATAGATATTCTTCTAGGACCATACCCCCAGCTCACCATGGAATTCTAGGATATGTGAGCTCACTTAGACAATTATACGGACTCTATTTTCATTTCCCATAATACCTAGAAACCATTTAGAACTAAATAAACTAAGAAAACCCAATCATCCCAGGAAAACTCAAGGTTGTGTCCCAAAATTGCTGGCCAAACACTCCAACAAACAGACACCTCAATCTCTGATAGTCCTACTCCATCAACCATGAAATAACAAATAACACAGGTCACTCTAAAATTATGTCCTCTAAATAACCTATGCATTGATACAATTTTTTCATGAACCAACCCAAGTCGAACCCAATCCAATCAGTCAATTCGAACCATGACAAGGTCCAAGAGGCATTCCTGATCCTCTAGGGATGGCGATAAGTGTCAGGGTCATCAAAAAGGTGATGGTGGGATTGATTTTACCAAATATAAATAAACAAAATTAGAATAATAATAAATGATAAAACCCAAATAAATAAACCAAAAAGGTTGAGTAAGTAAAAGCTAGAAAATAAAACAAATCAAACATGATACCCACTAAATCTCTATATAACCCCTCAAGTCCCAATCAGATCCCAAAAAAACAAACATCACCCATGGAAATTGAGACTAATATGGAACCTACACCTGAGACAAAAAATAAGAATGAAGTATAGGCATGAGTATTAAAACTGAGTAGGTGTGTCCGAAAATATCTATTCCTAATGAATTTCATTTAATCAATAGAATCATAAATTTCAGGTTTGAACTATAATATATCAAAGTATGCTTTTCACACATTTTCCCATTAAGTAAAACCAAATTAAATTTCTCTTTATATTCAATACTGATTTATCGTCCAAGAAATATACCCTTATCATTTTAAATAAAGAGAGGGAAAGTATGGAATATATTATTCTTTTAAAAAGGAGAGACACTGTGTGAAACATTCCTTAACATTTTCCATAAAATATTTATAAACCAATTACTAAAATATTTTAGATAGGTACATCATAAAAGAAAAATGAAAGAGTAATAATCATACGACAAGGGAAATGGATAAGATAGCATACAAGAGTTACCCAACCAACCACGGAATCTAAATCATTTATTACAGATAATAAGTACAAAAGAAACATTGAATGTCCTAGTAAAATGAAGTCTAGAACATACTATAAATCTAACTCATCCTATAGAAATTCCTTACATAATGACATCAATCTTCTCACATGCTTGGTCTTAACCTACCTTGCCAAAATGAGGGGAATAATCCCAAAGTATAGAAAACTCTATACTAAGGTCCACTAGCTGGTGCATAATCTAAACTAGAGTATAAATAATTCTTAAAAGTCCTCATAGCTATTATTGGTTCCCAAGTAATGTTCACTACAGGAATTCCAAGCAAGCCATAAAAAACCATACCTACAATCCATTATAGAAGCCTCATAAACCAACACACCTCAACCACCCCATGGAGTAGTCCCTTTCCTTTAAACCATCATTACAAAATAGATGTCCCAAAATGAGGAAACACCCTTATCTTTTTCATCCAACAAGGCTATAAACTCATTCCAAAGAGGGTTTCCCAAAAAAATATTTCTAATGTTCCAATTAGGCCTCGTATAACCTTTACATGTCCAACCATTTCTTAAAGAACCACAAACACGCCACATTAAAAAACAAAAACTCACTTGGAATCCCATTTTAAAAACTCAAACCATCACTTCAAATCCAAAAAACACATATAAGTTCTAATGAAGAATTTTTTCAAGAAATTGGTGTGAAAAACCCAATACAATAATTTCAAACTGTTAAAATCACGGGGAATCACCTCATTTCACATCAAACATTTATTCAATAAAAAATACATAACTAATAAATATTCAAGTTAGATGTTGAAATAATGAAATCAATGCATTCTATAAATTAAATGGGAAATTAAAAGGGATACTACCATAAAAGGAAGAGAGTCAAGACAAACACCGTGGAACTTAAAGACTTTGATGAAGATCGCTCCACACATGCACACACATACACTCTTATATATATAACCATCAATCCAATACACATATTCCCCTCACCATGGGGGAATATGTATAAGTAGGATATATATATATTGATATAGATATATGTACCTATATATGTTTTTCCAAACCATTGTGGAGCCAAAAAATGATCTAATTAACCTAGAGGGAACCTAAAATCCCTGATGAATCTAAATAAAATTGGAATAATAAAAAGGGGTCAAAGAAACCAACCTTAATCAATGGATGACAAATCAAAATATACTGAAGTTATTCACCTTCAGCGGTAGATTTCGAAACACTAATGAAGATATCCTGAGAGACCCACCACATGTCCTAAAAATAGAAGAAAGAACCAAAATTTGATCCACCCATAACCTATGATTTTGGATGAATGGAATAAGGAGATGTGAGAGAGGAAATTTTTTGGAAAATGCAAGAGGAATAAAGAAGAGGACATAGCTAGAAGAATCACGTGAGAAACCCAGAGAAAATGGCTGAAACAATGGAGAGGGGAGCTTTTCAAAAGGTGTTGGCACATGTATGGATGGAGAAAGGGGGGTTTCTTAATGTGAGGTAGGGTGATAGGGGAGGGATATATTAGGTTTTTATTTTCATTTTAATTTAATTTAACTAATTTAATTAATTGTTTTTTAAAATGACTCTCTACATTGTTTGGGTGGCATAGTTTGGGAAGAATGTGTGTCAACATTGAACCCTCTACTAGGAACCTGGAGAACTTAGCATGGGTTAACCACATGGTTTCCTAAATCGTGCACCAACAGTGTGGTTGGATCTATCCAAAACTACATAATTTTTTGCATGGTTACTGTATAGTTTAGAAAACCATGCTCCTTAACCATGTGTCATGCTTTGCTTGACCCAAAACTCCCATTTGAACGGAAAAATACCCGAAAAGGAATAAAATTACTTAGGAAATCAAAAAAATAACTAAAATTTTTTATCTTAGGGTGTGACATAGAGAGATTAATAAAGATCCATATGAATGATCAAGTGAAATATATTTTTTGTAAGAATACTCAACTTGGGGAAGTTTTTGATCCCAACATCCTTTAAAATCCATAGAATAGATCTCAACACATCCTCTATAGTTTGAATTTTTCTTTTAGATTGAATATATATATATATATATATGGTATGTTGTACTGAAACTCAACTCGGTATCCATATCCTATAGAATACATCTCTATAACTTCAAGGTAAATCTTGGATCCAGATTAGATACAAAAAATGTTGTACTCTATGTAACATTACCACTTCCTTAATTCATATTTGGGAAAGATGATCAATATATAATTCTTCTCTAATGAAATGAAGTGTAATAAATTAATATAGAAATCAACTACAAACCATGTAAACTATTGAACTTAAGATGTTTTGGGTATTCCATTTATACACACCCTAGTGATTTTTTCCTATTTTCATTTTTCTAGGGGAAATGGTTATAACTTCCCCTTAGACTTCTATCTATCATCCTTTATATTATGACATACTAAGAACCAAGATAAATAGTAAAAAATATCTCTCTTTATTCTTTACCACCATAAAAACACTTTTAGATCTCCATACATATTTATACTTCCTTGACGAATAGAGAATGATAAACTAAGAGAATCATCCAATAAATCCTTCATAAAATATGGTATTGACCAGACACATACAAATGTAGTAAACCTTATGATACCATCATAATCAATTTGAAACTTTGGAACATTTGTCACCTTACTTTTTAGCTCTATATTTTCTTTATACCCCTCTTTAATATTCAATTGGATGGACAGTTCAACACTCATTTGAGAAAGATCAAATTTCTCTCATTCATTCAAGATTTCAATATTAATCCTTTGAAAATATAGAAATATTATATTTTTTTTATCCTCATCATATATAATCTATCATGATCCTTTTAACTTAGATAATCTACCACTATGTTTTCTTTCCTAGTATGGAAATGTATTGAGTATTCATGATCCTTAATCAACTACATCCATATAATTTGGATCATGTTCAAATATTTCTCTATAAAAATATAATTTAAACTTTTATTATCAATATATATATTACACCTTTATCTATAAATATATTTTCCTTATATCTTTAATGTAAAAATTTCCATTTCTAACTCACAATCATGAGTTGGGAACTTTTTCTCATAAATCATCAACTAGAATGAGACATAAGATATCACCATATAACTCTATATGAGAACACATAACATTATGTTATTCTATGCACCACTATATATTACAAACCCTTCTCCACTATAGGGTAATGTAATCACATGTTCACTAACTAACATTCTCTTCAGTATGATGAAATTTTCTTCACATTAATCTATCTAAAAGAAAAATAATCCCTTATGAGTTAACATGGTAAAAGGATTATAAAATAAGGATAATTTTTTCAAAAACCTCCAATATTATCCTGCCAAACCAAGAAAACTATTTATTTCATCCTAACCAAGATAACTAAGTGATTGTTTAAGGTAGTTTCTTATTCTTTTAAATAACACCTTTAGATCTACTTTTAATGTCTTTAGGGTTGGTGTTTTGGTAACACCACTACCTATATAATGTATATATGGGAGTTTCAAAGTAATTTTGTAGTGGTTTGTCAATATATAAGGCTCAAAGTGTTGTAAATAAGACAAATTAGGGGTTTCCTTTATAATATAATATGGTAATTCTCTATAAATATTCTTCCAAATATATAGGGATTCAAAAATAAGGTGGTGTGGGGTTTAAATAACATAATTTATTATAATTTTTATAGTTTTATGTAGTTTTTAACCATTATAATTAGGTATAACCCCTAAGATGACCTATTTTGGCCTTAACTGTGGTGATTTATTTTTTACTCTTAAATGGTTATATTTTATGGATATGGTGAACATTTTCTCATAAATGAAAAATTTGTGACATTTTCTACCAGATATTATCCAACTTATCTGAATTTATGTTTTTTTATTTTTTTAAGTAATTTCTTAAAATTTTTATTTAACAAAATATCATTAATGTACATTTTTTCAATATTCATTTATTTTGACAAAATAGACACAAATAAAAAGGATTAATTAAAATACAATCCTTTTAGATATCACTAATATGTTATATTTATCTATAAAATTATTTACACACTATAACTCACTCAAAATGGATTACTATTAATATTTTTAAAATAAATTAGTATATTTTCATGTTAATTGAATAAATATTATAATAAAATTGGACAATAATTTAAGGAAATTATGTAGTCTCTAAAAATTTAAAATAAATTACTATAATTACGATACTTTCATTATTAAAAAAATTGAAAAAAAAATTCATTCATAACATTATTTTTTCCAATTTTAACACATAATAGATATTTATAAGTAAGAAAGTGACATTTTGTAACATTCATTACTTTAAATATTATATAGGTCATTTTCAAGGAAAATATTCCATTAAAAAATAAATTTCTAAAATATGTTAATAAGTGTAAAATTCCTTCATCCAATAAGTAGGATGAAAACATCTAGCCTTATTACTTAGTTTTAACCCACAGTAACCTGATTAACCCATTTTTAAGGTCATAAATTTTTCCATAGTAATAATTCATATTGACCAAAAGTAAAAAGGGCATGTTTACCAAATTCAAACATCTTGATTGCAAATTTAGAATATATTTTTCATTATTAAATTTCTATATGTGCTATAAATTTATTTAAACATGATGAAAAACACTTTTTATAAAAATAACTTTTTAAGAATAAAACATGATTTATTCTTAAAACATGCTTATAAATATATTAAGTGAATGTTAAAGAATTTTATTAAATGTATAATATATACCTTTTGGTAAAATAATTCTAAAATAGTGATTAATTTAATACATTTCACACATAATATAGTTTTTCATTAAAAACATCATTGAATTTTAAAATGAATTTTTATTTTTATTTCAAATCAATTGATAAAAAATAAACTCATTTTATACATCTGTAACAGTAAATTTTTTATAATTATTTAGTCAATTTTGTACCCATTAATCCAATATCTAGACAATAATTGTCACATAATAATAATATATCCAGTTTTATTAAATAGGTTGTTGTGTGTAATGAAATCTATTAAACATGTAATATTATTTAAAGAGAAATATATTCTAAAATCATGTAGTGTTTCAGTATCACTTGTTAGATCAAAAATTTGGAAAAGAACATATTCAATGAAAACAATAGCTGTAATGAATTGTTTAAACTCCATTAAAAGTGTGGTTCGATTCCATATTATTATTAGAAACTATTGAATATATTAGGATTCAAAAAATTATATCTTTATATTCTTCTAAAAAGCATAGGATAGTACTTTCAAAGTACCAATCGGAAAAATAAAAATTGATGATATCATGAAAAAATTCATCCTGCATAATTAGAAAATAATATTATGAGGTCAACTTATTCAAAGCCTCTAAATCCATGTATTTTTTCAAACATTCCACTTAATCCCATAAATATTCTCATACAAAAAGAATAATTTAAAAAATAATACAGGATACTTCTCTAAAAAACTCAATTGATTTCCAAGATTATCTCGTAATAAATAAAAAATTTGAAAAAAATATTATTATTAAGAAGAATACAATTATGGATATCTAGATTCAACATTAGATACAGTACTTGCATGTAATTAAGAGTAATATAAAACATTCCCATATGTTTGAAACAAATTTATTCTACCGCATTGGTAACACATAAACATCAATAATAAATCCAATGAAATTTATTTCATCCCTCCTATTTAAACCTATTGAAAATAAAGAATAAAAAATTAAGATTTTATAATAGTTTGAATGAATATATCTCATGAAAATGAGTAAATAGAGCCACATAATTTAAAATACTTTTCATACCAAACATAGAGATATTTTGTCCAACTAAATCATTTTATATATTAACAATCTTATCAATAGTGGAATCAATGACATCCCTAATCATCATGCCAACCACAGTTGAGATACCTAAGTATATGTTATGATTCTCAATAATTTTAATGTTTGTGATACTACAAATATAAGTTATTGTTTCCTTTGACATGCTATTATTTGAGGATGATTCATAATTTTAAAAATTAACCTTCTATCATGATTCATCTTAAAAATCATCAATCAAGTCAACAACCACATGTCATTCCTAAAATTTTTCTCATGAGATTAATAAAATTCCATATATAAAAAATAAATGGGTTACCTTAGAACCCATTCTAAAATCCTTTACATCCATGAATTTTATCAAAGGCATCTACATATAAAATTATCTTTGTGAAAACATATGTGATAATGATAAAAAAAATATGGAAATATGATCTCCCTACTATAAGCCTCTTGATGGTAGAATAGAATCTATAAGCTCTCCATTGACATTGATTGTTAAGAAATATTATAAATACATCTCAAAATAATATCAAACCATGATGCATTAAAACCTACGTTGAGGAGAAAAATCTCAAAAATTCACATTAAACTCTATTATAATAACTCATCATGGAAAGTTTCAAATCCATCATATCATTTTTAGAAGTGGAACACATATTCATAGAATAGAAAATACCATGATAAATAATAGAATTATCAATAATAAGCCTCTTTGGGAAAAAATCACCATTGTCTGTAGAATTAAAAAATGAAATAATGATATGTAATATTATAGATAAACATCAATAAAATATTATTGAAAACATTAAATAGTAAAATGGGCCTAAAATTGGTTACCTCTAGCTGATTATTTAGTCTCTAGACAAAAGAAATTATAGTTTAACTAAAACTATCCAAAACAACCAATTCCAACTTAAACCCCTTAATGATTATCACCACCTCATATCCCATGGAATTATAGATCCTATTAAATAATATAGAGTAAATAATATTTATCCCAACCAATATAGTCCAATGAATTTTCTTGAAAACCTGAAAGCCTCGTTTTCAAGATTATTTTTCCATCAATAAGAAATTAAAAATTTGAATAAAAACTAAAAAGATACATCATGAAACCTATGAAAATGTTTAATACTTTTTTACTTAATATAAAATTCAAAATAATTATGGAATAATTTTTTTAATTCCAAACTTATCATTTTCCCATCCTCCATAACAATCATTCAGTATGGAAATGAAATGTTTCCTTATTCTTGCATTGGATTTTTGATGGTTGCATTATTTATTTAGATCATACTCATTTATTTAATTCTACCCATAATGCATGAACCGATAATTATCCTTGTCCTCTATATTTTTTTACATCTTTTCATCAGGATCTGGAATTTTCTTCTCCTCAGGATTAGAAAATGATCATTGGATCAAATTCAACTATTATACATCAAAGACATGAAAACATTCATAAATCCATGATATAATAAATTACCAATGAGAATAAAATGGGTTTCATATGAATAATCATAAGGAAAAAAATCATAAAATATATAATTAATGAAGATGATTATATTATTACATAACCCAAGTAAAATATTAGAAATATTAATTGATATTTACAAATATAAAAACACTTTATATATTTATATACCCAATTTTTTTATCTTGTTATTTTGGTATATACATCTATATATGTGTATTTATCAATTTTATCATTTTTATCTATCTATCAATATATATGTATATGTGTGTGTAAATATTTTTGATTTTTCTCATGTTGATTTGTTGAGGTTTAGTTTATTTTTATAAATTGATTTTAAAAATATAATTTTTTCTCTTTTTTAATAATATTATGAATTGTAATTTGTCGTTACATTTTATTTTTTCATTTGTTTTTAATTATTCTTATGTTTTTATTCTTTTATGTTTAACTCATACTAGATTTTCATTTTATTAATATTTTTATTAAAATTTTAAACGTAAAATGAAAAAAACAAATATTAAAAGACCACATTAAATAATGATTCAAACCACGTAACATTTAATACGTGACTCAATATATAAATCAGTAGAGTTTTTAACACTCTAGGATCTGAACTCCCCTATATCTAAGGAATTGTTGGAGATATAAAAACATATGTGACTCAAGAAAAAAAATGTAATTTCATAAAATTAATTTTAAAATTATTTGAATGTTATTATATCTTGAGAAAAAAAAATAAAAAAGAAGTATCATTATAAAAAATAATCAAATAGTAGATATATGGATGGATTTTTAGAACACTATAAGAGAAAAATAAAAGCAGGTCAATAAAAGTTCCATTTTTATTAAATTGTTTCTTCATTAAAATGAAAGCGAAATTATTTCCTAGTAAATAGTAATTTAAAATATCGAGATATGATCTTCCCTTCATAAATTCTTTTAAAGACTCATATACATCCAAGGTTATTATTCTATTTAAATTTTAGCTTCTAAATTGAATTTTTAGTGTGTTTTGATTTGGAGGTAGGGGCTTAAGAGTTTGGAGAAATATGGGACGAAAAGGGGAGGATCCCTAGGACACGGGGACAAACGGGTGCCTATTAGACCATTCCCATCATGATATTTGGGATCCCAAGGGTTTGGTGGTTCAGTTAAGTATAACAGGAACTTGATAGACTCTTGGGTGGAATCTCTTAAAATAAGGGAAATTTTCATCATTCACATCTGGTTTTAATTCCTTAAAACCCCAAGGTTTGTATTTCAATCCTTATTTTAGATAGTTTTATCCTCTTGAGACCCCTCTCAAAGAATCCATAAAACTCCCACCAATACTTCCTTGGATCATAAATTAGGATTTTTTCCAAAAAAACTGTAGAATTAGTCTGTTGTTTAAGATATATAAGTCTCTCCCTTCCCAAAATTTTTTCTACTACATTGGATATGGATTCATGCCTCTATTAACCTACCCATATGTCTATATTTAAGATACAATATCCAAATTGGATTAAATATCCTCTCATAATTTTTAGGATTCTATAATTTTTGATAATAAGGTAAGGATAATTTCGATCATGGAAGGTTTATAGTTTATAGTTAGGATAGTTACCTAAATACCATTGTGACCAAATCTAGGTTTTCTAAATCAGTGGGTGATGGAATATATACCATTATATGCATATGTATTCACATATTATAAGACTTATATATGTGATAATATTCTCTATCTCTTATACTATCAAAGAGTGGCTATTTTAGGGGCATAATGTTTGCATAGGAACACATAATTAACATTTTTAATCAATAATGTATTTTATGAAATGTAATTATTGATTGATAAAATTTTAAATAGAAATAAATCATTAAAAAATAAATCACTAATCCTTGTTTAACCATTATTTATTATTCCTTTCTTATTGAAGATGGTTAAACCATGTTTTTTATTTTCCATATAAGTTTTGTAATGGTTTAAAAATATTTAGAACTGGTCCCAATATGTTAGGAATAGTTGGATTATAATCACATATTAGTTTAGAAATCGATTATTAATATAACATATTTAAAAATACCATGTATATAAATTTATTATATAGATTTTTTAATGTTTTCAAATCTATTTTTAGAGATACTTAAGTGTTAAAAAGGATCACGTGATGTGTTATAGTATGATTCAAGTGATAAGAACTACATTTCATGATGATTTTTTCTAATTTTTATGAAATAATTATTTATATAAATACCCTATTTAATATTTATATATATGCGCTTTATTTGTTCCATATTGAATTAGTGGCGGTTGAGCCTTACCATGTATCTTTTAGTCTATGTCATAGTGATTTCACTCTCATATGTACTTATAAATATATTTTTATATGTATGTATATATGTATGTATGTATGTATGTATGTATGTATGTATGTATGTATGTATGTATGTATGTATGTATGTATGTATGTATGTATGTATGTATGTATGTATGTATGTATGTATGTATGTATATATGTATGTATGTATGTATGTATGTATGTATGTATGTATGTATGTATGTATGTATGTATGTATGTATGTATGTATGTATGTACGTATGTATGTGATATTTTCCTCCCTAATATTGTATAGTACACATAAAATGTAGATATTATGTATATTTATATTGTTTTACATATATATATATATATACACATGTTCTATCCTAAAATAAAATGAGTGACCTTCTAATTGAGTATGTTATATATGTAGTAGAAATTCCTCTCTATAAGTAGTGTTACTAGATGAGGATGACTATCGATACACATAGATATATTCATATATATATATATATATAATTTTTCTTATAGAGGATGTTTTTTCATGGTTATATTCAATATAGTTAGACCTATATGGTAGATGGGTACCCTACCCAAATTCTGAGTATGGATTAAATCATGTTTGGAAGATATAGAAGAAAATCATTAACATATCATTTATGAATTGTCATTGTTTCCAAATTTATTGAGAGGATTTATAATAATTTTAAATTATTGGTTTTATAAAGGTAAACTCATATCCTTTTTAAGTGAAAAGAATAAAAAATACATGCATAAGGATCTTCCATTTGTGATTTAATAATAATTATATATAAATAACAGGCCTTAATATTAATGAATTGAAACCATCTTTATAATGGTTTATAAGATCCATAAGTGGATTCCAAATTAGTTCCTCAATTGAAGATACCTTCTTAATCTTTAAGTCAACCATAAACATTATTTTATGAATTTCTGAAACTCCCATGACAAGTTGGAACCATGGATTTAAAGGGAGAAGATAATGTGAAAGATATTAAAATTTGAAAAATATCAGGGTTTATTATCTTGACTATATTATGTCATATTATTTTTATAATTCTCAGGGATACATATTGAAGGATTTATTGAGGTTATTTTAGTAAATAAAAGGTTTTATAAATCTTATAGTAATGTAACACATTATAGATTTCATAACATACACTGTTACAACATTTATAATTAATTTAATTAACTATGTATGGTTGGTTTAATAAATAAATAAATAATATAACACTATAAATAATTGTTATTTAATGTATACAATCAATCCATGAAAGTATAAAAGTGGAATAAATGGAATGATACAATTTTATGTAATATATTGTAAGTCGTTCCATATAAAATCTCATTCCCAAAATGCTAGTCAAATACAATTAATGACACAATCATCGATTATCCCATAATGTTTTCCATGATATGATAATTAGTGAATAAGTCCATTATAAATCAATTTCACTTTATTTTCAACTGATTTAGATAATTTATTTTTTGTAAGTATATCAACTTATACAACCCATGTAAAAGGGATCATTCAATTTCATTCAAATAACTATATTTTAATTTTTAAATTTTAAATTTTACATTGATATGATAATCAAGGGTAAAAATATTGGATCATGGTTTAATTAATAAAAAAAGGAGGAAATTAGTGATAAATTAAACAATAATGTTTCACTAATGATAGTAGATATAGAGATATTGAAAATGGGTTTACTAGGTACCATAATCAATCTATATTGGGTTAGTAAAAATTTTCCTTATATAAATAAAATAAAAAAAACATTCATGAGATAGTTTATAATCTATTCAAGAGGAACCCAATTTGAAACTATCATCAATTCAAGGTCATTATTGAAATTAGATGTTAATTTAAGAACATTATTTTGATAATTTTTAAAGTTTATAGACCATTTAATCAAATACTAGTTAGAAAATTATAAGTGATGTTCAATTAGAAATATATGGAATCAATAATGAGGCACCATATAACCATACTCTCATATCTGTGCAAAAAATACTTTTATTAAACACTAAAATTGATATAGATTGAGATGGTCCTATATTTACATATCATTGTTTCATATCATTTATATAATTTAAACATTACATGTTTGAAATGATTTTATAATCCCATGAATAGAAGGTTTAGTATCATTGAGGATTAGTTATATAAGAATATAATTTTATGACATGTGTGCAAATTACTCCATAATTGTGCTACACTAGACTCCCTTTTGTACTCATCATAAGTTATACACCTCTTTATAACCTATGGAATGGAAACATATTATCTTAGTGGTTCAATAAGTTAAAAGATATAAACATTTCCTCAAGGGTTAGATCATTAAAATTTTATAGAACATTATCATGGTAATAATATATTTTTGAAAAGACAATGGAACAAAAAGAGTTTTTAACAAGTAATTATGGAAGGAAATATAATATCAAATAAAAAAATAAATAACATAGTAAAAGAGAGTGAGAAAATAAAAATGATCTTGGGGATATCATCATAGGAATATAGAAATATGACATGTCATTGAAACATTGCCAAATAATAAATTATTGTATAAACATAGTATAAAAAATCATGTGAACCAGGTACCTATATCACCTTCTTGAAAAACCATTTAAAAAAAGATATATGCATCACATTCACAAAAAAACGTGTTAGAAAGGATAGATTTATCATTTTTACAAAAGTAACAATAGAAGAAATCTATAAATATCATGTTCATATAGTAAAACCTATGAATAAATCTCCCAACACCACAGTCATCGAAAATTGCATAATATTATATGATATTAAATCACAACCAATGAACTAGAGGATGAAATATGAGCACACCCATCAACAATCTATACATATGCATGATAATTAAAAATAATCATTCATCACATCATAAATAACCCCAAGAAATAAAAATAGATTTTGTAACATTACATATGGTGTCACCAAAATTGACCTTAGGAATATAAGTGGTTGATACCCAAAATTAAATCACACAAAATATTATTTCATAATAATATTTTGAAGGTGATTAATTTAAATAATTTATAATAAAATAAATATTATATAGATAATGAGAAAAATTGAAATAATTCATAATATATTTGTTGAAAATTATTTTATATTTGGAATAAAAGTTAATGTCATAGTCACTTTGAAATGAAATTTTTAAAAACGTGAAGTGAAAACTTTTGAAATAATTTAATTATAAAATTAAAATTAAACAATGTATCCATAAAAGATATATATATTATCTCAATAAAAAATGGAGTGGAAAATAAAAACATAGTAACATAGAAAGAAAACCATTTTTATATATTAAAATTCATTTTTTGGAATCCATCATCCTAAAAAGGGTAATGAAACAATATTTTGAAAATATTCAAATGGATATTTAAATATCACAAGAGATATCCCAAAATTTGGTTACCAAATATAAAATACAATATCATAGGGAATATAAAACATGGATATGGAATACAAATATCTTACTTATAATGATGGGAAGTATTTTTAACAATGTTACACTTTTATAAGAGATAAAATCATTTTGGTAGAAGATTTGAATTAAAAATAACTTTTTCCATAGAGAGTAAGAGAAAATAAAATATAACATAATTTTATAGTGTAATAACCCATTAATGAAAAATATAATTTTAATAATAAATATCATAACTCAAATAAATAAGTTTTGAGTTATCAATATACATTACGAATAAATAATCGTGTTAATAAAAATATCATAAAAGGGTGGTCTTAAATTTGAACTCAAAATAGGATTAATAAAAGAATATTATTTATATTGTATATCCAATTTTTGGTATACACTCTATAAAAATGATATAAATTGTATAAAACAAAACATGCCTCAAAGAAAAAAAAATTAGATGAAAAACCCTTACATCATCATTATCTCACAAATTAAGAACCCTTGAAAATTAGAACATGAGATGGATTTTTAAATATAATATATTTATTTAAAAATTATGAAAAATAAATTCCATGAACAATATATATTATATAAAAAGAAAACTAGTGGTTAATATGCATAATATCTCAATGTATAAAAGTTTAGGTGAAAAAACCCTTACATTTAATCACACTTAACTGGATGTTCTCTTACCTTTTTTCTTAGTAAAAATAAAAATATTAGTAACCTATTTTGAAACATTATTTCTAAATATAAACTTTTATAAACTTAAATTGTAATATTTTATTGAAAATATATTAGTAATTTATATTTAATTTTCATTTTTTAATGTTATTAGCTTCGATTGTTTGTTTAGTACTAGTTTGGTAACGGCTGTGTTGATTATTTTTTATTTATTCATAATTAATCATTTAGTGATAATTATAGGACTAGAATAGATGTTTTATAATGATTAAAAATTTTCTAATTCCATTTTATAATTAATTTAGTTATGATTCATGATGGAAAAATTGGTTATTTTCAAGTTTTGGAAATCTTAATGAAAATGGGATTGTAACTTAATAATGTGTTAAATATATCCATTTTTATTATAGAACCAAAAAAATATTTAATTTTTATTTTCCAATAACACCAATATTTATTCCTTCTTAGGAAACCATGGAATAAATTTATATCCTTTAATATTTATGTGGTTAAACTGACCCAAACAAGAACCAGCTATAATCTTTTGATGGGTATGGTAAATAAAATGATTCATTATGAATATTATCCTTATTACAAATGAATAATTATATTTTTTATATTTTCTAAATATTTTTAATCATGTTATAGGATATTTCAATAAATAATAAAATACTATAGTGAAAAAAGAATTACACAACTTTCATAGACGTCGTAGTCAACATGTACAGACGTGTGACATGTTAGTTTTACATAGATTGAAAAAAAGGCATGGAATTGATTATAATTTAAGAATATTAATAGTGTTAAAAATTAAATATTAATCCATTAAATTGAATTTTAGAACCATATTTATATGGAAGAGATGAAAAATCAATCATGTCATTCATGGAGGTGGTAGTCTACAAAAAATCATGAGGATATCTTTATTTTTCAAACTGGTTTAGAGGAAGGTATAAAATTGATATTTCCTTAGAATAATAAAATTTTAAAATATTATTTATAAATATTTTCATATAATTTCAAGGATATAATTGTTTTTAGGGGGTAAAATAAATAAATAATTGAAAGATTTTGGTTGAGAACATTGCCTCTCCCTCTGGATGTTCTCCCCAGGGTAACACTTTATTCAAACTAAGATTGATATTGTGGAAAGAAAAAAACACTTAAGACATTGGTAAATAGTTTATAAAATAATAGGGTATCATCTTTTTTATCTAAATCTTTATAATGAATGGATAAATGGGGTGTATGTGTGCTCTATTTTTTGGTGAGGGAAATGGGATTTTTTTAAATAATATAAAGGAAAAGTAAAAATTCAAGGGTAAAAAAGATCAAATAATGGATAATAATGGAGTGGGGTGAATTATGGTTAATAATACCTCTAATATTATTTTTTAACCATTTTAAGAACTTTTTTTTTAGTATTTTACCCATAGGTTTTTCACTTTTACCATTTCTTCACTGTGATAACCAATTTTCACCAACTTAATTTAGTTTTAATGCCTAAAATTAAAATTTATGATAAAAAAATATGGATCTAAATATTCCAAATATGAAATAAATTTTTTAAGATAAAATTTCCAAGGGGGATAATAATTAATTTTTATATTATCACATAGTACACGTAAAAATAATTTTTAGGAAAAGCGTATTTTTATATGTAAAAATGATTTTTGTGATAAAATCATCAATGTTGTTGATTTCAATGAATTGAATATGTTTTTTGTTAAAAATATTAATTGGGATAAAAAATAAATCCAAAATAAAATACTACCATAATACTTCCTTGTTAAAGAAAAAGTTAAAAAAATTAATTTTTATTAAAATAAGATATTACTTATGTTTCAAAATGTTAATAATAGGTTTTTAAAATTCAATATAGAAATTTGAAATGAATCATTTTATTCCTTAAATAAAATATTCTTCATGAAAATTTTGGGGCAAAAGTTTTGAATAAGTATTATATCATAATAAATTCAAAAACACTGCAACATTAATAACAATTTTGTTTTCCATCATTCACCTAAAAATAACTATTTCATAAAAATCTCACAAAATAATCATATGAAAAAATTGTTATTCTATACAAAAAATATAAGAAAATTTTTTCATAAAAAATTTATAAAATTTAGGCATTTATATTTAAATGGATATATAAAATATACTAAATAACTTTTTTTAATAGGATCATGACTTTTTGAATTATAAATATTCTATAATAGAGAAAACCCTTCTAACCTATTATTTTGTGAATTTTGGGTGTTTGGATACTTGATATTGAATCTAGGAAGGGAGAGGAGAATCTGTTTAAATCTAAGAATGAAAGCTTCAAATCATTGATTCAGAGAGTGAACTATGTTTCACAGGGTGGCTTCACGAATTATGAGACTCTGTTTTGAGAATTTATATCCAGGATAGTTCAGGATGTGAGTTTTTCTCCACATCATGAATGTTCATGGTGGGTTTTTTTGGTGGTTTGGTCTTCAAATGTTTTATAGAGTAAAATTTTTATTACTGATGTGAAATACCACTCACATTTTTTGGAGTGAGCACCTTTTTTTAATAAATGTGAAATAAGTGAGTTTAATGGTGTGAACCAACCATTCATGTCATGAATGGGGTGATTTTTGAACCATCAATAATCTCCATATCCCCTATATTTCTATCATTATCTCATAATTCCTATAAAATATGAAGTTATCCCTATGTGATTTTTGGGATCCCTAGAAATTTTTGATCTTCGGTGTTCATCCTTGGCTTCCCATGATTTGATATCAAAGATTCTAGGTGAGTCCTTTTATTTCTATTTGTGTTATTCCTTGTTTATTTGGAGGTTGGACAACAAATTTGTTTCTTCAAGATATAAATATTTTGGGATAATATTTTTATGATACATTTCTATGTTTTATATTGATTCAAGGATTACTTATATGGTTGTGTGCTATCAGTTCATCTTCTCTAATATTGCATTTTTTCAGTGAATCTGAAATCGTATTTTGTTGTAGGGGATTCGAGATCTCTCTCGTTTATGTTCATATGTAATATTATAATATTTTTTATTTACATTATGTGATTGGTATAAATTATAAAAATCTTGATAATATACCAAAATAATTAAATTGAATGGAATGAAGTGATACAAAGTGTTTACTGATTTTACATAATATTGGTTGTTGTTGTTTCATGAAATATGATGGTTATAGAGTTATTCTTTATATTTAATGATTGGTAATATAATATCCTTAAATGTATAATTAATTAAATATGTTAAAGGAATATTCTATGATTAATATTGTAGTTTTATGCTAGACTTGATGTGTATGGATTAATGGCCTTTGTTGTGTGTGGATTTTCATACATAGTTATAATTTGAAGTTTTGATGTGGTGGATACTTGATAGTGGTTTCATTTTAATGGAATAATATCAATATATATAACAATTTATTAATGATTGAAGAATTATTTTGTGAAATTTTTTATTGATAATGAAATTGGTAATGTTTTAGCGATGAATTGTTAAATTAAATAATGATAAAAGGAACTGAGGTTTTATCCCTTGGTGTAATAATTTAGGTTTTTTTGTATTATTATAAATTCTTAGTGGTGATATATCAATAATATCCCAATGGTGTCAGTGGAAATGTTTCTTTTTTGAACACATAGGTATGGGCGTGTGTGAGGCTACTGTATACTAAAATTCTTGTATGAATTTTCTATGCACACCTCATGAGTCATATAATCTGACTAATATCTAGGGAACCTGGTGGTTTTTTACCTAATGTGCAGGATATGGAGGATATAGATAGCTCTCAACCCCATCTCCCCTAATCTTCCTTCAACAAAAATGTCTAGAGATTACAATGGTGGATTATGAGATATGTGGTGGGGGTAATTCATGTCAGTAGGATGAAAAACTTTTGATGTTCTATTCATTCATAATACCCTACTTATCTAGTTATAGTATAAAAGATATGTTTTTAGGGTCATGAGGCATGATATATTGTTTTTACCCTATAAAATGAAATTTGGTTTGTTCTGAAAGATATGATATATATTTGGGATCAATATGGGTGGATATAGAAGGAATAAGAGAAAAGGATGTATTCTTATTGGGAGAGAGGGGAGAATAAGTAGGGGAAGTGGTTGTATAGTTCTTTTATCTAAATTATTATGAGATTAATTTAAAAATATTGGATTCATTTTTTGGTGAGAGAGGTCCTTGGTGAGTCAAGGGGGAACTAGTTGATCAGTGTAGATTTTGGTAAGTTCTATTGTTTATTAATTGGGGCATTATTATACTCTTTTCACCTTTTAACAAGAGACCTTGGGTATGATACCAATGTGTATAAATGTTATACTCACTATAGGTATATATTAACTATTTTTCTGGTTTTTAGAAGATAATTAGTGACACATATGTATAGAACTAACTCATTGCTTGGGTTTTTTAGTTCCTTTCATAGGATTTTCTTTTGGTATTGTTTTATCATTGGATATTTTTTATTTATTATGTATTCATGCATATGAGATATCACTTTTATAGGATTTTGGTTTCATTGGTTTTATATAATGGATTTTTGGTGGTTTTTCATCCTATATCTTGATATTTTTTTATATTGAGGGTAATTCCTCCCAATTGAGAGTTTTATACCCTTGGAGATACACACCAACCCTAACCCTATTCGAGTTAGGACTTTGGGATCACTCATTCTATTCATTACATGATCAAGAGGATTACTAGTGAAGTCAGGTTGTGATATATTCTTCTTATTATTTTTGATCAATTACTAATAATATTTATATGAATATATTATTCATATCAAAAATATATATTTTTCATCATTAAACCTTAATATATTTTGGTTTCTTAAAATAAAATTACATAGGGCTTAATAAATTTTTTTTATGAAAATTCATTTTTAATCTGAAGATCATATTATTAGTTACTTAGCTACACTAATTCAAATAGAATTAAAAGTGAAATTTTTTCATCTTTCATAATTTAGTTATCTTTATATAATACTTCTAAGTCATCAATTACTTTATAATAGTTATATTTATCTTAAAAAGGTGTCACAGTTAATTTTCATTTGGTGTTATGTGTGAAGAAAGCTATTTAAGATTTTATTTAATTGAGGAAAATATATACTAAAACCATGGGGAATTATAAGTGATCTCAACTAATATATATATATATATATATAATCAATCATTACTATTGAAATTGAATTTATATTGATTCTAGGATAATCATAACTGAATTTTATAATAAGGAATATTGGTATTTATTTGTTAAAGAGGATATATTAACTACATCTAATTAAATTTCATTAAAACCTTGAAACTTTAATTTTTTTCTTACTATAAAATAAAAAATATGAATAACTAGTTATTTTAGTCGAGTTATCACTCTCTCCTAACCAAACTATATTTGGTAAATATCGATACGAAAAAAGGATACCTTCATCCTTAGTTGAAGTTGAACACACTTATTCATTCATGGAATCTTTTGTGAAAAATGGGGCCCATTTCTCAGATATCCACTCTCGTTTCAAATATATACTATGTTTTTAAAAACTATAACATTCATCATCCACCATTTAATTTTACTCATTATTATACTCTTTTATTTTTTTAATTATTTATCAATATATTCTTCTTTTTTCTTTTTATTCTACTTATGCTTCTATTTTTATTTTATATCAACTTTATTTACCACTGTATTTTCATCTACTTCTACTTTTGTTACTTCTATATATGGATTATATTTATAGATTTATAATTATGATTCTTATTTTAAATTATAATTTTTCTCTACAATCCAATATTCTAATTCATTTTTGGGTTTTTGCATGTGGATTATATATTTTCATGTAGTTCTTCTTTGAAATCAACATTAAAATTCTCTTTCCTATCTTCTTCCACATTCAATTTTAACTTATGAAATTATTTTTAACTCCAAAAATATATTCAGAATTTGATTTTTATTATCTGGATTTGATGTTTTTGATTTTTTTTATATTTTATCCACTTTTTTTACATCAACTTATGTATATATTTCTCTCTTAGGTATTTACATTTTAATTATTTCTTCTAAATTAATTTCTACTTCTATTTTTTCTTTTTATTTCCCAAAATATACCTATATTTCTTATAGTTTTTTAATTTAACTTATATATTTTTTAATTCAAGATTATTTTTATGCACCTTTTTCTATATTACAAATTAACTTGTACTTTAAAATTAAAAAACAAAACACACGGCATTTTAATGAGACCAAACCTCCCATTAAAGAGATAGCCCACTCCCTAATTGATACTTAATATAAAATAAATTTCTTTAATTTTTTATTCCATATGATCATGTTATTATATATATTAAAAAATTACTACTTATTACAAAACCAGACTATCTATATTTTCATCAACTCTTAACTGGGCCAATGTGGTTCTTCCTACACTCAAATAACATGATCAACAATACCAATGTGAAATAGATCACCACTCCACCGCATATGTTGTTAGATCTCACAACACTTTATAAATGGCCACATTAGTCTATCACTCTCAGTGTCTTCCTATATAATTACTTTCTTTTAGATTACTACATGCATCACCAACTACTATATTACTAAATAATTAGCTATAGTAGTTGATCATTCTAATTTCCCTCCAATCCTACACCTTTCATGAACTATACACTATCATAAAAGATAATGGGTGTTCAAACCTAGTCCATTAATATTCCAACTCCATTAATAAAGGTTATTGATTAAAAATTGTGATAATAAAATGTAATAATAACAATAATAATCTACTATAATATAATAATAATAATAATAAAATATAAAAATTATAATAAATATTATTATTATTTCAATTTGAAAATAAATTTAATTATAATATGTTTTACTTATTTTATTAGTAAATTGAATATAATTTTAAAATATTTATTTATGTTCTTTTATAATATTATTATTGAGGCATATAGTTTTTTTACCATAACTGTTTTTATGATATTATATAATTTTTTAATTTTTTTAATCAATCTCAAATAAATCGACTCGTCCACTATTTCACTAGTTGATAAATTTAAATTCATTTTTAAAGGGTTTCATGGTCACTCTTTTTTTTTAATATTCCATGGAAGTATGGTTATGATAACCAAACTAAACAATTTTATTTGGTTGAGTAATAAGGGAGTAGGTAGGGTGATCATTCTTCTGGAAGTGTGTATATTGTTTAGTATAATATTTGAATAAAAATACATCAATCCAATAACTTAAGATAAATCATTTTAATTTAAATATTACATTAATTAAACTATTTAAAAATTATGATTTAAAAATAGAATATAATCTAAATTTTATAAATGAGTTTTATTTAAAAAAGATTAAAAAAATAATATGACATTAGTTTTATTTTAATTAGAGTGTTTCATTTCATTCTTGGAGTTATCCAACTCATGAGATATTGATTGGGAGTATTTTATATGTCCTAACAACCCTTACCTCACCTATGGATTAATACCATCATGGATACAATACTATTATATCATCCCACAATCACTACCATGATGTATCTATATTTATGGTGTCATCAACCTCTAGAGGCCTCACCCTTGATTTGGGTGTTTCATACATTAACAATTTGGAAATAGACTCTTAATTTGCTTTTAATTTATGAAAATATAATGAAATTAGATATACTAGAATCTTTTGGTTGTAGTTAATCAATTAATCTAATCATCTCTTGATCAAGGAAAATCTGTTCTAGGTTGATATAATTTGTTCATTATTTTAGAATTTGATTATCTCTCACTCCCCACCACCAATACAAAGTTATATGACCCTTAGAAAAACAATAACATCCCTAATGTATTGGATCATTTCCAACTATAATCCCTCTACTATTTCTATCGCTGACTAAACATACCCCATTGTCGATTTTTACCACAATATTGATTCCTCTATTGCTAATTTATATGGTCATATCCATGTGATTCGCCCTGTGTTTCCTCTATTTCCCTATCCCAATCTCAAAAGTTCCACGCCAACCATGCCACTCTCATTCATGGCCCATTATCATTTAATGTTATCTCTTAGTCACACCCCATCACCCATGAGGTTGATTTCATTGGTTTGTGGGATAATCGTTTCTAGTTATATTCAATATTATAACAATGTTTTTCTTAGGTCACATGACGAGTCATCCATGATAGAAGATGTTTGGACTACCATAAATTGTTTTGGATGGGTATATATTAGCATTAACTCCCCTACAGACTTTTTTGGTTACTTAAATATCTTATTTACCTTATTACCACATATTAGGATAAATCATCTATGTGTATTTCCAAACATTTACCACCCAATAATTCTCAACCTTTTCCCATAATCTCATTTAAATATAAATGATCATACACTCTGGATATAAATTTTTTTAAATTTTTAAGGAAAAATATTCCTATAGATCAATGTATTTATCACTTTTACATTATTTTATTAATCTTCGATTCTTTATTTTCTGATAATTGGTTGTAATATTTTTGAACTATAATATTTTTCTGTTTATTTTTGTTGTAAAATTGATTCAGATTATAAGTAGATCTATTTTAGTCTTCATATGACTTGTATTTTAATCATTTTTTATATCAAAATAAATGTAAATTCATATATCATTTAAAATAACTTTTTAATTATCTTTTACATTATACTATTCATTGTATCATTCCATCACAAGTTGATGAAGAATCTCCCCAAATAATTTATCTTCAAAGTAGAATGAAAAAAATTCTCTCCCATATTAGATCCTATGGGGGTGAAAAAGAAAAATCTTGGTTTTGGAAACCTATTTCACATATTTATTGTAATATGTTTTTTTGTTTTAATGTTACTGTATCGCATGTTTTAAAAAAAATTATATTGTGTTTTTATTCTCTATCAATTAATATAACTACGAACCAAATAATATAATTTCAAATGTCTACATTTTTTTAGTAAAATCACTCAACACACAATGAATAAAGCATTATTGTGATGAATCTAAAGACATTTTTTCTTCCTCTCAATATTTGTATTTTAATTTAAGAATATAATGTAGGATTATTGGAAAGTGTTCCTTTGAGTTTACAGAATATGATACTTCTTCAACTATATTTTTTTTCATTTTATTATTGATTTATGAGATTCCTATTTAAATCCATTGATTTTTAGTCCTGTATGGAATAAAGTGTCCAATTATAGAGATATTAAAATTCATTTTATTTGAAAAAACATATGAGATATTTTAAAAATAATAAATTTTTTATATAATTATAGATAAATATATGATGACTGTAGTGTATGAAGTTCGTTGGTCGAGAACAAATATGTGATGTTTTTATCCAATTTCATTCAATTCCATGGAAGCTCACAAACATAGCCTAATGTTACAATTTTATGTATTAAATATAGGATGGAAACTAAAAATTATATCTAAATATATAATATATAGAGAATAATAAATTAGATTACAGATTGTGATAAATTTTTTATTTAAGTAAAATTTTATAATATGGGTTCCTTTTGGAACTACTTTCCTATTTAATGTTGATATTGTGCATTGTTTTTCAATAAAATGTTACATAAATAATGGTTTCTTAGTTTTACTATTAAACAAATCCTACTTATTCCAATTTGAAAGTGAAGATGAGTCATTTCTGATAAAATGACATGGTTTTAATATATCTTTATATTCATTTATATATGAACATTTAACTTCCAATATATCTAACCATATTTAACTTGAATTTTTATAGATAGATTTGTGTAATATTATACTATATCTTATCCTGTTAGAACTCCATTTGTAAAATCCTTGATAACGATTCTATATATTATGGAAATATATTTCCCCTTGTGAAGAACATATAGGTAGAATTATTGCATCAATATGATGGTGAATAATGTTTTTAATCATTTTATAAATTTTATAAAAAAAATATTTGAGGTTGTAAAAAGAAAAGAATTCAATTTGATATGGGTACAATGTTATATTTCCTCTCTAATGTAGTTTATGAGACATTATGTAAAATTCTTTCTATTTTCAAGTAAACTAATTTATTTTATTGTATTTGTTTTATATTTTCCTTAAAATATCTCAATGAACATTTTTATCTTTCAATTCCTAACATAGTTTTTCACTCTATAGATAACCTCCTTAAAATTTAAATTAAATTTTAAAACTATTCTTATCAAATAAAAGTGCTTCAAATACATTAAAATTTATAGTTACTTATCTTTGTTACTTTATAAAAAATATTGTATTGGAATAATTTTCCCATTATTCTATAAAGAGTACTTTTTCTATTTTTTATATTCTTGGAATATGCATGTTAGTTGGGATGTAATGTTTTTTATTATTAATTGAAATATTAATATTACATTTTTAAAATACCATATGGGTGTATGAATAGATTTTATAATTAATGATTATTTTTAATCTTCATTGCATGTGTACTAGAAATATCAAAATGGATACATTCTCTCCTAATCCAATCTCACAGATTCACCTTTTCACAATTCACACAGTCTGATGGTAAAAAAATGGTCGGGTAGTGTTGTTTCATTCATTATTTTTTCTAAAAAAAAATTTCATATATATTTATAAGAAACATTGATCTATAAAATTTCATATATAATTAAAAATATAGTGATGGCATTTTTATATCCCTCCTACTTTTAAGAAAATATATTATTGGTTTGTTACTTTACTAGGCTCAACTAAAAAAAATATTTTACGTGAAATATCATTTAAAATTATATTTATATATAAATCCATGAATATCTCATTAAAAATCTAGATTAAATTCACTCACCAAAAAATAATATCAAAAATATTTCCCAGGAATTGTAATAGGTTGGACCTTCATAGACCATTACATTGTGAATTTTTAGTGTTGGTATAATTTATAAGGGTTCAAGGAAAGGGGAAAAAGCTTCATATGGTGATTCATGTCATGAATCACTGATCCACACTACAAATACTTAGTTCATATAGTGAATAATATTTCACATGGTGGATTTTCTAATACAGCAATGTGGGGTATGGAATTTATATCCAAGTGTAATTTATGACATGAAATGTTATTCATGCTGTGAATGTCCATGGTGTATTTTTTATTGTTTTTTCTTTTAAGGTTTCATAGAATTAATGGATATACCCAGGACATGAAATTACTCTAGGTTTATTGGAATGAGTACTTTGTTTTTTGATGGATGGTAACCACATGCGATTCCCGGATTGAAACATTGATTTATGATATGAACTTGGTGATTTATTGGTTTCCTATTAAGTAAATCATCCCTCTTATTTCCCTCATTCTCTCATCATTCCTCTAAATCATTAGGTGATTCCCATTAAATTTCGGGTTCCCTAACTGCCTTTTTTTGGCATTCACCCTTGGCTTCTGGAGATTCTATATCAATGGTTTTGGGTGAGTTCTTCTTTCATTTCTCAATGAGTTCTTACATTTTTCTTCAGATATATCATATTTTATGTGTTTTTTAGATTTAGGGATTTTTTCTACAATTTTGATTATATATTGATTTGTTTCATTTTTTATTTGAGGATTAAATGTGTGGTATATGGACATATAGCTCATCTTCTCTGTCCTTGGATTTACATAGTTAATTAGAAATATTCTTTTGAGTTAGTGAATTTGATTCATATCACTTTTATGTTCATTTATTCTATTAACATGATTTTTTCTATTCATTGATTATTATGTATTGGAATTATCTGTACAATAAAAAATGATAAAATTGAAAGGGAATGGTGTGATGTGCATGTGGTTACCAGTTTTCTTGATGTTGATTCATGTTATATTCTTTTTATAGGATTATTCCTTATGGTGATGTTTTGATTTTATAATAATCTTTAAATATTTAAATATATAGTGTTATAAAATAAAAAATACTAGGTTGAATATACATATTTTATGCTTTATTTTATTTTTGTGGATTAGTGGCCTTTTTGTGTATGGTACGGTGGACTTAGTTATCTGTGGCTTCCTGGCCTTGATTTTTTGTAGATTTTTCCCTTGGTTGTGATATAGAATTCATATGTGTTTGTTTCATAGTAGTTCTTTCATTTAAATTGTGTAATTATGATACATAAATATGTATATTGATAAAGAATTCATTGGAGAAAATTTAAACTAATAAATAAAATAAATAAATATGGGTGGGAATTCATTAACCTAAAAATGGAAATGGAGACCCAGGTTGAGGTCGTATGTGATGTTTATAGTTTATTTGTTCTATATTAGATGTGGTACAAGGTAGAAAAATGTTAGTAGTGTCTTGATAGAGGTTATGGTGGTGTTTCTTCTATGAATCCATAGGATTAGGATTATATGAGACTATTATTATACCAATGTTGTTTTATGAAATTTATATACACCCCATCTAATCAGGATAATATGAAAGATACTCAGAGACCATGTTGTGTTTTCTCTAACATCCAAAATGGGGAGAATATAGATTTTTGACTACACCATCTTCCCTAATTTCCCTTTAGTAGTAGCTTCTGGTGAAAAAGGTGGTGGATGATGTGATATGTTTTGGGGTCATGTGTGGTAGGAAGAGAATATGGGGTTAGTTTCATATTAATTCTTGGTAATTGATTTCCCTATTTACATTCTATGAGATAAGTGAATTATATCATGATTCATGATATTTGGTTGGTACTACAGGACATGATATATGAATGGTGTTGTTATTAATGAATTCGAAAGTGAAGGGAGAAAAGGATGTATTTTCATTGTTTGAGAGGAAAAAATATTTGGGGAAGTGGTTTTGGTGTTCCTTTATTTACATTATTATTATAGTTCTTTACTACTCTTGGGTACATTATTAGTGAGTGAGACTTAGTGAGGTCGAGGGACTATTTGACCTATGTAGGTTATGGTTAGTCTTGTTTTTTGTTTACTATGTAATTAGAATTTTATTTTAATAATTAAATGTGATACATTTAGTATGCTCCACTTACAATACATGTTATTCTTACCCTA
Source organism: Viscum album (assembly GCA_963277665.1). Lineage (NCBI taxonomy): Eukaryota > Viridiplantae > Streptophyta > Magnoliopsida > Santalales > Viscaceae > Viscum > Viscum album. Next base: position 1,210,213,677 of record OY728121.1, read on the forward strand.
TGTTTATGTAAACTATTTTTCATCTTTCCAGTAGGTATTAAGTTATCGATTTGATCAATACTATCATAATGTTTCAGTTGTTATGGTCTCATATACTATCTTTTCTTTTGGTATTATTTTATTTTTGGGATGTTTGTGTATTTTTGTATTCATATATATAGGTATTTCTTATATGTTATTCTGGTTTACTTATTTTCTATTATGGTGTATTTTATTTGTGGTTTTTTCTAATGATACAAATATATTTAGGGTAACGTATCCCATTTGATTACTTTATACCCTTGGTTCTAGTCTCTACCCTGGGGACTACTCGAGTCAAGACATAAGGGGTCACCCAAGTTCTTTATTACTGGACCAATATTGGTACCAATGGAGGGGGCATGATGGAGTGGTATTAGTTATGTTCATTAAGAGATATGGTGGAGTTTGGAACTGGTGAGTATTTCATGGGTTTGTAAGGAAACAGTGTTCGTTGAACATAGTATGTGATGACAACAAAGGAGTCGAATATGATATAGTATTTTGGGTCCCCCTTTGATCTGATGTAAGGACTTTAAAATCTCTGGATATACTTGGTAAAGTGATGTTGTTTTCATGGTTGAGACTAATGAGAGGTATACGAAACATACTTTCTAGAGTTTTATTTTGAATTGGTTGGTTTTAAGAATAAATAAATAAATAAATTAAATGAATCTAAATAAATTTGTTACTACCAAATTTATGTGTATAAATATTTATTTTATGGATTCTATTTGGTCACCACCCACATTTGGCCCGATTATGGGAGGTTTACTAAGTCAACCATGTTGATCATTGAAGGTTCAATACTGATTAGGAGGATGAGCAGTGGTAGTAGATATTACTTGCCTTTTAGTTTCAGATCATGTATAAGGGTAGTGTAACCTATGTTGAGATGGTATGATGGATAGAGTAGTTGGTGATCACATTTAGCTTGATTTTATATCAGCCTGAGTATTGGGTTCCCATAATGGTTATATAGTTGAGGAAATTGGCATGTCATAGGTTCATGTTTTATCTTAGGGAGGGAAAGGTCATTAGTGTATATGTTGATTAATTTAAGTAGGAATTTAGGGATGAGTTATTATCGATTATGGTGAAAGTGGTTGATAGGTTATAGTTTCTCTCCCTTCAAGAGGGGAGCATGAGATTTTATGGGATATGGATAAATTTTGAAGACATTCTATGATTTTTCCTTGGCATACATCCAAATTAAGAGTCCCAATAATAGTTCTTAAAAGAGATTCTATGCCCTTCCCTTTATTCTATTGTTACACCATTTATATTACCTATGTATTTGGAAGTATAGAAGAAGTAATATCTAATTCAGAGGGAGGATGAGTAGGATATATCACCCCTATTCAATATTAGTTAGAGATATATCAAGATTAGGGTGTTAGATAGAGCATTTTTGTTGATGATTCAGTCAAGGATTCAATCGATATAGAAATGGCCCCAATAGTCATCGCCACAATTTCTGAGGTCTGGTTGTTCCCATGAATCTATTAGGAGCTCTCATGTTTTTTGTATTGGTTGTAGAGGTCATGGTTACTATTAGTGAAGGTTTCCTTCAAATCTATATAGTTAGTATGAATAAATCTTTCATGAACACTTAAAAAAATAGTAGTAGTTACCCCCCCAAAGATAGTTTCAGCCAAAGGAATTCTTACTTATGTTTTTAATACTATTCAATAGGCTAATGCTTATCTAGAAATAGGTAAAATTGGTAGAGGGTATCCCTATGATGTTCCTCACCATTAGGGACCATGGAAATAGTTTATATATATAGGCTATTAGTAGGGAGGCAAAGGGGATATCCGTAGCTAGATTCATATAATAGAGGTGCCAGGTCTAGATCATCTATAGGTTATTCAAGTTTTCATTATTTTATTATCTACCTTAGATTCCTCTTTTTTTATTATGGATCTTCACACTCATTTGTTCCGCCACATTTTTCTAAGCACGAAGTCTATATATTGATAGTATTTATGTTTTTAATGTGTTATCCATTCCATTTGGGGGATAAGATATTTTGTTTAATGTGTGCTGGTGATGCAGGCTGATGATGGAGAATCATCCGTCATTGAAATATTTCATTATGTTAAAAATACCACAATATAATTTCATTCATATCATAGATTTTTTTATTATATTCATGAAAATATTGACTCTTTCCATATGATATTTTAGTTTTCTAATGTTTATGGATGATGATTGGTGTTCGTCATAGACCAAGGTTTATGGATTGGTGGTTGGTGAGAAGAGCCCATTTTTCTTTGATGTTTGAGACTTTGACAAAGCCAGTGATTTCTCACATGGTGGGGAACCCCATAATTTTTTTATAATTTTCAAATTTTTTCCCTAATGGAGTTGTGGCACTACCCCCTCGACATGATTTTATGTTTGGGATAGAGTTACCACTAAGTGATACACCAATTTTGATGGATTATTATCAAATAGAACCATCATTATTTTGGGATTTCAGGATCCATATTGATGAATTGATGCATAACATATTTATCATATCTATTGTATCATCATGGGGAGGTCTATTTTTTTAACTAAAAATGTGGATGGTAGTCAGAGGATATTCATAGACTACCATATATTGAACTAGATGATGGTCAAGAATCATTAAACTCTTCTGAAAATTGGCGATCTCCTTGATAAGTTAAGGGGAAAAGATGTTTTTCTAAAAACAAAATATTTTCAAAATATCATCAGATGAGGGTAAAAAACTTATATATTCTGAATATTGTCATCTAGTTTTGTTATGGTCCCTTTGAGTTCATAATTATGTCGTTTAGTGCTAAAAACACACTAGTTCTGTTCATGGTAATTGTAGACTCTTAGTTTCCTAAGTTCCTAGACCAATTCTTATCTGTTCATCAATGAAAATATGATATACATGATATTGGAGGAGGGTAATTTCAACAGCCTGAGGTTCATCTTAGAGAGACATTGACACCACCAATTATATAGGATATTTCTCTATGTAAATTATTAATGTGAGATGTTTTTTTATTTGGGCATGTAGTGTATTGGTAGGGGGTGGTGGTGGAACCATAAAAGGTTTACTTTTTTTTTGAGAGAAAACCAAGAATATTGAAGAGGTATATAGCTTCCTTGGTCTATCGAGTTATTATCATAGGATTTTTTATAACTTATCATGTATTGAAACACCATTTACCACCCTGGCTGGGATGGATGTCGATTTTATTTAGACCAATAAGTGACATAAAGCATTCAACTACTTAAAAGAGTAGTTGATCAATGCCCTAGTTCCTTATTTGGTAGAGGGGGAATGATATTTAATGATTTCTATTATACTTATATCTTGAGTTGAGGATTTTTTTAATAAAATAGTGGGATGCGATCCCATACAGGTCTATAGATTTATTCCCTCAGGATTTTAATTACAATACTCTTAATCTGGAAATAGCAGTGGTGGAGTTTTTCCATAAGTTTTGGTGACATTATCACATCATAGAATGATTTTTGGTATTCACATACCATAAAATAATAAGGAATATATTCCCTCAGCATGAACTAAATATATGATAGTGGATGTGGATAGAGTTTCTATTTGGAATATAACATCAATATCTCTTATAAACTAGGGAAGGGAAACATCAAGGAAGATGCGCTGAGTATAAATTCATGGGGATATTTTCTATAATATAAGGATACCAGGATGGTGATTGAGGATTTTGTGGTTGTGGATCTTAGAATAAACGATATTAAGGATTAATGATGATTATTATAGATTATGGAAGAGCTTACATTGTTATATTGGGTGAAATGTTGTTAATGGGTTGACATAGAATTATATGTGATGCATAATCAGGTCATTTATTGTGATTCCCATGAGGGGTGGTTAGGGGACATACAATGTTGGGTTATATTCTAAGAAAGGGTATTCATACAATTTTTTATACATAAGAGAGTCCTCTATTAGTTTCATATGTCACCCCCAGTGATACACCTTGACATATCCAATATGTTTCATGGATTGAGGAGGTAGTTTCAGTGGCCAAGGATGAAGTAGTATATTGCATAGTGTCGGACCGTAAAACACCCTAAGAAGGAAGGTTTGAATCAGGGTGTAAAATTTATCTTTTAATGTGACTAATCTATTCAAAATGTTGGTAGGAACATGAAAAATATATCTGATTGAATCATTCATTTATTAAATAGTCACATGGAGATTGATTACATGGGTGTTTTACATGGGTAACCACTAAGTGCTAGTCTAAGGATCGTTTGCAGATAGTGTGTTGATCATACAAAAATACACTAATCTTCACTACATTTTTTGGAATAAAAAAATATCATACACATTCACTCAGTTCCATACACACTTCATTTACAATATATTTAGGTATATCATACTACCTCCATCAGAACACTTTTGTTGAATCCCCCTAGATCACTACATTGGGTGAACTCTTACTCAATTTAAAGAAATAATGGCCACTTCAATATATTGGGAATTTAAGTTGATTTCCCAAACTATCTTGAGACTCTAACTACACCGTAGTCCTAAGTTGATGCACTTGAAAACACTATTTACTTAAAACAGATGTTTAAATATACTATTCATGAATCTCCCAGCCTTTGTGAAGCCCACATTATGTTTCAAAGGATTTATAGAATTTTTGAACCCACACACTTTTATTAAGATCTCAACCTTCTAAAATATTATAAGATTCATGAAGATAAAAACCTTCGTTAAGATGACATCCTTTTCAGAACACTAATTCATCAAGAATCTCTGAGTCTTTACGAAACTGCATTATCTAGAAATCCTTAGAAGTAGTCAAGACTAAACTAATATTTTCTCAATGTTTGAGCTCACAATAAATTCTTGATTCATGAAGATACCAGCCTTCATGAATTCAAAATGACTCATCCTTTTCTTAAATTCTCTTTTTTTCAAATGAAGTGGGTGTCGATGCATATTTGTAGGATCATATCTTTGTGAAAATACCATTCTCCTAGGGGTCATTTCAAAAAACCCTTTAGTCATGCTCTCAAGGCTCCTTTATTTACAAAGCACCAATTAAATTTGACTCATTAATAAATATGTTTATGGGCTAAAAGATTTAACATCATCCCATCATACATTCATGAACCATCTCATAACCGCAATGAACATTGTCTTTCAATTGGACATTTGTGATGATCCACAACTTTGTGACACCAGATGCCTTTGGGAAGCTCCTTAACTTCATGAAAGTCCAATATTCATGAAACCCATTCCTTCATAATATATATGATTTTCCATTTCGATAAAATCACCTTTCTTTAATTTTTCTCCTTCCTCTTGATTTTGAGCTCAAAAATTTTGGAAAACATTTGGAAAAGCTACCACCTTCAAAAATTAATCCATTTTCACTATAAAATAAATTTCCTTCTAAAATTCCTTATCAATTGTAGTGTAAATTAACAAAAAAATAAAAATACAATCTATTTACAACAATTAAAATCCATGGTTCCAATAATATCCCCTTTTGGTTTATTGGAAATATGAATAATAATTTCAATAAAAACATCACCCTTTATAAAAAACCTGATAGACATGAAATAAATCATCCATCACTCTAAGTATACATGAGAAAATATTGGTGAAAAAAATAAGAGAAAAATATAATTTAATACCGCCATAGACTACTGACCAATACTACAATCCAACACTTTAATAATTTCACTTATCTCCCCAGTTGTAAATAAACCCTTAGAACCTATATTTGTTCATGTATTACTCAAAAGAACTCCCCTAGATCATATTTCACCATAAACCTACATCACTTCCACAAATAGATTAATATCGGTAACACAAATGGGGATATTGGATTTACTATAACCTCCTCATGCAATGTGAGGTTGCTAAACACCAAGGTTTCACCAAAGTTTCATGAACATTGGTTTTACTAAGAGCATGATCAAGATGTCAACCACTTGGTCCTCAGTTCCAACATTCTCCATTTAAATCACCCCTTGTTCAACATTTTTTTGATGAATTTATATATATTATCAATATGTTTGGTACAAGAGTGTTGAACCAGATTATTCATAAGTTCTATCACATCATATTCTCATAGTGAACCACCGTCGGCTATTTCACCTAGTCACAAATATTATTCAGTTGTTTATTCATCCATAATAGCTGAGTGAATTCCTTTTTGGTAGAGACATAATCTACTTCATCGGTACGAAGAGAAGTGATTTCTCGTCCCTTGATCAATAATACCACACATTTTCTTCCAATAAATAATGATCCACCACTTGGTGTATTTCTATCCACCCCATCTCTAACCCAATCAATATTAAAAAGTGTTGATAGTTCATTAACTCTTTCTACTGTAAGGTATATTCCAAAATTGAGAGTACCTTGAGTATACCTCATGATTCTTTTAACAATTGAAAAATGATCTTCATTCATACTAATTAGGATGTGGGAAGCTAAGAATGTTGAAAACATAGTGTCTAGTCATGTTGCATTCAATAATAAAAAATTTCCATTGATCCTCCTATAAAAGATGGGATCCACATATTTCCTAGAATTATGCTTTCCATGTTTTCTCCCAACCGTAATTTGATTCAAAATAGGTTTGGAGTCATGCATATTGAATTTCCTCGGTAGCTTTTTTTCATATTTTTTAAAAGAAATAAAGTTATAATCCTTATTTTGAACGACCTACACCCTCAAAAAGAATGTGAGTTCACCTATCATAGAAATTTTAAATTCATATTTCATGTGATTAGAAAAATCTATAATAGATCCATGCCTGCTTCTATCAAAAATAATATCATCTGCATACAAAATCACCATAAATAGATCTTTATGATAATTCATCATGTAGTTACTATGATCAAAACATCATATTTTAATATCAATATTCTTTAGATAAGAATCTAGACGAAAATACCTTTCTCATAGTGTCTGCTATAGATCATAGATATCCTTATTTAATCTAAAAACATCCATCTCTTCATTTACAATAATAAATATTAATATTTTGTTAATTTTTCATATTATTTAAAAAAACATTTAATAATTTTGTTTTTACATCCAGAGTACAATATTTTTACACTCTTTGAACTTCCATGGAAAGGAAAAGAATGATCAACTCTAGTCTAGAAATTGGAGAAAATTTTTATTTAACATAAATTCCTTCATTTTTTGCATATCAATTACACATAATGTGTTCTTTATTTCTATTCCAAGTTCCATGCTCATCAAAAAAATTTAAAGATCCAACATTTTCCAATCACATTATGATTTTATGGTCTCCTAACAAGATCCCATATCTAGTTCTTGTTAATCTGATCCAGTTCTTCAATCATCTCCTTAACGCCTAATTCATCCTCCACTACTTCTTCAAATGAGGTTGGTTCCACAATTGATAGGAATGATGAATTTGATTCATTACTCATTATCCTTGTCTCTATAAGTGAAGTCAAATTTTCTATGATGTTATATTGATCATTTTTTTATCTTATATTTCTTTTGTGAGGTTCTGATGGAGTTTCTTCCACATTGGTATTCTCTTCTAATTATTTTTATAATTCATCATTATTTTTTAAGCCCTGACGATTTTTTCAATCAATAAAATACCTCTTCATTTTAATTTTTCCCTTTTCCCCTTTCTTATATATTTTTAATCATATCAATTATTGAGATCCCTGAGGTATTTATGCTTTTATCATCAATGATATTTACATCATTACTTTCAAAAATATTTTTATTAATATTATTTTAAAATTTGATGGATTAACTCTTTATTGAATACCCATGGAATATTCCCTCATCTGTACTATCACTATACTTTCCTTGATTTCCTAATTTGTTTTGGATGGAACATTTAGTTCAAAAAACCAAAAAAAATCAAAGAAGGATTCTATACATACCATAAATCTCATAGTGTGCTGGTTTCTCCTATAAAAATCACTATTCAATTTTGTGTGTACATCCCTACTTGAACATTAACTTTCGAATAATGATGAGGATCATGATATTAAGTTAGTAGAGTTCTATATTTATTGTTCACCTATCGATTTTTATGTTCAACAACCCCATTTTGTTGAGGAGTTCTCACTATTGACACCTCATTCTTTATACCATGTTTTTAGGTAATTTACAAAAACAATGGTTGTGTATTCTTCTCTATTATTAGATCATATAATCTTGATTGTGATGTTGATTTCATTATCGGCTCTTCAAAACTAGCTCTTAAAAAATGAAGTGCTTTTTTCTTCTTCTGTATAAAAATCACTTAAACCATTTTACTAAATAATAAATAAAAACATGAAGTACCTATCTTGGAATGTTCCATCCACATTCATTGGACCACATACATTTATGTGGATGATGTCAAGAATATTAGATTCCCTTTTTAATCTTCAGTAGATACGAACTACCGAATGTCATTCTATGAAATTATGAATCACATGTCTTTTTTATATCACACATCATATTGGGAATTTTGAAAACTATATTACACTTAGATATTTATTCCATTCTATGTTGATTAATGTGACAAAAACTTTGGTGTCATGTGTTTTTTTCATCTTCAATTTTCAGGTAACAAATTTTCTCTTTACTGTCAAACTGGTATTAATTGATATCTATTCTATATCCTTTAATGAGAGAATTACCAATCTCTCATTAGATACTCTCCCCATTCTGATTAGGTTTCCCGACCAATGTTAACTTTCAATGTTTAATCATACTCGAAATATAAGGATTCAAACCATCTATATAGAGAACTTATGTTTTCTTTATCTAAAAATTTTTTAGTTTTTCATTTCCATTTCCTGTGATTTTAATTCACCATCAATGCATAATTTCGTTATTCCATCCACCATTTTATTAACATTCGTCAATAAATATGTATTTTCTCTCATCTCGGATGATAATAGACTAATAATAATATAGGTGTTACTATTATCTGTATCTTTGAGGACTACTTCTATAAGATTAGATTTCTTGATTGTCTTTTTTTCCTTCCATGAGATGCCTATATGAGTGGAGGAAAAATATGGAATTTACAGCCTATTATAAAAATAAATTGTTTTGTCATACTTATATTCTTATTATAGAGAAAAATGTATATTTTAAAGAGTAATTATTCTTGGCTGATGTGTATTGAATTATCCCTAAGTTGTGTAGGTACTATTCCCACATTTCCAATTCCTACAATGAATAACTTTAAGACCATAGTTAGAATAGTGAAAATAATATCCATAGAAAAAAATTATTTTATATACTAAAGGATATTTTATCACTCCCTTTTTTGATATACAAATGCTTCCCCATCTAGATAGATATTTTCCTCTTCAAATTAAGACATTGTACGGCCCAAAAATCCACAGAATTAACATTTCATAATGGGATGTATCTTATCACTTATATTCCTCCACATGTCCTATCCTATTGAAAAGGTATTTGACTAGAGATCCTTTTTGGATACATGAGTATTAATTAGAGCTATCTTTTATATTTAATTTGGAGAATTTTTGTTTAGGAATATAGTTTCCTTTTTGAAATTTTCATCTTTCTTCTTCCCTTAATTTGAGATCATCTTATGTTTAGACATTAATGTTTCTACATCATATCCAATTACACATTTCCCCAAAAATGTAGACATCTGATCATTAATGGTATTCTCTACTCCCTCACAAACTCATTTTTCTATTTATAACTACTCTGCATAAAAAATATCAAATTTTAATTTCTTTTTCATTTTCATTGAGTTTGATTCAGTTTTTAGTTTACTCCTTAACATAAAAACCTCTTCCCACAACTATAATATATTTTTCCTCAAGTATCTATGTAAGGTAATTGAAGAAATTTAAGTGATATTAAATTATATGTTTATATTCCAAAACCTCTTATGAGCATTCAAGAGTTATTAAATGTTCTTTTGACTCTCCTTCTAGGTGATCAATTTCTACTTCAAGCCAATCAAAAATACTCTGGTGACTCTTTCAAAAAAGTTTTCATCATTATATTTCCCTTTATTTGATTTTTCAAGAACCCTCAAGTTAATCCTTAAGATCAACAACACAAAGAAATTAATTATCTTCATCTTTTTAGGTTATTCATTTTCAACTGTATCCATCATGGATTCTTTGGTTTCATGTTTTAACTCTGGTTCAATATCATCCAAAAATTCATAATCATCTTATTTTTATTTACATAAGAAGATATTTCTATGAAATTTATTTCCTAATTTCAAGTGTCCTTTGTTACAGAACTCTTTTTAGGATTCTACATGTTTTTTTCTCCACTTTCTATTTTATCAAATTTCCATGGTCATCAAGAGGCAATGTTCCCTACTTTACTACACTAAAAAAATCCAATAGAAGCTTACCTTCAAATCTCCCTTTTCGTATCTTCAATTTATTGGAATATAATATTTTTTTCTTTATAATCATTACTAAATCTAGAAATGTAAAAAATTTACACGGATTTTAATTCTATTTTATTACATAATTGAGTGGATTCATCTTCTGGTTTGACTCTCATTTCATAATCCATATAATTACATAGTAGATCATCAAGATAAATCTTAGACGGATAGCTTTCCTCAAGAGCCAAAACATTTGGATAACATAAATATGTGAACCTTATCAGTATTTTCATCACAATTTAAATATCATTAATTTATTCCCCAAGTATTTTAATATCTCCAAAAACATCAGTTATTCAATTAAAGAAACTAATTGTGTTTTCATCTCGAAGCATTTTCATATTATTAAAAGGATTGTGTAAGACTTGAAGTTTTTCCTCCTTTAATTTTTTTATCACATTTATATATATTTTATAGTTTCTCATAAATGGAAAAGGATATTGTTAAACTCATCACCTTCAAATATATTTTATCTTATAATGCTACTATATGATAATTTTGATCTTTCCCATTAGCATCAAGAATTTAATTATCCATTTGAGTCATAGACAGATCTATCACATCACTGACCTAAACCCATGGTGTTGTGGAAAAGAGAACATTCGTCCCAAGTGATTGTATATTATATCTCATTATATTATTCCAAATATGAAGGTTTCATCCATCAAAAATCGGAACTCCACTAACATTCCATGAATTATCCATAACAATAGAAGATAGGTTTAAGACCAACAACAAGTTCACTCTGATACCACTTATAGGACCCCATTACACTCTAAGAGGGGAGGGTTATATGAAGATGTGGAATTTTTATTTTAAATCAATGAATATTTTACCCACATTGGTTGGAACTTTTAAAACATGTCTAGTGTAATTGTGCATTTATTTTACATTCACATGCAGAGAAACAACACATCAGTTTTACAAAGTTCATCAATAAGGGATAGTCCTAAGAGAATAATTTGATATTGTGTTGGCATTATATTAATATGATAAGTTTCACTAGTAATTATGTAATATATAATATCACACATAGTCACTTCGTGTTAGGCATATGGCCTTTATAATATTTCTAGGGACAGTGCACTGCCTCCATCAGAACACTTCCATCGACTCCTCCTAGCTCACCTACTTGGTTGAAGTATTACTCTGTTTAATAACTCAAAGGTAGCTTTAATATATTTAGAATTTATGTCATTGTACTTGATTATAATGAGACTCTTATGGAACCATATTTTTTAGTTGATTCACTAGAAATCATTGTTCACTTAAACCATATGTTCAACATTATTGTTCGTGAGTCTCCAAGACTTCACAAAACCCCCCATTATATTTTAAAGTATTTATATCTTTACTAAGCCCATAAACTTGAATAAATCTTCCAAAATTAATAAAGATCATAGACTTCATGAAGATAACTACCATTATGAAGCTCACAGCCTTCATAAGACACTAATTCTTCGTGAATCCCACCATATTTTCAAAACTCTCTTTTATGGAAGGCCTTAGAATCAGTCAATACTAAACCATTGTTTTCATGATACTCAAGATCATAGTAAATTATTTATTCTTGAATCTCACAACCTTAAAAAGTTCATAAAAATTCATTATTTTCAAAAAATTATCTCAATTCCAAATGAAGTGGGTGTGGCCGCCTATTTACAGGCTCATACTTTCATGAAAATATCATTCTCTCAATGGAATTTTCAAGAAACTATTCAATAACAATCATGAAGCTTCTTTATTAATTAATATTGAGTATAATTTAACCCATTCTTGAATCTTCTCATAGTCAAAAAGATTTACCGTCATCCCATCATGCATTCATGAACCTTCTAATGGTCATAAATAAGACATTCTTTCTATTATGCATTCACAATTCTCCACAACTTCAGAAAACCAGATGCCTTCATGAATCTTAAAACCTTCAAAAAACTATAATATTTTTGAAAACCATTCCTTCAACATATATAAAACTATTCAGTCCTGTAAAAATACCTACTCGAAGCATGCTCCTTCTTTCTGATTTTGAGCCCAAAAAATTTGAAACACTAAGAAAAGACATCACCTTTAACACTGAATCCATCTTCACCATAAAATCACTTTCCATTAAAACTCCCTTTTCAAACCTAGTTTGAATTGAAAAAATACACTCTATTTATATATATGAAAATCATTGGTTACAAAATAGAAGTCATGGAATAATTTCTAGTCTTCCAATAGGTAAAGTTAGATTATCATGTTCCTAATGGTTTGTTGCATCCTTTAGATATATCTGATTCTAAGTGGGAGGACAACTCAATGTATTTTTTCATTAGGATGCCCTAGGCCTAATTTGGATATGATAATATCTAGTTGATTCTCGATCGACTGATGAATTTGAGTCACATTATGGTGATCTAGGAGTCATATACCATAAATTAATTAGTGATGTGATACCCGGATGATGTAGTGAGGCATCAAGGAGCACCAAGTACTGTAAATTTTAATCAAGACCTTTGGTTTACTTCATGGTCCTAGAGGGAAATTTACTATACCTTAGGATCTAAACTATTCTTTAACATGGTCTTCCTTTTCCAAATGGATGGACAGGTATAGAGGACTATCCAGTATCTAGAGGATATATAGTAGGTATGAATATAGGATTTTGACGGATCATGGTTGTGATAGATACCTTTGGTTATGCTTGTATACAATAATAGCTAGAACTCATCCATTTTTATAGAACCATTTGATTCATTGTATGGGGGGTTGTGTAGATCCATGTTGTTCTTGATCAAGATTGGAGAGACAGTAGCTCCTAGTTCAAATGTGGATTAGAGGATTTCGGATAATAATCAAGTGCTTTGTGAAAGATTTAAGGCGGTGCAAGACTACCAGAAGTATTATGTTAATCATGAGAGGATGCCTTTGGAGTTTTATGTTTAGGACCATGTTTTTTTGAATATTTTACATCAATATTATAAGAATAGTTTCATTCTAAGGAGTAAGATCTCACCTTAGTTTTTTAGTCCTTTTTTAGGTGTACAAGCATGTTGTAAAGGTGTCTTATTGGTTGGAACTACCTCCATATCTAGATAGAGTTCATAATTTCTTCCACATGTCTCATCTTCTATGGTATTGTCCTGAGGATAAAAACATCACTAATTGGGGGGAGTTTTCTATCAAGTATGGTGTGATGTTTATGAGATGATTGATCAAGATTTGGGGCCATTGTGAGAAGGTGATATGATGGTTTTTTTTTACCTTCTTCTGATTCTAATGGAAGCACGGTGTCCTGGGGGAGAGTACTCAAGAGTGGGAGTCACATTTTCATACCCAGTACCTGGAGTGACTTTTCCTCTAATGTTTGGATATTTTCTGTTAGAATTTTGTGGTTTTTATTCGACATCTTACTAGTTTTTCATCAAATATCATTGTGTTTTGATATAATTGTTGTCATCATTTGAGAGGCATCTCATAAGAGGGTGTTTTAATGTTTATAGAAATTTGTGGGCCTTTTATTTTTATAATTATTTTTTATTGTTGAGGATGAGAATCATTTGAGAGTTATCTAATGGAATAGATGATAACCTTCTGTACTGTATCTTTGTAAATTTTGGGTGTTGAAATCCTTGATATGGGATCAATGATTGGATAATAATAGCCTATGTTAAATCTATAACTATGTATTTTGACTCACATCTTTAAATAAATAATTCACAATATGAATCATAAATTCATAGAGGAAATGATATTTCCCAAGGTGGATTCATTACATGGGGGACATTTTTCGGAATGTATTTTCCAGGAGTTGATTATGACATGAAATGTTTTTCAAGTCATGAATGTTCATGGTGGAGTTTTTTCTAGTTATTTATTCTCAGGTTTCATTTAATATAATGGTATACTCATGATAAGAAATTACTTCATGTTTTTTGGTTCAAGAACATCGTTTTTTACTGGATGGTATCAATGTGAGGTTCATTATGTGAGCCTTCAACTCATGACATGAATAGGGTGATTTATAGGTAGTTTATAAATTCTATAATCCATAGAATTTACCATATACTCTGATCATTCCACTAAAAAATCAATTGATTCTTAGTTGAGTTTTAGAGAACTAATAGTCTCTAATATTTGTCTTTTACTATTTTCTTTGGGATATTTCATATCTTTGGTTATAGATGACCCTTTAATCTCTTTATAATTGAGTTATACCATGTTTCTTTGGAGATATCATAGTGGATATGTTTTTTGGATTTGAGGGTTTATTAGGCTATGATTTATATGATATATCATTGTGTTTTAAATTCATTTCAAAATTTATTTTGTTGTTTTATATTTTTGGTTCATCCAATCTTCCATTGGATTTATGCAACAAATCAAAAAGAATATTTTGAGGTAATGGATTCAATTTATCTTTATTTTATGTGAATTTGATTGATTATCATGAGCTTTATTTCAATTAGTAAAGTGGAATGGATTAACATAATAATGATAATAAATTGGACTCATGAAATCGAAATGGAATAGTGGGATGTGCATGTGTTTATCAGTTTTCATGATGTTAGTAATATTATTTCACACTATATGATTACCATAAATTTATTCCTCATAGTGATAGATTTATTTGATAATACCCTTCAAATGTTTAAATACATAAAGATGATAAATGAAAATAATAAGTTGAATATTCATGTTTTTCTGAATTTATTTTGGAAAGATTGGTGGCCTTTTTTGTGTTGCTTTGTAGCCTTGGATGTGAGTGTCTTGGTGGCCTCAATTGTTTTCAACATGGTGGAATTGGTTGTGATGTGGTGCCTAATCATGATGGTTTATTGGTAATGGTTCTATATAAAGGGAATAGTTATGACTTATAAATATAGTTATGGATAAATAATTAGTTCATGAAAATTTAAACTAATAGCTAAATGAAAAAATATTAGTGGGTATTAATTAAATTAAAAAAGAAAATTGGATCCTATGTTTTTTCCCATATGTGATGCTTGTGGATGGGTTTTTCTACACTAGAGGTGGTGTTTGGTGGTATGATATGAGGGTTTTATTAATGATGGGTGTTGTGGTATTTCTTGTGTGAGCTCATATGTGTGCGCTTTTGTGAGACTATTATATACCTATATTCTTTTATGACATTTCTATCCTCCCTACTTGAGTTAGTTAATCTGACCAACACCGAGTGACCCTAGAGGTGTTTTCCTTAATATCCATGATGTGGAGGATATGGATGGATGACTACACTCTCTCTCTCTATATGTATCTCCCATCATCAACATATTCTGCTAATACTAGTGGTGGATAATGCGATATATGGTGGGAGTAAAGCATGGTAGGGGGAAAGCATGAGATTGGTCTCATACATGTTCATGATACCTAACTTCCGTTGTTAAATTATATGATATATTTTATTTCTTCCATGATATATAATATGTAATTGTGGTAATTATTTGTTAATATAGATAGTATATGAGAAAAGGATTTTCTATCCTTGATTGAGAGTGGGAAATAAGGGGGGTAGTGCTTGTGGGAAACCATTATTTTTATTCTTATAGTATTACCTTACTACTCTTGGATGCGTTATTTGGTGAGTGAACCTTGGTGAGGCTCGGGTGTTAGTTTACTAATTTGGGTGTTGGTTACTTCTAATATTTTTTCACTAGGGAATTAGTATGATGTTTTCTCATTTTCATTAGAGACCTTCAGTTATAAGTATAAATGTTACGCTCACCCTAAATATATATAAACTATTTTTTAGGTTTTAGGGGGGTTTTAGTCATCGATTGGTCAGTACTATATCAAATTTTGGTTTGTTATGGTTTCTACCCTAGGATTTTCTTTTAGTGTTGTTTTGTTTTAGATATTTTTTTTGTATTCATGTGTATGGGATATTTATTATATGGTATTTTGATTAATGGAATGGTTCATTGGTTAGCAATTTTATGATATGACCCTGAGATAATGAGGGTAATGAATCCAATTTTTGTGCTTTATAACCTCAAAGTTGGTCAACAACCTGGGGCCTAATAGAGACAGAAATTTGGGGTTCACTACTACACTTCACTATCAATCTAGGAGGGGTACCAGGGGACAGGGATGACATCAATTATTGAATAATATAACTAAAATTTTTTCCACAAGGTTGTAGATATAATATTTTTTAAATCAATGGTTGATGATTATAATTACTCTAACTCATTATTTTGACACCCAAACTCAAATAATAGTTTTTATGATATAAGAATAATTAATTAAAATTTTTATTTATTATAATTGATCAAGAAAATACTTAAATTTCATCCATTAAAGAAATTATTCACCAAATATATATTTTTTAATTATCTATTACCACGATAAGACACTAAATATTTAAAAATGAAGAACTACTAGATCAATTAGTGCTTACATTTCAAACCTATATACTAATTTATTTGAACCCCACACTCCCTCTATATAATAAAAATGAAACTTTAAAATACTAGGGTATGAAAATATAAAAAAATCAACCACACTATATATGTATCCTCCCTTGTTGCTAGAAATATTTGGACAAGGGCCATTCAACTAAAATTTAAGGCCTCGTAATTTGGTAAAGAACTTATTCAATATGTGTCCCTTATAAAAACGAATCTTTCATATTTTTGGTCTTTAGTTAGTTTAGTCATTTAGGAATTACATAGTCTTTATAATTTTCAAACCTTCATCACTATCCCCTGTATCCATAATCAAGTTAATCAACCATGGAAAGTCTTATTTAGATGGTCATAGATAAATTAATTATATTATCCCAATAATACTTTAACATGATCTATTTTAATTAGTGAAGTAAAATTTATTGATTGCATTTTGGTATATTCTAAATGTTATTAAGGATTATTTGAAATATCTAAGGATTATTCTCCAGTAGCTTTTCACCGATGATTTAAAATCATATATTAAACTTTATTAATAATAATGATAAATTATTTTAAATAAAGGACATATTATTAGAGATAACTTTTCAAAAACAATTTTTGAGGGATGGATAAGTTTTAGCATTAGTATATGTTTGATGTGAAGATAATAAAGGGTTGGGTGATTTGGGAAATTTATGTTATGTTGTATCAATATAATTTAAATTTATGATAATTAATTGGTAATTTTAATCAAGTTTTTTGAATTCTAAAAAATATTTATTGGTGTGTGGCCCTAAGAACAAGTGTATAATTTCATTTGAGGGTTATATATAGTGTTAATTTCTGAAATAATATATGGTTTCACTCTGGTTTAATGTCTTAGAGGTTCAAATGGATTTGATAAAATTATGTTATAGATAATATATAATTAGTTTATATACATACTTGGGTGCATAATTGTATGAATGGATAAATCTGTTTCAATAATGATAATTAACTTGATATATCCAAAGAGAGAATTTTAGATTTTATATTAAAGGTCATACCTAGAATGATGAATAAGTTAAGAATACCCTATCCAACTCTATTAAATGAGTAATAATTAAAATTATAAGGATGTAATTTTTGAAAGGGTTGAATAATTTAAAACCCTGAGATCTTGATATACTATTACCTTAAAATAAGTTGATGTGTTTGATATCTTTTGCGACATGCAACACTAAACATAAAAGAAACTGAAATATATTTAGATAAAATATAAATATTTAATTATGACTGTTAAAACCTAGGCATTTAATTAGAGGGAATAAATTTGAATGATATTCTTATAAAATATATGTATAAATAAAATATCGGTTTCTTTTAATATAAATTAAATTTAGTTATTTTATCAAAAATTTATAATAAGATCATTTATTTTAAAAAAATTACAAAAAAATAATCTTCTATGTGATAAAAATTTATATTTC
Source organism: Viscum album (assembly GCA_963277665.1). Lineage (NCBI taxonomy): Eukaryota > Viridiplantae > Streptophyta > Magnoliopsida > Santalales > Viscaceae > Viscum > Viscum album. The sequence goes on from OY728121.1 coordinate 1,210,231,974, forward strand.
AAGAATAATGTGATTTATGATAATATATTATCTTTGATATTAATAGTTGTTTAAAAACTATTTAGTGGGTAAATTATATAAAATAATAAAAAAATAATATTTGAAAATTTCATTTTCAAAAAACAACTATTTTTCATTATATTATACAATTTTATTCCAAAATAAAATTTAAAAAAATTAGGATTTTAGTTTTGAAAAATGAAAATTAGTTTTGGATTTAGAATAATAATATTGGATAAAGATAATTTTTTGGGTTTTTTCACAAATATTTGGTTTTTAGGTGAATAATGAAAAATACTAATTTTTCTAATACCATCACTTTTATATAGATTATAATTATTTAAAAAATTTCTATATATAAAATATATATTTATAAATCAAAAAATAATAATTTAATAATACTATGTTCAATTTATAAAATCGAACAATTTCGGAAAATCAAGTGATATTTTTTGAAAACTCTTCAACCTTTGTTTCTTTATTTAAATTTACACGTGGGGAAATTAGGTCCTTGAGTAATTTTAATGTCACATAAATATTAATTGATCAATAATAATCAACTTAATATCATCTTATTTAATAAAGTTTATAATTATTTTATACTTAACCTTTATTCTTAAAAATACCCTTTTTCATAAAAATGTTTTTCTATGTGTTATATGAACTAACATTAAAATTAATTTTTCTAATACTATAGATTTAATTTCATAAATGGATATGATATTTATTTATCATCTTTTTAATTAGAATCCCATTTTTAGGAATAAAAATTATATTACCCTTATTTATTTCAATTACCAAGTTAACATTGAAAAGGAAAATTTTGAATTTTTTTAATGACAATGTCTATCTTTTGTCTAAAATTTATATTAATATATTATAAATTATGAATATAATATATTTTTTAAACTTATATATAATATAATTTAATTTAAAAGTTAATTTTATATAATTTAGAAATTTAATTGGATCAAATTGAGATTAAATTTAGTTTAATCATAAAAAAATTAGGTAATATCGGTTAACTTTTATATTTAATAATATATAAAATTACTTATTTAAAAATTGGTTACCATATTAATAGTCGATTTGGGTAAAAGGATAAAAGTAAAAAAGATTATATCAATCTAAAAATGTATCAAAATGATTGTATGAGAAGATTTTTTACCATATAATGTCTCACATAAAGCATCTTTTCACATTATTTTATCCTAATCCCTTCAATTTCAAGGAGTATTCCCAGGAATGATCATGTCTCCCACATAAGTATTATCTCCTTCTTCAGTCTTTCTTATCAATCATACTCTTCCAAATATCATATCACCATAAAAATATGGTGAATTTAGTATCATTATTATATTTTTATGTTGTTATATTAATTATATAACCCTTAATTATTTATTTCCTCCCACTTATAAAAAAAGGGAGCACGAATTGTGCGTGTGCACAAAAAACCTCCACAAAGAACTTTTTTTCAGTTTTCAACTAGATTTTCATTCTTTTTCCAAAATATTTAAAATATTGGTTCATTAAAATAAAGGCATAAAAATATTAATCTTTTTTTATAATGATATAATTTCAAAATAAACACCTCTTTTACCATACTCACGCATCGAGTTAAAGTGTGATCATGTTTGGGTTGGTTTAAAAACCTACATAAATGATAAAATAAAACTCTATCATAGAAGACTATGGGAACATAAATACTAATATTATTATAATATAGTGTGAAAATAATTATTGTATATTGGTTTAGTTAATACTATTTTAATCATTTATCTTATTAATAAAGTATCATCTTCATTCGCTAAAATCACCGAAATAGGCCAAGATTGAATCCATTTTCACTCAGTATAACTAAAACACTTATGGAATGATATAAGATATTTATAAATAAATATAAGTTATATATTAAATTATTTTAAATAATTTATTAACTATGAACATGGTATTAGATAATGGATAATGATATCATCATTAAAAAATCTATGCAAATAGTGAAAGTTGTTAACTCCTAATGGCTGAAATAATCCATAACTTACCAATAAATTCTTAATGAATAATTATAAATAATGGATATAAAATTTAATATATGTTAATAAGGTTTTTAAATAGGTTAATAAGGTATAAATATTTTTTTCTAGATAATAGTGTTTCTTTGATTAAGAATTGAAATAAGGTTGGGGTGTTCATCTCAAATTCCTCTCTTTGAGACATGTTTGGTATTATGAACCTAATTTAATTTATATGATGTATATTATATCAATTTGAGATATAATATCATGGATTACATTTTAATAATGGTATTTTATGTTCAACTATAATCTCTAAAATTCATTATGTTGTGATTAAAATGTTACTCAAGACACAAGGGTTTTCTTGGTCTTCGTTTTGATTACTTGAGACATGGCACATGTTATGTACAATATTTATTTTGTATGTATTTATATAGATTTATGATCCAATGAATATCTGATAATTATAATTTATGTTGATAGTTATGAATTTTTTTTCAACATCAGTTATAAAGTAACCTATTGTCAAAACACTTAAAAAAATTAAAATGCTAGGATACTTATTTTTTTCCTTATTTCATTTGACGGGCTATTCATTTTCGCTATGAGAGTGGCCAAAATATAATTCTTCCATACTAGGTAAATTTTTAACCTAATCAGGAACCTTCCACTATAGTCTACTACTATCCTCCACTATTATCCCCTATATTCCTCCCTCAGTCTCCATCAAACGCATCTTTAGTCCACTTCAAGATTTCTTCATTACTCTTTTTTATAATCCTCCGAAATAAAAGTTATTTTTAATCAAGGAGTAATTTTTAATGTTTTTATGAATTCATACTAGTTTTAATATGAGTGTTTGATTGAATTTTTAATTTCTATATTTTTTTTATTAATTCATAGGGGTTTCTTATGAATTATATTATAATGCATCTTGTTCAGGAATTGAATTATCTCAAATATTAGAATGAAAATTGCTTGAATAAGGGTCATGGAAACTAAGAACCCATTAAAATAACTATCCTTTATATATATTATAGTTTAAAATAATAATTATATGATTAATCAGATTCATTATTTTTTTCAATAAATTTCTCAATTTAGTGATTATTTGAGTTTCATCTTAGCTTCAATTATGATTCATGAAATTAAAATTGGTTTTGTTAGTTAGGAATAAGGAAAATGGTTACAAAATAGGTTTCATGATATTTTAATTGTCCATAAATAAAAAACTATTATTATTTACTTTCAATGTTATTATTATGTGTTCTAAATTATCTTTCTTTGGTAATCATTTATTTATTCTATATTGAGTGTTTTTAATTAAATTTGGTATTTTAATAATACAAATTGGTTTTAATAATATTTCATTACATAATGGAAAAAAGATGATAATGGTAAACAATTGGGTTATTTTAATTCTATTATAATTTTAAAGGTAAATTTAAATTTAAATTTAAAAATACAGATACTTATATTAAATAATTCAAGTTTATTATAGGTGATAATGAATTAAAATTTGAATATTTTTCATTGAACAAGTGATAAGTTAGAGGAAGTTGTTGATGATTTTTTGGAACTTTAGAAATGAAATATTCATAAAAACAACCTATTTTTTTCCACTCTTGAAACATTTAAATGTCAAAATGTTGAAAAGTATTAATATCAATAATCATTTAATTTTACATGCTTTTTATATGAATTAACAACCTTGGATTTGGCATGGTAAAATTGGGGAGGATTCAAGATCTAATGGTGATGTGGACTTTTTAAATGATGTTTTGATTAAATTGATGAAATTATTCATGATATTGAAGTAGATAAAATTGAAAAAACACCATCGATTGAGCCATTATATGGTGATAGTGAAAACAAATTGTATTTTCGTTATATGAAATTCACATTTTTTTCAATAGTGTTAAGATTGATGAATTTAAAATCCAGAAATATATATTGTACAAAGAGTTTCACAAAATTGATACAACTATAGATTTAAATACATCCTAATGAAAATTATCTTCCATATTTAAATTAGAATTTAAATAATATGTTATTTCTCATGGGATTGGGATAAAAAAATGTACATAAAGGCCCTATAAGTTCTGGGCACAATGGAAGTTCCTTATTGGGCATAAGAAGCTCATCTTTTAGTATTAATTTATTTATAATAATTTCCACAAATTATTAAAACATCATATGCAATAAATTTTTTTGATTAATTGACTATAGAAAATATTGGAACTAGAATAGGAGTATCTTTACATGTAATTTATAATTAATTTATAATTAAATGTATAATTACCTCAACTTATAATTATCTCTTCATTGATGATTTGGTTGATTATATATCATAGAATAATCATTGATATATAGGATACAAGAATATAATCCCTCTATAATGGATCCACACATGCACCACAATCTCTGAATGTAATCATAGAATCATCTAGTACAAGTACAGATGATCCTAATCGCTTGCATTGTTTATGGTTAATCACAATAGAATTCTTCTCAAATGAGGAAGAACTCTTGATGTTCTATCTATGTATTGAGAGAGGATAAAGATAGAGAAATTTAACAATATCTAGGTCCCTTCCTTTGGCATAATATAGCCTATAAATCTATTTTTCACAACAATTGGGATTATGGAATGTTTTATAATTAGATATATTTTATAGTGGGTTTAGATTTGGAAAACTGTACACTGGCCCTTTCCCTACTTAAACATTCTTAATTAACCTCATTTACAATAATAATAATAATATTATTATTATCTTAACATGTGAAAAACTTTATTAATACAAATAAATTTCATTTATACCATTTCCAATCATTCCAATCCTATGTACTTTTTACCTCATTGAAATTTATAAATTCTTGAATAATAACTATTAATTTAATAAATAAATATCATTTCATTATATTTCAAGAAATATAATAAATATTAGACTCCCAAAACCATGAAAATAAATATTTATTTCATTTTAAATATCTTATTATTTCGAATAAATTGTGATTAATTTGTCATGATCAACAAAACCTGAATAAATATTATTTATTCCAACTATTAAATACAATACTTGATTTCAACTAAGATCATTTATACACTTAGTGTGTGGAACTCTATGAATCTTTCTCAGTGGAATTAGTTTTAACCATCTAAAGTCCAAGGATAGCATCTAGAAACATTCCAAGGAACCCATAGATAAAGAATATAATTTTTCAATGACATCTAACCACTTATGAACACTTGTCGTGTAATATAATTCTTTAATTGTGATATCTCAAATGAAGTGGGTTTCATGTTGGTTCTATCAACCTATATGCTCAATGTCTCCTTTAACATTTAAAAAATCAACTCACCCATTATAGCTGTGGATTTATCTAGGCTATACCACTCCCATAAAATGTCCTGAGATATCAACTTACTTAAAGGGATGGAAGGGATAAATCTTTTCTCACATTATCCATTAATTAAATATCACTCATTATGCACCCAACATAATCTACCTCACTGTGAGTATTTGTCATCATAGTTTTCATTAATACATCAAAGAACGTGAGTTATACTATTAATTAATGGTAATATTAATGTATAAAGATAAATAAACACATAAATATATAGAAACATCTAATGATACATGCACATATATGAACATCCAATGATACATGTAAATGTGGTTTTTTGAGTGATGGGTATGTTCTCATAGCATCCTATCATGGATATTTCTAAGGCTGATCACCATGAGAATGTGTCTCGGTGCCTTATAATACTCCTACACATAATATATTGTATCATATATATCCCTTCAGAAAATATCATCCATATATATATCATATATACAAGAACATTATCATGGAACCACTGGGTTATAATCATATCGGAGAACAGTTATGACCTTTCAATGTGACACATATTCTTAGAACATTATCCAAAAAAATTAATGTAAATACCAACCATGATATGATAAGAAACATAATTAATATTTAATACATTTAACCAAATACTATGAAATTTGGTTCTAGGAAACCAACTCCAACAGACTCCCCCATTCACTAGAGCGAACTGATAACAACATTCAATTCACTAGCTCTCGCATGATACCCATGCCTCTGCTGAGAATAATCCTTGGTATTGGGATCCTCTAAATTTTCCATCATGGATACTATACTCACCACAATATAAAATAATTGAGAAAATTTCCTCAAGATATGAAACATTCTAAGTATTTGATTTTTCTTTTAGTCTAACCTAGTCTCTTTGGAGAGAGACACTGATGTAGTATTTTCATAGTAAAATTTAAAAGGATCATTACTTATAGTGTAATGACCCGACCCATCATGGCCTAAATGGAAAATAGAATATATTACATATAAATACCTAAAACCAACTTAAAATGTCTAGGGGCTGTAGACAAGCACTGGGAAGTTATAATGTAAATGGGAGGTCATAGCCTAGAGTACCTATATGCATAAACCCAACCATCTCCATGAAAAAGTAATGTGAATTAATAAAATGGGTTCTAAAATTTAGAGTAAAAACATGCATGAAATAACCTATAGGGAATACATATTAGTATGATATAATAAAACCAAAGTTCAAAGGGAAAAAATACAGGCCTAACCAAAAATGAATTCCAAAACTAATATCAACTGGATTAAAAGAAAGATGAGAGAGCCTAACTCCAGATCTCTAAGCCCAGCTACTGTACAAAACCAATGAATCCGAGTATCTCTATGATATGATGATTTCAATGTCTAAATGTACACCCCCTTCATAATACACAACATAAGCTGGAAAATTCCATGAAGGGGTGATTATATACATACCCAGTAAGACCACCGAAAAACTAAAAATGGATAAATAGAAAGATACTGAAAAGGATATCTCAACACATAACAAGAGGTAAATGAAACCTATCATATATATAAACTCATAATTAAATCTATATGAGAGAGAAATTGGATCTCCATATCCACATACCATCCCAGGATGATGAGTCTGCCTATAGCTCCAAAGGTCTGTCACCTAATCCCAGCATGTTTCATATATTTCTAAGAAATCCTTCTAGAGGATTCAACCCTTACCAATTATCCATATCCCTAGGGGAAATCTATAATATAGGAATATTTCCATAGAAAAATAAGGGGTTCCACTCAATAGATTAAGGATCCACACCCTGATGTGATAGGGGTTCCCGAAAATCAAGGGGGACATCATCCTTAGAACAATAGGGGTTCCACTCATTAAGTATATATAAGGAAATTGTGCCCTAGTGTGCAAAGGTAGTTCCACATTAATCCTAGAGTAATTTCTCCCATGTACCATAGGGGTACCACATAGAAGGGAAGAGGACCCATTCCCTAGAAAAATCATGGCGTGCCATCGATGAGTCCAAAGAGTATGGGGGACCTGCACCCTAGTGTGACAAGGGGGTTTCCATCCCCTATCTATCTCTGGTGATCATGTCTGCTCATTGTTACTGGTCCAACATCACCTGAAGAAGAATAATTATTTCAACACCTCATTTGGTATCTAAAAAACCACTATAATGGATACTGTCATGATCTACATAGAAAATTTCTTATTATAGGATACTCATAGGATAAAATTAGAGTCTAGAAGAATGAGATACATAAGGTGGAAGATCCAAGGAAAAGTATACAGTGTGTACCAGGGGTCACACAAGTTTTAGCCTCACCTAGCCTCTAGGTTATGGATCATTATCGCAAGGCTTGGATAGAAAAGTAGTTCTACATGGCATATAAGGGTATTGTAAAGAGTTTATCAACCACCTGGGGCCTACATGTCTTTTTCTTTTCATGATCATGTCTGTTGAGATGTACTTGTGTACCTAGTCATGTAACCGGACATTCTTGATTACCATTTCATCCCTATGTACCCCTAGGTTTTCCCATGTACTCTCACAGTACATGGAGTTTCCTCCCATATGGGGCGCTAGGCGTGTGTAGGGGGCACAAGGCCCAAATGCTCAGAGAGGGTCACAAAATGTGTGGGATGGTCCACACAACATGTGATCCTTAACTATTCCCAAACCCTTAGTATCACTATTAGGGGGGTTACACGGTGTGTGTTCCTGAACAACATGTTTTGTAGTTAGGTTTTTTATAAAAACCAATGTTCTTCATTAATATTTTAGATTAGTCCCTTCTTCCACCAATAATTCCAAATTCCACATCGAATCTCACTGGGGAGTGTGGATCCATGATTTTTCACACCCAATCTATTTCAAGTGGCCGAATTATGGCAACCCAAGAACCATTGGGTCTCTCCCACCACTCCACACTACTACCATGGTCAATAGATGCTGAATTTGGCCTAAAATCCATGTTTCCATCACCCATAACATGTGAATCATACTGATATATATTCCAATTTCTAATCCATTTGTGTTTTTTGCTACCACAATGAGTACATGGGTTAGATCATTATTGACCCCCCCTCTAGTAATTTTAAAACAAAACCCCATGGGAAAACGGTGAATAATGTGATGAATGAAGAGGGGAAAAGAATAGGAAAAGGTGAAAATCATCATTAGACAAGTATTCTTGACCAACGATCACATAAATAGGGTAGTATCAAATTAAACAAGGGTGTTAATGGGTTAATAATATAATAAGGTAGTAGGGATCATGGGAAGGATCAAATAATTAACAGATCAAGGAAAAGATAGTTAATCGATGTTCAACCATTTAATAAAAAGTGTGGAATCCATAATTGATGAGTCCTACAAAATTTATTATTCATCGTTAGGGATGAATGATTTGACCAGCAATGAAGATGATCCACTTCATTCACTTCCACTTGATCCACCCCGATTCGATCACCCATCATCCTATGATCTCTACCTTCCAATGAAGAACACTCAAAGATCCTATCAATTATCTCAATGATTAAGCAGAATACCATGGATAATTACTATAAATTCGAACTCATTTTCATTTAAAATAAAATAAATAAATTTATTTATTTAATTTAATTAAACTTAGTGTAATCGACTTTCTCAATTAGGTGTCCAATGCTGATCAACCTTAGGTCATGCCTAGTGTAAATCTCATGATCTAGAATCAACTGTTGTCTTAAATTTTTCATTAATAATCCAAAAAATGGGAATAATATAAAAACTAAAATGATTCATTTTTTCATTAAAATATATTAATATTTATAATATATTAATTCGGTGATCCTGAGACACCTAAACACTACATAAACATTGATGATAAATATATATATATATATGTATATAAATATTTAAAGGACAATCCATCAAAATGAAATTCTTTATAGCTAGGAATAACAGCATGATTATATACAAATGTATGAATCCAAAATTCTTCCTTTTATATATCTAAAGGAACAATATACTTGAACTCTACTATAGAATCTGCAAGATCCGGCTGATTAGAACTCCTCTCTCTCACAACTCCACCATTGAGACCGATGATATTTCTAGACAAAAAATTCAGATCGTTTTGGTCTATCTAAAAGCTGGAATCTATTTTTCCCATAATAACTAAATTTTCATCTCCTCCATATACGACGAATATATCCATAGTTTTCCTTAAATACATAAGGATAGCCTTAATAGTATTTCAATGTTGTTCACCTTGATTTTTTTGATATCATCCTATAATACTAAAATAATATGTGACATTAATCCTTGTACATAACATGGAATGCATGATAGATCCTATCACAAAAGAATTTGGGATCTTACTCATTCTCTCTATTTCATCTTAGGTCTAAGGACACATTATCTTAAGAAGATATATATCATGTGACACCAAAAAAATCCTCTTGGATTGTTCCATAATGAACCTCTTCTATATTTTATAAATGTATGTACTCTGAATTATATCAAGAAGCATCTTTGATCTATTAAACATGGTCATGATCCCATGAAGGTGGGCTACTTCACCCATGACCTTCATAGAGATTCATTTTCTTAGCAACATTGTAACATTTTGTAGCACTAGTATATTGTGTCCAATTTTCTATAATTCATTAACATATAATAATATGAATAAAAAAATTAACCCTGCTAAACCACTTGTAAACTCATGGATCACATTTGTTCTTAATGAAACAAAATTATTTTATAAATTCATAGAACTAAATATTTTAAGAACTAGTTTCTTTGTTTAATCCATAAATGGATCACTATGACTTTATTACCCTTTTGGTGTTTCCTAGAGTCACAAACCCTTAAAGTTGTGTCATATACACATCCTATTGAGGTTTTCTTTTATGGAAAGAATTTTTAACATCTTTTTTCCAAAACACGTGGTCATGGAAAGCTATTATGGAAAGAGAAATTATAATTTATTTTAACATAGAGACAAGAGAAAATATTTAATTATAGTGAATTCATTGACTTTTTCTAAAACCTTTATACACTATTTGTGCTTTATATATATTTAATTTAACTTCCATGTCTTGTTTTCTCTGGAATACGCATTTACACCCAATGGGATTTACATCAACTGACAGATTGATCAGCACCCAAACATGGTTTTGATACCTGTAACCTATCTTATAATTCATGGATTCATTCCATCATGTAGGTTCTGATTGATATACATTCTCTTTGTATAAGAGAGGATAGTTATTGTCAACTAATAATGATTCACTATCATTTGTGGATAGAAAACCATATCTCTATTATTTCATTAACATTGGAACTCTTATATCGTACTTGTATTTCAAGAAAAACATATTCCCTGGGGGATTGTAAAATATATTTATGTACCAAATCTTTTATATCTTGAGCCCTAACTTCATCAAATTCACAATTTCTCCCACAATCCTCCTTTAGGATGTTCTCCCTATAAAGAAATATATCATTCGTCGTGTCATTTACTTTCTTGTCCAAAGTATTGTATAGAAATTATCCACTTATTCATGTTGGATACCCTATAAATATACACATTATGACTCGAGGTTATATTTAGTTTCTTAATATTGTATTAACAAACACCTTGCAAGCCCATTCATGAATATGTGAAAAATGGGTTTCCTTCCAATCCATAAATCAAAGGTAATACTTTTTTAAACTTTAATTAGTACTCTGTTTAGTATATATATTGTCAACTCTAATGAATATCCTAAATGGTGTAATAAAATATTTGAGTGACTCATCATTAACCTTACCTTGTGCGTTAGTGTACAGTTCCTCCTTTCATTAACACCACTCCACTTTTTTGTATAATGTGGTGCGGGTTGCTATAAGGTCCCATAATTCTATAAAAATTTGATAAAGTTTGGTTTAAGATGTCCACCTACTCAATATAATAGAAGTTTCTTTATCTTCTTTCTAAGCAGATTGACAAATTCATTCTTTAACTCCTCAGATTTCTAAGAGGATTCGGGTTTATACCTTATTAATTATATATTACAATTCCAACTCAATTCAATAGTTAATATAATAAAGTGTGATAATCCACTTCTAGATTCTACATGAAAATATCAAAACACATGAGTTCATACCAATTTTAGAATCTATATGGACCTTTCACCTAGAACACTGAATGGTATTTTGGTCATATTTCCTTGTAACCAAGTGTAAAATATTTCAAGTGGATTAAGCTTAAAAGATTCTAAGTAATCATCTTGTTAAAAGTTTTTCAAACAATTCTTGTTTATGTGACCAATATTTTTATTCCATAAGTGTGTGTTAAATGAGTCATTCATATTTGATTTGTTATCAATTTTCAATAGTTAGTTTTTTAATTTAATAAATAAATAATTTTATTCAACTTTTTGAGTAATTTTTTTTTTTGAATTCTCCATTAATTTTGTTTTGTAAATCACAAGCACTTTATAAATACATTCCATATATATTTAAACAAATACCATTTATAATATATTCAATAATAACCACGTCTATTTTATTAAATCATAACGTCATGTATTGTATTCAATCATAACTATATGTATTATTTTCAACCATTACCACACATTTTGTTTACAATCGTAATTATATTATATTGAAATTCATAAATACATATCAATCATAACTACATGTATTATTATAATAGTATGAATTTCATTCAATCGTAACTGGTTTATAGTCGTAACTATATTACAAGTTTTCAATCATAACTGGTGTATAATTGTAATTATAAAACATGATATCAATCGTCATTTCTTTTCGTGGTTTCAATTGTAACCGCCTATTCTTTTCTTCACTATTATCATTTTCATTTCTAGTAAAGCTTAATTCATATAAAAATATTTATATCAAAATGATTTTGTGCAACATATTATATATTTTAATTAAAATGATTTCATGTATTCTATTTTAATAGGATCTTTGAAGTGCCAAGTGTCCATGTGTCTCCAAATTTTTAGTAAAAATATGATTATTGGAGAATGAATGTGACCATTGGGACAAAAGCTATAAATACCTGGTCGTTAGACTGAGCTCATAACACTTTTCACAATCGAGAAATACTTTGTGAGAGCTCTATCAAAATCACTTACTTATGTGAAAGCTCTGAAGAATAAAATTAATGAATAGATTATTCCAAACACTTATATCTTCAAGGAGTATGGTTTTTCTTTATATGATACCGAACAATTTTTATTATCATCAATTGATTTCATGGATAGGTAGACAGAATGGTGCCATTATTTTGCAGATCAATGGCATCTGAGGCTAGGAATATGGAGGTGATGATTGCCTACTTAATCAAGGGCTACCAGGGATAGGTAGAAAGATTGGAGATGATATTCAAATCGAGGACTTACCTTGGTGTAAGTAATACATACTTTCTTGAAAGTATAAATCAGGGGACCTCTATCCTAGTTTAATGGATAACCATATATTTGGGTTAAATGAATTATATTCTTTGCATTTCTAATATAATTTTAATAGAACGATGAATATTTTAGATTTTATTTATATTAATATTTCATATCATTGTAATTGATTCAATTAAAAAATATACATTTCACATTGTATTAGTGCTTAAGATTCTATACGTTGTATGATAGAATAATCTATTTTTTTAATACTCTAATTATCATAACCATTATAATTATGATCATTTATTCACTTACTCTAATCATCATATTCATCTAGGATATGATTATTTGTTAAATACAACATGTGGTATACATATCATAATCAATATGATTAAAATAATTATCATAACCATCCCAATTAAAATTATCTTTTTAATTGATACCATAGACTATACTGATTCATAATTTTATCACATTTAGAGGTATTGTGAATTGGATTAGTTTAAATTTTTCTAAACTATGTTTATTTTAGGTTTGATAAAAAAAATTTAAAACATACAATTCACCCCCCCCCAACCCACTCCTTGTATTTTGTCATCTACATACATATTTCGATCCAACATTGGGTATCAGCAGAAGTCTCGAAAATACTAATATACACATTTATATTAGAAGAGGATTTTACTCTGTTTATCTTACTTGTATTCTATTAAAATTTAGATTTATTTCTTTAATAAACCCCGTGTTTATAAATAGAAACTACATTAACATGTGGAGTGGAAAAGTTTTGTTTTTGTAAGATGATAGGAATCAATGTTGTATCTATTGATTATATAAATTTAAAAAGACCACCTATATTTGATGGTAATGATTAAGAATGATGGAAAGACAAAATTAAGACTTTTTTATCAATACCAGTGTTAAAAACGTTTTGATTCTTATTGGATATTATAAAATACCTGATAAGGAAGTCGCAACATTTACTAATCAAGAAAAGTAAGAATATAAGCTAAACTATAAGGTATGTAATATTTTTCTTGTTATATGACCGAGAATATATATATCAAGATATCTTCTTGTGAAGTAGCTTACAACATTTAGAAAAAACATGAAGTTGCACATTTTAGAACATCAAGATTTATTGAAACGATAAGATACATTCTTAGAAAATATTATCATGGTTTTGTTTTCCCTTATAGAGAACCGATAGATAATGTTCAAAAAATATTCATGAGTATTGAAATCATCTTACAGTAAATGGGAGAAAATGACTAGATAATGAGATGCTTTTGGATAAGATTATAAACATCATTTCTAATGAATGTGAATCAAATAGAACATCTACTCGTGAAACAAGAAATGTTACAATTGTTACTCTTGATGAGTTATTTGGAACTCCCTTACAACATGAGAATGGATTGAAGAGAGATGCTGATACTATAAATAAAAAAAATGTGAGCATTTTTATTACTACTACTGCGAATAAAATGAAATCCAAAACTACTGAAAATGTTTTTAAGTCAACAAAGTTTAAGAAATTTGTTATTCAGTCATACTCAATTGAATATAGTCAATACAAATATGAATTAGCTAATATTTATAGATAAATGAACAAGACTGTTGGAAATATTTATTTTTAGTATATATATAAAAAAAGAAATAGGGATGGAAATGATAAGAAAAATTCAGAAGTGACTTGTTTTGAATGTAAAAGAATAGGACAAATCAGACCAAATTGTACTAAGATTAATAAAAAATATATAAGGGATAAATATTTAAATAAAAGTGACAATAATTTTTGGAAAAAAATTGAAATAATGTACTCAAAGAAAATTATTCTTGGAGTGCTAGTGGTGGAGACTCATAAAATGACTCTTTAGATATTGAATATTTTTCACAAAAGAATATTGGTCATTATTCTAGGTTTCCAAAATAAAATCATTGATTCTTGGTTAATGAATATAATTTTTAATCTTTAACCAATATGCCATTGAATAAAAATTATCCTAATAAAAATTATTCTGATTCCTTAGAAAAATAATCTTATTCAGCTAATGATAATGATACTTTACCTTTATTTCCATAAGTCTCTAGATTTTCTAGCTTACTTGAAAATAAAAATAGTAAGATCAAACAGAATCTTGATAAGGAAAATTCTAGAATTAATATTTTAACAAAATAAGTATCATATCTTTGTAAATATCTTGATGATAAATATTTTTAATTTGTTTCTATATAAAAAAACTTGAGAAATATAATTTTGAGAAGGATAGACTTTCTTAGGATTTTGAAAATATTATTTCGAAGAAAACTTCTTTAGAGAAAATTATAATCCTAAGACTAATGATTATGAGGATAAAAATTTATTCATTAGAATAAAATATGAATTATTTTCCTTAAAGAAACATTTATCTAACTTTACATCTGGTAAGAAAGGTTTTTATAAAATGTATTTAGAACTTATTCTTTTACATAATTGTTTTGGAATGGGTTATAGTCATTCAAAACTAGTTTTTGATCACAACTGTTTGGTACCTCAAAGTGACCTTTTTTCACCAAGTCTCAAAGTGGTGGAAATTAGGAGAAATTTTTTTCTTTAAAAAATCCCACTTTAGGATTTCATAAATCTCATTTTCTATGAAAATATTGATTCTTAATATTTTACATTATAACAGTTCCGGATCCAAAAAACATTTTGATTCTAAAAATATAGTTGTTTTATCTTAATTAAAATAATGGGAGTAACAACAACAATTTTATTTGGTACATGGATAGTGGATGTTCTCATAATAATATTGGGAAAAAATATTTCTTTGAAAAGATCATTAAAATTAAAGGTGATAGTGTTACCTTCAGAGATCACACTTAGGGAAAGATCATTAAAATATTTAATATTGTTCTTCTTGTAATAGCCTTAATTTTAAATTTTTTGTTTTTTAAGGTTATTAAGCATAACCTTATAGGAATAAAACAATTATGTGATGTATTTTACCTTATGAATTTTAGAAATGATAAATACTTAGTACACAATTCCAAGGATGAATTTACTCTTTCTGCCAATAGGAATGAAAATATTTACACTATAAACATAGGAGACCATAGGAGCCAAGACTTACCTTGTCTTAGTATAATGGAAGACCAATCTTGGTAGTGGAATAAAATGTTATGACATTGTAACCTTGGTAACCTATTAAAATTATGAAATAAATGACTTGTTAAGGATATAATGAATCTTAGATTTGATTCTTTAAAAATCTGTAACCTTTTTCAATGTAGAAAAAAACATAATTATATATTTAAATACATAAGTGAAGTCTCAAATTATGATGTATTACATCTAGTGTATATGAATCATTTCAGTCCAACACAAACTAGATGTATTGGAGGAAAATATTATGTATTTGTTTTAGTTGATGATTACACTAGATTTACATGGGTCCATTTCCTAGCAATGAAATCTAAAGACTTCTCTTATTTTAAAACATTTATATCCAAAGTTGAAAATGATAATATCATATCATTGATGACTATTTGTAGTGATCATGGTGAGAAATTGGAAAATTCATATTTTGAAAATTCTTTTAGTGAAAAATTCATTACTCCTAACTTCTCAACCCCAAGAACTCATTAGAAAAATGGTGTTGTTTAAAGAAGTAACTGAATTTTTCAAGTGATAACAAGAACCATGATGAGTGAATCCTCAATTGATAAACATTTTGGGCTGATGCTATGAGTAATGCTTGGTATACTATAAATCTAGTTTTATTAAGTCTATTTCTTAATAAAACACCTTATGAGTTATGGAATGGTCGAAAACCTAAAGTTTCATACATCAATGTATTTGGAATCAAATTATGTATTTTGAATACAAAAGATAACATAAAAAAATTCACACCCAAATTCGATGAAGGAATATTTTTAGGCTACTCCACTACCTCTATGGTTTTTAGAGTCTTTAATAAAAATTCATGTACTATTGAAGAAACGGTACATGTCAAATTTGATGAAACTAGTCCTTTTGTTTTTAAACAACCCCAACCTACATCATCAGATGTGTTTTTAAAAACTAATTATCAACCATTGATAGAAGATTATTCTATTTTGGATAATACTCAAGAAATTTTTCTAAGGTATTCACTCCAGAAGATTTTCTACCCTATGTTGATGAACAGGTTTTAAAAAACTCAAATTAGTTGTATCTAGGGAATAATCCTATTGATAGTATCATTGGTGACTAGAAATTCCATAGGAAATGAATTAGAGAATCTATCATTTATTTCCCAATTATAACCTAAATTTACTATTGAATATTTAGGTGAGGAATATTGGATAAAATCTATACAAGATGAACAAAATGAACTCAAAAGGAATAAATTTTGTACATTTGTTGAAAGACCTAAAGAAACCACTATAATTGGATTAAAATGGGTGTTCAAAAACAAATGTGATGAAAATGGAATAATCATTTGAAATAAGGAAAGAATTATTGCTAAAGGTTATTATCAAAAAAAGTGAATAGATTATGAAGAAACTTATGCTCCAGTAGAAAGACTTCAATCAATTTGTATTCTACTAGCCATTACATTATTCTTTAATTTCAAACTTCTTCAAATGGATTTGAAGAGTGATTTCCAAGACAGAAATGTATAGGAGGAATTATTTCTAGAAAAACCCCTAGTTTTTAATATAAAAAACATCTTTAAGATGTTTTCAAACACACCAATGCTTTATAAGGCCTTAAAGAAGCCCCTATAGTCTTGGTACGATAAATTATCATGATTTTTGTTATAAAAAAATATTTTAATGGAACTATTTATCCAACACTTTTTATAATGAAATAAAGGAAAAAAAATTAATTGTTCAAATTTATGTTGATGATATTATATTCGAATCAACTTAGTAATATTTAACAGATTCTTTTTCAAATATTATGAAATCAGAATTTGAAATGAGTATGATAGGTGAGTTGACTTTTTTTCTTGGTTTTAAAATTTCTAAAAAAATTGAAGGAACATATGTTTATCAACATGATTGTATTAATGATATTATTAAAAAGTATGGATATGAAAACGCTAAAAGTATAATTATTCCAATTAGTGCCTCAAATACATTTGATCTTGATAAAGCTTGGAAACTAGTAGATAAAATATCTTTTAGAGGATTGAAAGGAAATTTACTATACTTAATTACTAGTTATATATAATTAATGTTTTGAATATGCTTATGTGCAAGATATATATATAATCTAAAATAATCCCATTTTATATTAGTAAAAAGAATTTTTTTTCTCTTTAAATAGAACTATAGACTTGTGACTTTTCTACTTTTATGGAAATTATTTTTTAAAATGTTTTTCAAATGTTCAATTTTGTGGTTGTAGAATTGATAAGAAGAGTACATCCGGAACTTGTCATTTCTTAAGATATTTATTAGTTTCTTGGTCATGTAAGATACAATACTCTGTAGAAATTTCCACAAATGAATATGAATATGTTGCAGTGGGAATTTGGTGTTATCAAGCATTATATATGCAACAAACACTCACAGATTATGGCACAATTTTTACTAAAACTCAAATACTATGTGATAACACTAGATCCATAGCCTTGAGAAAAACACTGCACATAACTCTCATGCAATGAACATATATATCAGGCATGACTTTCTTATAGATCACACACTAAAAGGAGATATCATTTTACATTTTATTAGAATGTAAGAACTAATTTATGATATTTCCACAACATATTTACCTTCCAATAGATTTGAATACATTAAAGAGAAGCTAGGAATGATCATTGTAAAGTAATCATTCACATCTAATTTATCTTTAAACTCTATTCTTATATTAATTTACTCATTTTCAAAGTGGGATTAGAAATTAGTTTCATGTTTTTAGTCGTCTTTATATTTTAATCAATTTCATGTTTCTAATCGGTTTCCTTTTTTTGGTATTAAAATTTTATCGATATTACATTTTTTCAACATTAAAATTTTATCAGTATTACATTTTTATAGGTATTAAAATTCTATTGGTATTACATTTTTATCAGTATAAAAATTTTATCAGTATTACATTTTTATTGGTATTACAATTTTATCAGTATTATATTTTTACCGATAATACAATTTTATTGATATTAAATTTTTTTATCTGTATTACATTTGTTTTTATTTCATTGTAATGGAAATATAAATTATATTAAAAATACATTTAGATATCATATTTGAATTTTATTTCACTACATTAAATTTCTACTTAATAAGAAAAATATATTGAAACCAATATATCTATCATGATACTCTTACAGGTACATTTTGTAAACCTTACACTATCTATAACGTTTCAAAAATTTTGATATTTCAATTCTTTCAATTTGTTTTAAAACATAATCAGATTCAACTTAAAAATGTTAATTTCTTTTTAAAAGTCCTCCAGAGTTCGAAATCACTTTCAACTGTTAGATTTTTTGATCTAATCTGAGATTTAGAATCTCAATGGTCGGATTTCCATCACTTATATAAAGGAGCCCCCTACCTCATCCCATATCAATTTCTAAATAAATTTCACTGAAGATATGATTCCCTTCAAATGGAAGATATTGTTTGTATTGGTATCCAAAGGTGTTATTTGTTTTCATATTCACATAAAGTTTCAATTTTCGTGTCATAATAAACCACCACATCTTCAAAAAAATATTCAAATGACTTCTTGCCTATAGCCTTTCAATGGGAAAGGTTAATCTCTAAATAATTTGATGATTGTTTTAATTCATCATTGAAAAGAATAATAGACTTCCATGGCTGTCAGTCTCATTGTATTGAAATACTCTGATGTGATCAAGATATTTTTAACTCTATGGAGGTGATGGAATTTTATAATACTATGGAAATATATGAAAATTTCAAAGATTCTTTTAAAATGTTTGATAATAATTACACCACTTCGGTAAAGAAAGTTATAAATTTTGTGGGAGTTCTATGTGAAGGGGATACTTTATGTCCACCCTATAGAATGACCAAATCAGAAGGGAATTTTGATAAATAAAGGTAGAGGAATCTCTTTTTGAGATTCATGAAGATAAAAGAACAGTGAATCATCTTCGGGCTGATAACTGATTAATAGCCCTCTGGATGAATGGATTTTTAGTACCGAGAAAAGGTGATAAGGAAACCCTAAAAGTTTCTAATGTTTATATCCTTGAATATTTAGTGAATATGATGAAATTCAATCTCGTGGGATTCATCTTTTTTACAATTAAGAAATTGAAGTCTGGAGCAATCAAATCTGAATTGATTATGCTTCACAGAATCTTGAAAAAATTTCTTTCTTAATGTTTGAATCTATTCAATGTGAAAATTACGTTGGAGCCAAAATGTTTCAAATTTCTACTTATCAGTGTAGATATGATTAGTAGGTTGAATTGATAATTCAATTTACAATAGAAAAAATTTGAAAAATATCATAAATATAAAAAGAAAAAATCAATAGTTAGAGGGAGTAAGAAAGATGAAAAATAATCAAAATCGATTGTTTATAAAAAGAAGAAGGCTGAGTCTTAACCACCCAATTAATCAAAGAAGAAAAAATTAGTAACTAATGAGGTTGAATATAAATGGATAATTAAAAAGGTAGAATTTAAAGAGGGTGAACCTCAATTCGGACTTGATCCTGCTGAGGTCCAAGCTGAAAAAGTTTGTACCCAAGAAACTCTCAAATAAGAAGATAAGAAAAAGAGGAGGAATAAGAGAAAGTATGGATTTGTTGATATAGATAATATTTTGAAAGGAGTAGAGAAATTCAGTATTATGATTTTTTTCAAAGAAACTTTTGAACTAATATAACTGCTACCATCTGACCAAAGAAAAGGAAAATATCCTATTGAAAGAGATTTGGATTCATAAGATGAAAAACAAGAAGAAATCACTTCGAAATAGATTGATTATTATATTGATAATCAAAAAAAAGTATGGATTCCAAGAACAAGAAGAAGAAGAAGACAAGTAGGATGATTTTGAGGAAAATGGAAATCAAGCTAAAGGTGTGAAAAAACCTCTCCTGAAAATAAAACCCCTTTGGAATCCTCAGAAGTGGTATCATTCAAATTTCCACCCCCAGATGGTCAATATTTTAAATAATTTTCTCACAAGACAATACCCAAGAAAGTAACTCAAATCACAGATGAAGAAGAAGAAGTGGTAGAACCTGATAAAAATCAGAATCAACAATTTGTGGATGTGGCTATAGGTACTCATTATGGTGAGGTTCTATATTTCAATGAAGATATTGACTCTAAAAATATAATTACAAACAAAGGAGTGTAATAAATAGAAAAATCACTGAATCGAATAGAAAAGATCATTCCTTGTTTTCTAAAAAAATTAAACATGGATAGACATTATTTTAAATAGCTATAATGAAAGAATGGATTCTATCAGGATTTTGATGGGAAAATTACTAATACTCAAATCCAATTTTAATTTTTTTTCAAGAATGGGTTCTCGAAAATAGAAAATATTTTAATAAAGTTTTCAATTGGTTGTATAACATTGATTAAAATTTAAAAATTCTTAAGCAAAAATATTGAGTAAATTAGAAATCTTTTAAATGATCTCAATACATCTTTTAAAAGGTTGATAAGTGATAATAATGAGAAAGAAAAGGTATTTAAAAGTCTTATTACTTCAAAAGAAATTAACTATGAAGAGTTTTAGAATCTCAAGGTTGAAATATCTTATTTTCAAAATGAAAACATTATATTTTAAAAAATAGTTCAAATCCTAGAGAAGGTCCTCATAATCCGAACAAAGGATTTTCAGGCTCAAGAAGAAAACATCAAAGAACAAGAAGAGATTAATCGGCTTCAAGAAGAAAGAATTCTTCACCAAGAAATTTTTTTTGTAGAACAGGAATAAACGTTTCAGGCTCAGAAAGAATCTATTAATAAGTAGGTGGAGGATAGGAAATAATTAAAAAAGATGAATTTATCTATTTTAAATCTTATAGAGAAGGAAAATTAGAAAAAATGATTAATTTTTGAAATCTCGTTTTATTTCATTATAAAATAAAATACTTGATTTGTTTCATCTTTATTGTTTTATATATTTTTTCCCTAACTTTTTAAATGTTTATCTAGATTTTTTCTTTTTTGAAAATCACAATGGGGGAGAATGTTTTAGAGTTGGGAGAATGTTTTCAACAAAGTAAGAATATTATATTAACAGGGAGAATCCTTCAGAAATGGGGAGTAATATCTTATAGAGAAGAGAGTAATATCCTTTGGGTTAATTTTATCATAAGTAGGAATTAGTCGTATTCCCTATTATTCTCAGAAGAGTTATAAAACTCTGGGATATATATGTTTTTGTTTTATATTATTCTTTATGTTTTGGGCTTTCCAAAAAGGGGGACATTATTGAGTACAAAGTTTTTTTTACTAATCCATTCATCTAGTTTTGGAAATCACAAACTCTTTATAAATACAAACTATGGTTATTTACATCGAATATGACTTATAATATATTCAATCGTAACCACATGTATTGTATTCATTCATAACCACATGTATTGTTTTCAATCATAAACACCCATTTTTTTACAATTGTAATAATATTCTGTTGAAAGTTGTAACTTCATTGCAATCATAACTATATTTATTATTATAATCATATGCATTTATTTTAATCGTAACTGGTTTATAATCATAATTGCATGACATGTTTTTAATCGTAACTAGTGTATAATAGTAACATTAAAACATGATATCAATCATAACTTCATGTCCTGATTTCAATCATAACCACCTATTATTTTATTTATAAAAATCATTAGTCTTAATATTTTTTTTCAGTAATGATTAATTCTTATAAAATATTTTTTATCCAAACTATGTTGTGTAATCTGTTATATATTACAACTAAAATAAATTTGTGTATTATGTTTTAATATGACCATTGAAGTTCCAAGTGTCTAATTCCCTCCAAATGTTCAAAAGAAATATAACCATTGGAGCATTAATATGACCATTATGATGAAGGAAATAAATACCAGGTAGTTCAACTGGGTGAATAATAGTTTTTATGATCTAGAGATACTCTTCAAGAGCTCTGTCAAAATCATTGCCTTGTGAAAAAATTTTGTAGAATACAAGTCATGAATAGATTATTCCAAACACTTCTATATTTGAGGAATTTTGTTTTGCTTTGTGTGATACTGAAAAATTGTGATTTAGAATGTGGGATTTCAGGGATATTTAGACAGACAGGTGCCGATATTTTGGTGATTGGGGGCTTCTTAGGCTTGGAATACAGAGCTGTTTATTACCTTCTTAATCAAGGGTTGTTGGGAATAGGTAGATAGACTGAATACAATCATTGAATTGAGATATTACACTGGTGTGGGTAAGAGAGACTTTCTTGAAATAATAAATAAGGGGACCTCTATTCTAGGTTAAAGGATAACATTTTTTTTAGGTTAAAAGAATTTTATTCTTTACATTTTTGTTTTAATTGTAATAGAAATATAAATATTTTAGTCTTTTTTTCTATTCGTATTTCATATCATTATAATTTATTCGACTACAATACATACATTTCACGTTGTATTAGTGTTTACAATTATATATGTTGTATGATAGAATCATATATTGTTATAATACTCTGATTATCATAACCATTATAATTATGATCATTTATTCGCTTACTCTGATCATCGTATTCATCTAGGATACAATTATTCTATATATACAACATGTGATAAACATATAATAATCAATCTGATTATGATACTTATCATAACTAAACTAGTTGTGATTATCTTTTTCATTGGTACCAAGGTCAACACCGATTCATATTTTTATCACATTTACGGTATTGTGAATTGGATTAGTTTAAATTCTTTTAAACTAAGTTTCTTTTAGGTTTGATAAAGAATGTTATTAAAACCTAAAATTTACCCCCTGTTGTATTGTGTCATCTACATAAAAATTTCTATCCAACACAACATTCCCTTACCAAAATGTATACTATCATTATAAAATTACCATCTCTTATTTCTAAAAAAAATTCCATCCATGTCTAAACAAGAAACATAAATTATTTTATTACTAACACTAGGCACATAGTAAAAATTATTTAAAACCAAAATCAATAATTTTGGTCACATGATATACTATTCTTATAGAGACCCTAGGCCTGACGTACATGGACTTTACAATACTTTTTTGGAATACATAATACATAACAAAAACTGACACACAAGGATCGTAATAGTTTAGTGTCTTTGGAAACTTGGAACGTAATCTTCTAATCATGGTAAAAGATCTTCAACATATCCCATAAAGATCTTCCACTTTTTATTTCCTTACCTAAACCTTTCTTTTGATCCTGAGGGAAAATAAAACATAAAAAGGTTGAGCTCAAATGCTCAGTAAGGGTAAGAATGGATAAAATAAAACATAACATATACATTTGAACATAAAAACATGAACATAATGTTTAATCATCAAAATCTTGAGCAACGACATAAAACATGGAAGTACATAAGGAATAGATCATAATGTAACATAAACCATGATAAAATAGCATGGGAATGAAACATGTAATTGTGGAATCTATTAAGAACATGTAATTATTTCCATAGTAGCCAAGGAATTGCTGCCAAGACCGTCTTAGTGGACAAAGTCCCATTCTGAATCGAGTTCACTCCTCATTTCAGTCCTGTAACACTGAACCAGATTAACTTACCGTTCCAGCCATGTCTATCTCATGAGATATAAAATCTTTACCCAATGCATTGGAGGGAGATATAGGTCCCACCAATCTCATAATGAAATCATTCTTACTTGTGCCACAAAATAAACATACATCATTCATAATAACCCAATAAATAAAATGGGTTTCACAAACATCATCCCATCATTAAATAATCCATATAAAAGAAATGGATATTATTTCATAATAAGAGAAGTGAAACCATGTAAATCATAAAGACATTATACTTGAAACATACACATATGAAATAATGTCATCTTAGATGAAAAATGGTTTTGATAAAACACTTGAAATGAATTCTTGAGGAAAAAATCCTTTTTTCTTAAAAATCATTTTCTTTTCACAAAATGTCATCCAATTTTAAAAGAAAAGGATTTTGTTGAAAATAGTGATGAAGTATTTTGGAGGATTCTTCATGAAAACAAGTCTTTATAAAATAATAAACATCCTTTCATTCCTTATAAGTTAAAAAACATTATTCTCGTACTTTGGTCAGAAAAGTCAAAAAGTACCTCGTACGAAAAACGACAAAATATTCATTTCATATATTTTACTAAAAACTCACCTAAGGGTAAAATTGGATTTTAAAAAAAATATGGGTTGATGGAAATAATATTACATTTTGAAAAAAAACATGGATGTGGATGATAAAATACACCCCAGTAATTACGAAAGTATAAACAATCTCGGATAAAAATGAGATTGTGATATTTCCCTTACCTTAGGTCCGATTTTCTTCGTAAGTGTATGAACCTCCTGTATAATGATTTAAATAATGTCATTCACTTATTCCAGAATCAAACTCATTGTTATTATATCATATATGGTTCACTTATGACTTTATTTTACCCGTTCTTTTGTAAATTCCATGTTAAAGAGCGTTTTGGGTAAAATTGTTTAATTTGTCGTCCGTGTTTTGACTTGTAATTATTCATATGATTTCTTAGATCATGATTACATAATTACAGAATATAAAACATGATTTATATATATTATATATTCAGAATATAAATATATATAATAGATCAGTAAATGGAAAGAAATACACCGTTCATGGAGACGGTAGGCCGTACGTACGCATGAATGCTGTTTTCGTTTCTTTATTGAGTTGAATAGAATTAAGTAGATGACATACATATATATACACATAAATCCAGTATCATTATTTTTTCATATATTTCATGATTACTTATTATATGTACTTTATAATCATTCATGAATGGTTCACGTGGAGAATGAATCTCATCGCGTCGTGGTGACAGTAGTTCGTACGTACGCACGAGCGATTATATCGTTCACATGATCTTGGAATTTTATTGGAGGGTATGTATACTATTTCATAATCTATATCACTTTACAATAATCATATATAGTTATTATTTACACCATTATACCCATCCAAGTAAGGTGGTGATGGAAAATAGATTACACCATGACGTGGAGACGGTATTCCGTACGTACGCACGCACGGTGATTTCGTTTTCCGTAGGATGGATAGATAGTGAAATAGGGTTGTTTCATACTCATAATAACATATCTGTATATGAGGGATACTGATGTTATTACTTCATAATGAAACAACCTAAGAAGAAGAAGTGGAATAAGAAATAAATTTGAAAGAATCGGTAACGGACATTACCTCTTCTTTGAAGCACCTCTTTGTGATCTTTTTTTAGGGCACTAAAATTGGTCTTTGAGGAAGCCCAGAACCTCTAGGATGTTTCTAGGGTAGTGGAGAAGATAATTTTTCAGGGTCTGGCCGAGCTTGAAGGCTCAATGTGGTGTGAGGAAGAGAGGGAGGATGTGCCCTTTTATAAGGGAGGAGAGGGGCTCTTTTGGAAAAACTAAAAATATTATTTTATTATAAAGCCAAATTCGGTTCTAAATAGCTCCAAATTGATTTATTTCGAACCTAAGGTGGGTATGGGTCAAAATCCTCTCATCCAATAGAATTTAGACAAGCTTAGGTTACTATTTTAATCTTATCATTTATATTTAACTTTAAGTTAGATAATTTTACTTTTACCGTGTCTTTTTGTGTTCTTACATTATAAGGTTAATAAACTTACTATAAGAAGCCAAAAGAACTCCAAGTTGTTTATTATTAATATATATAACCTTATCTAAGTCATTTGGTCAAACCTTATATTTTTATGAATAAAATATCAATTAATAATATAATATTTGTTTTAAAAACTATTTAATGTCAATTTTGACACTATTTAGTAATTGATTTTTTTGAAACTCATAACAGAATTATTAGTTCGAAAAAAGTTAATTAAATCAATAATAACATGTCATATTAACCTAGAAAATTAATTTAATTCATAAAAAGTATCAAATTATATTTATTTGGGTATTTATAACATCAATTATGTCAATATTTCATTAATAAGATAATTAATGAATCATCATTGTGTCATAAATAAATTAACTTATATAAATTCTAAAAATTATAAATAAACTATCATTATGTAGGAAATCTTTTTAGCTTTCTAATTAATATTTACAGTCGAATTTATCTTATGTATAACCCTATATTAAAAATTATTTTCTTATTAAACTTTGATTTTAACTATTTTAACCCTTCTTTAAATAAATTAATAATAAATGTCCTAATCTAATCCAAGTGGTCATAAATGGTCATATTTTATTCCTAAGGTTGTTTTTGGTCGAATTTCACTTATCCAATAGAATTAAGACATGTGTTAGGGTAATAGTAATATCATTTTTACCCTTAATTACCCTATTTACTTTTAACCGTGGTAAATAAAAGTAAAAATTATTATTCACCAAAAATTATTTTCATCTCATTGAACCACATTTTACTTACTGACATCAACCGTGTCTCTCGGATTTTTGAAATTCCACTCACAGAAGCGGTAAAATTAAGTTTTATGAAAAAATTCAGTTTTTTAACTACCACTTAGTGGTTTCACTATTCCTCAAAAATAAAAGTTTCCAGAAAAATACCAAAAATTAGGCCTAAGCTATATTTGATATTATGAATTCAAAAATGATGTTTATTTTACCAAATTCAAAACATATCAGTTATATTAACTAATTTAAAAATTAATTCTCGTCGTCAAAACAAATAGCGTGTTTTTATGAGATAATAACTATCAAAAGATTGACACTTGTTTATATCTGGTTTAAATGTGAAATTACATCCAATGAACAACATTGTATTAAATTGTAAAAATATATTCTAAATATAATTTAAACCCACTCAATTTAATAATTTATCACTATTAATTATTTCTATTATAATAGTTGTTTTTAATTAAAATTTAGTAATTCTCACTATTCATCAGAATATGAAAGTTATCCAAAAAGTACCCAAATTTCACCCTAAGCTAATTTCAATATTTCGAATCCAAAAATGAAGTCCATTTTGAAAAAAAAATTACAAAATTTCAAAAAGTGGTTATTACTATTCATAACGGGTAGTTTTAATAATATTTTAATAGCATATTGTTGTTTAGTGAAACTCGGTATTGTGTACTACACACGCTATCGAGGAAGGTCGCGATTGCGTGTAATGCAAGGAATGTAATGGATGCGTGTTGTGAAAGCTCCTTTTGCTGTAGCGTACAACTCAAGACATTAATGAAATTAAAAAAAATATTTTTCATAAAATCTTGGGGTGTTACATTCTACCCCCCTTAAAATGAATTTCGCCCTCGAAATTCGTCAGGGTAATAAATGGTTTACTACTCGAAAGTTTCTTCAATAGAAACCCACATCATCAAAAGGAATACCAAAACCTGGATTTAAAAACTAAAGTATGAAATGTAACTGTTACCCAAATTAACTAATCACTGGGTTTCCACATAGGAGAACATAGGTGAAAATATGGATATGGAAGAGAAATATAACCATCATGTTCTGATGGAGAGTGGTAGAGAACATGGCTATGAAAAAGACATAAATCACAAATCCATAGATTTATGATGATCTAGGGTACCATCTAATTCATCGGATATAAGGGAACTAGGAAAAAAATTTTGGTTTTCAAGATCATTTCCCTAATGTTGAAGAATTTGAATTATAATAAATACTTACTTTATTTTGGTAAAATCTCACTATTGTCCGTGCTTTGAGTAATTTCCACTTCAACTCTTAAAGAAATGAAGTTGAATATGTTATTCGTGAAGTGTTAATAGATCATGTGATAGAATGATGGGTCATTCCATCTGTTTCAAACAAAAAGGTTAGAAAAATTTATCAAATATACATAAGTCCATCTATGATGAGGTTAATCGTATACGATTCCAAAAATGAACTTATACTTTATATATCATACCGCGTAATAAAATAAAACTAGTTTCCACAAACCAGGGATTTCCTATAGGCCAGTGGTAGGCGATAAAGTCCAGTCGCACTTCGGTTGTGGGTTCGATTCTCACAGCCTTGTCCGACGCGATGGGCTGCCGCCCGTCCTGCAGGTTGTCCTTTTTCTAAAGCTATATTACTATAACATTCCACTAACTTATGTCCAGCATAATCCATTCCAATTTTTAAGCTTATCTAAAATACTTTGGTCCAAGCTCGTAGTATAAAGAAAATGATCACGTGAATGCCATCATTTATCCCCCATTAACATGTGAATACCTGAATCATGTATTCTCTTGAAGAATGAATACCCATTGAACCTTATTGAAAACATGAATGCTGTTAAAAGTTAACTCTTTCCACATACAAAAATCCTCAAAATTCTATATACTCAAACCATGATATCACTTAGTCTTTATATCAATCATGAGCTCATGAATACTATCAAACATTTTGTTTTCTCCTTATCCCTTCATTATGCGCATATTATCTACATTCAAAAAATATCTGAATAACCTTTCATGGATACTAGTACCATTAATCATACACTTTAAAAACTCAAGGAAATACAATAGTGTACCAATCCTTAGATGTCTCTTTATTCCATAGTACTATGATATTACTTATACAAAATTACACTTGATAAACATGTAATCATTCCACTACATTCTTAAACCATTGATCGAGCTTCATCAATTCTTTCATCTCACATATCATTTGTAGTCTCTTCATCATCATCAACATAAATACTACCCATACGACCATACTGATTCTCGTCATGAGACTTTCCCTTAGGTAATTGGTTTGCATAATGCCCATACATTCCACATTTAAAACATTTAACCATTGTTGATGTCGTAGCAATACCATTATCCTCATCCATGGTGTTAACTGAACATTTTCCTTTTCACTTACTAGTTTTGTGTCCTTTTTTTCCACACCCAAATCATCTTCCAGTTCCCTTGAAACAATCTCCCTGATGCCTCTTCCCACATGATTTACATGGGGGAAATTGAACTTTCTTTCCTCTATGATCATCATGGAACTCCATATTTCTATTATTATCTTTGTCGGGAAACTTACCAAAGTTGAGATTATTGATCATATTATGACATTGCTGATTAGGAATAATAACGATGTTTAGACTTCAAAATCCCTTTTCATTTGGTTTCTCATGAAGAATATCATTCCATTGTCCGTCATATCCTCCATTATCATGAATCTTCCTATTTCCAGCCATTTTCTAAAACCCAAAAAGAATAGTGTGAGAGGCAAAAATAATGCTAAGGAAAACAACATAGTAAAGGTGGAGTACCCTCAATATCTAACATCTTAGGTTAAATTCTAAGATCGTTAGCACAATTCTAAGAATATAACATATACGTATACTTAACCTTAGAGGCATCCCTAGACATACCTTATAAATATCTCTAGGGATCTCACTAATGTTTTCTCATCCTAGTTTATAAAGGTTGACTAAACCTTTCCTATGATACCAACTGTAGAGACCCTAGGCATGACGTTCATGGACATTACATTACTTTTTCTGAATACATAATACCTAACAAAAACAGACACACAAGGATCATAATAGTTTAGTGTTTTGGAAACTTGGAACGTAATCTTCTAATCGTGGTGAAAGATCTTCAACATATCCCATAAATATCTTCCACTTTTTTTCCTTACCTAAAACCTTTATTTTGATCCTAAGGGAAAATAAAACATAAAAAGGGTGAGCTCAAATGCTCAGTAAGGGTAAGAATGGATAAAATAAAACATACCATATACATTTGAACTTAAAAACATGAACATAATGTTTAAACATAAAAATCTTGAGCAAAGACATAAAACATGGAAGTACATAAGGCATAGATCATAATGGAACATAAACCATGATAAAATAGATTGGGAATGAAACATGTAATTGTGGCATCCATTATGAACATGTAATGATTTCCATAGTAGCCAAGGCATTGCTTCCAAGACCATCTTATTGGAAAAAGTCCCATTCTGAATCGAGTTCACTCCTCGTTTCAGTCCTGTAACACTGAATCGGATTAACATACCATTCCAGCCATGTCTATCTCATGAGATATAAAATCTTTACCCAATGCATTTGAGGGAGATATAGGTCCCACCCATCTCATAATGAAATCATTCTTACTTGTGCCACAAAATAAACATACATCATTTATAATAACCCAATAAATAAAATGGGTTTCATAAACATCATCCCATCATTACATAATCCATATAAAAGAAATGGATATCATTTGATATTAAGAGAAGTGAAACCATCTAAATCATAAAGACATTATACTTGAAACATACACATATGAAATAATGTCATCTTATATGAAAAATGGTTTTGATAAAACACTTGAAATGAATTCTTGAAGAAAATATCCTTTTTTCTTCAAAATCATTTTCTTTTCACAAAATGTCATGAAATTTTAAAAGAAAAGGATTTTGTTGAAAATATTCATGAAGAATTTTGGAGGAAGCTTCATTAAAACAAGGCTTTATAAAACCATAAACATCCTTTCATGCCGTATAAGTTAAAAAACATTCTTCTCGTACTTTTGTCGGAAAAGTCAAAAAGTACCTCGTACGAAAAATGACAAAAGATTCCTTTTATATCTTTTACTAAAAACTCACCTAAGGGTAAAATTGGATTTTTTTAAAAAAATGTGGGTGGATGGAAATAATATTACATTTTGAAAAAAACATGGATGTGGATGATAAAATACACCCCAGTAATTACGAAATTATAAACAATCTCGGATAAAAATGAGATTGTGGTATTTCCCTTACCTTAGGTCTGATTTGCTTCGTTAGTGTCTGAACCTCCTGTATAATGATTTAAATAATTTCATTGACTTATTCCAAAATCATACTCATTGTTATGATATCATATATGGTTCACTTATGACTTTATTTTACCTGTTCTTTTGTAAATTCCATGTTAAAGAGCGTTTCGGGTAAAATTGTTTCATTTGTCGTCCGTGTTTTGACTTGAAATTATTCATATGATTACTTAGATCATGATTACATAATTACAGAATATAAAACATGATTTATATATAATATATATTCATAATATACATATATATAATAGATCAGTAAATGGAATGAAATACATCGTTCATGGAGACGGTAGGTCGTACGTACACATGAACGCTGTTTTCGTTTCCTTATTAAGTTGAATGGAATTAAGTAGATGACATACATATATATACACATAAATCCAGTATCATTATTATGTCATATATTTCATGATTACTTATTATATATACTTTATAATCATTCATGAATGGTTAACGTGGAGAATGAATGTCATCACGTCGTGGAGACGGTAGTCCATACGTACGCACGAGTGATGATATCGTTCTCATGAACATGGAATTGTATTGGAGTGTATGTATACTCTTTAAGAATCCATATCACTTTACAATAATAAAATATAGTTATTGTGTACACCATTATACCCATCCAAGAAAGGTGGTGATGGAAAATAGATTACACCACGACGTGGAGATGGTATTCCGTACGTACGCACGCGCGGTGATTTCGTTTTCCGTAGGATGGATAGATGGTGAAATAGGTTTGTTTAATACTTATAATAACATATCAGTATATGAGGGATACTGATGTTATTACTTCATAATGAAACAACCTAACAAGAAGAAGTGGAAGAAGAAATAAAGTTGAAAGAATCGGTAACGGACATTACCTCTTCTTTGAAGCGCCTCTTTGAGATCTCATTTTAGGGCACTAAAATTGGTCTTTGAGGAAGCCCAGAACCTCTAAGATGTTTCTCGGATAGTGGAGAAGATAATTTGGTAGGGTTTGGCCGAGCTTGAAGGCTAAAAGTGGTGTGAGGAAGAGAGGGAGGATGTGCCCTTTTATAATGGAGGAGAGGGGCTCTTTTGGAAAAACTAAAAATATTATTTTATTATAAAGCCAAATTCGGGTTTAAAGAGCTCCAAATTGATTTATTTAGAACCTAAGGTGGGGATGGGTCGAAATACTCTCATAAAATAGAATTTAGACAAGTTTAGGTTCCTATTTTAACCTTATCATTTATATCTAACTTTAAGTTAGATAATTTTACTTTTACCGTGTCTTTTTGTGTTCTTACACTATAAGGTTAATAAAATTACTATAAGAAGCCAAACGAACCCCAAGTTTTTTATTATTAATATATATAACCTTATATAAGTCATTTGGCCGAACTTTATATTTTGAGAAATAAAATAACAATTAATAATATAATATTTGTTTTAAAAACAATTTTATGTCAATTTTGACACAATTTAGTAATTGATTTTTTTGAAACTCGTAACAGAATTATTAGTTCGAAAAAAGCTAATTAAATAAATAATAACATGTCATATTAACCTATAAAATTAGTATAATTCATAAAAATTCTCAAATTACATTTATTTGGATATTTATAACATCAGTTATGTCAATATTTCATTAATAAGATAATTAATGCATCATCATTGTGTCATAAATAAGTAAATTTATTTAAATTCTAAAAATTAAAAATAAACTATAATTATGTAGGAAATCTTTATAGCTTTCTAATTAATATTTTTAGTTGAATTTATCCTATGTATAACCCTATATTAAAAATTATTTTCTTATTAAACATTGATTTTAACTATTTTAACCCTTCTTTAAATAAATTAATAATAAATGTCTTAATCTTATCCAACTGGTCCTAAATGGTCATATTTTAGTCCTAAGGTTGTTTTTGGACGAATTACACTTATCCAATAGAATTAGGACACGTGTTAGGGTAATAATAATATCATTTTGACCCTTAATTACCCTATTTACTTTTAACCGTGGTAAATAAAAGTAAAAAATTACTATTCACCAAAAATTATTTTCATCTCATTGAAGCACATTTTACTTACTGACATCAACTGTGTCTCTCGTATTTTTGAAATTCCACTCACAGAAGCGGTAAAATTAAGTATTATGAAAAAATTCAGTTTTTTAACTACCACTTAGTGGTTTCACTATTCATCAAAAATGAAAGTTTCCAGAAAAATACCAAAAATTAGGCCTAATATATATTTGATATTATGAATTCAAAAATGATGTTTATTTTACCAAATTCAAAACATATCAGTTACATTAACTAATTTAAAAATTAATTCCCGTCATCAAAACAAATAGCGTGTTTTTAAGAGATAATAACTATCAAAAGATTGACACTTGTTTATGTCTGGTTTAAATGTGAAATTACATCCAATGAACAACATTGTATTAAATTGTAAAAATATATTCTAAATATAATTTAAAACCACTCAATTTAATAATTTATCACTATTAATTATTTAGATTAAAAAAGTTGTTTTTAATTAAAATTTAGTAATTTTCACTATTCATCAGAATATGAAAGTTATCCGAAAAGTACCAAAATTTCACCCTAAGCTAATTTCAATATTATGAATCCAAAAATGAAGTCCATTTTGAAAAATAAAATTTACTAAATTTCAAAAAGTGGTTATTACTATTCATAACGGCTAGTTTTAATAATATTTTAATAGTATATCGTTGTTTAGTGAAACTCGGTATTGCGTACTACACACGCTATCGAGGAAGGTCGCAATTGTGTGTATTGCAAGGCAAGTCAAGGATGCATATTGTGCAAGCTCCTTTTGTTTTAGAGTACAACACAAGACATTAATGAAATTAAAAAAAATATTTTTCATAAAATCATGGGGTGTTACAATTCTCTAATGTCTAGAACATCTATACTTGGTTTATTGGTAGGTTTTAGATGCACCTCACCTTTGGAAATCATTTTATATCAAATTGGTTCCTATATTTAGAATAAAATGTGATCACAACATATAATATCTAATAACAAAATTTTATATATTGAAAGATTAAATTCAATAATGAACACATTTATGGATTCCCCTTGCTTCTATGATTGGGTGAAATTCCCCTTCTAGTGGACCTTCTTGTCACATGAAAAATTGACCCCTTCTTTTTCCTTCTTATACACCTAAATCATCTTCTACATAGAAGTACAATGCTCTAGAGCCTTACACTTGGAATTATTCTTTATCAAGTTTCCCTTGTATGTCATGTTATTATTCACCATATGGAAACTTGGTTTTTCAAGACTCGTGTCTTTATTGACATGGTTAATATGAGTAATAATTAATAAATTATCTTCTAACAGAGTCTCCTATTATAATTCATAATCAGATTGTAGAAGTTTATGGTTAGTGAGGATAGAATGATATTGATTTATATATCATTAGGGACCTTAAAACCCAATATTTCTAGGCACTCAATGTATCTAATCATCTTGACTACATGTGACCCTACAGGCACCTGATCGCCATGATTTCATGTGAATAATGATTAGAATATCTCATATACATATGATCTCTCCTTCTCTTGATAAATATCCCAATGGTGATCAAGGATGTTATACTCATCCATATTCTCATATTTCATTTGAATATAATTTTATATGGAGGATATCATGAATAACTTGATATTAATTTTATAATTGACATGTCTTAAATATACAAATACTTATTCTTCACTAGCTTCGTTGGAAAGTGACTCAGGAAGTGGGGTTTCTATCATGTATATTTTCTATTTCTTTTCTAGTATAATACACAATCACCAATACCATTCTTGTAAGTTTGTATTAGTGATATTGTTATCCCTATCAAGTATATATCACAATGATATTTTCAAAGTATTTTTTTCTTCAAATTATATAAATTAAGTGTAGATGGTTAATTATTTTTTATTACAAAACATGATTAATAAATCTAAAATTAAATACCATTAATCTCTCACTATTTAAGAGGAACCTAATAACCATCAGCATTAGTTTTGAAATATCATGTCTCTTAGATATTCTAGTGGAAAGGATATATATTTTCCTTTTAATAACCATACACGGGCCTAACATGTCATTTGAAGAGTTTTAGGTAGAAGTAACTCTCAAAAAATATTAACTCATAGTTCAATGATCTGTTGAGTAGACTCTCCAATCTTGAAATTCGAATAAGAATTTCCTCAGTAGTTTTCTATTATTTAAACCAAGTCCTACTTGGGTAGTCATCCCTTGATGTGAAACCAAGTTTAAGTAAACCCAAACTTCAATCTAGAAGTTCCATGATAATTAAAAGAACCCCAACTTGGGTTGATCAAGCACTTTGAACTATGATGTTATTTATAACTCAAGTATCAGAAGGATACACCATCATAAAATTTTAGTTAAGATATTTTTATCATTTATATGAAAATTCCATTTTATCTTTTCAAATGACTTTTTAATATTAACAGGTTTTATTTAAGCGATAAACTATATTAAATTAAATATTTATTCATAATCCAATGATATTTTATCCCATCTTACATTATTGTTAATTTATTTATTTTGGGATTGTGAATCCTCCGTAAACATAAATAATTAACCATGGAACAGAGAGAAATAAAACATAAGTTTCATGATCATGTGGTTCTATGATTGTTAGTTTATATAACATATGATAAATTAAACCTTGACCCTAGGGGAAAACCTGGAACCAAATTTTTTTTCATGTTTCATCATTCCATCTTCTACCCCATGTATCATCTTGATTTGTTTTGTTTTGGATAATGAACTCAAAACACCTCCTCTAACATGGTATATCTGTCCTTAAATAATCGTTTACACACACATGGGCGAGAAAATACAATTGATAGGATAAAGGGTTTTCATATAAAAGAATTCATGAGAGCACATTCTATTACAAAATGAAGAGGACATGAAATGCAGGTAATAAATTTTAATTTAATAACCATAAATAAAAAATAAAAAAAACACATACATGGGTCTGGTCTAATTTTATAGTCATCCAATCAACATGAAATGAGTATACATTTGTAATCTAATTATTAATTATTTTATTAATTAATTAATTAAGATAATTAAGTAGGAATTAATCCAATTAATTTAATTTATCTTAATTCCATCCATGTATCTTTAACTCTACATCATCTAAAATTTTAAACAAAATTAATTTCCTTTAAAATTAATAAATTACAAGAATGTAATTGTAGGAAACTGTGTGTTCTTATATAAATTTTAATATGTAAATTGATCTAATATATAATTAGAAATCATATCAAATGGAATGTACTATCAAATTAATGAAACATAAAACACATGTGAATAGTTTTGATTATATATTTATTTTTTTCTGATTAAAACCAGGTACACTATCTGTAAACAAATATATGACATTTACTTACTTCTACTCATGTCTATAGCACAAATCTTGGGACTGAGCATGTTAACTTATTAAGATGAGTTTGAAGTAATTTTCATGTACTATGATTATACAGTGTCTTCCCTTGTATTCTCACAACTCATAAGTCCCCATATTATGTATCAGATACATAGATTTCTAGGACACCCCTTGTTCTCATCTATGGAAAATCGGATACAACATATCTCATATATTGGTTACATGGGGTGTACTTCCTAAAGTTGTGTGACAATCTATTTGGATCTACACTTCGATCATATTTTTTGGATTTTAGATCTAATTTCATCATATTTATCTATCATTATTGTGATATAAAATCATGAAAATATTATCACAAAACATGTATATAGGTAGTACATGTTGTGTTCTTAGGTTTTTTCTAGGTAGAACCATTGGCACCTCTTAGAGGTTTTTATTTGAGGTTTGTTAGTTTTTAAATCTTATTCATTTATTAGTTTTTTAAAGAGAATTAATAAGTTAGTGTAAAATGATGTTATATAATTAAATGAATCGATATGATTAAAATAAAAGATAAATAATTAAAATAATCAATGACTATTAAATAATTATTAAATTAAACGTGTTACCTCTATGATACCACTTGTTTGCTTTGGGCATAGTGAAAGTGACTTATCGAGCATGTAAAACTCATATTTTATTATAAATTTATATTTATTAATTTTCACATATAATGAAAACATCATTCACAATGAAAATAATAGAATACTTGTCTTGAGAAAAAATCTAGAACTGGAAGAGAAAGATCTTTACATGTAAGTTTTCATAAATTTATAAGAAGATATGGAATTACCTAAACTTTAAATTCCCTATTCATTGATGATCTAGTTGATTAGATATCATTGAAACATCATTTTTTTATAGGATCCATGTAAATAATCCCTCTAATAATGACCCACACATGCAACAAAATCTTTAAATGTCACCATAGAATTGTTGGGTTCGAGCACAGCTGATTCTGATTGCATTCTTTTTTCATGGGTGATTCTAGAAAAACTATTCTCTAAGGGGGTAAAATCTTGATGTTTTCATGATGGATTAAGAGAGGATGAAGATATTGTGTGTTATAGATCTTTAGTTCTCTCTCTATATCTAGAGAGAGTCTCTCACTATCTTTTGTCCTCAATAACCATGATTACGAAAAGTTTAATAATTATATTTTATTATAGAAGATTTAGGGTTGGAAAAATTATGCAATCCCATTCCATATATAAAAATTATTAATTTACCCCATGTTTAATAATAATAATAATAATAATTTTATTTATAATCTCATTACATGATAAAAACATTAAGAATATATAAAAATATCATTTATACCATTTTTAATTAGACCATTCTTCAGTCAACATTCCCCCATCAACATTTACCAATCATTGAATAATGAATAATTATTTAATAAATAAATACCAATGAATTATTTGAAAATAAATATAATAAATTTTTTATTTTCAAAACCTTGAAAATAAAAACTTATTACTATTTAAATCACTTATTATTTCGAATAAAATGTGTTTAAATTTTTGTGACTAACCAAACCTGAATAAATAATATTTACTTAAACTTGTTAAATTCAATACATGAATTTAATTAAGATTGTTGATACACTATGTGTGTTACACTCAAGTAATATTTATCAATTGAATTTGGCACAACCATCTAAACTACAAAGTTATCATATAACAATATTCCAATGCCCTCATAGAGAATGAACATAATATAGAAACTATATCCAACCTCTTAAAAATTATTATTGTGTAATATAATCACTTTACCATTTTATGTAAAATAATGTAGCTTTCATACTAGTTGTATGCTCTATTTATTTTAATTTTACTTTCTAGAAATTAATTCACCCATCATGTCTAGAGATTTTCTAGTAATTCCCATTACCATCAATGGGCCTAAAATATCAACTTCCATCAAGGGAAAATGGGATAAATCCATTCTTGTATTATCCATTAACACAATATCACTCATGAAGCAGCCAATGTATCCTTCTTCATCATGAGTATATGTCCTCATGGTTATTTTCAATATATTAAAGCAAGTGAACCATGATATTCATTAATGATAATATTAAATTATAAGGATCAACACACACATCCACATATTGGAACATTTAATGACACATGGAGATGTGGATTTTATATTGAAATTCCTATTATCATAACCTCTTATCATGGAAATTATCAATGGAAAACACCATGACAA
Source organism: Viscum album (assembly GCA_963277665.1). NCBI lineage: Eukaryota > Viridiplantae > Streptophyta > Magnoliopsida > Santalales > Viscaceae > Viscum > Viscum album. Next base: position 1,210,271,402 of record OY728121.1, read on the forward strand.
GGTGTCTCAATATCTTATGATCCTTCTTCCCCTAATAGCTTGTATCTTTTGTGTCCCATAAAAAAATACCATCTAAACATAGAACATATATTGAAGAAAATTATCATTGAACCTATAGCTTCCCATGATAGTAGGGAACTAATATGACCTTTAAATTTGACACATATTATTGGGACATTATCACATTAAAATTTCAAGAAAACAAACAATCATGATATGATAAGAAACTTCATTAATAATGAAAACATGTAACAAAGTAATAAGAAATCTGGTTCTAGGGGAATAAATCTAATATGTACCGATGAATGTGTCTCATATTAATAGGAATATGAAGGAGTTTTAGAGTTCCCTAAATGTGGTACATCATGATATAAGTTGATATAAAACTCAAAACATGATTCTTATATTATTCCAAGTACTAAAAATCCTACTGTATAAATTTTTATATACCTATAATTACACATATAAATTATATATATTAAAATTAAAATGATTTAAATAAGTTATGATGGATTTTAGATGAGTGAATATTTGATGGAAATTTATGTCATCCAGTTGATTTTCTTTAATAGAGGAAATTGATATATAATTTCCAAAACTTGGAAATAAAGATAAAAATATAAGACTTTGGTTATGTAAAGATGGAATAAATCTATATTGGAAACCAAGTATAAAACATAATTCATGGAATGTTATTTTAGTAATTTATGACTTATATCCTAACCTTTTATATGAAGTGGAAAAAATATCATGTGGCTAATAATGAATTTTAGACCAAAACACGAAGGGAATGATATTGATGTCTACTTTTCACCATTAATTGATGATTTCAAAAAAAAATTAGGAAGATTTTATCAAATTTTATTATTCTTATAAGAAGGAATAATTTCAATTAAATTAAATGATTATGTTTAATATAAATGAAATCCCAACAAATATAAATTTTTTAGGTACAATGTTAAGGTCCATAATTATTGTCCATTTTTTGAAGAAGGTACTTAATTTTTCTATCTACAACTTGGGCGGAAAATAGTGTACACGGGTTATCAAAGGTTTTTTATATGAATAACTCTTAACAAAAATTAAAAAAATAATTCAATGACTTATAATAATTCGATATTGATCTAAAAACATTGTCATATGATCAATAATTTGAGAGTCTGAATGAAATTAATGTTATGTTTTTAAGACAAAAAGAACTAGTACAAAAAAAAATAAGGACGAAACAATCAATAGTTTTAGAGATTCTATATTGTAGATCTCTCACAAACAAGAATAACATCAATTTGATCCATACTGAGAATAATGTCTATAAAAGTTTTATTAGAACATTATTAGATATTAAAGGAATTAATAAGGATAGTTTGAATGCAACGCTAAACTTAATATCGATGAGAATATTTTTGGAGTTAGCTCTCACTCCTATGGGGAAATAAACATTCTTTCCACCCTCTTTTCATGCATTATCCAAGAATGAGAAAATTATTTATTTTCGTTGTCTCTATGATATCAATGTTCATTAGGGTCATTCTACAAATGTAAAAAAATAATTGAAATATTTGATGTTAATTGGAAAAAAATCTCATGATATTCAAGTTATAATGAAACATCTCTTACAAATTTCATTTTATGGAATAATTCTCATCCCTATTAAAATTTATATCATGAAGGTTTATTATTTTTTCAATTCCATGTGTAACAAAGTGATGGATCTTAATTCATTGAAAAAGTTATATAATGATATAGTATATATAATTTCTCTAATTGAAATGTACTTTTCACCATATTTTATTAAAATAATGGTGTATTTAATGTTTCATTCAGTGCGAGAAATTAAGATGTGACATACTATATAGATATGTTGGATTTATCATGTTGAAAGGTGTATGAAGATATTAAAGGGGTATATTAAAAATATATATCAATGAAAAACCACTAGTGTTGAGAATTATATTTCTATGGAAGTTGTAGAGTTTTTTTAAGACTAATTTTCTGCAGTGGAGCATGTTGGTTTACCTGCCTCTCTCAATGACGGATTCAATTTTATGTGAAAGTTAATCCATGACTTCAAAATTAAATCATTGATAGGTGAAAAAATAATTCAATCACATTTATTCATATTTAATAACATATATGAATCTTATATATATATATATAACTTCATATTAATGTGTAAATATATTATTTTCTAAATAAGAATAATATGTGGGTTTTAAATGTGCGCAAAAAAACCTTTTTACCATGGTTTAAATATACCATGCTTGGTAGATAAGATGTTTCATAAACATTGAAATAGTTTTCATGTGGTCCATGTTTAAATATGATATCATGGTCAAGGTATGACATTAATGACTATACAATTTATACCAACTATCAAGAAAAATGAATTATAGTTCAAAATAGTAGTTTATTATTGTTCGTTAATGTAATACATTTTCAAGTGCCAAAGAAAAAAACTCAATCACTGTATTAAGTTCATATTATATAGTAATTGATGAAATATATGATATTTATTACATTAAATTTGGAGTTCCTATTTTTTAGTATAAATGGGTTATTGGTAACAAAATTTTTAAACATTATGAATTCAGTATGACACCTATAAATCTAAATATGTTAGAACACGCAGATAGCCCTTTTATAATGGTAACACTTGTGATAAAAAATTATGTTCATGATCCATCAAATTTCCAGTAGTCTATCATTTTTTTGAATAAAACAGTCTGTTAGAGATGAAAAACATGACGATAATGAGGAATTATGTGATATCACTACTTATATGGAAAAATTATTAGAGTATATTGATAAATAATTTGAATACATGGTTTTTTATAAATGAAAATATCATGAGTAATTAATATGGGAAAATAATCCTTTATTAATCTTTTGATATTATATCTTTTTTTACTTTTCAGTTTTTTTAGATTTTTTAAATATAATATTTATAATATTTTATACTTAAGTCATGTATTTTTTGTATGTCATTTTAGTTGATAATCATTTAGAAAAATAGTACAACTTTATAAATATTATATTTGGTCAAAATTATTTTATAATCATTAATACTATAAGTGTATGAGAAGTATAATGTGATTACAAATTAGTTCATGTGGTAATATCTTCTGGAAAATAAAGGAAAATTCTATTATATATGGGAGATTCTTTGACTAATTTTAGAGTTTTTATTTTTTATTTTTTTTATATTATATATTCCTCGCAATAGTTTTATTTAATTATATTTTATCATATTTCATTAATGTTATTAATTTTATTTTTCAGTTATTTTATTTATTCTTTAATTATTTTATTTTTTATAAAAAATATATAATTTTTTAATTATTTCTATGTATTTTAATTATCCTTATGTATGTTCTTAACATTACGTTCAATCTCAATTAAATTTTGTTCACCCTTACATAACTTTTTTTACCTTTACATAACATTGTTTTACCTTTACATAACTTTAGTTTTACCGATACTTAAATTTATTTTACCCTTACATAACAATTTTTACCTTTAACATTATTACCTTTACTTAACTTTATATTAACCTAAAATAACTTTTGTTACCTTTACCTAAATTTTTTTACACTTACATAACCTAAAAAAACCGTGTTTACCTTTACTTAACTAGTAAAAATTTTCATTTACCCTTACATAAAATTAATAAAATTCAGATAATATTTACTTAAATTATATAAAATTCATATTATATTTCCAAAGTATATAAATACATTTACTTGTATAGTATTTTTAAAATTGTATTATCCTTCATTTTACAGATGAACATATAGCATGAATTTGAATTTTTTAACAAATGGATTGGTAGTATTTAGTTTCTATCTTATTTAAGGATGTTTGAGCAGTTTTTAGAGGAGGTTATATACACACACAAAGATATATTTCTTAAAATCTATGCGAACATTCATTTATTCAAATTTTGTACAAGTTTGTACTATTGTGTGAACAATTAATCATCTGATGGTAAATCTTTCAAGGGATATACCTTAAATGATTCAACATAAACTACCTCAAAGAGACGATTTGATATAGTACTAAAGAAATAGTACTTTTACTACTCTTAGAATGGAAAATATTAATGGAAGTAAAATAAGTGATATATGAATTAATGAAACAATAACTACTTGGATCCTTCTATCAATGTTGATTATTGGTCTAATAAGACTTATAAATGTTTGGATCTTTTTTTAATATGTATTTATCTTAGAAACTCTTTATTTTAATTTTGTTTTTAGTAAGAAATATTTTTAATTTATATTTATATTTTGATGTAAATATTGGATTCTTTAACTTATTGTTAGTTAAATTTATTTGTAGGATAATTTTGGATCATATTATTGACTCACCTTGGTCTTCTAGTGAGGACCCTACACATAACACTAATGAGGTTCCTCTTCTTATGTATAGGTGAATTCTACAACCACAAGGATAGGAAAGAATTTAATGGTAAGTAAATATTGTTACAAAAGTTTACCTCAATTATTAGTTTCTTATGTCTTGGTATAGATGATGTGTATTCAGTTTGATGATAATATAAATCCCATGGTTCCAAATTCATCCCAAATTAAGAGTTTTGTATCAATTATGGATCTGGAAAAAAGATAAATTTTAATTTATGATTAGTTAAATATCCTAAAGAGGAAACTAGTTCAACTTGGGTAGATAATTTTGGTAAGGTCATTGATTTTTATTACTATAAATTTAATTACATGTTTTTAATAACATTTGTTTTTTGACTTTTAGTCAAACGAAATATGATATACCTAAAACTAAAAAAGTAAGGAAGAGATGTTTATATTTTTCTACTAGCGGGTGTAGGGATTATAAATAAACCATAACCAGTGATTTCATTTTTGGTACAATAGAAGATGAAAATTCATATCATGTATATCCTTTTCTAGATGAAGAAACATAGAAGAAATTTATTTTCACATATATGATTTTGTTTTGAGTTATTCATTTGTTTATTTTTTTCCCCATGTTTATTATTTCTTTTACATGAATTGTTTTAGAGAAAATGGTTATTTTGGGCTCGAAAGAAGGTAGTGAACGGTTGGAACATGATTTGGGGAAATTGTGCTCAATTATTTAAGAAACAACACAATTTTTTTCTTCTTGGTAGAGGATTCTACACGGTTTCCATTCAATTTAGAAAACTGTGAAGGGTAATTGTGTGACATGTACCTCTTTGATAGTAATGGATGCATGGTTTCCACACGGTTTGGAAAACTAAATTGGCTAACCATGAGATCTATCTAAGACATTAAAATGTATAAAACCACCTTTTTATCCTCTTTGTATTTAACCCTAAAACACATCTAATCTAAACCCTCTAAGATTTTCAGCTTTTATAGATTCCCCCAAACAATATTGGATCCTTTAAGCATCAATCATTGGGTGTTTTTTTGTGTGGATTTGTCAAGGAATCATTAAGTAAGTCTCATTTTATTTGGTTTCTCCCTTATTGTAGGGTTTCTCTTCTATCTTTATTATTTTATTCTTTTCTAATGGGGTGTTTCTACCTAATGAGGGGTCAAACTTGGGTTGTTGGTTGGAATCGTGATTTTTGTGGTTGTATCCTTCCTTTATATAGTCTCTTGGTGGTGTGGTTGTGGTTTTCCACTAGTATCTAGAATTTTCCATGTGTATTTTATGTGGTTCCATGATTTTAATTTATTATGTGATTTTTTATTGCTTTCATAGGTGTTTAAATTTGTTCTATGGATTGTTTTATGGTGATAAACTTGTTTTGAAATGGTTTTGAGATTCATATATATTGAAAGTTGGTTTTTAGAAAAGAAATTTGTTATGTTTCATGTATGACTCATTGTGGTTCTTCTTTAAAGTGTTCTATTCTTTGTTCGAAAGGTTTTAAATGTGTTTTCAAAGATATTTGAGGTTCTTATGAATTTAAAGTTGGGTATCCAAAAGAAATGTGTCTTAAAACATGTGGTATTCTTTGTTGTGAACCTCGAATGTGATTTTTTAATTATTAGAGTGATGTGAATCAGGTTTTAAATCATATTTTTCATGTGTTTGGATTTTGAATGGGTTTTATAAATATTTCATGTGCTGAAAAGTTTATTTCCCAACGGTCTTGGTGTTCATGTGAAATAAAAGTGGGGTTTTTTTATGGAAAATTGTGGTTTCTAGGTGAGTTTTGGTCATTGGATCAATGTGAATTGTGAAAATTGTGATTCAATCATGTGTACATGATGCTTGGAATGTATATGTGAAAGTAGTGATATATGTGATATGTGAAATAGAATTTGAGAATAATGTGAATCCTGGGTTTTTTAGATGGGTGATCAAGAACTAGTATTGTAGTTTATTTGGAAGGGGATGAGACCCAGATTCTTCTAGCATGATTTATGCTACAACACTAACTAAAAATGTGTATTGATCGAAGACCACTATACCTAGGGATGGGATCCCCTCTAGTGGATCAGGCATAGGAACACTGTTGGTTTTGGCTTATGATATGGAGACCATTAGACCTTAGTATGGGTTCCCCTCTAATGGATCATGCACAAGAGAAATATTGGTTTTGGTCTTAGGATTTTTATCATTGAGGTATGAATTTTATAGGGTATCACTTATGCTCATAACCACTAGTGATTTCCCATGGTGATCTATTGTGACATGACACTTTGCTATGTGGTGCTAGCCATCAGTAAATGCTGAGTCTTGTATATAATTTAATTTCAAGAAATATTCTTTTATAAATGTTTTTGTTAAAAGTATTTTCCAAAAAATTATTCTTTAAAAGTGTTTGAAATAATCTTATGGAAGTGAGCATGTTGATTTTTCTATTATATAATGGAATATTTTTTCTTTTTCTAGCATCTTACTGGGCTTTGGCTCAAACCCTACATACACCTTCGGGTGTATGTATACTTTTTTATGTATGACTTAGGTAAAATCAAGATATTCCATGGTGGTGATGGTGGATCTGGTTGCTAGTGTTTCACTTCTTATAGGTGTGGGTGGTGGTTTCTTGAGGGTGATGGACCTCTTGTTACATGGTGGTTTTTTTGTTTTTTTTTCTATACTTGTTTTTTGGAATTGTTTTAATGTTTAAAGTTATAAAACATTGAATTTGAAAATTTTTGTATCTCATTTGATTATGATTATCAGTTATGTTATGTTTTATTCTTATGGGTTGTTTATTATTGTATACAAGGGTTAAATAGTTCCCAAAGTGTACTTTTGATACCCAGGAACTGGTTTCCAGCCCGTGGAGATCAAGAATTATCTTTGGGCCATGTCTTGGGTTAGTTCAGGGGTTGGTTTAGATAGAATCCTAACTTGGTTCATGACAAAATGGTATCAAATAATGTTTCTCTCTTTTTGGTTCATGTTGTTTGTGAATAGTTTGGATAGAAGGAAGCTAGTATTATCGAGGCTTAGTGTTCTAGTTGTGAGTATGTGGTCTAGCCAACAAACCTCATGATAGATCTTGATTTTCCATGGGATGTTATGAATTTTATTTGAATTATCTCTCAGGTGAGACGTACATGTTGCAGACTGTATATGGACACTATTTGGGGGTTGAGTGGTTCAGTTTGAATTGTTATTGTGGTGGATTTGGTTTTCTTATTTATAGATGTGTTTTAGAATTGTTACTACTGATGGAAATTTTTATGATTTTGTGTTGATGGTTGTTTTGATAGTTTCTCTTTATGGTTTTTTCTTGATATTGAATGATGCCTCCTAGGAGACCACCTTTGTAGCCAAGGGAAGAGTTCAAAGAGAGTTCTCCCCCACCAATTGAATAGAGACTAGTGGAATTAGTACATTGGGATATTTGAGCTTTGAGTTAAGGATTGGGATCCTTCCTTATCATGTTGGGTAATCCAAACTAGGTCTTGTAAAGGAAAAAAGCTCTGAATTTCCTCATGAACAAACCTTCTTATTTCTTGGGTAGCATAGAACCTCAGAAAGCAGAGGACTGGATAGAGAAGGTAGATAGTATTTTCAAGTTTCATGATACTCTTGAGGAGTTTAGGGTGAAATGTGAATCATTCATGTTGTAAGGTCCCAATCAGAAGTTGTGGGATTGAATGGTGAAAGCTGTGAAGAACGAGCTGATGGGATGGAAGGATTTAATGGTTGTCTTCAATTAGTATTGTCCTAGTATTTTTTTCCTTCACTAAGTCCCAATAGTTCATGGATATTCTCCAAGGAGACCATAATATGATGGAGTATGATAAACACATTTTATAATTTGTTCAGTTTTCACCTGAGGTTGTTTCCAATGAGCATCTCAAGGCTCAAAAGTTCTAGATGGGGCTACAACAAGAAATATATTCTCAAGACTTCTTTTTCAAGTTAAATATGTATGTGGAGGTGTTTGTCTATGCTATGATGAAAGAAACTAATCATAGAAGAAATTATTGTTTCTCTAGAGTAGTTTCAGCAATGGGAAGTGGTGGTTCATCTAAGAAGAAGAGTAATGGGATTATTAGGAAAAGAGGGGAGGTGGTAGTTCAGACTATCTTTCTAAGTTATCTTCATCTATGGAATCAAATATTAGTCCAGTTGTGTGCCACTAGTGTGGAAAGGTAGGGAATATTCAATCGGCATGGTCATCTCCACCTAGTCCTTGTCATCAGTGTGGATCTGTGGGGCACCTAGAGTGATTTTTCATGTTGGTGCACCCATATTAGATAGGGTCAGGATCTGTAGCTTTTGAAGGGATGTAAGCCCAGTCAGAACTATCCATGACAGTGGGTTCTTAGTTTTGAGGTTGTGGTGGTAGGGATGGATCTTCTTCTAGGAAGAGTTAGTTCAAGTTGGAGTCTTAGTTCAATCTTCATTCTCAGTGGTAGGATAAGATGTGCCATCTTTATGATGTGGATCAAGTTTTAGTGGAATCAAATGTTTGTCAAATGATAGTTCGAGGTAGCATTCTTATTCAATCATCATTATCTATTATTCTATTTTATATCGGTGCCTCTATTTATTTTATTTCTCCCCATCTTGTGGATGTATTTAAGTTTACAACCATTCTTATTCATTACACAATGGAGTTGGTGACACCTCTTAGTAAGAATTGAGAGCAGGGTTTTAGGTGTCTGACTTGTGAACTCACAGTGTCATGGGTCAAAATAGAATGGTATTTTCTGGTTTTGTAGATATGTCTCTTTGACATGATCCTTGGTATGGATTGGATGGTGTTTTATCAAGAATAGATCTATTATAATATCTGGTGAGTGATTTTCATGGAACCTGATGGAAGTGTCCATGTTTTTATGGGAGAATGGTATACCTATTTGGGACCTTCTCAACCTCCACTTCTTGTATGGGGAAACCTCATTTTTCAGATCTCATTGCTCATGTTGGAGGTAGATGGTGGTTGGAATTAGGAACACATCCAATATCCCATCTCTCGTACCTTATGGTCCCCACTGATTTAAAGGAATTAAAGGTACAATTGGACAATTTGGAGTCTAAATGATTCATTTTCCCGAGAGTCTCTCCTTGGGCCGCCAAGTTCTATTTATGAAAAAGGCAGATAGATCTCTCTAGTTATGTATCGATTGCCATAGTTGAATAAGGTGATGACTAAGAATAAGTACCCTTTTCCCCACATTGATGACTTTTTTGATCAAATTAAGGGGGTTAGGGGGTTTTCCATGATCGAACTATGTTCCAGATATCATCAATCCAAAGTTAGGGTGGTGAATGATCCAAAAATATCCTTTTGAAGTATTTATGGACATCTTGATTATTATTTCATGCCTTCAAGGTTGAATAACTCTCTATAAGTATTTATGGATCTTATGAACAAGGTATTCTAGAAATATCTTGACTCATTTTTCATGGTATTTGTGGATGAAATCCTGGTCTATTCTAGGACCTAGGAGGATCATGAGTATCATTTGATAATTTTGTTGGGAAATCTTCTGGATCATCATCTCTATGTGAATCTTTCCAAGTTCCCCTTTTGGATTTGGGAGGTGAAGTTTTTGGTTCATGTGATCTCATAACGAGGGGTTTCGATGGGCCCTTGAGAATATTGGGGTGGTAATTTCTTAGGAGTAGCTGAAAAATATTTTTGAGATTAGGAGATTTTTTGGCCCAGTAGGGTATTACAAATGGTTTTTTTTAATTTATCTTTGTTCACTTCACCCATGTTGGTAATCACATAGGAAGGGGTTAAGTTTGAATAGAATTCTGAGGGTTAGGAATCCATTTAATAGATTAAGAAGCGGTTGACCACTACCCTATTTTAATCTTTTCTGAATCTAGAAAAGGTTATGTGGTCTATTGTGATTCCTATATTATGGGTCTTGGGTGTGTACTAATGTAGTATGACCATGTGGTGGTGTATGGTTCACACCAACTATGACCACATGAAAAGAATTACACAACCCATGACCTGGAATTGGAAGTAGTGATGCATGCCTTGATGCCTTGACATCATTATCTTTTTGGTGATATGTTTATGGTTTATTCAGATCATAATAGATTGGCCTATATTTTCAACTAGAAATATCTGAATCTAAGTCAGGTTTGTTGGGTTGTGTACCTTCAGGTGTTTTATTTTGATATTGTGTATACCCTAGGGAAAGGAAATGTTGTCATTGATACCTTGAGAAGGAAATTGTTTGTGACAACATTGAATGATTTTAATGATTAATGGAAATTGATGGGTCTTTTTTCGCAGATGCATTTGGAGACCATAGAGTATAGTGGAGGTGCATTCTTGGCCAGTGTTTAGATAACACCTTCCCTTATAGATTTGATCTGGTAGGATCATCCAATTGATGAGCTATTATAGTGTTTTATGGAGTTCTTAAATAGTCAGGAGGTGCCTTAAAAGTGTTTTTATCTATTGAGATGGTTTTGTGCTTCAAGGGTCACTTTATGTTTCTTTTTTCATTGTGGTAGGTCGTGATACAGGATGGCCACAATACATAGTGGTTCGTTTATCTTGGTATGACCAAGATGTTTTATGATGTTCATCAGTAGTTCTGGTTGCTAGGTATGAGGTTTCATATGGGTGACTTTGTATCATGATGTTATGCATGTTAGAAGGTTAAAGTAGGGAACCAAAGGTCATTCGATTTTCTTCTCCAACTACCCATTTTTACCTAGAAGTGGGATAAAATCACCATGTGATTTGCTGTTGGATTACCTCATACACCTTAGGGGAAAAATTATATTTGGGTTCTGATTGATCATATGACCAAATCATCTCACTTCATTCCAATAAGGTATTTAGCCAAAGTGGATGATTTGGGTTGGTTGTACTTTCAAGATATAGTGAGGCTTCATGGTGTACCATCGGCTATCATTTTAGACAGAGACCCTCATTTTACCTCGATGTTTTGGTAGGGCCTTAAGAATTTTATGGGGTCACAAGTTAATTTTAGTAGAACATACCACCCTCAAATGCATAGTCATATGGAATGGCTGAATTAGATTTTGGAAGACATGCTCGGGAATGTGTATTGGATTTAGAAAGCTTGTGGGATAGACATTTTGGATTGGTTGAGTTTTTATATAATAAAATTTATCAATCCAAGATTCAAATGGATCCCTTTGAGTCACTTTATGGTCATGTATTTCAGTCCCCTTTGTGTTGGGATGTGGTGGGAGAGACCTCATTGTTTGGACCATGCCTTGTGTAGGAAACCTCTAATAAAATTAAGCTGATCAATCATCATTTTTTGAGAGTGTGTATTCTCCAAAAGTTTTATCCTAATAAATGGTGCTAATATTGTGAGTTTTTTGTGGGTGACTGAGTGTTTTTTAAAATGGATCATCACTTGGGTCACCATAATTTGGGTATACAATGGAAGAAAACATTAAAGAAAGTATGGCCTTCTAAGATTATTGAGAGAGTTGGTAAGTTAGAATAATAATTGGATTTTACATCCCAATTTATGTCATTTCATGATGTGCTCCTTATCTCTGAGTTGAAAAGTATAACCCAAATCCATCTCATGTATTAAATAGGGAGGTTTTGTTGTTAGAGCATGATTTTTCTATGTTTGAGCATCTAGTATGGATTTTGGATTCTCAAGAGAATGTGCTTCATGGGAAGTCTATTTTGTTTTTCTGAGTTATTTGGAAGAATGGTAGTGATGAACATGAGACATGGTTGTATAATTCATGGAAAGTGGAGGAGAATCCATTTTTTTCTCTTATCAGATATTGGAATGATTTTCCAAGGGTAGAAAGTATTCATGGTTAAAATAATTATCACATCATGTGATTTTCTTGAGGTATTCCTTTGTTTATTTTTATCCATGAGTTTATTATTTATCTTACAAAAAGAAATTTGGATAAAAGTTGATATTTTGGTCTCGGAAGCAGGTGTATCATTGTTGGCGCATGGTTTGGGGAAACCATGAGCCAGTCTCTAGGAAAATGTGTGGCCAGTTTCTTCTAGGACAGAGGAGACTTCATATTCTCAACACTGTTTAGAAAACCGTCTGTGATAACCCTGGGGAATTTCCCACATGGATAGTCAGGGATGCACAATTTCCACACGGTTTGGAAAATCCTATGGGATAACCATGAAACCAATCCAAGTCCTTAGAAATTGGATTTTTTTCTTCTTTCCATCTTATTATGTAACCCTAAATCAGCTCTAATCTAAACCCTAGGGGAATTACAGTCATGGGATCTTCCTTAAATACTTATTGGATCCTTTGATCGACAATATTTGGGTGGTTTTTGTGGGGATTTATCAAGGAATCATCATGTAAGTCTCATTTCCTTTAGTTCCTCCCTTTTTTTAGGGTTTATATTCTCTCTTTCCTGGGTTCTTCTTTTCTAGTAGGGTTTTTTACCTAATGATGGGTTGATCTTATATTTTTGGGTGGAATCATGATTTTTGAGGTTGGATCATGCCTTTATAGGGTCTCTTTTGTGAACCATGAATGTTATTTTTTAATTGTAAAAGTGATGTGAATCATGTTTTAACATATCTTTATCATGTGTTTGGATTTTAAATGGGATTTATAAATTCTTAAAGTGGTGTTAAATGTATTTCCAAATATTTCTATTGTGATTTTGAAGTGAAATTGGTTTTTCTTATGTAAAATGGTGGTTTTCGTGTGATTTCTTATCGTTGTATCGATGTGAAATGTGAAAATAGTGATTTCCTCTTGTGTTCATGATGCTTGTCATGTGTTTGTGAAATTTATGATTTATGTGATATGTGAAATAGAATATGATCAAAAAGGTAAACATGGTTTTCTAGGTGGAAAAACTATAATTGGTACTCTAGTTGATTTAGAAGAGGTTGAGGCCTAGATTCTTCATGTAATATTTACACTACAACACTAACTTAACATGTGACATGATCAAAGACCACTAGACCTTGAGATGGGATTGCATATAGTGGCTCAGGTATGGGAAAACTATTGGTTTTTTATTATAATATGGATACCATTAAACCTTAGGATGGGATTACCACTAATATCTCATGCATGGGGACATTTTTTGTTTTGGTTGGATGATTTTGGTCACTAAGTTACAAGGTTCATATTGCACCACTTTTGCAAGTTAACCCAAGGGATTTCTTATGTTGATCTCTTATGACATGATTATTTCTGATGTGGAGCTATCCATTGGTATATGTTGAGTCATGTGTACATTTTAATTTCAATAAATCCTCTTTGAGAAATTTTTTCTTTAAAATTATTTTCCAGAAAAATGTTTCCTTAAAAGTGTTTCAAATATTGTTATGGACTGGTTCATATCAATTTATCGTATAATTTTATAACATGAGATATTTTTTCTTTTTTATGGAATCCTACTGAGATTTGGATCACACCCTACATACACCTTTGGGTGTATGTATACTTTTTTATGTATGACCTAAGTAAATAAAATATGTTCATTGGTGGTGATGGTGGATTGGGTTTCTAGTGTCCCACTTCTTGTAGTTGTTGGTAGTGGTGTCCTCAGGGTTATGTACCTCTTGTTACATGGAGTTTTTTGGGTTTTTTTAGTTGATCCCCTTCTATTTTGGTATTTTAGTACTGTTTAATGTTGTAAAACTATGAATCTGAAAATTGGTCTATCTCATTTGGTTATAATTATCAGTTATGTGATGTGTTATCCACATGGTTTATTTATTGTTTCATTCATGGATCAAATCATTCCCAAAGTGTATTTTTGATACCCAGGCACTAGTTTCCAACCAATGGGTATTGGGAATGCCCTTCAGACAATGTCTTAAATAGAGTCAGGTTGGATGGCATAAAACATTGGTTTGTGACATTTATTTAATGTAAAAAAAGAAAGATTCATTTTTGGTAAGTGAAATTTAATTTTATTGATGATTTTTTCTATCACTATAATAAAAATTTTAATTTTTTTACTTAATTAACAAGAACTATGAAGATCTCAATAGAAGATCTAATCCCAAAATGTATGCCCTCATAATTTATCTCATGGATGGTATTTTTTATTGAAGGATAAAATAATGATTAAAAAACATCAATAATTGATATACCATTCTCTAAGATCAATAAATATTGACCCTCTTTCCCCAATATCCAAACATTAATAATGAATGTTTTCCTAGATGACTAAAAATAGTATATATATTACCAAAGATTGGAGGGTTCTACCTTGGAGGATTGTGAGGATTTATTTGTGTTACATAAGTTATTAATGTTTTTTATAAACTATTTATATTTATTAATTCATGAATAAATTATTAAAATATTCAATGCAGGCATCCCTTGAGGAGTATACCACACGGGGGGTCCTTCCTACCTGAGGGTAGAAAAGATATTTTAACTAACAAATTGGGAAATCGTAAACACCCCGTATGAATAAAATCATATGAAGTTGGTGTTTCAATTAAAAAAATTAGACATTATGGTATATCCTCAAGTGAGGATGCATATAAAGAAAAAATAGTGTCTTTAAAAGTAAGATTTAGGAGATGGGTCATACAATGCAGGAGAGGATCATGCAATAGTTGAGGATAGGATTGGTGCTACAGTGTAATTGATGTTTTTTTGACTTGTAGAGATAGTTTAAAGTTTCATATCCCACTACTCCATTGTCAAATGAGAGTCCCTCTCCTCCACCCTTGCCTATAGACCCCACTCCCCCACCTATGGCTATGGAACCCACTTCTACACCTCACCCTCATATTCCTAAATACTATGAGTTATATGTTAAAATTTCATAATTTGAAATTGTAGAATATGGGATGATATATTATATTGGGGATATTCTAAATCATAAATATATATAGATAGATAAGATTATGGTAATGGTACTAGATATTATATATGCATCTGCTAGAGTACCATTCCTATTAGGTGAGGCTTTGATAGTTGGACATAGTGTTTGCCATTTTTTTTCATGTCCATCTTGACTTGTTCGATAAATTAACATTGAGGTATGTATATATTTTAATAATTATTTCATATTGGTTTAAAATTTGTTTTAATATTTTAATATAATATATATATATTTACAAGAATACATTAAAGGTAAATAAATACTGAATATAAAGTTAAAATAGGTTGAGGACACTTTGACTTTGGATACAACAATGCTTTTTAAATTATTAAGAAATTAATAAATGTTATTGGATGATTATGAGTTTAATAAATATACTAAAATATTTGTATTCATTGTTATTGTGGTGATTTTCAATAGATATATCATTGAGATTTTTTACTTCAGATATGTTGGTCCACACAGTGTTGCAAATCTTTTTCTTATAAGTTGATTATAATATTTATTATAGTTATTTAAATTTAATTTATCTGACTTAATACTTGTTTTTTATTTTTTTTATTTATATAATTTAGGTTCAAAATGATATAGAATAATTTTACTGTTTCTTTAACACCCAATACATTACTCCATTGGGTAGGATCATAGATAATGGTGAAAGAAACACATGTGTTTTTTAAATGTTAAAGAATAATGAAATTCAGTGTTGAATTTTTCATTATATTCATATGTATGGAACATATATATACATATATATATATATAACATTAACAAACTTTTTTTTAATATTAGTGCTCATTGGATGTTGGGTATTTATTTTCTAAAAGAGAATACCCTTTATTAGTTATGTTCCTTTCCCATTAGAGTGCGAGAAAACTTGAAATATTTGAGGATGTACACTTTATTATATGAGTAATTATTTTTTATAATGAAATTAACTTTTATTTCATACATATCATTTTCAAATAGAGAATTGGATTACTATATACTTTAAATAGGAAAGAGGAAAAAATATCATATATGTGTGGGGAAAATTAAATTCATTTATAATTACTTCAATCTCGAATATACATAAAATATTATTTTAAATTGAAAACATATTTTCAAATTGAATTTTCATCATCAAGAAGGGGAAATACAATATGGATATTATGTTATGAGATATAGGTTTGAAATAATTTCAAATAGTATAGTAATAGAATTCTAAAAGTTTATATTTTATTATAACAATTTTTATTTATCTTATCATTATATTAAAAATATAGCTAATTATACATACATTTATATTTATAGATTTTAAATTAACCTCAAGATTATAATTAAATATATTTAAGCAGTTTTAAGAAATATGGGTAGAGTATTTTATTGTTTTTATTCAATTTTAGTTTTTAACATAGAGTTTTAAGTTAAAGTTCAAAGGGTAAACTTATTATAATTTGAAGAATATTTTGATGTAAATACATTGTATTGGTCCTACTGATGTTATTTTTATATTTTTAGAATTTTTACTACTACATATAGTTGTGGGTTATTTGATTTGTTTATATTTTAAAAAAATTCATTTTCAGCATTGGTTATTTAATAATCGATATTTAAAATAATTTTCATCATTAGTTATTATACTAACAGTGAAAATCCATCATCCATTAATAAAATTATTGTGTTTTTAATGATGATTTTTAAAATAAACAATGTTTAAAATGGTTTTAAACATTATTTAAAATAATCTATGTGGAAAAAAATATTTACAACATATCTTTTTAAGACATCATTTTTTAACAGACGTTAAACCTTAAAAACCTAACATTAAAAAACCCTTTTTGAAGTATATAAATATTATGCTATGTTTTCTTGATTAAATTAGGGTTATGTTATTTTTAAACCAATCACATTATTTCTCTATATGGGTTATGATAATGTTATACCTTTTATTATCATGGGGGGAATTATTGGAATACCGTATATTTTTTTAATATGGATGACTGTTGGAAAGTTGACTACGTATTTTTCTAACCATCTAACTTCTTTCTTAGGAAGGGTTATGATCATGTTATCCCTTTTATTAACATAGGGAAAATTATTTTCTTACTGAATATTTTTATTCCAACACAGAATATTATTATCAAGTTTACTATGTATTTTTTGGACATCTACCTTCTTTCTTTGGATGGGTTAAGATCATGTTATCCCTTTTATTAACATGGGGAAATGAATTCTCAATCTTAATGATTATTAACTATTAACAAATATTGATTATTTATTTATATTCTATATTCTTTATTATACATGTTGACATATTTTAATTTAGAAAAAGGTTCCTTAAAGAATAGTATGAAATGACTTATGGAATTTTATATAGAATGCAGGGAACATAATCAGAATATGGATGGGGCCCGGAATTATATAGCCCCTAAATGCATCAGTTGGTCTCATGAGATAAAACAATTTAGGTATTGATGTATACCTATTCCCATATCAGTATAGTGTCTTGGTAAAAGTCCTTGATGATATTTTATCTATATCTAGAATTATGAATTCCATCAGTATGAGATCAGTATTATTGATATCCATGATTTCATTTATTATCTTTGATATAGAATTCTTCCATTTTCAGTTGATTAGGACATTATTCATATTATTTATTCATTCTATATTATCTATATCATACTTATGTTTTTGATAGTTTCAGTAATATGTTTCTCTAACTAATTGTTTGAGACCACCCCATTCTTAGGTTTCCAATCCCATGTTATTAAAAAAACTTGTGGTATTTTTAAAAGGAAAAAATGTGTGAAAGAATTTTTTAGAGATGTTAAATACTCTTTATGAATTATGTTGTTTTTTATATAATGGAAAAAATATAAATTGGTTAAGAAATTCATGAGTATTATTAGTTTAGGTTTTATCCTAATTCACTAAATCTTGAAACGAAAAACTTTTTTGTAATATATATAATTTTTTATTTACGTCATGTAATAATGTGATATTTATTTCAAGGAATTTATATTTTGTATCAAATCTAGTATGTAATGTATGTTTTTATGCAACTATATTCGGATGTGTGAGTCTATGGAATCAAAAATGTAACTTCATCATTCCCCAGGATAAAAAAACTAAATAATAACAAAAAATCTTTAAACCTAATTAACAAATATTGAATAAATTTTTGAAACATCATAAATTTCCTCTATTGAAGACCGTGTTTTCAATGAATCAATTTACAAAAATATCATATTTAATGATTTATTTAAGGTCCCTTTTAGGTCTACTTATACTTCTTTATATAATATAATATTTCATTAAGTTAATTTCTTAATAAGTAAATCCATATGTTTTCTTCTACCATTAATAAACCATATTAATCTAATCTTAGTCATCATATTATCAATCAGATCCACTGTAATATTCTCTCAAACACATTCACTTACAATTGTATACATATTAGTTTTCTACATGTGAATTTTAACATGTTCATATCTACTTCACTTATTTTGTATTCAAGATGTCTCATAAAAGTCCAAAACTTAGGACTATATAGATTATTTGGTCTAATAATTTTCTTATAAAATTTTCCTTTCAATTTTAATGGAGTTTCAATATCAAAATTCACCCCAAAAGACATTCTTCATTTTATACATCTGGTTTTCATTCTGTGATATACATCTATATTTATATCCTTATCGCACTATAAAAATGATATTAAATATAAAAAATAAATGAATTTTAAAATTAAGTGGCATAAAAATTTCACCCCAATGAAATTTCTATAAATTTAATTAATAAAAGGAAACTCCATATATTTTTTCTTATCTCTACTGAGATTCAAACTTTTTTATTTTTAGTCTCTTTCCAAATCTCTAACTTTAAAAAAATAACCTCCATAGATTTTGAAATGAAAAGTATATCATCTAAAATAAAATAAAAGTTGGTATCTAATATTTAATATGATTTTTTAGTTTAACTAAGACCAAATAAAATAATTATAGGATTAAATTTTAACCATCATATAGTTATATCGAGATTGGGAAGTCAGTAGTTTCAAATACTATAGTTAAAACTCAAGTAAAAATATCATCATACATGTCTTGGATTAGTTTTATATATTCACTTACAACCGTTTTTTTAAGATATTTAAATAAAACATCTCTATTAACTTTTTATAATACCCAAATATTTTAAAGAGAAGATTGTGTTTGATAGCGTACAGGACTTGAAACATTAATCTTTAACTACTAAAAAATATTATTATTTAAATGTGATCATTATAACCTAGATGTTGAATTGGAGGGTATCAATAGGAGTAAACTCATTATGAAATATATATATATATATATATATCTAAATCACTAAAAATTTACTAATTATTCCTTAATAAATAAGCAGTTGATTATTAGTGAATAGTGAAACAATTCTGATTCTATATAAAACTATCTTTTCTATTCAGGTATTTAAAAAGTAACATTTAATTTAAAATTGAAAATAAAATTTAAATAGTTAATTATGATTAATATATATATATATATATAATTAATTTTAGTGGAATTGGTATTATATGTAATTATGGTGTAAAAATATTTTTATACTTAAAAAATCATTTTTCTGGAAAAACAATTAGTCGTATAGTGTTATTTTAAAAGTAATTTCTGCCACTTATAGGGATTGAATTTGATTAAATTAATTCCATATTTGGAATATAAATTTTCAAATTTGGTAAATGTCAACTTTATTTTTATGATAATGAATAGTAATCATGGTAAATAATTATCACCATAGTAAAGGGAATATTGGGTTAATTTGGGTAAAAACTAAATGAAAAGGAATTAAAATCACACTAACACCTTTCCTTAATATATTTTATGAGTTTAATTTCACAACACCATTCAAATATTAAAATATATTGATTTTTTATTCTATTTAAATTTGATAAATACAGTTATACTATATTAGGTAAAACAAAAATCCATAAAGTCACCATCTTGTGTTTAATATCTATAATATTTAGTGATAGGAATAAAATAGGTTATGAATAGTAATAAAATATTATTTCGAATATGAATAATTTGTTATGATGGTAATTTATTTTAAATTTTTTGATGAAATAATCACCTTAAATTCTTAAGTGATGTTGACACGATGTATGTGCAAGCAGTATAAAAATCATGTAAATGATTTAAAAGACTATAAAAGTAATATTTTTTCAGTTAGTTATGATGTTACAAGAATTTTTTAGATAAATATAATATATTATTAATTTATTAAAAGTTTATATTCAAATTAAATTACTCTATTGATATTTTTTAAAGTCAAATTATTTGAATAGTTCCAATGGATGTTCTTCAAAGAGGAGGTAATAGTCAAAGTTGAGTGTTTTCATATTATTTCTTCTTCTACCAACTTTAATTATATCATAACAATTACAATATAATAACATCAGTATATAACATATATTGAGATGTTTTTATGTTAATATCATGAACTTATTCATCTCCTTTTCCCTAAAATGGTAAATGAAACCATCATTCCACTACTACAAAACAGGTTTTTATCAACATTAAAAAGACATTATTAGTCCTAACAAAGTGCTAATAATCAAGGAGTTATTAAAAGGGGGTCCCTTTTATCCTAACTAAAAAAATATCTATTAAATTCTCATTTTATCAACGCTAATAAAACACTAATAAAATGGTTATTTTTCAGTTCTGATAAAATAGTTCCTTTATCAGCACTGACAAAGAACCCTTTTATCATCACTTTTTTAGTGCTAATAAAATTCAAAAAATAAAAAAACATAGGCTAGACCCACCACCCTTTCAAAGGCACTTTATCCCCCCATTTAATATCTCTAAGACCCCCCCCCCTCCAACCCACTACTTTACCCCCCAACTCACCTCTTTAACAGTGGTAGGAAGCCCCCCTGCTCTTACAGTGCTAGGGCCTGTTTCACCCACCCACGCGCACCCTTTCCATTGCTGGGTTTCAAAACATGGACCTACCCCTAATGATATTGTGCCTCTTCCACTCACCTACATTTTTTTATTTTATGATATATCTATATATTTATATTTATTTCATTAAATTTTTATCAATATATATATATATATATTTATATTTAAATACATATTTAAATTATGATTCGTGTGTATGTGTGTTTATAAATACATATGTGTGTGTGTGTGTGCATATATAAATATAATTATACATATTTATATTTATTTACATATATTGTATATTAATATTTATATACATATATTAGAATATGAACATAAGCATATATATGTTTGTTAATACACACAAAAATATATTTATATATATATAAGCATTATATATACATTAACTGTATATGAATATATATATATAAATATTCATGCATTTTTATTTTAAATAAAATGGATATTATTTTTTATTTATATACGATTTATATATTGAGATATATATTTTATATGTAAATACATTTATTTATTTATTTATAATATTAACTTTTTATTAATGAATATATAAAAAAATATGTATATATTGTTATTTATTTGATTATAAATAAAAGTAGATTATTAAAAATGATAACATTTCAAAAGAATAGTATTAATATAAATGTAATACTTAGGAATAAATTTAGTCCCTACTGAAAATGGGAAAAAGACCCCCTTAAAAGAGATTGAAATTCCATTGAATGTTAAAAAATTGGGGTACCCCAACTAAAAACATAGTTTGGAGGCCTTGGGCACATTTATGGCCTCAAATAATGAGAAATAGGGTTTCCCTCTATCACTAGATCATATATATATTTTTAAACTTTGATTTTATATGTAGATTCACCCAAACAGACACTCAGATCAAAAGTTATGGGATTTTCAAGTTCTTGTTACGTTTTTAACTTATTTTCATTATTTTATTTATTTATTTATATTTTTTATATTCAAATTCTTATTAAATGACTATTCCATGATAATAATTAAAAACTTATTAATTTAGAAAATATTTTTAATTATTTTATAATCCATTTTCAGTAATAATCTTATATATTTAGTGTAAATTCCTAATTAGTCTTATCTAAAACATATTTAAAAAATATATATTTTTTATTTATATCAATATACATAAATTTTTATATTAATTTATTGTTTTTAATGAAATATATATTTTTTATATACACCCTTTATCATCGTTAGTAAAAAAGCACTGATAATTGGGGGTCTTTATCCGCGATTATAAAAAAGTGCTGATAAAGGGTGTCTCTTTAACAATGAAAAAAATAACTAATAAAGGGGGTACCTTTATTAGTGCTAAAACCCACTAATAAAGTGGTAATATTAACATTGTTTCTTAGAAATTTTAAACGTACCCTTTATTTTCTATTTTCTTTTTTCTGATAAAGGTACCCCCTTTATCAGTTCTTTTTTATCATTGTTAAGGGGTGGTGCTGGGTAAAGTCATTTTTATGGTTGTGTTTGTGCGTACATGTGGATTACCACCTTGCGAACCAATGTATATCATTTCTCAGCACAATATTTCATGGATTTTTATTATGCTGGATTTAATTAAAATATATTAAATTAATGATATAATTATTCTTCTATAAATATTATATATCATATATATTCCTACTATTCCAATCATTAAAATTGGAATCATCACACATGTGTATGTATGGACTATCATCTCCTTGGAACGATGTACTTTATTTTTCAAAACCCATCTATCATGGATGGTCATGGGGATGGATTTATTGAATTTATTTGATTTTTATAACATAATAAGTATTTTTTTAATGAGAATATTTTATTTTATTTGTTTACATCTAATGAAAAGTAAAAAAATCACTACTGTGATGATGTAGACTACCACCTCATGAGCTGATGTATTTGGTTTCTCATGATGGATTTACATAGATTAATCTAAAATTATATTTTATTTATAAAAACTATAATTATGTCAAGATTATTATTCAATATATGGTAATATAATGACCCATTTTACCATTGTCAACTAAATTACGTTGTTTAGGGGATTATGAACCAAACTTTCTCAAAACCTATCACATGAACTTCATTGATTTACTAACTATATAAGAAATTGCAATAAATGAAATAATAGAGATTATAATAAGGTAATAATCTTGAAAATGGTTCTTAATAAAGTAAATAATTAATATAAGTTTGTTTTATATGAGTTAAAGAATGTACATGGAAAGTTGGGAGATGAGGTAATGGTTATTCCATCTTAAAAGAAAATTTTAAAATATTTTGAAGAATTATTTCTAATAATTTCCTCAATTTCAAAAATGTTTAATGGATGTGTAAATATTTAAATAAATGGATTAAAAACACCCTTTACCTCTTCTTTATCTTTCGTACAAAGGTCTCTGAAAGGAATCTTTTTTTTTGTATTTCATATGTAATTTTTGACTTTTTTTAAAAGCATAAAAGGATTTTTTTACATATAAAACATAGAAATATTTTCCTGCACCCCAACCATTATTTTATAATTATATTACATTACAAGATTTTTTTTTTCAAATAAAAACCCTTATTTCCCTTATTCTAGGTATTTTAGTTATGAAACTGGTTTTAAATAAAAAATAAAAAATCAATATTCAAAAATGAGTTTCTTATGGGTTTAAGTTATATTTTTATAAGTTTTTATGATTGAAATGAAACATTTTTTTGTTTCATTTATGAAATGGTCCTTATAAATCATTTATGGTGATAGGGGATCATAATATATATTTCATATGTATTTCGTAGCTATTATTTTCTCCATATAATTATTTTTTAATTAATTAAGAAGGTTATTATATTTATTAGAATAATTTTAAGGGTTCAATAACAATGATATTTCAAGGAAACTTCAAGACTTGTATATGCTAGAAAATGGATTTTCATGTAAATATTTTGATATCAAAATATAATCTAATGATCATTTATTTATAATCATTATTATTCCCTTTAAGTGTTAAAGGTGTTTTTTTAAGAAAATGTTTTTTACAGATTATCATGTTTTCAAAGAATCAAAAATGATTATGATTTTTCATTTATGTTTTTTTATAAAGTGTTTAATGAAAAATTTTGGGAAATAAATCTAATTTCATGTGTAAGAAAATTATTCTCTGAGCTTAATGTTTATTTTGTTAACATAAAAATCACTTATATGAAATCATGGTTTTGAAATAGAGTAATGAGATTAATTTATTTCTCGTATATGTCCCTTAATGATCTTTTTTTTGTGTATATCATGTTTTCAAATTATTTTTCATAGGTATAAATGATGAGTATAAATGTTAATAAATTCAAAGTTCTATATATGGGAGTCACCTTTAGTGAAGAAAATTTGTCTTTGTAAAGAATGTTTTTAGTGGAAAACGTGCTCACTTTAAGACATGGGTATTTTTATGTAAGAGTTTTCCCTTATTCTCTAAAAATCTAAACCTAAAAGCTCCTTGAGTATGTATGTGATCCAATAAATCTATTTTATGTTTTATGTTTTGGATGGATAAAATTAGGGCTCGTTTATTAGTATCAATTCCATAAATTTAAATATTATGTTTTTTACACCATATCCTGGATTTTGGGTTTGAGGATATTATATTTGGTATCAGAGTAGGGTTTACAAAACATTGTATATTAGGATGTTTTAATGTGAGGTTAAATTAAGAGTTACAGATACCATCGTGGGTTTACAAGTTTATGGTTGGTCATAAGATCAAAGGCATATACACCCCTTTTATGATTTTAAGTTATGGGATTTTAATGTGATTAATGATACTTTGGAAGAAATTTATTGAGTTTTGATAAGTTTTTGAGGAATATGTATCCCTTGAGATTAAATTTTGTTATGGTTAAAATGTTATTTAAGGAATTATTTTTTAATATTTGGTTGATATAAGTTTATTTTTTTGAAAAACATTAGTTTTAAGATGATCTTTGAGGTTGAGGTAATTATTTTTAATTGGGATAAATGGGTAATTACATTATGGGAACATATGTTTCATCATATATATAACCATGTGATTGAAAATTTATTTGGTGACTATGTAATTAATTTTATTTTTCAAATAAGATCACTATTTTATTAACACTATATAAATAAGGTAAATGGAAATATTTTTGGTTAAGATAAAATTTTATTTTATGAATAAAGGTTTAATTATATTTTGGAAGTATGAATGATTTTATTTTGTATTCATGGTGATTCAGACTATTTATGGAAAAGATTAACATATTTTGGATATTATATAATTAGTACATACACCTTTTTGGTTATATGAGTTTATGAGTTACTGATGTTTTTTGGACATAATTGTTAAATTTATCTAATTAGATATGTGATCAATTCCTTCTGATAATTGGGTTTTGAACTTGGTCAGGAATATTTTGAAGAGTTTTAAGTTTAGTTATTTATGTATTGTTTAAAGTTTAACAGTTTGTGTTATTGTTTATCCTTTTAAGATTAATATAGTATTTATTCATATTAGAAATTTTCTTACCTAGTACTAACCATTTCGGTTTTGTTTAATGTATAAAGATAGGAATAAAAACTTATTATCCATCTCTGGATCATTTGATATATTAGAATTTGATTTTAGTGGTTCTGGTATGAAAAATTCTCCTTGAATATTAATTTATTGGAATAATAGATATGATAGAAGTTTAAATTGATTGAATCACAAACAAATAATAAAATTGGGATTATAAAATATAAATATATCAATTAAATGTATTTTATAGTTTTCTCAATCCCAATGATAAAAGAACTCCTCAAATCTTGGAATTGGAACTTGAAATAAAAATTATATTATTTTATAATAATTTAAATAAATTCATCATCTCTTCTCTTATAGAAAATATAAAGATATATATTAAATATTTATTCTTTACAAGTCTATATTTTCACTTTTCGATAAAGTTCTCCTTATTTGGGAACCTAATTGTGTGTTATTCCAAGTGAACATCATAATTCCATTTTTCCTTTTTCCAAATTTTTTTCTTATTATCCATTTTTATAGTGTGGGATTTCAACAAATATTTTTTTCTCAAACAATATTAAAAATAATTTTACTTTCATGATCATTTGATTTATCTTACAATACTTAGAATTGATGACCAAAAATGTCATAAATCCATTTTATATGGAAAAAATGTTAAAATTTAGAGTATTTAATTTCTTTTTAGGGGTAGAATATAATACACAAAAAAATTCTTTTATTTTCTCTAACAGATCAAAAAAACAAACCCTTACAAATTATAAATGCAAGGAGGAATGAAAAACTAAGGAGTTTGAAAATAATGTAGGGAAATGGCGTCTTCCTGAACTAAATCCAAACATTCTAATGGAAGACTTTAAATACTATAGATAATTTTATTATGTTCATCTAGGGATCCTCATGCAACTAGGAAATTATCCACCTTGTTTCCCTCCCACCAATTATGAAGAAAGTTGACACCTGTAGGAAACCTTCCCATACATCCCTGAATAATATAAGTAATAGACCAAGGAGTTGAAATTCTTCCGTGGATAGGGTTGTGGATAATAGTTTAGTCTATTTTGATGACCAAGACCTACATATTATGAGATATTAAAACATCCAACCCATTAAGAAGAGATTTAGCCTCCGCCACAACTCAGCTCCCCTAACCATAGAAGCTACTGAAATCTATTTTCACTGACTCGTTATTATCACGAACCAATCCTCCACCTCGCATAACTCTGAGATTACTGGAACCATCAATATTGATTTTAAAACCACTAATATGAGGCCACTAACAAATCCATTTCTTTGGTCTTGGAGGCACCTGCATTCCCTAGGGTGAAAAGTTTCCTAAGGACTGAAGAAGCAGTTTCAGGGGGTTGATAATATCCCACTTTTTAACAAAGATCACAAGATATGATGAAAGAAGACTAGAATGGACACAAAATAACAGGGAAGAATTATAAATACCTTCTGTGTGGGTAGTGTTACATGCATTCCAGATTGACCAGCAACCCGTAGTGAAAATAGTAGTCTAGGCAGTGCGGTTATGTTCAGAGAGTATAACACCCAGTGCAGCCATCTGATGCAAGCCACCTTCACAACCTCATTAAAAGTATAAAACTTTAACCAAACTAAGTTATCTTCACACCTCATAGGACCAATCACTCATATAAAAAAATATTTCCCACTACTTCCATATAACCTCTAAGACATCACCAGCACCAAGAGAAAATGGAAATCCATTTTTTATAGATCGTGTCATCTGTAGGTATGAAATTATTAAAAACGAGCCAAATAAGAAAATCACACTTGATAGGGATGTCTTTACACCATGAAAAAAGGACTCCGTTATGATCACCTAAACCTTGTTGGATCATATATCTATACGCCTTAGCTGAGAATACCCCATAAGATAAATCACTGAAAATAAGATGATCATTATCATATGATAACTCAATTCTATAAAATAAGAAGTATTGATGATGGTTGAGAATGGCATGGATAAATGAGGGAAAGAGGCTCACCTGGTAAAAGGTTATGTTAGGTGTTGGATAGCTAGGAAATCCCAGTGTAGAACCTTCTTAGTTATCAAAATAGAAATTGAGCTTACCACCCTCAAGAATCCACCAGGAGTGTTTTTAGAGGGAAGAAAATTGTTTTTGAAGTGATTTCAATAGCCATGAAACTTTTCCTTTTAGAGAGTCAAGGTTATATCCATAATTACCATTAATGGATTTACTCCATAAGAAATGTCCCTCCA
The DNA here is from genome assembly GCA_963277665.1 of Viscum album. Classification (NCBI taxonomy): domain Eukaryota; kingdom Viridiplantae; phylum Streptophyta; class Magnoliopsida; order Santalales; family Viscaceae; genus Viscum; species Viscum album. The sequence continues at coordinate 1,210,299,373 of OY728121.1, forward strand.
TAACATTCCACACCAACTTAACTTGTAAGAAATACATTTAAATCTCCACACTATGTAGATTAAGTTCGTTCATAATCCTTACCGGATGGAAAATAGTTCCTATGCATCATAAGAACACACTTGGGAACAGTTTTGTGAAATAGTCAAAGTAAATTAAAAAATTGGAATATTAAAAAAATTCACAATGTCCAGTATATATATCAGAAATTTAAATTGAATTAAAAATGAATAATTAATAAAAAAACAAGTAATAAGGAATTTTTATATAGAAAGAGAACAAAAAATCCCCTCTCACCCTGGTCTCCCTCTATTGCATGGGAAATATTCCCACTAAATATCTATCATAATCCATCATAATATTAATATACCTCCAACCATAGACTGTAATAAAACATAGATTTTTCAAATAAAATAATTTAAATGGAAATTTTAAATACATTCAAAGAAAATAAAGGTATATCCTAGAAAAATCAGGTAATGTTCACACTAGCATAATTCCAGAAAATAAATAAATCACCTAAAATACCAAGTTAAATCGAAACAAGAGTTGTCTAAATTTGATCCAATAACCTCAAACTGAGATAATAATATAGACATGAGAATGGAATCACTTTATAGGCCACCAAAACCAACCATAACTAAGATGTCTCTTTAATATTACATCCTAAAAATTATACTTTTAAATACAATATAAAAATAAAAAAAATTCTATAATGTTTTAAAAAGAATAAAAAATACATAAAAGTGTGTTACAAACTATTTTCCAATATTTTCTTTCAAGTGAAAACAATCACTAAGAAAATATTTATTACCTGGCCAATACTGATTGGCCAAAAAAATCACTTATTTCCTACTTTAAAACCATTTCAAAAACACCTCTTTTAGAAATACACATTTTTAAACTCAAATAGGTTTCCTAGTTTTCCACATGGTTTTCAAAAAAAATTAGAACAACCATATATAAAACCCGGCATGATAGCCTGAAACACCATTTTGAAATCTCATATAGACTTGGATTTTCAAAAAAACAATTTTCAAATTTTTTCACAAGACCACACTTTTCAAACTCATTTCTAAAAAAACACTTAAGAATAGTATTCCTTTTTTAATTTATTAAACATATTTCACAATCCCTTTTAATGTAATTTGAGAAGTAAACCATAAAAATATTGAAGAAACCATACTATCAAGAACCATTATTTTGTGTCAAATAACGAGATAAAATAAATTATTGGAACACATGTTCCAAATAATAAAATGAATAGTAGGTGTTATAATCGATAAACGAAGTAAATACCATAAATAATCCCAAAAAAGATCATAATGTTATAGTACTAACTAGTGGGATATAAATAGGTTCTAGTATGTCTCATAATGATTATATACTAAAATGTATCACATTACATGACTAAAAACTAGTGAGTCTTGCACAGTCCTCCTAGGGCTCTCATAGTCCCAACAAGGTCACTCTCAGTCCCCAACCACCCATGAGAACACTTAGTCTAAAAGGGGGAAATTCCCATAATGGGATCTCTTGGTCTAAGGAGTAATTCTCCTAATTACTCACCTATTTCGTGGAATTAGCTTCCTCTGTCACCTACCCCGTTTCCCATGGTATACCATTAAAATTCAATAGAGGTGTGCAAAATCAACAATTTCTTAACTCAATGAAATAAAATTTAAAAATAACTCACACATCACCTCAAACCCTTAAAAATACCCATATTCATAACAAACACAAATACTATATGCAATTAAACAATAATAAACATTCCAATAAGGGTTTACAAGACCAAATGTGAAAAAAAGTTCACAAGGGGATCAAGAGGATATCACTCCATTTATGAAAACTCATTTATATAAAAGCACAAATGGTATATACCTTAAACCATGTTTATAATTCTAGTCCATTTCACCAAATAAATTTTGAAACTAAAATGGTAAATCACTCTTACTTTTAAAAAAACTTTTAAATCGTTAAATGACACAAAAAATGTCCAAATACAACCCCCATGGAGAAACACACCCTTATGAAATCGACCAACACATCTAGAAACCTCAAAATCATTAAAAACTCCAAATAAATGTTTTGACATCCAATTAATAAAATAAAACCCTAAACACCCGGTTTGATACCCACTTTAAATTAAGAATAATTTTTGAAACATAAATATCATGCTTGACCCCACTTTTTAAAATCAAAATTGTTATTTAAAAGCCAATCGAGAATTTAAAAAAACATGGGTTCTCATTCCATACAAAGGTTTCAAACCACATTTAAAATAGTTATTCCCCTCATGAGTTATAAATTTAGGACTAATTAAAATGATAAACCATTTTAAAATATCAGGAAATTAAAGGCTTTTAATAGAAAATGATAGAACAGAGCCACTTTCATTAGACCAAGAACAATCAAGCAGAAAGCAAGCTTCTGTGAGCCAAAACATGGAACCTTTGATATCAAAGGCTCCCATACACAAGAGAGAGTACCTCTATATACTAAACACCAAGGGTTAGAGAAAAATGTTATAGTTCTATTAAACATGATATATAGTACATCCCTGACATCCTCTCCTCTGTCAACTATATAAACTCATGAGCCCTCTCATCCCTTCATATCTTCGGATAAAAGTGTCTCAAGAACATCGCCTCAAAGTCATCCCTAGATAACTCCTCTTCTTACCTATATTACTCTAGAATTTCCCACCAATTATTGGATGTTCCTTGAATTAGGTAATCCAAAATCTTCACCCACATATATTTGGGTGTCTCATGATGCTTAAAGATCATCTTCACCAACTGAGTCTAGAATTCAGCTACATAGGGGCCTCCCTCCCTAGTGATCATATTTGGATGTTGTATCTAAAACTATCTCTCCATTTATAAAATTATAAAGATGGTGTGAAAATGTTACATTTTAATTGATCACATAACCATTAGGAAGATGTCACAGAGTTGATCATCCATCAGATTCTCCAAAGATATAGGATGTTCCAGCCCATGAACATTAGAATACTACTGATTTCTACTTTCCTGGAACTTGATTCAATGATGATGATGAGGAATTTTTTTTATAATGAATAATACAATCCTTAGAACATAGGTTAAAAAACATGATCAACATAAATAGGTAAAAATAAAAAATAGACCTTGACACATGGTATCTCTATATGTGGCTTAAAAATTAAATTAGTATAACATAATAATGTTTTAATTTACTTTTTATTAGGTAAATCAAGGGATTTAATTTCATAGTTCATGTGGGAAGATAAGTCACATGTGACATATATATCCCTTTCATGAATAATGCATGTAAATATATATCCATATGTTCTTACCATGATACATTCATACTCATATCATGAAAAATCAATCCATGAGTAATATATAAATAACAATAACTCCATACATCAAGTAAATCATCCAAGGTGAAATACCATCAAAACTATAACGAGAAAACATCATGAACTGTAATCACATACATGAGAACTTAGATTTTCCCCTATACATGGGTTGGAAACTCCCATTAACATGCTCATTTCCAATTCCGACACATATTATTCTCTATTTTACCAATCACAAATAATAAGAAAATAGAAAAGAAACCAGATTTTATGATACCACTTTGTAACATCCCTAGAATGGTGCCCCCTCATGTGACCAAGATGGGTGGCTATGTGGCCTTATGTGTGCATACTAATATACTAGAATATTATAACAAGTAGTAAGGGTGAAAGGAATGTGGTGGGGAGGTTATACTCTCTAGTACATAATTATTATATCATCCAAAATAATAATAGAGTATAAGAAATAAAAGAATTAACATCAATAATTAAACAAGCATTCATAGTAGAGTAGAGTAAGAATTAATAATACAATGATGTATGTTAGGATGAAATGTTTTTAAATGATTTGTTTTATGATATACAAATAAAAGTGAAAATTGAATAGATAAGAGACTCCAAAATCCCCAGCCTTGAGCCCTGTGTTGATCCCATCTCTAAACTCCAACTTCACTAGCAAGGAAATATCAACAACAATGTCCCTTTACCTTTTCCATACCTATATCTATATAGTCTTTCTATGTACCAAATGGTGGCTTGAATAGTATGTGATTACAAATTTGTAGGTTGACACCCCCATGTATAAACAATCTAGTCTAAGTATAAAGTGCATGAAATAATGATATTTATGGGGGGTATTAATTTGATAAATAAAACTAAAAATGAAATAAATACACTACCCTCAAGCTCTTGTTCAACATCAAGTATTAGACAAAACTTATTCAACACCATTTTGAATACCTCTTTCTAGGGTTGGATCCTCCGAAATCGGGATGGATCACCCAATTCGGTGGCATATTCTCATTCGTAAGACTAACACAATATAATATTTCATTAGCAATAGGTCTCTTCCCTCAATATAACAAGATTCTCACCCTTAAGTGTCCAATGATTGTACAAATTACCCTCAAGTGGTTTTCTCCCCATAAATCTTCCCCTTAAGTGGTGTCGAACACCATGAATTTGACCCTCAAGAGGGAACATAACCATGAACCTTACCCTCAGGCATCAATCATGATGTCCCAATCACTAAATGAAAGTATAAGTGATAGCTTTAAAAATATTACTGGGCCATGTAATATTCCACCCTCAAGAATCAATCAAAAATAGTGTCATATAAAGATAGAATGATAAGTAAGAAAAAAATAACCAATTTCTAGTATTATCAGATATTTCATCATAAACTATAATGCTCAATTCACCCAATTACCATTAATATAGAAATTTACATTCCATATAAGAATATTCCCAATGATCATATCACTAGAAACACTATTCATTCCATTCATTATTTTATCCCAAAAGTTAATGGTATTCCAATATATATATATATATATCCATATCTCATCATGATAATATGATGAACCAATTATATGTCGATATAGCCATTTGAGACCATGTAATTCTATTTCAAGAAATCACCACAATTCACATGTGATGTCATTTCATAATATTAATCCAACAACCAACTCACCTTGTTAGTCCGAAATCCACATTATCAATATTTCTAGTTCATTATGATTTCATGGGTAAGCTCACATCAGGGATGACACCATGCTCAGTCTCGACAATAATGGACGAAACAGGATATAATGATAGGTCTATACAATTTGATTAAAATCATACATGATTTATTATATATATGGGTTGTGTTTGAAGTGAGATCTCAATTATTTCACACAATATAAATATTAAAAACATACTTTTAGGTATGTGGAATATACCACCTACCTCAAAAAAAGAGTTGATGTTGACAAAAGCTTGACGTTTGCTATAGTGATTAGATTCTCCTTCCTTAAAATTCTAGTACTAGAATACCAATATCTGGTGATTATTGATTCTAGTTTGAGGAGGATGCATGATTTTTTTCATTGGAAGACTTGGATCACCAAGGATTGATCACTTGAAGGTGAGGGTTCAATCAAATTAGAAGGGGATTCAAAGGCCTTTAAAAGAATTACAAGGGAAACAATGTTTTGAGTATAAAAAATGGGATAAAATGATTTTGAAGGGGGTTTAGGGTATTTATATAGAATATATGAAAAAAATGTGATGGTGATCCTCTTCAAACACACATCAAACTACCCATCCCATAGTGTAGTATCATTATACCATGGTGCAACATTATTATTCAAGTTATGTTTGAAGATCGTGGTTAGGTCCATGTCGAAGATCTTATTATCCCATGAAGGGATCAAGGAACATCCTAATACACTACGCCATATAACCTAGAAACTTGATATGTAGTCTAATGTGTTTTCTAGCTCCATGTTGTAGGGGTATCAGTTTTGGTAGAACTGGCCAAAACCCACCTCTAGGCCCTTGGTCCCTAGATGTCCCCTTCATGTCTCAATGATCAACCATCCTACACCACTACCTAAGCCCACACCATAGGTATGCCAAAATTGAAATTAGATCCAGAACCCCTCCTCTCAGGTCCCTATACTATAGTAGGGATATCCACACAACACCCACCAACGTTATGGTGCAACCCAGAGCTCCACAGTGCAGAATCCTCTGTAACTACAGATTTTTTAGCTCAACTTTTAAACTTTCTAACTAAATATCCCAACCAAACTATATCTCAACAACTATGGTTCTTACCAAAAATAAAAAGGTCATATAGGTTTAACAAAAAATAAATAGGTTCATTCCTAGAAAAATATAGGATCTTATGAATCATACCCAGTGCTACACCAATTTCAAAAAATCATTATAGAATGGACCCAATTGAGTTATAGGAATTGAAGAATAAAGAATATATGAATCTAAAAAAGGGATTAATAAACCCTAATATATCACCAAGGAGTTCACTTATAGTTTTAATTGATCAAAAAGATGGTTCAAATCATATTTTCATGGATTATTGAGAACTTAACAAAATCTCTATCAGCAAGTATCATTTACCCCATATTGATGACTTCTTTTATCAATTGCATATTACTTAATACTTTTACAAGATTGATCTTTGATATGGATATCATCATTTAAGGGTAAAAAGGGAGTATATATCTAATAAATTCTTATATATAAGGTTTGAAAATTATGAATTTATAGTTACTACATTGGGACTTACTAATACCCCTCTTATATTCATGGATTTAATGAATAGAGACTTTATATATTACCTTGATAATTTTTGTTAATCTTTCTAAATTTAATTCCCATATATTCCAAGTGTGAGGAAAATAATTAAGATCATTAGAGGATTATATTGAATACCTTGAAGATGGAGATGTTTTATTATATCTTTAACAAGTGTGAATTATATCTATAAAAAATATAATTTTAGTCCATGTGATTACAAGATAGGGTATATGGGTATATCGTTAAAAGATAAAAGTTATTGAATAATTTCCCAGACCAACCACAGTGTAACCTTTTTTACCCTGTTGAAGACTACCTAGACCATAGTGTAGTATCCCTAGACCAAAATTAATCCTTTTTTAAAACTATGTCTAAATATTATGGTTAGGTCCACACCACAAATCCTATTAACCCTAGAAGGGACCATGGTACATCTTAATACACCATGTATGTCTTATGAGGATGTACATACTTAATCTTTCATAGTTATTGAACATATATGTTATACCATTAGAGCATGACCTTTATTGTTAAGAATAACTAGGGGATATTTTGTAATGAATATATAGTTTTTTGGAACAAGATCACTCACTTTGTCAAATTTTTTTGGTGAAATGATAAATTTTAGAAATCAATGAGGGAACCTAAAGATGTAATGGAATAAAATTATCATCATTTGTTTTCTTTGGAGTAATGTAATTTCAAGGGAGAAATTATGATAAGGGGGTAGAATGTAAAACCCCATATTTTTAATATATATATATATATATCTTCAATAAATTCCATGTGTTTAGTATCTTGTGATGAAAACAACACTGAAAATAAGTGAATAATGATTTATTACCATACAAAATGAAAATCATTACAAGATAATTAAACAAAACATAATTATTAAAATAAATTATGTAATTTTATAAATTACTAATTTAATTTTCTTGTGTATGGTCTAGGAACGTAACCCCATAAAGAAGTGGGACTTGAATCAATGGTGATATTTTTTAAATTTCCACCTTATTGAAAAAACCCTCTCCAGCTTGTTAGAGTTCTGATCCTCTTAACTTTTTAACTCAACCTTACCCATATATAAAGATAAGGAAGATAAAATTCAAGGTATGTTATTTTTAAAAGGTTTGGTCCAAATGTGGGAACATATTTCTTACAATTTTTTTAATCACCATATACATAGATTTTCAAATAAACCCCTCATAGATACATATTTGGGTATATAAGGAATCACCTATAACCAAAATATTAGTGGGAAGGAATCACCATTAACCCAAGAATATTTTTATACTAGTTTATCTAGTTTATAAATGTTTAACCTATAAGTATTAACCTACGAAGGATCTCTTGAACCTCAAAATTATTTATCTACAATGAATATATTCCTCTAACACTTTTTATAGGAGAAATTTGTCAACTTTTTCTCCAAACTCTAACTTTTATAAATTTTAATCTATAACTTATTTTTCCAAAATTTTGAATTTCTAAATATTATTCTTCCAATATTATTATCGACAACACTAAATTATAAGTAGTTTCAATAACATCTCATAATGAGACTTTATCCTTTAATATATCCATAATACCTTCAAAATTCAAGTGGAAAGGAAATACCACAAAAGGTAAAATTTCCACTCAAACATTTCATAGGTTGATCACCTTAAACACCTATGAAGTAATCTGATTCAATAATATTCATTAGAAATTCCCCAAATCTCAGTTCCAATGATTATTTCCAACCTTCCACAAATATCACTAAGAATCATGAACCTTAAATTTAAAATATTAATTCTATGAATATCAATCTCAACATCATCATAATGTTTAGAGTGTATAAACATGATAGAAACTCCATGTAATAATATTAATTTTTATCCATTCGGTGGTCTTTTTAATAACTCATATGTTTGGTAACACTATATCTAGTAAACATTATCCAATGAATTCATTATTTAGGAATAAAAATATCATGGTATATGATATTTATTTATATTTAATTTATCCATATAGTGATCTCCATATGTTTCTTTCTTCTAATATACTCATTAAAGTTCATCGTATGATGTTTTGAGATTTATGTATTTGATAGACTTAAAAAGTTCATCTGGTTTTCTCCATCAAATGAAAATATATTTATCTTTCTGGTTGATCTTTATAGGTTTCTTCATTCAATAGACTAACAGAAGATCATTTGTTTTTCTTTATCTAATGGAAATGTATTTCTCAATCTAAGGGATCTGTAGAGAGTTTGTTTGATCCTCCCAATCTAATGATCATTCATGTATTTATATCTTAGAACTTCTTTGGTGATCATCAACTCTCCCCATCTGGTAAAAATTATATATCTTTTTTGAGTAAGACTTTATAGATTTCTCTATCAAAAAAAACATTAAAAAAATTTCTATTCATTACACCTTTTTACTTTTCTCCATTTGATAATCCTTCATCCAATATTATCATTTAAATTAAAATATTTATTATTTTTTGGAGTTACAAAGTCTATCCAATAATCCTATGTTGAATCAAAACTTTGAATATCAACCTATATACAACCAAAATATTATGTATTTATAACCACAAGCATTGTGTAGTCTATAATTTCTTAATTTTTATAACTTCAACTTTGTACTGATTGTCACTATCTTAAAAAATAATAATTGAAATCAGCTTGAACAATGAGAAATTTCAGTAAATATATTATTAGAAACATTAAGGATTATAAAATCATCATCTAACAAAAAATCTGGACCAACCAAAAATGGTCGACTCAAACTCTTTTCTGTTAACAATAAATACAACACATTTAAAAAAATTGTGGGTTCTTAAATCTCCTTCTTTGGATTTGTTATCAATAATAAAATGAATCCTTTTAAAAATATCCATTAATCCATATAAATTCTCAAATATTAATTTTTGTGACACAACATTGTTTGGTAAGGTGATATTTTTGATAGTTTTATATTCCTCAGAGATGAGAAATTATGTGTGCGTGATACTGATATTGTAACACCCAGATATTTTTTGAAATATTTTTTTAAATGAATTTAATCTTTTATATAATTTTTTTACATTAAAAAACTATTTTATCTTATCTTATATGAAAATGTGAGTTTAAATTTCATTACACACACAAAAAAATTTATCTTTTGTTACTCACAACACTAAATTTAAATGAAACATGACATACTATTAAAATATTTTTGTGATAGTTATTGACTAGCTGTTTGAATAGCGGGTATTAATTGGATTAAATAAATTACCAAAATATATTGTTCACACATGTATATAAAATTAATTTTTTAGTTACCAATTATTTATAAACTAAAATAAAAACTATTTGAAAATAAAAAAAATCTTTTTCTTAAAAACTATTTATATATGCACAAATGTCTTTCAGTCAAATAAATTAAGAAAATCCATTATAGTGAATGATTTTAATGAAATTTATATATTTTATATTAAATAGACTATTTAAAATTTATCTTATGTGTTTTATAGATAATATATGTGAATAAATCCAATTTAACGCTAACAAACTGTATTTTTTTTAAAATATTTTTTTTTACCTTTTTTTGAAAATATTTTAAAATTACTTTTTGAAACTTTTAGAAAATTAATTTTTAAAAATATATTTTATTTTTGAAATTATCATGTCAAAATTATCTTAGGGTTATTTTTTATAATTGTCTAGAAAGATTAATATTTTATGAATAGTGAAAAATATAGAATTTTCATTGAAAACTACCTTCTCATTTAATTTATTTATATTAATAAATTATATTTTAATTTTTTAAAAGTTACAATTATTTAAAATATATATCAATTAATATAATTTATTTAATTATAATAATTTTCATATAATATTCTTATACAAAAACTTTATAAACTTATGAACATTTTCTCTTTGAAAACCAGGTTTTCTCGTCACGTTTATGAGATTAATATTAAATTAAATTTTGATTCTTATATGAATGGAATTTGAAAAAATGGATTCAATATTTGGAATAAGAATAATTTATATTATAGAAATAGGTAAACATAATTTTTGACCAAAATGAGTAGTGAAAACCATAAAAATTAATTACCATGGTTAAAGTGAAAGAGGATTTACTGAGGGTTAAACTAAAAAGATAATGGTTAAAATGAACTAAAAATTATTTTAAATATATTTTATATCCATATTTAGACACTATAATTTCTTATTCCCAATAATATTTCATTTTTTTCCTTTTTCATGTGTAAAACGTGGGTACACCATTTTTTCAAATTTACAAGTGTATCACGCACCTCACTTATTGAAGGTCACCACCTCTCCTCTACACTTCACACCTTCAAACCCTATTATTTCATCCAAGAACTACCCAAGTCACATATAAAATTCCATAATATCATCCTATAAGCCTTATTTTTGGATTAAATCCATCCTAGGAATGTTTTTTATAAAAACCTAAAGAGGTTACCCGAAAGAGAGGTAATGTTCTTCAACGAGCATTTTTATTTTATTTCTTTCTCAATCTCCATCAATTATTATTAAAACATGATGATATAATAACCTCAATATATTCAATATCTTTATATGTTTTTATGTTTTTTTTATTACTTAAAACCATCTTTACTTCTATTAAATAGGTTACAAAATCATTATTCATGTATACAATGGACTACCACCTCACAAACTGATGTCATTATTTTTCCCATTACCACCTCTCACGATTATTTATGATGATGGATATAAATTATATGTATGATATTTAAAAATAATTATTCTTATTCAGTCTCTATATCCGATATACCTTTTTACTTTCCATTCCATAGGGGATATGATAATGTCGCTCATGTGTCTGTTGGACAACCACCTCGTAAAGCGATGTGATTTTGTTTTCACTAACATGATACATGGAAGATAATAAAGATAAATTTAATTAATATATGTAATATAAATGATGTAATTGTTATATTAATGACATATTTATCATTCTTAAAATATAATATATCATTTTATTTCATACCATTTTACTCATTGAAAGATGATAACATCATTCATGTATATGTGGACTACCACCTTCATGAAGCGATGTGACTCTCTCTTTTCATCACCACGCCACAATGGATGTGTTATATAAGATTATTTAAAGAAATAAAATGTTATTTATGATATTATGACCATTATTTAAATATAAAATATTACTTAAATCCTTTCCATAATGATCATTGAAAATGGAAACGTTACTCATGCGTACGTATGGCCAACCATCTCCATGATTGTAATATACTTCATTTCCCAAAAACATCATTCATGATTATTATCAAAAGTAAAATAAATTAATAAATATTATAATCATTTAATGATTACTATTCTGGATATGATTTAAACATAATCAAATTAAGAGGACTAAAAATGAAAAATCAGAACATATACGAAGAACAAAGTGGTTATTACCTGAAACAAGATTTTAACAATGAATTGGTAATAAATAGGAAGTAAATGGTCATAAGTAAATCATATATATTATAATATATATAATAATTGTTATATAATATATTTATAATAAACATATATTTATTATATTGAAGTTTGGAACATGTTTTAATGATGTCGATACTTTAGGTAAGGGATTTCTAGCCTCTCTTTTATTTATGAGAGACATATGAAAATTCAAAAAAAAATTATGTTGTATATACTAACCCATTAAAATTTTATATCATGAATCTCATAATTTTAATTATATTTAAATCTTCATTAGATTTTATGCTTTATTGGGTCTTATTATTCAAAAGATTACTAAAGTGTTAAGGGATTTTTGTCTCACTTTTTACTTCTATGAAACACATGACATATTCCCCACCAATTTCATTTATATGGTTTATATAATTCCCAATAATGTATTTTATGAGTCTTATCCTAAAAATTATAGGGATTACATATCTATTTTATGATATCTCTTTAATTCGTATCATGTTACAAATGATTACCAAAGTGGTAATTAATTTATAATACAATCTTGTCATTTCTCGATATTATTTATGATTAGGTCTCCTATGTTGAAATCATATGATATATCTCCAAATAATTCTCATGAATTTTCTTCTCTTATACTAATTAATGATATTTTAAAGTAATAGTACCATTTTTCCACTATTTTGTACTTAAAATAATTGATAAAATATTTTTTAGAAAAATCATATTTATTTCTCTCTTCAATTGAAAACCCTTTTTCTTCATAAATAATGTTTCATGAAAATGTTTTCATAAATGTTCTTAACATTATAAATGGAATTTTTTAAATAAATTCTTACCCTTTGTTACTTTTTAAAAAATTTATTGAAATGAATCTTTATGTAGTTTTCCCAAACAATGTATGTTTAGATTTTATCGAAAATATGAAAAGAATATTTGTATTTATGTGTATTCTACTAACAGAATTTTCCATCATCGTGGCCATTATTTCATTTTAATCTTCCATTATATAATTTTAAATTTATTTTCAAAGAAATTTGTTTTCAATATATTTTGTTTTTTAAAAAATATTTTTCAAATTTGAAGGGTTATTTTTCTCAATATATGTTCCAAGTGATATTTACAAATAATTCTCTATCTAGGATGACATTATTTAACGTAACATATGATTTTCTAGGGATATAGACCAATGATATAATTATTATTCTTTATATTGAAGTTTTATGATGAAAATATGTTTATGAAACCCATTTCACTTCTATGGGTTATACCATGAAAAAATTCTTGTGAAAACTACTTCTTTTATCACTGGTTATGCTATGATAAAATGATAAAATGATTGTGAAACCTGCCTATTTTACACAGTTTATGATATGATGAAATGTTTATGAAACCCATTTCATTTCATGGGTTATTATGTGATTATTGTTTTATAAACTTTTGGCACACATAAGTAGGATATTTATTATGAGATGAGTAGGAACTATGTCTCCATCCAATTCATTGGGTAAATATGGATAACTAATGAGTAAATACATTATTCATAAACCTAATTAAATGTTAACAATGTTATGTGTAAACCTAATTACATTTTCAAAATGTTATGTCTGAATCTGATTGCATGAACACAATGTTATTTGTGAACCTAATTACATGTTCATAATGTTATGCGTGAACCTAATTACATGTTCACAATTATATGTGTGGACCTATCTTTAATTTATATAAAGTTATGTGTTGACCTAGTTTCATGTCCATAAGTTTTTTAAGGGATTGATATAATGACATTAACATAATGAGTGAACATGTCTCTATTTATACATGTTCACAATATTATAAGCTGATGTGTATGCCACAATTACATATCTCATTCCAATGTTATACTCTCTTGTCTCATGTTATTTGATTTCCTTATGATTATTGTCTTATGAACTACAAATATTTATTTCATGAATCAATATTATGATCTATGGTATGTAGTGGTATGGTATTTAAATGTTATTTTCATGTTATCATTCCATTATGTTCATGTTATGCTTGTGTATATCTTTTTTTACCCTTATTGAACATCTATGATAAACCTTTCTTATGTTTTCTTTCCCCAGGTTATGAAGAAAGGTTTTAAGTAGGATATGTTTTTTCTAAAGAGGAATAATTTTAAGGAATATGTTGATGATATTTATTAAAATTGAAATATTATATACCTAGACTTCAAATACACTATAATATTATGGTCCTTAGGCATATGTTTGAGTAATGTATTGAATATTTATCTAAAAAGATGTAAAATTTATGTATAAAATTTCTGATTTTTAATAGTTAGTATCATAGGAAAGGTTTGGTTAACCATTGTAAAATATTATGAGAAAAAATTAGTGATATACATATAAATATTTCTAAGGATATTTCTAGTGATAACTCTAAGGGTAATTTTAATGATGAGTCAAAGTATAAGAAAATTTTGTGAAATTTTGGTAAATGATAGATTCAGTGGTTTTAAAGAAATTACATCCCTATCTAGATACTATAAGTGGATTTGGATTTTTAACAGAGGTACCTAGGGGTAATAATTCTTAAAAGGGAACATTTATCTTGAATCTGTTGTCACCTTATGCATGAAAACGGGTCATGTTGGACACCTAGTTTGACAGTACTAGAGGATATTCTTTGGAAATTCATGAAATATTTATGAACCATCAAAAATTATTTAAATATATGATGAAAATTAATGATATAGGATAAACCTAAGGTTTCATAGATTAAAAATAATGTGTCATGATTTAGAAATTTGAGAAGTGATTTTTTCATGATCATGTGGTTTTCCGCTATGATTACTATTGCCCACAATGTGATTTTTAGTTATATTCAATGGTGGGAACCAAGAGGAACTTGGTTAACCTTAAACATGATGGAAATTTTTTTTATGAGCATCTGAATAGAATGATGACTTGAATGAACGATGTTGTTATTATTCATAATCATCTATCACAAATATTGATTTACAGTGTACACCTTAACCAAATCTTAACTCACCAAAGAAATGAAGGATATAGTTCTCCGAAAGTTCAGGTAGTGGAGACCATTAATTAAATAATATTTATTTTAATATATGTAGAAAAAATAGGAATAAGCACTCAAGGGAATGTCTCAAAGGGATGATAATATCTTTTGGGTGTAGAAAAGAAGGACACAAATCAAGTAACTACAAAGAAAAAAATGGAAGTCTTTTTAATGTAATGGATAAAAATAGTTGTCTCCCTAAGGTATCATTGGCTTTTAAATGTTATAAATATATAAAGTTTGGTAATTAAGCTAATTGATGTCCTAAGTGGAAACTTTTTAAGAGAATGTGCATAGTTTTATGAGTAACGGTTTTTATGTTCATGATACGGAGACTATGAATATCATATGAAAGGAAAGAGTTATTAATGGATAATATGAATAATATAAGTTTACAGTTTGATAAGGAAGTGGGATGATTGAAGTATTAATTTATTATAATTCAATTATTATGTTATATAAATCATGAAATATATAACAATTATTTAGTTTAATTTTTTTGATAATGATTTTCCAAAATATATTACATGGTATTGATAGGCTGTAAATGTGATTAAATGACAAGGTGATATTATGATTAAGGTAAGATAACACTTAAAATTTTCTTAATAGTGAGATAATGATGTTGGGATAAAGAGATGTTGGATAAGAATAAGTAAATTAGATAGTACTGATTACCTTGGAACTTATTAATTATTTGTTGACAAAGTGGATTTTTTTATCATTTATGGAGTTTAAAACATTTTTTATTTAAGGAATATATCAAATAATCTATGTTTTCTGTAAGGAATGGGGAAAAATTTATTTTTTCAATAAGGATTTATGATAATTCATGTTGTTATGATGTTTCAATAGAATAAAAAATGTAGGTATTCACATGTTTTGTATGTGATGATAAAAATAAAATTTATGATATATGGGATGTTAATGTTAAGTTTATTATGAGAAATTTAGTGACCTTATTTATAAATTTTGAATATTGGAAGGGTTAAATGGTTAACCCTTTGTGGAATAGATTACGATGAAATTTGGATGAGGTTTTTGGGATTAACACATTACTTCAACATATAAAGATTTATCAATATTGGATAACCAATGTTAACCTTTTATTTTACTAGAGATAAAAATAATTAATTATCATTATTTTATAGATTTTATTTAGTGCTTCAGATATGAAAACATTAGTGTAAGATATGAAGTGAAAACTAATCAAGGCACAACCAAATGATGAAATTGTTCCTATGAAATAAAATTATATCAAGTATATACATTTTCATATGTTCTAAGTCTAGATTGAAAAAGAATTCCCCAACATTAAGAAAAGGATATTGAAATAAAATTTTGCCTATTTATCTTGATTTTTTATGATACCAATGAAATTTTTCACACCTCCTTATTTTATAGATTTTTTGTTGTTAATTTTCTCTTAACCACGTTCTATATCACTCTCTATCAGTAAATGGGTGTTAGTTTTCCCTTTTTTGTCCATGTTCCCACTTCCCACCTATGTTCTCTTATTTTGAAACCTAGTATGTGTTGTTCCAGATGACTTTTTCACATCCATTTATATTTTCCAAGAGTATTTTTTATTTACCCTTTTTATGATGTTGGTTTCTATGATAGAATCTTCAAATGTTAAACCATTGATGAAGAAAAACTTTCGAAGGTGAAATTCATTTTAAGGGGGGTAGAATGTACACCTAGAGATTTTAGGGAATATTTTTTTAAATGAATTTAATATTTTAGATATTTTTATCTACAATAAGATCCATTTTTATCTTTAATTACGTGAAACATGGATTTTATCTTGCGTTATATGAATAAAAAAGTTTATCTTGTGTTATACGCAACATTGAGTTTAAACGAAACATCACAGACTATTAAAATATTATTACAATAGTTATCACATAGCTATTATAATTTAAGGTATGAATAAGATTAAATAAATTATGATAATATGTGGTTAAAACATGTATATAAAATGAATTCTTTTGGTACTAATTAATTATAAATAAAAATAAAAATAATTCAAAAATAAATATATTTTTTAAAACTATTTTTAAGAAAAAAAATATGTTTCACCTAAATTAATAATGAAAATAAAATCTTTTCAATTAATTTAAATGAAATTTTTATATTATATATTAAACAAACTATTTAATATTTATATTATGTTTTTTCTATACTGGAGATAAGAATAAATCCAATTTTTTATTAAAAGTGTATTTTTCTAAAAAAAATTATATCTTTTTCTCCACATATTTTAAAATTAATTTTTTACAATATTAGAAAATAAATTTGAAATAAATAAAGTAAAGTTTTGAAATAATCTTTTAAAAATTATCTTAAGGTGAATTTTTGAGAATTTTCTGAAAAGATTAATTTTTTGATGAATAGTGAAAATACAGAATTGTAATAGAAAAATGAATTTTAGTTTAAATTATTTATAAATTAAACTATATTTTATATTGGTTTCAAATTAAAATTATTTCCAATATATATTAATCAAATTTAGGTCATTTTATTCATTTTCATATTGAATTTTGATATAAAAAAATTTGTAAACTTTGGAACATTTTCTCTTTGAAAAACCCACTTTCTCATTGCATCTATGGGATTAATATTAAATTAAAATTTTCCACTTAAGTAAATATAATTAAAAAATTTATTTCATATTTTAAATTAAAATAATTTTTTTTTCAAATAAGTTCGAGTTATTTTTTGACCAAAATGAATAGTGAAAACAGTAACAACTAATAATCACGATTAAGGTAAAAATGAGTTTATTAAGGGTTAAACTAAGAATATAAGGGTTAAAATAAACTTGAAACATGTATAAAATATATTTTATGGAAATATTTTGACCCTATAATGTATAATTCTCTCTAATAATCCATTTTGACCCTTTTTCATCTAAGAACATAGTAAACCATTTTCTTTTCAAAAATTACATGAATGTCACTCACCTCACTTATAAAAGGTCACCCCCTCTCTTCTATTATTCACGCCTTAAAAACCTTTTGGTTCAGAAAATATATACCTAAATAACTTCCCAACATCCCTCCTCTCATTCTATAATCATTATTTGTGGTATATTTCTAACCTAAGGATGATTTTGTTGAAAACCTAAGGAGGTTACCTAAAGAAGAGGTAATGTTCTTCAAAGATCATTTTTATATTATTTCTTCCTCCACCTCTATAAATTATTATTAAACCATGATAATATAATAAAATTTATATATTAAATATACTGATATTTTCTTATGTTAATTACATGACCTAAAAACAACTTCACTTCCATCAAATAGGTTATGAAATCCCCATTCTTGTGTACGTCACACTACCATCTCAAGAAACGATGTCATTCATTTTTCAATTACCACCTATCATGATTGGGTAAAATGATGGATATAAAGTGTATATAGGTTATTTATAATATAATTATACCTATTTATTCATAATATCATATATAACTTTTTTAATTTCTATTCTTTAGGGGATATGATAATGTCACTTGTGTATACGACATACAACTACCTCACGAAGACATGTGATTTGTTTTTCACTAACGCATTGTAAGAAAATAATAAGGATAAATTTAATGAATATATGTTGTATAAATGAAATAATTATGATATTAATTATATATTTATCATTCTCAAAATATATTATTTTATTTTATTTTTTAACATTTCACTCACTAGATGATGATAACGTCATTCATGTATGTGTGGACTATCATCTTCACGAAGCGATGTGACTCTCTTTTTTAATCACCAAACCACATGTATTATATATATAAGTATAATTGAAGAAATGATATATTATTAATTATATTATTATCATTATTTAAATAAAATATATTATGTACCACCTTTCCATAATGATTTTTAAAAATTGGAAACATTACTCATGCATATGTACGGCTTACCGTCACCATGATCATAATGTACTTAATTTCACAAAACCATATTTAATGATTGGTATTAAAATAATAATTGATATATAAATTTGATAATGATATCATGATTATTATTTTGGATAGTATGGAACCATGATCAAAGTAATATGACTGAAAATAAAAAATCATAACACATACAAAAAAACAAAGCGGTTATTACCTGGAACATGATTTTAACAAGGAATTGGTAACAAAAAGGAAACAATATGGTCATAAATAATATATATGATAATATATATATATATTATAAAATATATTTATAATAAACTTTTAGTTATTATATAGTATGTTCGAATGTGTATGAAGGAATTTGAGACTTATGGTAAGGGATTTGAAGTCTCTTTTTTATTTCTTGGTCACATATGAAAATTTACCACTAATTTATTTTGTGTGGTGTATATACTACCCCTTTGACATGTTATGTCATTAATATGCTCTATTTAATGACATTTAACGTTTAACTATATGTTATTTTTTATTGGGGCTTATGATTCAAAATTTTACTAAAGCTGCAAGGGATTTATGTATCACTTTTTACTTTTGTGAGACACTTGACATATTCCCCACCTATTTATTTTATATGTTGTATATACCTAAAATGAATTTATTTTATGATTATTATACTGAAAATTATATGGATTACATTTCCATTCTATGATCTCCCTTTCATGGGTATTATGTTTCAAATGATTATCAAAGTGGTAATTGATTTATGTTACAATCTCATCGTTTATGGAGATTAATTATGATTAAGTCTCCTATGTTTAAATATTATGATATAAATATCAATAATTCCCATGTATTTTATTATTCTATAGTTATTAATTATATTTTTAAGTAATAGTACCATTTTTACACTCTTTTTAACTTAAAATAGTTGAGAAAATGCATTTAATAAAAAACACCTTTATTTCTCCCTTTGATCGAAAACCCTTTTTTTTCAAAACCATGTTTCCTAAAAAAACTATTTTTAACATTATCCAAATTATTTATTGGATAAATTTTTACCTATTTTATGAGGTTTCACAAAAAAATGAAAGGAATACTCATATTGTTTTCCCAAACAATGCATGTTTGTATTTTTCCAAAAATGTGAAAGGAATAATTGTTTTGACATTAATATAATGAATAGAATTTTATAACAACATTAACATTGTTTTACTTGAATATTACATTATAATTTATCAGGTTTAATTTATTAAAAAGTATTTTAAAAAGTTTTTATCTTTTAAAATTTGTCTTTTAATGTGGAAATTATATTTTCCTCAAGAAATGTTCCATGTGATTTTTCAAAATAATTTTCTATCTAAGATGACATCCTTTGGTATCAATTATAATTTTATAGGGATATTAATGAAGGATATTATTCATATTATTTCAATAAATGTTTCATAATAATAATACATTTATCAAAATATTTTTCTCTTCCATGGTTTATGCCATGATCAAATTCTTGTGAAACCCGGTTCTTTTTCCATGGGTTATGTTATGATGAAATGAT
Source organism: Viscum album (assembly GCA_963277665.1). NCBI lineage: Eukaryota > Viridiplantae > Streptophyta > Magnoliopsida > Santalales > Viscaceae > Viscum > Viscum album. The sequence goes on from OY728121.1 coordinate 1,210,320,006, forward strand.
GAAATGATTATAAAACATGTGTCTTTTTTATAAGTTATGTTAGGATAAATTTTTATGAAACACAATTCAATTAATTGGTTATTATATGATGATTTTTTTACAATTTTTTAGAACACATACGCAGGATTTTCATTATGTTAAAATTGGGACCTATATCGCCCTCCAATTCATTGGATAAAGATGTATAACTCATGGGTAAATATGTTAAGTGTGAACTTAATTACAATTTCACAATTTTATATGTGAACCTAATCATGTGTTTATAATTTTATGTGTGAACTTGATTACATGCTCATAATATCAGGCATGAACCTCATTATATGTTCATAATGTTTTTTTTTTATATATATATTCCCAGTGTTATGCATGGACCTATATTTCATTTACATTATGTTATATGTGAACCCAGTTGCATGCACAGACGTTTATATAATGGAATTATTTCATGTACAAAACTTAATGAGTGAATATATCTCTATTTATACATGTTCACAATGTTACAAGGTAATGTGTATCCCATAATTCCATGTCTTATAACAATTTTGTGTTCTTTTGTCTAATGTTATTTGATTTCCTTATGATTCCTATATTATGAATTGGAAATTTTTATGGCATTACTCCATATTATGATCTATGATAAATATCATATGGTTTTCAAATGTTATTCTCATGATCTCATATGATTATATTGATATTATGCTTACGTATATCCCTTGTTTACCCTTACTGAGAGTATGAGCTCGATATTTTTTTCCTTCTCAAACTTATGAGGAATGTTTTTAAGTATGGTATGTTTATATTAAAGGGGGAAATATTTATGGTACATTCTAAAGATATTTCAACAAATTATATTATTGTGTACCTATTCTAAAAATACACAAAACTATTATGGTCCCTATGTGTGTGTTTGTGTAATGTATTGAATATTTATCTAATATGATGTAATATCTATGTATGAAAAGCCTAGGTCACTATATTTATATTCACCTTTATCTTATCATCTTCCAAAATTTAAGCTTCTAGAAACTTCACTCCCACTTTTTATGATGACACAAGTTACGAATTCACAAAAAATAGGGAACAAAGTTATACTTCATATCCCCCTTTGAAATGAGAATTCAAATAAACATGGGGGTTACTCAAGAATAATTCTTAAGTCTTAATTGGAAGATGAAAATGTATTTTTAACCTCAATTCTTCAAACCCTTCCATTGTTAAAGCTTTATTGAATTTTTTTTCTCAATTTATTATTTTTTGGAGATATTCTCTAACTTTATATCACAAATTGTAACCTTTCTGTCATGAAATGATAGTTAATATCAATTTTATTGAATCCCGAATATTGAATATAATTTTTAATTGATATTAATGTAAATTTGGCTTTCACAAATAATATTCAATGGTTTTTCAATATTCTCCCTTAAATATTTTGTATGTACTTTTATCCACGTCATTTCAGTATATGCATTTGTATCTATAACATATTTTAATTTAGTTATACTCAAGGATACTAAATTTTTTTCTTAATTTGAAAATAAATAGAGATCTCTCCTAAGAAAAATGTCTCTTCATATATTAATTTTTATTCATAAAAATCGTTATCCCAATCAGTATATGTGAACCCATTTAATTTTAACTTATTACTTCTCATATACCTTAATCCATAATTCAATGTTCCTTTATCATATCTCAAACATATCTTGGTAGTTATAATATGATATTTTTTGGATCACATTGATACCTAGAACATAATATAATAGTATAAACAATATCTTGTTGAGAGTTTGTAAGATAGATTGAAATTCTGATCAACTTTCAAATGTCCTTATGATTAACACTTTTTCATCTTTTTATTTACCCATATTTATACCCTCAAAATTATGTATAGAAACTTCCTTCAAAATTTACATGATAGTTTCTCTAATAATTCACCAGCATAGTTTTCTTGGGAAAAAATATAAAACTTTTAGTTTTCATGATTTTTATCCTAAGAAAGAAATCCATTTCCCTAAGGACACACATATCAAATAATATCGTCATATATTCTGAGAACTCTTCACAAATATAATATTTACCACCTACTAATATTAAATTATTAATATAAAATATAACAATCAATGTTCTGAAACCTATTACTTATAAATAAATTTTTCTATAAAATTTTTCTCTAGAAATGTTAAATTATTGTAATAAATTATCTGGTTTTGAATATTCGTCTTTGATAACCTACTTCAACCTATACTAGTATTTCTTTATCTTGCAAACTTTTTGTCCATTTTTATTAAAGATGAATCCATCTTGTTTTTCAATATAAAATTTTTATTCAACTACATCATTAAATAATGATTATTTGACATCCATTTTATATACTTTGTATTATCCATGAGAAAACATTTCTATGAAAATTATAACAGTTTTGAGTCTTATGTAACACCCTTAATGTTTAAAATATAAACATCATATCCATTTGTGTGTATGACACACAACACCAAGAGTATAAAGTAATATAGCATCTCAAGACTTTACTATATATTTAATATTATAAAAAATAAATATATTCTATATATTTCAATGCATCCAATACTGATTTATCTTTTTTTTCTTGTAGTAATGAGTTTCTTCGATAGTTCGTGTTACAGGCAAGACCGAGTTTTACTGAATACTATTAATACTATTATTTAAAATAAAAATTATATTATAGAATTTAAATTTGAGATTATAAATATGATTAAATAACTTATGAAATAATATTTTTTAATTCATTATTTACCAATTAATAATAAATTAATATAAAAACTAATTGAATATAAAGGAAATGTTTTTATAAAAAAACTATTTTTATGTGCCAAAGGAATTTTATCTTAATATATTAAATAAATTACTATTAATGGATTATATTAATGAAATTTAGATATTATATATTCCATAAAAAAAATTTACATTCATCCAATATATCTTATCTGTATAAAATAAGAAAAATCCATTTTATATATAAAAAGTTGTATTTTTTTAAAGGTACTTTTGTAGCCTTTTAATGGTACACTTATTTTCAAAATAATTTTGGAAATTTTTATAAATTTTAATTTATGAGATAAAATTACTTTTCAAAATCTAAATTTTAAAATCATCTTAGTCTTAATTTTTGGTATTTTTTTGAGATATTTCATTTTTTGATGAATAGTGAACAATAATGAATTTTAATTGAAAACTGACTTTTTATATAAATAAATTATAATGTTAAATTATATTTATCATTGGTTTTAAAGTCAAAATAGTTCCATTATATATATAATAGTAAATTTTACGTCATTATATTAATTTTAATATTTTATTTAGATATAACAATGTAGTGAACATTTGAGCATTTTAACATTAAAATTTCGCTTTCTCATCTCGTTTGTGGGTTGAATTTTAAATTAATTTTTGAAACATACATGGTTTTAATTTAGAAAAAATTATTAAATATTTGGAATATGGATTATTTTTATTTTTTAATAAATTAGACTTAATTTTTTACCATAATAATTAGTGAAAATAATTAAAATTAATTAGAGTGATTATGGTAAAAAAAGTATACTTAGTGTTTAAACATAGAATATAAGGTGTAAAATGACCTAACAGCTTTTACAACACCCATTTTTTAGAAATATTTCGAACCTTATCACCTTATTATATATTTATATGAGTTATTGGGACACTATTCCTTGAAAGTTACCAATATAATAAGATAAGTAAATAAAAACACAAAAAGGAACTTTCCTTACCTTTAATATTTATAAAGATTTGGGATAAGAACAAAAACCACATTGGTTAAGTTATACATATTATTTTGAAATATAAATGATTTTTTTTCGTCATAAAAAATTTTCATTATTTTTTAGGGGTTAATTAGTTACATAAAATTTTTAAGAAAAGTCATTGCATAAATTATTTAGTTAATAATTAACTAAAATAAATGATATTAAAAATATTAAAAGTGAAATAAATTGAATGAATTATTTTCTTAAATTAATTTTTTGATTAATATATCATTTTATACATCTTTTAACATAATATATTTGAACTTTATCATTTTATTGATAATTTTTTTAATTCAATTTAAATGGATAATGTAAAATATTGACATTAATGTTATTTTATGATAAATTATATTTTATTAAATGATTATAAATTACCAAAAATATTATCATCATCAAAGTGGTTTTAAAATGTTTATAAATATGAAATATTTTCCATTCATATACCAATTTATCTTTTATAATGACCATATCGACCATTAAATTATAAAAAAAATCCATTAGCTTGGTTACAGTTAATGTTGTATTTTTGCACATTGCATGTACTTGTGTTAAAATTAATTTTCAGCACATGTTTTATTTTTATATTATAAATTAAATATCATATTTATAATCATTGATTATAAATTTTCTAATAATTATCCCTCTAATTTAGTCAAAAAATATAAATTAATTTGGTTAGAAAACTAGTTAACATAATGATAAAATGAAAATGGTACAATAAAAAAAATTTATATGTTAAGGAATAAAATTTTAAAAATGAATTTATTTTTGTTTTTTGGAGGTTTTTATATATTATATAAACCAAAAACTACATTATTATTCAATTTTGGAGCCACGTGAGGTAAGTAAGACCTCCCAATAGTGAATACTTTTGAGTATTTACAAGAATGCTACTCCTCAACTATAAAAGGTCACTCACTCCCCCCCCACATTATTTACACTTATAAAGTAATTTTTCTCCAAAAAACCTCAAAAAATAACTCCTCAACATCTCTCCCATAATCCTAGGAGCCTCATTTATGGTATAAATAAAACCGTTCAATGTTTTTGTGCCCACCTAAAAAGGAAAATCTAATAAGTGGTTATGTTCTCCTAAAAGAATTTTTTTATTCCTTATCAACATCCTCAAATTATTATTATTCCCTGATAATATAATTATAATAGTATATTACATATAATAAGTTATTTTTATGTTAATTGTGTGACCTATAACTTCACACACTTCTATAAAATGTGTTATGAAATCATCGTTTGTGTGTTCAACAGACCACCACCTCATGAAATCATCATTCGTTTGCGAATAATGATGGATTTATAGTTTATATATAATATATATGATGTTTATGATGTTTTTTATGATTTTGGAATTATTATATTAAACATATCTTCATTCATTACATTTTGTGGGAATACGATAATGTCGCTCGTGTGTACAGTGAACTACCGCCGCACGAAGCGATTTGACGTGTTCATGCTTTACATGGAATGTATTAAGGATGGGTTTAATAAAAATATGTGTTATAAAATGAAATAAAAATTATACTTTAATGATAATATATATATATATATTCCATTTACTTTTCTTTCTTTCAAAATGATAAGAAAATGGAAACAACATTCATGCGTACGTATGGCCTACCATCTCCGTGAACAGTTTATTTCAATTCCTATCACCAAATTTTATGTATTACTATAAATTAAAATATAATAAATATATATTATATTTTCATTATGGGTAACATTCTTGAGATTATTAAATCATTATCAAAGTAATAGGAACAAAAATAACAAGTCAAAACATACTTTAAAAACAAGGCAAATTACACCTAATGTGATTAAAATAATTGAATATTATAAATGAATGGGTAATAATATGTTATAATAGAAATTTATATGATATAATAAATATTAAAATGGTTATATTATAATTTAATAAAATTTTTAAAACCATTTATATGAGTTTCAAAATCATTCAACTAAAAGGAAACTTAACGTAAGAGGATTTCATCTCAATTTACATTCTGTTGAGACTTATTTGTTATTATGAACTAATTCACTTTTATATGATGTATAAACTGAATATTTACATGTATTATAATGAATAATTCATTAATGAAGGTATTTTAATTTTTTTACTTTGAATTATTTCATCCAAGGATATTTGACTTGTAAATTACCAAGTGGTAAAAGTTGTTGATCAATATCACTTTTTTGTGATTATTAACTTTCTTATGAAAAAATAAATTTCATGTGATAATTTATATTTATAAATTAAATTTATATTAAATACCCATATTATTTTGTAATGAATATGATTATTTCCAAAACTGAATACCATTTTTACATATGGTGTTTACTTTTAAGGTTATTTGATTAATTGGGGATGTCTTGATAAATCTATATCTTTTACTCAATATGAATATTTGACAAGGAACAATGTTTATGAGTAAGATATATTTATTTGATATATTATCAATTCTATAGACATGTATTATACAGGTTGGGGTATGTCTAAATTAATCCCCTCGATGCATCTTTATTCTCATGAGATGAATCTGTTTTCCAAATCAGATAGGTTGCTACCCAGTATGTTTTAAACCATCTTGTGAAACCTCTTGATGGTAAAGGTTCCATGTTCCTAGGAAACATGGTGTCCAATATTTAATAATTTCATTCATTAATAATTCAGTTTTTATTATTATCCATTATATATTTTTCTTGTATATTATCTATGTATGCATTTCATTCTTAGTTCATTGATTAAATGGCATGTTTTTACTTATTTACCATGCCATATTTATTATGCCTTATCCAGATATTTTTTTGGCATGCTTTTTTAGTTATCTACTTTTCTATTTTAATTATGATTATTAATTCATTATATATTAATATGTAATGAATTCTTAATAATAATTTGATCTCACCCTTATTTTTTCTTTCCCCGGGATACGAAGATGAATTCTTAGAATGAATTTCAAAGATTATAATCTTTTACTTTCTTTATGATTTATTTTATTTTCCCAATGTAATATGGGTATCATGTATTTAATTTATTTTTATAAAACTAATAAATTGTTTAGTCCTTTTGGATTTTAATCTTTTATATCTTCTAATGTAATTAAGTAAGGCACCAGCTCCAGCCTACTGGGGTCAGGGTCATTATAGTTAGTATCAGATGTAGTTTAGTAGAAACCTAAGAAACTATATTTTTGAAAGTAGAGAATAAAGAACATAACACTATGATATAATTTGAGGATAATTATATAATAACATCCCAAAAAAACCATATTTATGATTTTGATATTAGATATTTATAAATTTATCAATTTATGTTAAGTATTTCCCTTGTTTTGGGAGTTTACATTAAGTTTCATAATGATGTGATCTAATATAGTGTATTTTATCATTTATAAATGGCACTTAAAATAAGGAATGTGAACCTCACTGATGCTTGTGGTTCAAAGATTAATAAAAATCATGAATTTTATGGTGTTAAAAAAATATTTCAAAGGGAATTAGACTCTAAAACATTCTCATTATATGAGGATATAGTATCATGTGATAATAAGACATAGAAATAGTTATCAAAGTATTATTTCATTAGAGGGAAGAGAAAAAAGATTAGTACATCTGAGAAATAGATAGAAAAAGGGAATAATGGAATGAATTATTTTTTCACATGTGATTATAATGGAAAGAAACACCCTGGTACTTGCTTAAAAGGATTGGAAGTTTTCTAAAAGTGTATAGAAAATGAAACTATGATTTTAATTTCATGGGAAAGAAATAATTTTTCAATTTTCAATGATTTAACTATAAGTATATGGGGAACTATAAAAATAAATTCCCAAAGAAACAAGGAAATATACCATTGAATAAGCTAATAAATCAAGTAAAATATTAGTCTACTGAAATAATCGAAGAGGAATGATTAATGTGTTACTGTTTGGATTCAATAATTGTGTTATTTGAGTATTTTATCAATGATTTTTTGGTAATATAAATTATAAAATATATAAGGATTATACTATAGTATTTTTCATTAAGGATTTTAAAGTGTGTGTTGAACGATATTGAGGATCAAGATAAATGATTTAGTGTTAAGTTTAACTTCTTTGAAAATATATGACTGGTGGAAATATATACCTTAATATGTTCCTGGTGTTGTGATAATAATGGTTGGATAAACAGATAATTGATATGGATAATGTAAATTTCATATTACTAACTACCATGTAATTGATTAATGATTTATTGGAAAAGTTATTATAATACAATTGATAGAGTCTGCAAAATTTTTGGATTTTGGTAATGTATCCAATAACCTATATTTTACATAAGGAATAAGGGAGAATGCATGTTTTCAATAAGTTTTTATGGTAATTCAAGTTATTAAAATATTTTATGAGAATACATGTGGAAGGTATTCACATGTTTGGTATGTGATGATTAAGATCCACTTTATTTTTTCTGTGAATATAATTTTTATTTAGTAACCTTCCTTCTAAATTTTTTCAGACATATTTTCAGATTAAATTTAAGGTTAACTATTTATGTAATGGATTAAGTTAAAATTTAGGTGTTATTGAATAATTGTTTCTAATTATTTTGGTTTTAGTAAATATTGAAGGTATATCTTATTACTATTTTACTGATCATATGATCTATTAAAGTGTGATTTTAGTATATCAAGCATAAAATTAATTTTTGGATATCTTTTTCATGGAGTAATGGTTGAATTGTAAATTTATCTAAGAATAAAAAAATAAGAAATTATTATTATGAAATTGAAACATATCAAGTAATTATATTTCCTTATATTATTATATAATGTAATAATGCTTCAACTCTTAGAAAAAGGGTCATGAAACAAAAAAATTAACCTAATACCCTCTTTTCGTATTGAAATGATGGTCTTTTAATTCATCACAATTTTATGGCTTTGAGACCTTATACATTCCATTTATCTTTCACTTGTATATTATAATTGACATTAATCACTCCGTATAAATATTTATTCCTTTCCTTTATGTCCATATTATCACTTTCCACCAATGTTCATCTACGTAGAAACCTAGTTTTGTATTATTCAAGATGATTTTCACACTTCCTTCTCTCTCTTATTAAGATGATATTTTATTAGTTATTTTAGAATGTAGTTTTTTCAAAAAAATGATTCTTTAAAATTTTAAACCCTTTATTACCAAGATCAAATTTAAATTGCGAGGAGGCAATTTATTTAAGATTGGTAGAATTTAATGCCATGAAGTTTAAAATATGAACATCATATTAGGTATCATGTATGATACACAACACTAACCATAGAAAAGAATATAAAATCCTAATACATTATGATATATTTAATATTTTCAAATAAATATATTCTATTTTATACCTTTCAATGAATGAAATACTGAGTCATCTTTTGTTGCACACAATAATTTGTTTCTTTGATAGCTTATGTTTCACGCAAGACCATGTTTTACAGAATACAATGAATATTATTACTTAAAATAAAAATTATACCATAGCCATTGAATTGGTGTTTATAAATATTATTACCCAAATTATGAAAATATATGGTCAAATTCATTAGTTACCAGTTAATTAAAAAAGAATATAAAAACCAATTGAATATTAAAGAAATGTTTTTATAAAAAACTATTTTTATGTTCCAAAGGAATTTTATTATAATAAATAATGTTAAAAAATATTAGTGGATGATATAAATGAATGTTTTATATTATATATTAAATAAAAAAATTAACATTCATCCAATATATTTTATTGGAAAAATATAAGAACAAATCCAATTTTACGTAAAAACTATATTTTTCTAAAGGTAGTTTTTTTCCTCTTCATGGTGCACTTGTTTAAAAAATAAACATTGAAAATTTTATAAATTTTATTTTAAAAAATAAACATAATTTTAAAAAGTGGAATTTTAATTTTAGTTTAGGGTGTTTCTTTGTAATTTTTCTCAGAATTTTCATTTTTTGATGAATAGTGAACAATACTGAATTTTAATTGAAAAAATGACTTTTCATCTAAATAAAATATAATTTTAAATTATATTTTAAATTTTTTTAATTAAAAATATTTTAATTATAGATATATTAATCCAATTTTGGTCATTTTATTCATTTTTATATTTAATTTAGATATAAAAACATAGTAAACATTTTAACATTTTCACTTTAAAACCCCACATTCTCATCCCATCTGTAGGATTAAATTTAAATTAATTTTTTCCACTTATATGTTATACATCTAGAAAAATTGGTTCTATATTTGGAATAATCATAATTTATAGTGTCTAATAATTTCAATCTAATTATTTTCATAATGATTAGTGAAAATGATTAAAATTAATTACAATAATTAAGGTAAAAACGAGTTTACTTTGTGGTAAAACAAAGAATATAAGGTATAAAATGGCCTAGAAAGTTTTAAAAAAACTCCTTTAGTGGTCTTATTTAGACCCTTATCACACTATTAATTATTTATATATGTTATTAGGACACTATTCTATGAAATTTACCAATATAATAAGTTAAGAAAATAAAAATACAAAAAACGTTCTTCCACGACTTTAACATTTTTAAAGATTTGAAATATGGACAAAAAACCACATTAGTTAATTTATATATGTTATTTAGAAATATAGATGAGTTTTTTTATAATAATAATTAAATTTTAATTTTTAGAGATGAATTAGTTACTAAAAATACTTAAGAAACACCAACGTAGTAATAATTTAGTTAATAATTAACAAAAATAAATTATACTAAAAATATTAAAATTGAAGTAAATTGAATGAATTATATTCTTCCATTATTTCATTAGATTAATATATCATTTTACACAACTTTTAACATATTATATTTGAACTCCATTTTTGTCTTGATATATTTTTTAATTCAATTTAAATGAATAATGTCTAAATTGATATAATTGTTATGTTATTAAATGACATAAACTTTCCAAAATTCATATCCTCTACCAAGTTATTTTAAAATTTTAGTAAATATAAAATATGTTCCATTAATTTTCATATTTATATTTTATAAATACAATATTGACTGTTAAATATTAAAAACTCAGTTAGCGCAGTTATGGTTAAAGCGGTATTTTTTCACATTATATGCACTTGTGTTAAAATTAATTTTCAACACACATAGGATCTTAATATTACAAATTATATATCTTATTTATAATTATTGTGAATAAAATTTATAATAATTATCACTATAATTAGGTCTTAAAGGATAAATTATTATGGTTAGAAAACTAATTAACATAATGAAGAAACTAAATTGGTAAAATAAGGAAACATAGAATTTAAGGAAGAAAATTATAAAAATGCATTTATTTTTGTGTGTTATGGGTGTTTATAGACCAAATAAATCCTAAACACCATTATTATTCAATTTTTTTCATATTAATTAATTAATAACTCCCAATAGTGAATATTGATTAGTATTTACAAGAATTCCACTTCTCAATGAATATAGTAAAGTATTATACTGTTGAATGGGTAATAATATGCTATAAAATAATCATATATGATATCATAAATATTAATATGGTTCTATTAGAAGTTAATAAAATTATTAAAACCATTATATATGAGGTTAAAATGCATTCAACCTAAATTAATCTTAAGGTAAGAGGATTTCATACCAATTTACATTCTATTGAGACTTATTTGTTATTATTCACCTATTCACCTTTATATGGTGTATGTACTGACCCATGAAATGTATTATCATGAATAATTCATTATTAATGGTATTTTAAGTCATAATTTTAATTATTTAATCAATGGATATTTTACTCTAAATTACCAAGAGGTCAAATTTATTGTACAATCTCACTCTTTTGTTATTGTTAAACTTCTCTTCGGACAATAACTTTCTTATGATCATTTTTCATTATACATTAAATTTATCTTAAATATCTATATTCTTTTGTAATTTATATGATTATTTTCTAATATTTATTTAATTTTTACATATGGTTCTTACTTTTAAAGTTATTTTATTAGCTAGGGAAATATTGATAAATCTGTATCCTTTACTCAACACAGATATTTGATAAGGCACATTATTTAGGAGTTAGATCAATTTATTAGATATATGAGGAATGATTTAGAATTGTATGAAATGTGTCTGGGACTATTTAAAGCAATCCCCAAGATGAATCATTAGTCTCGTGATAAAAATTAGTTAGAAAAATCAGATTGTTTTCTACCGAATATGTTTTAAATTGTCCTTTGAAAGGTATTAACTATAAAGGTTCTATGTGCCTAGAAAACATAAAATCCTATATTTTATCATTTCCATCATTGAGAATTCATTTATTATTATTATCCCTGAGATATTTTCTATGAAATTATCTATGTATGTATTTCCTTCTCAGTTCGTTGATTAAATGGAAAGTGTTTCAGTTATTTAACTAGAAATATTAATTATGAATTATCTAGTTATTTATGTGGCATGTGTATTCAATTATCTACCTTTCCTTGTTGATTCTGATTATTGATTCATGATATCTTCCATTTTACTTAACCCTTACTAACCATTTTATCTCACCCTTAGTTTTTCCCTTTCCCCAAGATATGAAGATGAATTCTTGGAATGAGTTTCTAGGATTCTAAGCATTTAATTTCATTAGTATTTACTTCATTTTCCTAATTTAATATGGGTATCATGTATGTAATATGGTTGTGAAAAAATTATAAACTATTCAGTCCTTTGGGTATTAAATCTTGTATATATGCCAATATAATAAAGTAAGACAAGGTCTTTGAGATATTGGGGTCAGGGTCATTATATCTTGAAATTGGAAATAATGTTTATTCAAAATAAATACTTTAAAGCTATATATATCCTTTAAAATTGGCTTGGATTTGTATCTTTAACCAATATAGTTTATTTTATATTATTTTGGAACACTCATTTAGTTCCTATGAAATATTTATCTTCTATTCTTGGAACAGTTTCTCATGTATCATTCTTATCAATCTCATATAACTCTTTATTCATATCTTAAACCCAATTTTTATAATCAATTACTTTTGATAGTGATAGTGTTTCTATTTTAAAAATTAGTGTTTTTTTATTCTCTATTCATAGATTCCTTATTTTATTAATTGTATCTTCACTTATTTTGATAAATTTGGTTGGTTAAACTTGTTTCTATATCTTAAATAATTTAGACATTTGGTTTCCCTCAGTTTTGTACTCATATTTAGAAATTTCAGAGTGCATTTATTGTAACTCCTATAAACTTACTTCATTTTTTTCTTTAGTTCATTTGGAATGTTGTGATATTACTTATGTTATAATTTCATTATAACCATTTCCTACATCTTTTTCTTTGAATTTATTTTCAGTGTACTTAAAATCATGTGATTCCAAAAACAATTGTTATTTTTTACACCAATACTTGTATCTTATTCCTTTGGTCATATACCAAACGAATATTCCTTCCTCCTCCCTTTTATCAAATTTCCATGAATTTTTATTTTTAATATTCATCATGTAGGGACTTATGAATTCCTTGATGTTTTTAATAGTATGCCTCTTTTTTACCACATTTCATAGGGATTTTCCTTTACTTATAGTCTTATAAAAAATCTATTTTGAATATGTATAGTTGTATAAGATTATTCTTTGAAAAATTATTTTAAGAGTTTATACTCTAAAATCATATCTCATCTCATTTCAACTAGACTTTGGATTTTCCTGTATAGATGTCTAATCTCATTCCTTGACAAATAGGATTCAAATTAATTACATGAAAATACATTGACAATTTCCATTATCAATTTCTTGATATATATCATGTTCCTTCTCAACCTCCTTCCAAAATAATTTAAACTTTTACTTTTTTGCATATTTCAAAAATAGTATCCCTTTCCTTTTTAATTAGAGGAATATCTATTAAAACTTATTTCTTAGAGATCTTTATTATATTTCCTTAACCAAGATGGTCACATATATTATTCCATAATTCATTTTTATCTTTATCAATGAAATAACAATAGTTACATGGATATCTAATTTGGAATAAATTACCACAAGTTATATCACCATTGGTAATAATATTTCAATTTTTAGAAAATTTAATAATTTTGGAATATCATTTGAAGATAACTTCATTATCATCATCACATTTCTGATTGATACTTTGTAAATTTTCTTTAATCCCATAAAAAATATAACTTCTTTGGACATCAAAATTATTAATTAAATTTTAGCTGATCTAATCCATTTGATTTTGATAGAATAGTCATTGTCAATTATAACAATAAAAATACAATGTTCTTTGATGTCTTTTATGATTTTTTATCTCATGTAATATGAGAATAGCATCAACTATTGATGATTCAAGGCTTCCCCATTTTTCTATCATTTAGATTAGCCTCAAAAAATAATAATTTTCATTAAATCTTCGCTTTATGAAGTTCCATTTATTTCCTAGTGAGTGGAATGGATATTGGTATAGTTGTCAAACATTCTTCAAAATGGTAACCAGATTAGTCATAACTTCCACACACATCATCAGTACATTCATATATGTTTTTCTTTCAAACTATTTACCTTAATTACTTTTTTTATTAACATTTTTCAATATCTGGAATTTTTTGTCATTATCTTTACAATTTCTTATAATTATGATATTTCTCCCCCTTTAATCGTGAATTTCCCAAGGAAGTGACCTATTGTACAAACATTTATAAAATTAATTGTAACACCCCATGATTTCATAGTGTGTTATTTCTTCAAAATAATTCAATAACTTGGACTACATGCAACACCGAGTTCAATCGCACCATGAATTACCAAACAAGCCATTCAAAAGAGGTTATGAATAGTATTAACTAAATTTTAAACTAATATATCCTTATAATTTTAGAATCCATATTATGAGTTTCTTAGACATAATGCTAGAACAAATTCATTTTCAGTATTGCACTTTTATCAACTTTTAATAGTGAACCATTTTTGAATACAATATTTTAAACTTTTTGACTAAATGGGGACATCAAAAATTTAAAATGAAACATCCCCAGCTTCCACGGTATGCTTTCCTTTGAATAATACAGTAGCATGTGTTGTACACAACTTCGAGTTTTAACATAAACTAGCCGTTATGAATAGTAATACGTAATTTTTGAAATTATATATATTTTATATTTTAAAATGGACTTCATTTTTGGATTCGGAATATTGAATTTAGCCTAGGGTGAAATTTTGGAACTTTTCGGATAACTTTAATATTTTGATGAATAGTGAAAATTACTAAATTTTAATTAAAAACAAATTTTTTAATAAAAATAATTAAAAGTGATAATTAATGAATTTGAGTGGTTTTAAAGTATATTTACAATAAATTTTTACCATTTAATACAATTTTGGTCAATGGAGATAATTTTACAATTAAATCGGACATAAACAAGTGTCAATCTTTTGATAGTTATTATCTCTTAAAAACACGCTTTTTGTTTTAACAATGGGAATTAATTTTAATTTAGTTTCTGCAACTTCTGTGTTTTGAATTTGGAAAAATGGATTCCATATTTGGAATCAGGATGTTCAAATTGTGTAAATAGGAAACTTTTATTTTTAGACATTTTGAATAATTACTTCGGTAAATATTTTATTTACCATGGTTAAGGGTAAATCCGGTAAATAAGGGTTAAAAAAATATTATAATAATACTAAATTACCCTAAAACGTGTCATAACATTATTGGTTGATAAATGTTCGACCATAGGCATCTTTGGGTCGATTTGGGGACCCCATGGATCCACTTGTAGGTGATAGGGACACTTTATTTTAATTAAGTTAAAATAAGTACAAAAATGACATAAGCATATATCTTTTAGAAAACAAATTTTTACATAGGGTTATATATGTTTTATTTTAGAATATAAATATTAATTAGAAAGATAAAAATATTTCCTACATAATGATATTTTATTTATAATTTTTAGACTTTGAATAATTTAATTTATTTATGACACAATAATGATGCAGTAATTACCAAAATAGTGACAAATTAAAATAATTGATATTATAAATACCCAAATAAATATAATTTGATACTTTTAATGAATTAAACTAATTTTATAGGATAATATTACATATTATTATTTATTTAATTGACTTTTTTCGAAGTAATAATTTTGTTATGAGTTTCACAAAAATCAACTATTGAATAGTGTCAAAATTGACATAAAAGAGTTTTTAAAACAAATATTATATTATTAATTGATATTAAATTCCTAAAAATCTAATGTTCATAAAAGAGACTTATATCATAATAGTTTTATCATTAATGGACCACTTGGGGGTCCCTTGGATGTATATAGTAAGTTTATTAACTATATAATATAAAAATACAAAGTGACATGGTAAATATCAAACTAATTAACTAAGAGTTAAAACTAAAAGATAAGGTTAATATAATGACCCAAAAATATCTAAATTCTATTTGTTGATTGTTTTTCGATCTATACCCACCTTAACATTTAAATAATCCACTTTGGAGCCATTATAAACCGAATATGAATTTATTATAAATTAATATTTCTAGCTTTTCCAAAGGTGCCCCTCACCCCTCTTATAAAAGGGCACTCCTCCTTCTCATTTCTTCACACCTTCAAAGCCTTTTTGTTCGGCCAAACTCTGCCCAAATACTCTCCCAACTTCCCTAACTACAACCTAGAGGCCTTAGTTTGATCATAAAGCCAACCTAAGGAGCCCTTTTTATCAAATCAAAATGAAGAACCCGAAGAAGAGGTAATGATTTCACCACCCTTTTTCAAGTTCCTTTCTTCTTTCACTAATTCTTCATTTGTTGTTACCATTATAAAATAATAACTCCAGTATCATATATATAGTTTGATATTATTATAAATATGGCACAACCATATTCACTATTCTATCCATCCTTTGAATAACATGTCACCATACGTGCGTACGTACGGCTTACCGTCTCCACGTCGTGGTGTAATTGTTATTAATTAAATTATTATTTTGATGGGTATAATAATGTTGTGTAACTCATGTAAATAATAAATATAACATGATAAGGATTCTTTATATATGATATTACATCCAATTATACATTATTTCAATATCAAAAGAATGATATTATCGCTCGTGCGTACGTACGGACTACCTTCTCCACGAACGCGATGAGATTCATTCTCCATCGTATCCATTCAAGTATAATTCTCATTTGATGATTAATAATAGTCTCCAAGGACTTTATATCATTATGGATATGATTAACATACAACCTATCTATTAAAAACATGGCTTACGTAACAAAATATATAAAAGAAAATGAGTAAGTTAACACCTGAAACGACGATAATTCTAAGATATTATTAACAAAGCAATGTTAAAAGACCATATATGGTATCATATTAATGTATATGATTATTTAATAATTTAATAAAAATTATTTCACCATTATACAGGAGGTTAACCTACCCCAACCAAGGAAAAGTACAAGGTAAGGTTTTATTTCACAATCTCTTCCTTATCCGAGGTTGTTTATATGTAATAATCTCCTGGGATCTCTTTATCATCCACATACAAGTTTCTTGAAAGTGTATTTCAAAACATTATTAATATTTTACAGAATATGGGTTAAAGTCATTCATACCCTTTTTTGACTTTTTATAAGATTTTTATAAAGCAATCTTTCCGTCTTTTTCCAAACAAGGTCCTTTTTAACCTTTTCGACAGAATTAAGGTAAGAATGTTTTTTTTAACTTATACGGCAGGTGCGGCTATTTTCCGCCGTTATAAAATTTTAAAAGCTTAAATTACAAGTTAATAAGGATATTTTCAAAGTAAATGTTTTATTTTATAATTATGTGACTTTTAAATGATTTCAAAATGAATATTTTAAGAATTTATGAAAGGTACTCTTTATCAAAATCAGAATTTTAAATGTTTTAAAGATTTATATTTCTAAATATTTTTAATTAATTTCCATGTTTTCAAAATTATTTCAAGTATTTATTTATGTGGACATGAATGTTTTTAAATGATATTTCTTTTCAAAAGTTTCTAAGTGGTATGGGACACTTTGATTCAAAAATCTCTTTTAAATTACTTCCTTAATAAATGTGTGACTTTTAAATGATTTCAAAAAAGAGATATTTCTCTCAAATAGTTTTGATTTCATCTATGTAAACATCCTTTGATGGATTTTAATTTTATTTTAAGTTGATTTATTATGATACAAAACTTCAATATTTTTTTGATGTTTTTGTGATTTGTTTGACTGTGGATGTGTTATTATTATACCATTCGTAGTTTATGGATGAAGTATTTACATTTCGTATGCTAGTTTTAATATGAATGTTTATGTTATGCTTTAACCTTTTCATATGGGAATGCATTGGACTTAATATGTGACGGGTGGAGCCCACTATAGCTCCTCGATGCATCAGTAGGTCTCATGAGAAAAACTAGTGTCTTGGCACAAGGCCTTGGAAAAATATTATTTGTAGTCTTGGCACAAGGCCTTGGAAAAATATTATTTGTAGTCTTGGAACGAGGCCTTGTCTATGTGGTTATGATAGTCTGGCATTATGCATTCCATCATTATGAAAGTGGTTATTGATATTTCATGTGATTATTTGATTAGTAGAATATCCATGTGAATAATTAAATGGAATTAGTTCATTTTACTTTTGCCATACTATGTTGAAGTTCAAGTTTAAAAGGCTGTTGTTTTTGTTATACATTGCCTTAAATGTTTATGATTATTTTGGAAAGTTTCCGCTATATTGTTATCCTTACTGGGAATTTGAGCTCACCCCTATTCTATGTTTTATTTTTCCCAGGATGTGAAGAATTAAGTTATGAATGACCTGCAGGGGTTTTATGAGGGGATAATAGTGTGGACTATGGAGACATTATGTTTTTGTAGTAGTTTTTCACTTTATGATGTAATGTAAACCTTTATGAATATATCTAGTGATTCCAAGGCTACTAAACCAATCGGTCTTTCGAGATTTGATCTTTTTTGTGATCATGCCAATGTTATGTAATAATGCACCGACTCTGGGTAACTGGGGTCGGGGAATTATAGTCGGTATCAGAGTAAGTTTAGTACAAACCTTGGAAGCTAGATTTAGATAAACTCTGATTAAAGCACATAGACCTAAGATGGATTTTGAGGATTTCTATAGAATAACCTCCTATAATTTTGGTATTGTAGAGATTTTGTGAGTTTTCCGAGCAATACATCCCTATCTGGATACGAGCAGGTAGATGAGGCTCTGGCATAGATGTACCTAGAGGTAAAACCCGAAAACACCTCTTTGAGCTAGACTCAAACGAGAACTGGTGCACGACAATGGGCCTTGCTGCACTCTTGGTTACGACACTCCCGGGGGATATGCTTAGGATAATTCTCATTTTCATTACAAACCATTATGAAGGGTTTATGAGTATATACTTCCTAAAAGGAGACATTTTTATGATTATGGATTATATCCATAAACTATTTAATTTAGGTTATGTGTTTTACAAGTTTGGGATTAGGTATTTTTATTCATTAACTAATCTAGTGTATGCCATTGTTTAGAAATGGCGCCCAGTAGAAGGAATGATAACTCCAGCAATGCACATGATCCAAAGAGAAGGAAGGATCATATCTTTCATGGTCTTAAGCAATAATTTATAAGAGAAATAGTCTCCCATGTATTATCATCATATGAAGAAATAATATCATGTGGTGATAAGATAAGTAAAGAGTTTACTGAGTTCTATGTATTTGAAGGGAAGCAAGATAAGAAAAGGATGGAAGAGGGAAAGATGGATAAAGGGAAGAGGGAAAAGAAGAATTTTCCCATATGTGATAATTGTGGGAAGAAACACCCTGAACTTTCCTGAAAGGAATGGGAGTTTGTTATAAGTGTAGAGGAAAAGGGCAAAAAGTACGTGACTGCAAGGGTAAGAAAATGGTTTCAAATGTATAATGTTTCATTTGCAAGGATTTTGGAAACTACGCAAACCTATGTCTCAGTCATCAGACTATGCCGCAAATGATACTATTGGATAATAATAAAGATATGATACTACCACAGATGAAGAGGAATGATTAGAGTTCTTATGTTGATTATGTCATTTGAGTTTTGTGTCAACAATGTACTTGTTATAATAATTATTGAGTATATAAGGATTGTACTGCAGTACTATTTCATTATGGACTTGAGATTGTGTGGAAAAAAGAAAAGTGACTCAATAGCATGTTGTATTTTTGGAAAATATATGGTTGAGAGAAAGGTAAACCATAATATGGTTCTGATACTGAGGTAGTGATTTTAGAATAATACATGATTGTTTTGGATAAATTATATTGGATATTCTTGACTACCTTGAAACTGATTAATGATTTGTATATTCCATCATTGTTGGGGTTTATAACATTTTTTGGATTGATGGAGTATATCTATTATTCTATAAGGAATAAGGGATCATGAATGTAATCAATAAGGTTTTATGATAATTCAGGATGTTGCTGTCTTTTAAAAGATTACATGATGAAGGTGATCACATGTTATTACGTGGCAAAAAAAGGATCTTCATTGTGTTTACCTTCCTTATAAATTTTGGACTGAAGAATTTTGGATAGTTCTAGTTTGGATTATTTTGGATTGCCATAAAAGGACAACCCGGAGGTCGGACGGAAACTCGTTGCATCCGGCAAGGCCGCGAGACTTAGACCCACAACTGAAGGGCGACAAGGGTGTATCACCTACCACTGACCCACGTGATATCCGGGATTAAATAATGTAGTTTTTTTAAAAGATCTCGTAGATGAATTATAAATTCGTTTATTTGGAACCCTATACAAATAGGGTAAATAGAATATTTTTTTACGTTCTATTATCTTTTAGAGTGAAAGATGAGTTTGTGGTTGAAATTAGTTAAAGGATGGAACTCTACTTGTCAAGAATATATTTTTCTTCTTCTCT
Organism: Viscum album; assembly: GCA_963277665.1. NCBI lineage: Eukaryota > Viridiplantae > Streptophyta > Magnoliopsida > Santalales > Viscaceae > Viscum > Viscum album. Next base: position 1,210,340,823 of record OY728121.1, read on the forward strand.
TATTCTATGAAGAAATTAATTCTTATACTTTATTTAAGGAATCCTAAAACCAAAAATGTGTTATCCTAATACCCTATGTTTTGTTGAACCGATGGTATTTCAAATCATCATAGATTGATGAATTTAAGGACCTCAATTTTACACTTGTTTGTGATTGATGACCTCAATCACTACCTATAAATATTTATGTTTTTCCTCCAATTATATGTCTCTAATTGCCACCAATGTTCTCCTAATAGAGATCATAATTTGGTGGTGACCCTTTCATTTCTCTTTTCCTCATATTAAGACTAAATTTTAGTAACCTAATTTCCGATGGGGGTTTTCCCACAAAGATATTTTCTATCTTAAACCTTTTATTTATTAAGAACAATTTCAAATTACAAGGATGCATTTTATTGAAGGAGGGGATAATGTAACACCCCAAGATTTCATAGTGTGTTATTTCTTCAAAATAATTCAATAACTTTCACTACACGCAACACCGAGTTCAATCGCACCATGACTTACCAAACAAGCCATTAAAAATAGGTTATGAATAGTATTAACTAAATTTTAAACTAATATATCCTTATAATTTTAGAATCCATATTATGAGTTTCTTAGACATAATGCAAGAACAAATTCATTTTCAGTATTGCACTTTTATCAACTTTTAATAGTGAACCCTTTTAAAATAAAATATTTTAAACTTTTTGACTAAATGGGGACATCAAAAATTTAAAATGAAACATCCCAAACTTCCACGGTACGCTTTCCTTTGAATAATATAGTAGCATGTGTTGTACGCAACTTCGAGTTTTAACACAAACTAGCCGTTATGAATAGTAATATCTACTTTTTGAAATTATATATATTTTATATTTCAAAATGGAATTCATTTCTGGATTAGGAATATCGAATTTATCTTAGGGTGAAATTTTGGAACTTTTCAGATAACTTTAATGTTTTTATGAATAGTGAAAATTAATAAATTTTAATTAAAAACAACTTTTTTAATCAAAATAATTAAAAGTGATAAATAATGAATTTGAGTGGTTTTAAAGTATATTTAAAATATATTTTTACCATTTAATACAATGTTGGTCGTTGGAGATAATTTTACAATTAAACTAGACATAAACAAGTGTCAATCTTTTGATAGTTATTATCTTTTAAAAACACGCTTTTTGTTCTAACAACGGGAATTAATTTTAAATTAATTTCTACCACTTCTGTATTTTGAATTTGGAAAAATGGATTCCATATTTGGAATCAGGATGTTCAAATTGTGTAAATAGGTAACTTTTATTTTTAGACATTTTGAATAATTACTTCGGTAAATATTTTATTTACCATGGTTAAGGGTAAATCCGGTAAATAAGGATTAAAAAATAATATTATAATAATACTAAATTACCCTAAAACGTGTCCTAACCTTATTGGTTGATACATGTTCGACTATAGTCATCTTTGGGTCGATTTTGGGACCCCATGGATCCACTTGTAGGTGATAGGGACACTTTATTTTAATTAAGTTAAAATAAGTACAAAAATGACATAAGCATATATTTTTTAGAAAACAAATTTTTACATAGGGTTATATATGTTGGATTTTCGACTATAAATATTAATTATAAATATAAAACTATTTCCTACATAATGATAGTTTATTTATAATTTTTAGACTTTAAATAATTTAATTTATTTATGACACAATGATTATGCAGTAATTACCATGATAGTGACAAATTAAAATAATTGATATTATAAATACCCAAATAAATATAATATGAGACTTTTAATGTATTACACTAATTTTCTAGGTTAATATTGCATATTAGTATTTATTTAATTTACTTTTTTTGAAGTAATAATTCCGTTATGATTTTCACAAAAATCAACTATTGAATAGTGTAAAAATTGACATAAAAGACTTTTTAAAACAAATATTATATTATTAATTGATATTCAATTCCTAAAAATATAAGGTTCATCCAAGAGACTTATATCATAATATATGTATCATTAATGGAACACTTGGGGGTTTCTTGGATGTATATAGTAAGTTTATTAACAATATAATATAAAAATACAAAGTGACATGGTAAATGTCAAACTAATTAACTAAGAGTTAAAACTAAACTATAAGGTTAATATAATGACCCAAACCTATCTAGATTATATTATTTGAATGGTTTTCGACCTATCCCCACATTAAAATTTAAATAATCCACTTTGGAGCCATTAGAAACTGAATATAAATTTATTATAAATTAATATTTCTAGCTTTTCAAAAGGTGCCCCTCGCCCCTCTTATAAAAGGGCACTCCTCCTTCTCATTTCTTCACACCTTCAAAGCCTTTTGGTTCGGCCAAAATCTGCCCAAATACTCTCCCACCTTCCCTCAATAAAACCTAGAGGCCTTATTTTGATCATAAATCCAACATAAGGAGCCCTTTTGATCAAATCAAAAGGAAGAACCTGAAGAAGAGGTAATGATTTCACCACCCTTTTTCAAGTTCCTTTCTTCTTCCACTTCTTCTTAATTTGTTGTTACCATTCTAAAATAATAACTCCAGTATCATATATATACTGTGATTTTATTATAAATATGTCACAACTATATTCACTCTTCTATCCATCCTTTGAATAACATGTCCCCATACATGCGTACGTACGGCTTACCGTCTCCACGTCGTGGTGTAATTGTTATTCAATAAATTATTATTTGGATGGGTATATTAATTTTGTGTAACTCATGTAAATAATAAATATAACATGATAAGGATTCTGTATATATGATATACCATCCAATTATATATTATATTAATATCAAAAGAATGATATTATCGCTCGTGCGTACGTACGGACTACCGTCTCCACGAACGCGATGAGATTCATTCTTCATCGTATCCATTCAAGTATAATTCTCATTTGATGATTAATAATAGTATATAAGGACTTTATATCATTCTGGATATGATTAATATACAACCTATACATTACAAACATGGCTTACGTAACAAAACATATAAAAGAAAGCGAGTAAGTTAACACCCGAAACGACGATAATTCTAAGATATTATTAACAAAGTAATGTTAAAAGATCATATATGATATCATATTAATGTATATGATTATTGAATAATTTAATAAAAATTATTTCACCATTATACAGGAGGTTAACCTACCCCAACCAAGGAAAAGTACAAGGTAAGGGTTTATTTCACAATCTCTTCATTATCCGAGGTTGTTTATACGTAATAATCCACTGGGATCTCTTTATCATCCACATCCAAGTTTCTTGAAAGTGTATTTCAAAACATTATTAATATTTTACAAAATATGGGTTAAAGTCATTTATACCCTTTTTTGACTTTTTATAATATGTTTATAAAGGAATCTTTCCATCATTTTCCAAACAAGGTCCTTTTTAACCTTTTCGACAGAATTAAGGTAAGAATGTTTTTTAACATATACGGTGGGTGCAGCTATTTTCCACCGTTATAAAATTTTAAAAGCTTACCTTAAAATATTATAAGGATATTTTCAAAGTAAATGTTTTATTTTATAATTATGTGACTTTTAAATGATTTCAAAATGAATATTTTAATAATTTCTGAAAGGTACTATTTATAAAAATCAGAATTTTAAATGTTTTAATGATTTATATTTCTAAATATTTTTAATTAATGTCCATGTTTTCAAAATGATTTTAAGGATTTATTTATGTGGACATGAATGTTTTGAAATGATATTTCTTTTCAAAAGTTTCGAAGTGGTATGGGACACTTTGATTCAAAAATCTCTTTTAAATTACTTCCTTAATAAATTTGTGACTTTTAAATGATTTCAAAAAAGAGATATTTCTCTCAAATAGTTTTGATTTCATTTATGTCAACATCCTTTGATGTATTTTAAGTTTATTTGAAGTTGATTTATTATGATACAAAACTTCCATATTTTTTTGAATTTTTTGTGATTTGTTTGACTGTTGATGTGTTATTCCTATACCATTCATAGTTTATGGATGAAGTATTTACATTTCGTATGCTAGTTTTAATACAAATGTTTATTTTATGCTTGAACCTTTGCATATGGGAATGCATTGGACTTAATATACGACGGGTGGAGCCCGCTATAGCTCCCCGATGCATCGGTAGGTCTCATGAGACAAACTAGTGTCTTGGCACAAGGCCTTAGCAAAATATTATTTGTAGTCTTGGCACGAGGCCTTGGCTATGTGGTTATGATAGTCTGGCATTATTCATTCCATCATTATGAAAGTGGTTATTGATATTGCATGTGATTATTCGATTAGTATAATATCTATGTGAATAAGTAAATGGAATTATTTCATTTTACTTTTGGCATAATATGTTGAAGTTCACATTTAAAAGGCTTTTGTTTTAGTTATACATTGCCTTAAATTTTTATGCTTATTTTGGAAAGTTTATGCTATATTGTTATCCTTACTGGGCATTTGAGCTCACCCCTTTTCTATGTTTTATTTTTTCTAGGATGTGAAGAAGTAACTTATGAATGACCTGTAGGGATTTTATGAGGGGATAATAGTGTGTACTATGGATACATTATGTTGTTGTAGTAGTTTTTCACTTTATTATGTAATGTAAAACTTTATGAATATATCTAGTGCTTTCAAGGCTACTAAACCAATCGGTCTTTCGAGATTTGATCTTTCTTTTGATCATGCCAATGTTATGTAATAATGCACCGACTCTGGGTAACTGGGGTCAGGGCGTTACATTAGTGCCTAAATTATTTATAAAACCAAAAATAATCACTAAATCATATTATTCTATAGTGATATGAATATTGGTTGGAATATTGTCATTGAAGTTCATTAGGATATATAACTTCTTTCTTCTTCTACTATGGAATATTAGTCATCAAGAAGAAATTTTCTACTTTCAATTTCTTTTGAAATTAAGTAAATTTTTCATTTCTCCCTTTTAATAAATTTATTCCCTTAATTTCTTGTTGATCCTTCATAGTTAGCTGAAAAAATATTACCAACTTGTTAATTATCAGGTTGAGTTTGAAAAAAAAATTATCAATCGATTCTATAAAATTTCATAATGATTATTGTTAAACTATATTATATTTAAAAAATCACCATTCATAATTTTTCAGTATTTTTCAGCTTGGAGACATCTTTATTAAGTCATTTCCAGTTATTCTATATTCATAGTAAGTTTCATGTCTTTTTCTTTCAAAATATTTTCTTATTCTACAACTTTTACTGTTAGGGATTTAATTTCCTCATGATATCCTTATTCTATTTTAAGTAAATCATCCAATCCAACTTTATTACAAAGAAATCAAGATTCCTTCTTGAATTTAGTTTTTTCATGAGTAATGTTTCAATTTATGATCTAAGAAAACACTCTCTTCATGTTTCTTCACCTTCACCATATCCATTGTTAGTAGTTTCCTCATATTTCTCGACATGATCTTAGAGGTTAGTGTGTTTTATCTAAAACAATGTAATTTGATGAATTTATTTCAGTTTGGTAATTCCTATATTCTTTACAAATCATGATTTTTCTTCTTCTTCCATAATATCTACTTTTTCATATTAGAGACCTGATCCCAAAAAACCTATAGTTGGTTTCAATTACCATTAAATTTTCATGATTATAAGGAATAAAATATTAAAGGACTAAATAGTTTAGTAGACTTGGTAAACTAGATACATACATGAGTCTTATATTATAAATTAATACACTAATTACAAAAAAAGATCTTCCAAGGATAAATTTTTTATATATATGATATCCTTGCATATATATATATCTATGTACACTTCATTAAATCATAGGGAAAAATATAAAATAAGGGGGAGCTCAAATACTTATAACAGGTAAAGTATAGTGGAAGCAATAATGAATCAATGAGAATAGTTAATATGTAAAGTTAATAACTGAGGACACATTCCATGAAATCAATAAACTGAGAAGGAATTGTATAAAAAATATGACAAGGTAAATAAATAAAAATGTGTTCCATTTGAATGATAAAATGATAATGAAATGAATCCATAGAATTTTTCATAGTTGAAATCTCATTGATTATAATGACTGAATGAAAAATTAAGGCAATGTTAAATTATTGGACATCATTTTTCAACCACATGAAAACCACTAATATCAAGACCTATCCTCGAGAAAGTTTAAACATACAGGAAAAAACCATTTTAATTTTTACAACTAATTGTTTTCATGAGAACCTATTGATGCATCAAAGGGATATATAAAGTATGGACCCCTCATAACACTATATTTCCAAATCATTCCTCATATAGAGTAATCAATTTAATTGATAAACAATATTCCTTAACAAATATCCATATGGAATAAAGAATATGGATTTATCAATATTTCCCTAGATTGTCAAATCACTAAAAAAATAGACACCATATGAAAAATTGTATACAGTTTAGGCAATGAATATATTTATGATAAATGATATGGGGCATTAGGGTAAATTTAATGTTCAATGATAATAATAAATTAAATTTTTCAAGGATAATAAAAGGAATCAAGAAAATTAATGACAATATTATCCTTGAAAAAATAAATCATAAACTATCCAATTAAAAATTAAGGATGGTATCAATACAACATATCCAAATTTGAGTAATGATTAACAGGTTTTATCGTTGATGAAAAGAAATAAAAAGGAACTTTAAATAACAATGTAATGTCCCGGTTCCAAAAGACACACAGAGGCACCCCATACTCGGTTGGTCACATGGCCTCAAGCGCATTTCCCCGAACACCATAGGCTAACGACTAGCAGCGAGGGACTTGGGTGTGGTAGTTAGGAAACTATGCCCTCATTGGCAGAATACACCACAGAATTAAACAAATACATACAAGAGCAGAAGAAATAATAATGACATACAACAGTAACAACAGAAAACTGAAGGTATAAACTAGAGAACATATATAAACTGATGCATGATACATATGTCTAGGAAAATAGCCAAAAAAAGTCACAAGGATAGAATACATTAGTACTAAAACAAAGTGAAAAAGAAAACAGGTAAACTTCTCAGCATCGCAAGCCATAGCTTGATCCCATGCTCTCCAGCTCCAGAGTAAATCAAGTACATGAAGTAGAAGGGATCTTACCCTTATCTATACCTGCAACAATATAATCTATTTGGGCCCAAAAGCATGACCCAAATAGGGTGTGAGACTAAATACCAATAGGAAACCACCCAAAGATCTGTGCCTAACAGTCAGTGAATATATGGTAGGTAAAAGTACAAAAAACAGTAAACAGGAAATTTTTCAGCAGTAAATGGTTCCAAAAATCGAAAACAATCAATCAAGCACAGTAACCCTCTAGGAAGTGCACATAGCCTATCCTCTCTGGTTTAGTCAAAAGAATTCATAAAGACTCTCTGAGGAAGCTCACCCAATAAATTCCCCTTATAGTATAAGGTAGTCAAGGACTCTCTGAGGAAGCTCAAATGGCCAATTCCCCTTATATCCCCATGGTCTAGGACTCTCGAAGGAAGGTCACACAGTCAATTCCCCTTATAGCCCAAGTCATTTAATTAAAAACAAATACTCTCTAAGGAAGATCATGAGGTCAATTTTTCTTATAGTCTAAAGAAATCATGGACTCTATGAGGAAGCTCACATGTTCAATTCCCCTTATAGCCCCAAGTGGTCCTAGGCTCTCTGAGGAATCTCAATTGGTCAATCCCCCTTATAGCCTAAAGTTCACAAAGACTCTTTGAGGAAGATCACTCGATCAATTCCCCTTATAGTCTACTACACCAGGTTCTCACAGCCTTGTGTAGGTCAACGAGAATAGTAGTGCAATATAGCCAAAGTAAACCTATAGAACTTCTTGGCTAACCAGTCTACAACATATCGAGCATATCAGAACAAAAACTCTCAATCCTACAGCAATAGGCATAGAAAACAGGAAAGGCAGCCAAACTAACTAAAAAGGACCAAACGGTTGCAAAAAGAACAAGAAAGGGAAATACATCCAAAGCATATCAATCAAACCTATTCATATCCAAATCACCAATACACAAGCATACATGCATGGTAGACAATCAACAGGTGTAAAACGGTAAACACGCAATACCCCGTTCAAGGGTATTGGTGGAATTTGAACATAATACTCAAAGACTTCGAACAAAAAGGAACAAACCACCTACCTCGGCGTTGTAGGAATGATATAAGTGAACCCTGAAGCTTGAATCCCCCTAAAACATTTAATATATAAAAATATGTCTAAAACGTTAAACCCATGATATCTCACGAGAGAAGAGAAATCAAGAAACAAGGCTCAAGAAGAAGAGATAACTCGCTGATGTGATTCCAATGTAACCAATGGTGTTTGATTCGGAGAAAGAATGGAGGCTCTGGGGTTCATCAAAGATATGTGTTTGTACAGAGTTCTCGGTCAAACGGGACCTAAAAGAAGAGAATTATGGTGATTAGACGTGACCCCGGTGTATTTAATGAAAAAAAATACACTGCATGTACTTTTGAATTACATGGTGTGTACTCACCTTTTCCATACTCCACTTTAAGTGACCTCCAAGTCACTCCCACATGGCTGTGTGTGTGGCTACTAAACGGCCAGCACACCGCCACATGCGGTAATAAAGTACACGGCATGTACTCATAAAGTACACGACGTGTACATAGAAAATTTCTAGAATTTCATTTTTCCTCAAAAACGACCATAAAAGGAAAAACATACCTGAAAAGAAGGTCTGGGTTCTTACAAACATCCCCCCTTAAATAAATTCATCCCCAAATTTCCCTAGCACGTCATAGAAGAAGAAACCTCAAAGAGTTCCAGCCACTGTGCCCGTACATCGGCCTCCCTCTCCCAAGTCTCGTCCTACATCCGCTCGTGCTGCCATATCACACATACCAGAGGAAAAGACCATCCATGGAGAACCTTTTTACTATGATCCACAATCTAAATTGGATGCTTCTCAAATGACGCATCCACTTCAACCTCAACCTCCTTGGGATGAAAGACATGAGACGAGTCTGAAAATTACTGTCGAAGCTGAAAAATGTGGAAGACGTCATGCATAGCCCGGTACCTCTGAGGCAATTGCAACCGATAGGCAACCGGCCCATCTCTCTCCAATACCTAAAACGGACTGACATACCTCAATGAAATCTTACCCTATCTACTAATCCTCTTGTGTCCCAACCTCGGTGTGACATGCAGGAAAACCTCATCCCTGACCTCGAACTCCCGAGGTCATCTCCACTGATCAGCATAAGACTTCTGTCGAGACTATGCAGTAGCCATCCTCTTCTGAATCAACTATGTCTGATTTGTGGTCTCCTGAACAAGATGAGGTCCCAGTAATGTTTTCTCTCCTGCCTCCAGCCAACATAAGGGTGATCGGCATGGGCTACCATACAAATACTCATAAGGTAACATCTGAATAGTTTCTTGAAAAATATTTTCCTAGGGAAACTCCACAAGAGGTATATGCTTATCCCAAGAACCTCTAAAATATAGAATGCAAGATCAGAGCATATCCTCAAGAACTTGATTCATACGCTTAGACTAGCCATCTTTCTGAGGATGGTAACTTGTACTCAAAAGTACCGATGTACCCAAATCCTTCTAAAGCCCTTTCCAGACCCGAGAAGTAAAATGTCCATCCATTTCTGAAACAATGGTGTGTGTAACTCCATTAGACGTACAATCTCCTAGATATACAATTTTCCCAGTTCATCAACACTAAAGGTCTCCTTCATCGGTAAGAAGTGAGAAACCTTCATGAGCCCGTCAATTACCAACCAAACTGCATCATTCCTTCGAGGTGACCTCGGCAAACCAGTCACAAAGTCCATCGCGACGTCATTCCACTTACACTGAGGAATGGGTAACTGCTGTAAAATACCTTTTGGTTGTTGATGCTCTTCCTTCACCTGTTGAAAAATGAAACACCTTATGAAGAAACCATCAACGTCCCTCTTCATACCTGGCCACCAATACTACCATTGTAGATCACGATACATCTTGGTGACACTAGGATGAACTTCCCAAACTAAGGATGGAAAATCCCGCATCATCTCATCATGTATATCTGTTGGCACCCATACACACCCCTAGAAATGCAAGATCTCATCCTCGCCTATGGACCATCAAGGAATAGGGTACTATCCTAACACACACTCTCTTAGGACTAGGCCTTTAGAATTTGATATTTTCCTCATTCGAACTGGATATAGAAGAGTAGAGGTAACAGCTATAGAAGAAAGAAACATCTGCCCCTGACTGTTATGAACCTCCAAAAGAATCTCAGAGAATAGAGCCATAAGCTTCCACTCACTGCTACCCTCCTCAACTGCATGTATTTGAGTCCTCCTGCTCAACGCATCAGCCACCACGTTGCCCTTCCCAGGCGTATATGTAAGCTCAAAGTCAAAGGACTAAAGGTACTCAACCAACCTTCACTACATAAAATTCAGATCATGCTGAGTTAAGATGTACTAGAGACTTTTGTGGTTGGTGAAAACCACAAAATGATCTCCCAGAAGATAATTTCTCCAACAGCATAAGGCATGAACAACAGCTACCAAATAAAGATCGTGCATCGGGTAATTCTTCTCGTGTGGCCTCAACTGCTGAGACCCATACACAACGACTCCATCTCCCTGCATAAGCATAGCTCCCATCCCGATACCTGATGCATCACAGTAAATAGTATATCTCTTTCTCGGATCTGGTAATACTACTATCGTTTCTGAATTCAACTTCCCTTTCACCTCATGAAAGTCTGACTCACATGAATTTGACCATAATAACTTTTCACACTTCTTAGTCAAACCTGTTAGCGGTGCTGCTAAGCATGAAAAGTCTGTAGTATCCAGACATCCCTAGAAAACTATGCACCTCAAAAAATTTCTTCGGCTACTCCCAAGAAACTACTACTCTCACATTTTCTAGGTCTACTAATACTCCTGCCTCTGAGATAATATGACCCAGGAAGTGAATCTAATCCATCTAAAAGTGGCACTTTGGGAGCTTAGCATATAACTGATGCTCCCTCAGTGTACTCAAAATGATCTCAAGATGGGTATCATGGTTGTGTCAAGTGTGAGAGTACACCAAGATATCATCCATGAAAATAACCACAATGGAATCCAAGTATGGATGGAACACTTGGTTCATCAGTTCCATGAAAACTACAGGCGCATTTGTGAGACTAAATGGCATAACCATATGCTCGTATAGACCATACCTACTCTGGAAGGCTGTAAGAGGTATATCTAAAGGTCTAATGTGCAACTGATGATAACCAGACCTCAATTCAATCTTTGAGAACACCCAGGATCCTCGAAGATGATCAAATATTTTATCAATCCTAGGAAAGGGATATAGGTTCTTCACCATCAACTGGTTCGGCTTCCGATAATACACACGAATCTTGAGGGTACCGTCTGCCTTCTTCGTAAATAGGATAGGAGAACCCCAAGGAGAAGTACTGAGTCAGATGAAACCCTTTTACTACAACTCCTTCAACTACTTCTTTAGCTCCTGCAGCTCTGGTGTATCCATTCTATAAGGAGGAATGGACACTAGTGCTGCTCCTGGAACAAGCTCAATCGAGAAGTCTACCTCACGCTCTGGAGGCAAACCTAAAAAGTCCTATGGAAGGACATCTCTGAAACGATCCAACATTGGAGGAAAGTCCATCTGTGAAGTACCCAGTTCATCCAAACATAGACTAGAAATCTGGGCTGTAACTCCTCCCAACCCATGATGCTTAGGTCCCGTTCGGCTCGCCTGGACATCCCATTCGCCCCTATGAAGAAAGGATCCACCCTCTGGTGATATGAAACTCACCATGCGGTGATAATAGTCGATGACTTCCTGGAAGGAACTAACTAGTCGATACCAATAATGACATCATAGCACAGCATATCTTGGATATAGAGGTCCCATAAGAAGATACATCCACCAACCTGTATAGAGAACTCTTTGCATTGACATACATAAGACATTCCAGTCCCCAACAAAGTGTCTGTCATCAATATATCAGCAGAAGAAAAGATGTAGAGCCCAAGGATCTCCACAAAAGAAATAGATATAAATCTATGAGAATCCCCTATATCGAAAAGGGAATAAGCTAAAACGGAGGCTACTTAGATCGTACCTCAAACTCTGGAGGGTCTTGGATCCTACTCCTATTGGGTCAGCCCTACTACAAAAGTCTGGCCTATGCCACGACCCTGTGACCTTGCCTGACTACACTGAGCTGATCCAAACTACTGTCTTTGAAGAACTGACAACTGACTACCACGGCCATGACCTCCACCTCGGCCCGAACGGCTGGAAGGACTCCAGTTCCCGGATTGGTGAGAAACTGGTGGTGTTGCTCCTGAACGAGGAGTCATAGAAGAACCCCTGTCACCAGCTACTGGTGAGAAGAACTGAAAAAAGCACAGAAGGTGACCCATATTGATGCAAGATCGACACTCCACTGGGTCTCTCGGGCAACGTGGCATCGTATGCCCACTTATCCCACACTGGTAGCACACCACCTAGCTACCGGAAGATCCATCATGCCTACTCTAATCTCCTCGTGCCATCTCCCTACGGCGCTTCCTGTTATCAGCTGGCGGAGCACTAACTCTAGATACCGAACTGCCCTGGCTCATAGCTTTATAATCCCTTAGATTACGCTCCGTGATCAGTTCCTGGTTGACGATAGAGGATATCTAAGTCAACCAGAAGATGTTCACTTCAGATCGGATGTCGTGCCTCATACCATCCTTAAACATCCGTGTAAGGAACAAATCATCACCTCTTGTAATAGGTGTGAAATGATATAGCTCTATGAAGTGAGAGGAATACTCCATAACAGAAAGAGTAGCCTGCTCCAGACTCAGGAACTCTTAGGCTCGATCGGCCCTCAAGGTCTCTGGATAAAAATAATCGTAGAAGATGCAATGAAACTAATCCCAATCCATATTTTGATAGCAACCAACCTGTGAGATCACATCCTACCACCTCTTCACGGATTCTCGAAGAATGTAGGTAGTGAGCTTCACCCTCTTATTTGGAGGTATCTCCAGATGATAGAAAATATTTAGTGTGGCTTCTAGCCATGACTCTGTAGCCTAGGGTCCTCCATCCCCTGAGAAGGTGGGAAGATGTTGCTGCTGAAAGACCTGCGTCAAATCATCCATCGATGGGGCAGGAGGTGGTGCTCCCTAAAAGGTCAGTATCATCCTAAGAAATCCTTCCCTAAACTGTGCATCAGCACCTATGTCAGGTATAATGGATGGTGACAAGGCTGGCACAACTGGAGGATTTGCAGGTAGTCCCTGATCAGCCTTTTCTCACTACCACAAAAAGAGTTTTTCACAGAGCCCCCCCCCCCCCTTTATCAGTGCTAACGAAAAAGCGCTGATAAAGGGCCCCCCTTTATCAGCGCTTGTTTAGTAGCGCTGATAAAGGGGGGCCTTTATCAGCTCTTTTTTTAAAAGCGCTGATAAAGGGTCGGCTTCAAAAAAAATTAAAAAATATATTAATATATTAATATATTAATATATAAATATAGTTATATTGTTATATAAATATAATATATAATTTTTAAATATATTTTAGATAAGTATAAATGTACATTTACACTTATTATACTTAATATATAAGATATTTAGTGAAAATGGCTTCTTAAAAAATTTAAAAAATCTTTTTAAATAATAATTTGATAATCATTATGGAGTAATAGTCATTTAATAACAATTTGAGAACTAAAAAAATTTAAAAAAAGATCCAAAATATGTTGAAAACGCAACTCAAACTTCAAACGGCCATAACTTTTGATCCGGGTGTCAGTTTGAGCTCTACCACATATCAAATCGAAGCTTGTGATGAGCTCTACGTCGCTATGACTAGGGGATACCCCGGTCAAGCTTTTTTCGAGGCCAAAAGAGGCCCAGAAGGCCTCCAAAACAAAGTTTTTTGTCGGGGTATCCAAATTTTTAACATTTTATTGACTTTCAGCCTCGTTTAAGGGGGTATTATTGGCTTTTTTTGGTGGGGATAGAATTTATTCCAAGTTATTACATTCATATTGATATTATGTATTTGAAATTTTATCCTTTTTGATAATGCACTGCTATTTATAATCAAATATATAACTATATGTACAATGTTTTTATATATTCATACCTAAAAATTAATTTTTTTAAATAAATAATTGAACATATTTACATATAAAATATATTAGCTTTATCTAAATAATAACTAACATCCATTTTATTTAAAATACAAATATATGAATATTTATATACCTATATATTAATCTAACTATATATAGATTAATCTAACTATATATATATATATATTAATCTAACTATATATATATTAATCTAATAACTATATATATATTAATATAACTATATATATATATTAGTATTACTATAAATATATATATTAATAATACTATATATATATTAATATAACTATATATATATTCATATAACTATATATATGTTAATATAACTATATATATATATTAATATAAATATATATAAGTATATGAATAAATATAACTAAATATATATATATAGATATAGATATATATTAATATCACTATATATATATTAATATTACTATATATATTAATATAACTATATATATATTATAATATAACTATATATATATTATAATATAACTATATATATATATTATAATCTAATAACTATATATATATATTAATATAAATATATAATACTATACGAATAAATATAACTATATACATATATATATATATAGATATCATGAATTGGAAGAAAAATCAAAATAGAGTAGTGGTAAAGGCTTAGGCGCGCAGGGGGGAGGTCTCGAGTTCAAATCCTATGGGAGGCAGGGGCGCGCGCGCATGGGGGAATATAGTAGCAAGCGCTATTAAAGGGTGAAGGGGGTGCGTGGGGTGTGTGGGGTGCTGTACAGGGGCATAAAATCACTGTAAAATTAGGGGTTCAAGCGCTATAAAAGCCCACCCGATTCGCATTATTTTTTAATTTTTTTTATTTTTTTTTAAATTTTTTTTAAATTTTTTAAAATTTTTTAACTTTTATCAGTGCTTTTTTAAAAGCGCTGATAAAATGGTCCTTTATCAGCGCTAAAACGAAAGCGCTGATAAAGGAAGCACTGATATAGGACCCCTTTATCAGCGCTTTTTAGAGCGCTGATAAAGGGGACCCCCCCCCCTATCTTCGCTGGCTTTATCATGGCTTTTTCTAGCACTGATAAAGGCCATTTTTAGCGCTGATAAAGGCCGTGTTCGTAATAGTGTCTGGTGTCTGATCACCACCTGGAAACTGGCGCAGAACCGAAGGATGTCTCTGTGGCATGACTCTGCAAGGTCAAGAACACACCTTAGATAAATATTATAAAGGAATGAAAACAAGGAGTGTAAGAAGGGAATCGGAGAAAGAAATCACTCAAGTTTACAAAACATGACTACACAACGTGTACATTTTCTACACAGCGTGTTCCCTTAAGTCATTTACATGGGTGTGTACTCCTACCTAAACTAGTCGTGTAGCACCCTAAACACATGGTGTGTTGTCTTAACACATGGCGTGTACTTGAATCCTCTTACCCTACCTGATTCCTTCTACACGGTTAAGAAACACGGCTCTCCTAAGACAATACTACACAGCGTATGCAAGGAAGACACGGCATGTACTAGACAAGATTCACCCGGCCCGTGTTGTTAGTAACACGGCCTAACACACACCTCACACTAAACGACATGTTCCAAAAGGACATGGAGTGTATGAGAAAGGATAACATTGACCCGTGTTGTTCGTTACATGGTCGTGTACCTGGGTCAGACTACACGGCGTGTTCAAGGAGGACACGGAGTGTACAACTTAAGGTTTTATTCATCCATGTTGTTAGTTACACGGTGAACACTGGGTCAACACTACATGGCATGTTCGAATGGTACACGGTGTGCTCCCACCAGACTTTCCCCATCTCATGTCTCTTCCCACATGGCCTATGACACGGTTAGAGACTATACAGCATGTACATAAAGTACATGGCGTGTACTTAAGAAAAACAGTTTCTTCCTGAACAGAAGAACACATTGCGTCTACTTAACACTACACGGCGTGTATTCTGGGTTTTTCTGGATATTAAGCCTCAGAGACTACTCTAGAACCTAGAACAAAACTAAAACCAGCATTGAAAGTGCCAAATTCCTATCCGAGAGGGCCCATACTCACTACGAATCAAGGTTTGGCATCTTGTACACATTATAACATGGAAAAACAAGAATTTGATCCACCAAATTCTAGTCCATGAGGTCCCATAACACCTCGAGAACCAAAGTTTGGCATTCATTTAAGAAAATATTTACACCAAACAATACCCTATTAAACTGCATGTATTTTATCAAGGAAACTATCACAACATCATGCATATTTTACACAACATCTATCACAGAAACATACAATAACTAATGCATCCTAGATGGCATGGAAAGAATGCATAACGTGTGATTTCTAGAAAGTTCCTATATGATGCATGAGATGGCATACCCTCATCACATCAGGTTGAAACAGAAATAGAACCTCAATAATATCATCAATAATAGAAAAAATCATATGAATCACTCAAGGTGAAATCAAATCAACTATAATAATTGAAAAACCAAGAAAATTGCAATTAACGAGGTAGTTTGGATTTTCCCTATACACGGGTTAGCAACTCCTGGGAACAGCTTATTACCAAGTACCTATTCCATTTTATCCATGGCTAAAGGCTTCAAATAGTAAATCAAGTGAAAAGAATTCCTCTGATGCCACTTTGTAATGTCCCGGTTCTGGAATCCACCTAGAGGCGTGCCGTACCTGGTTGGTCACATGGCCTCAAATGCATTTCCCTGAATGTCGGAGGTTGCTGACTTGTAGTGAGGGCCTTGGGTGTGATATTGGGGAAACTATGCCCTCATTGGAAGAACACAAAGTGGAAGTAAACAAATACATACAAGAGTGGAATCAGTAATAATGACATATATAAGTAATAGCAGAAAACTGAAGGTATAAACTGGAGAACATATATAAAGTGATGCATGATACATATGTCTATGAAAATATCTAAACAAGTCACAATGTTGGAATAAAACATTGTTAAACCAAAGTGAAAAAGAAAATAGGTAAACTCCTCAGCATCACAAGCCATACCTTGGTCCCATGCTCTCCAGCTCCACAGCAAATTAAGTACCTGAAGTAGAAGGGTGCTTTCCCTTATCTATACCTACAACAATATAATCTGTTTAGGCCCAAAATCTTGACCTAAATAGGGTGCGAGACTAAATCCCAGTAGGCAACCACCCTAAGATCTGTTCCCAATAGTCAGTGAATATATGGAAGTTAAAAGTACAGAAAACATTGAAAAGGAAAGTGCTCAGTAGTAAATGGTTCCACAAATCGAAAACAATCAATCCAGAATAGTGACCCTCTAGAAAGTGCACACAGCCTATCCTCTCTAGTTCAGTCATGAGAATTCATAATGACTCTCTGAAGAATCTCACATAGTCAATTCCCCTTATAGTCAAAGGTAATACTAGACTCTCAAAGGAATCTCACGCGGTCAATTCCCCTTATAGTCTAAGGTGGTCAAGGACTCTCTAGGGAAGCTCACATGGTCAATTCCCCTTATAGCCCCAAGGTCTAGGACTCTATTAGGAAGATCACATATTAAATTCCCCTTATAGCCCAATTTGTTCAATTAAAAAAAGACTCTCTGAGGAAGCTCACGAGGTCAATTCTCCTTATAGTCTAAAGCAATCAAGGAATATCTAAGGAAACTCACTCAGTCAATTCCCCTTATAGGCCTAAGTGGTCCTAGTCTCTCTGAGGAAGCTCACTCGGTCAATCCCCCTTAGAGACTAAAGTCCTCAAAGACTCTCTGAGGAAGCTCACTCAGTCAATTCCTCTAATATTCTACTACACCAGGTTCTCACGGCCCTATATAGGTCAATGAGCATAACAGTGAAATATGGAAAAAGTAAACCTAGAGAACTATTTGTCTAACCAGTCTATAGCATATCAAGAATATCAGAATACAAACTCTCCATGCTATAGAAATAGGCATTTAAAATAGGAAAGGCATCCGAATTGGGTAAAGAGTACCAAATGGTCTTAAACAGAACATGCAAGGGAAATACATACAAAGCATAGAAATCAACCATATTCATATCCAAATCACCTCTACACAAGAATAGAAGCATGGTAGGCAATAAACAGGGGTAAAACGGTAAACACACAATACATCATTTAAGGGTATTGGTGGAATTTGCACATAATACTAAAAGACTTCGAACGGAAAGGCACAAACCGCCTACCTCGGAATTGTAGGAATGATATACATGAACCTTGAAGCTTGAATCACCCTAAAATGTTGAAGATCTACAAAAACCTCTAAAATCATCAACCCACAATATCTCACAAGTGAAGAGAAATCACAAAATGGGGCTCAAGCAGAAGAGATAACTCACCGATTAAATTCCAACGCAACCAATGGTGTTCAATTCGGAGGAAGAAAAGAGGATAAAGGGTTTGTCGAAGATCTGTAGCCATACGGAGCTCTCGGTCGAATGGGACATAAAATAAGATCATTTTGGCGATTAGACATGACCCCCAGTGCATTTAATGAAAAAAAATAAAGTACACGGCACGTACTCACCTTTTCCCTACTCTGCTTTAAGCAGCCTCAAGGTCACTCCCACACAGTAGTGTGTGTGGCTACAACACAGCCAGCACACCACCTCCTACGGCAAGGAAGTACACGGCGTGTACTCATAATGTATGTGGCATGTACTTAGAAAATTTCAAGAATTTCCTTTTTCCTCAAAAACAACCATAAAATTAAAAACATACCTGAAAAGAAGGTTCGGGTTCTTACAAACATTCTTGAGGAAAATATCCTTTTTATTTTAAAAAAAATTGAAAATATATTTTAAAAACTTTTTATTTAAAAAAATTTCATTTTAAACATGCAATGGAAGTTTCAAATAAAAAACAATGGGTAAATTCGTATAGTTCATACAGGGTAAAAAGAACATTCCTTTTTCATGGTAAAAAGGTTAGAAAAATGGATTGTTCGAAAAGAGAAAGGAATATTCCTTTAAAAATTTTATAAATACAAAAATTGTAAAAATATTTTTAATAAATCATTTTTAAACAGATAAAAAACTTGAAACTCTTTTTAGAAAATAGGGTTTTTTGAAAAAAATAGGTTTTCCGACTAATGAGAAAAATAAAGTTAAATTTTATTAAATATATTCTAGAACATTTTGGGTACCAAATAGTGGTAAAATGGTAAAATTACTTGGAAAAGGTCATGAATAAACATGGTAGAATAAATTTTACAGTTTTATTAAATAATTATCAAATAATTTCCTTAAATTTAAATTTAAGTGTAAAAAATCCCGAACAAAATGAGATTGTGAAAAAAAAACCCTAGAAAAATGCCATAACATTGATGTGAGAATCAATCAATGAATATATTATGTGTTTCAATTTTAAATACACATAAAAAAATTAAATAAAAAAATATATATTAAAAAGTCATTTCACACATAATCTCATAATATTAATGACAAAGAGGAAGTAATATAACCCAAATAAAAGAAATTGGGTTAAGAAATTTTTTTCCATTTAGTAATGTTTAATTTAAATCCACATTCATGAAATAATTAAATTTGAAACTAAAAATATAATTAATAATTAATTAATCATGATATTATATGGAAAAGTGGCATAATTTACATCATATATAATAAATTAGGTTCAAAATAATAAAATATGTATTAAATAATAAAAATTGAGACAAAGTTCCTTACTACTTAGTAAATTTTGAATCATAAGCCCTATTAAAGTGATAACATCAAAAAAAATTAAATAACATATAGATAAAATAATCCATGCTATAATATATCAATATGGGTGCAATATACACCACAAAAAATAAGTAAGTGGTGAAAATGGAGTATACCTAATGGAAAGAAAAGTGAGACAAGAATCCCTTACCTAATCCTTCATTTTTCATTTGTAGTATTTAACCTCTTATGTAATGGTTTTAATAATTTTAATAATTTATTATAGAGCTATATTAATATATATTATATCATATAAGATAATATTATAATAAATTATTACCATTTGTAAATAATCATTCATTATTTTCACTATTTTAGGTGTTAATGGCCTAGTTTTTTGAGTTTGTTCTGACATGTTATCTTTATTCTTTTTATATAGATCATGATTTAATAATATAAAGAATCTAAAGCATGATTTAAATATCATATATATCCATTATATATTTATTTATATTAATCCATAATATTTGGAGATAAGAAATGAAATTCATCATTCATGGAGACAGTAGGTCATACGTACACATGAATGTTTCTTCCATTTCATTGTCGCATTTAAATGAATGAGTATATTATAATTAAAATATAATATCTATGTAATATATGTTACAGAGGATTATTAAAATAATTCCTTAATACATTCCATGTATAACATGAATTAATCGCATCGCTTTGAGGAGGTGGTAGTCCACATTTTCCCAAACGATGTTATCGTATTTGCACAAAATAGAAAGCATGAAGGTATGTTTTATATAAATATTAAAAAAGAATAATTAAATAATAAAAATCATAAATATAATATATAAATAATTTATCCATCAAAATTCCCAACCATGAGATGTGTTAACGGAAAAAATCAACAACATCATTTTTTGAGGTGGTAGTTCATTATACACATAAACAGTAATTCTGTTACCAATTAGTTAAAAGTGTGTTTAGGTTTCGGATGAAAAAATATAAAAACGAATATTAGTATATTTATGATACATAATTTATTATATAATCATGAAATAATAAGATTTTATGCGGTGGATAAGGAAATAAAATTAATGTGATCGTTGAAAAATGTTTCCTCGTTTTTGGGTAACTTCTTTCAGTTTATACGAAAAAGATTACATCGTTGAATTTCTAACAAAGTTGATTATTATAATATGAGGTAGGTATTTTTTTTATCTTATTTTATCATATTTTTATGATAAAAAGGGATTCATATGTGTGAATAAATGGTAGGGTGACTACCTTTTTATAGTAGAGGAGTGGCATTCTTGTAAATTTTTTAAATGGGAATTCCATGCACGTTTTTCCCATGCCATGTAGATCCAACAATTAAGAAAATATATATAAGGGGGTATAGAGTAGAAATATTAATATCTAATTTATTTTTGGGAAGTTTATAGGTCATTTTGGCCCATTAGTTTAAGCTTTAGTCCCTTGTTAAGCTAATTTTTCTCTTAATCGCAGTAGTTGATTTTAATTACATTCACTAATATTTTTGGTAAACAAATAAGTTGACCATATTAGATATTATAAAACATTATGGTTCATAATATTTAATCAATTTCTCTAAAATTTAAATCACATAAGTAGCATAAATTAATTTAAATTTAATCCTACAAACGGGACAACCAAGCGGGTTTTTTAAGTAAAATGTTCGAAAGTTTTCTATGATTTTATATTAAATTTAAAAGTGAAATTGATTAAAATAATCTATATTTTATTATGTTTTTATAATTTATATAAATTTAATTTGAAAAAAAATTAAAATATAATTTTACTTTATAAATAAATTAGATGAAAAACTTGTTTTGAATTACAATTCAATATTTTTCACTATTCATCCAAAAATGAAACCTCGCAAAAAAATACCAAAAAATAATTTTAACCTAATTTTTATGTTTATAATTCAAAAATAATTTTTATTTTGACATATTAAATTTATATAACTTCGAAAAACTAGTTTTAAAATGAGTTATCCATTAAAATGTGGTAAAATTATCTTTAGAAAAATATAGGTTTTATGCGTAAATTGGGTTTGTTATTATCTTATTCCAATAAAATCTATTGTATGAGTACCAAAAATATTTTATTAAATATATCATATATTAATTTATGTAATATCACTCAAAAATCGTAATTAATTAAATTTATTAGGATAAAACACCTTTATGAGCATAAAAATAAAACAAATCCAAGATATATTCAATTAGTTTATCTTTTAGTTTCTAAATTATTGTTAACTGATGAATTCATTTTTAATTTTGTGTAGAAAATATATTATTATAAGTTAGTAAATATTATTCATAACCACTAATTTAATGGTAAGGTTGTGTCTTATTATATTAAATAATAATATTTTTGTAATATATTGTTGTTCGGTAAAACTCGGTCTTGCGTGGAATGTAAGCTGTTGAAGAAACCCATTGTTTCATGTGTCACAAGCTAACTTAGTATCATTTTAATTGAAAGATATATCATATATTAAATTTATTTAAGATATTAAATATATTTTTAAATTCTCAGAATATTATATTACATTATGTGCTTGGTGTTTCATGTCATACACGCTATCGAATATAATGTTCTTACTTTATAATTTTGAGGCATCACATTCTCCACCTAAATAAATTGTGTCCTCAAAATTTAAACTCAATATTGGTAATATATTGTTTGAAATTTTCTATTTTTAAATCCCACATTGTGATAAGGGTTCGTAAAACATCCTCTAGAAAATTGTGAATGGGAATTACAAAGGTCACATGGAATAACAAATAACTATTTCTCTTAGTACGAGTGAATTTGTGGAAAGTAGAGATATGTAATGAATGAAAATAATAAATATTTATATGTATTGATTTAGTTCATCAATAACAAATGATTGAATAATTAATTTAAAGTTTAGGGCCTCAAACGCATAAATTTGTGATGATTTAGAAGACCATCGGTTCAACAAAAATTCAGGTATTATAAAAAAAATATTATTTTACAAAGATTGAGTAACTATTTTACTACCTAAGAATATAAGGAAATATACTTACTTGATACATTTTAATTTCATATGAATAATTACATCTTTTGGTTGTGCTTAAATCAAATTATAATTCTTCCCTTACTCTATGAAATGGATATCTGAAAATTAACTTTGATGTCTAAAGCACTAAAATATATGTTTAACATATCATAAGGCCCCTAAAAGAGTGATATGTCATTATATTTGACTCAAATTGTTATAAAAAGACAAGATGGTTAATACATTAGTTTCTAAACCTAAAAATTAACACTACAAGTTCATCATTGAAATCTATTCATTAAAATTTGTTAACTAAAAATAGTGACATTTTTATTGGGACATTGTGTAGGTCAATGGTTGCCATTAAACCCTTATCATCCTTCAGTCCTCAGTTGAAGTATCATGGCTTTTCCAGACATGATGTGTTGTCACCTGGCATATAGTTTATCTTTTATGGAACCATATTAATATAATTTAATAAATAAATATGATGGGTATCCTTTAAATGAGGTTAATCACTAAATTTTTTTTCTAAGGTTTTTAATACATCCTATTTTTTACAAAGTCTAAAAATCTTAATTGACTATTAATATGATGAAATTACTGATCATATGAACCCTAAAGGTTATTAATACCTTCAAAATCACATCTATAAAATGTAAAGGCATTATTCTTAAAATAAATTTTCCAACTAAAACTTATACATTCCATAAGTTTCTCAAAAATGTTCCTAATCTTGGTTGACCCGCATTTCATAATACCTAAAAAGTTGTTTAAGACGTTTCTCTTATTTTAAATATAAATCACCTTAATTTTAACCTTGTTTATTCATTTTCATCATCTATTCAACTCCTTTATAATGGTTTGTAAATAAAATGTGAATTATCCTAATAAAATCCCCAAGGAGTGTCAAACTAGTTGCGTATTAAGGCACATTATCGTGTACCTGGTTACACTTGAGTAAGGCTTGATGCACCTTTTTAGAGTTGTTACCCCTATGAACATTTGTTCCAAAACCATATCCACTTGTATCATCCTGATAGATATGTATTTCTTGGAAGACAATATAATATCTATCAAACAAAAACTTTAGGATTTTTTTTATACTTATCATAAAATTCTACCTTAGGGTTATGTTCTCTAATCTTTGTTTTCCTAAATCTAGTTCCCAAGGTTTCTACAAAACTTTATCTGATACCAACTACAGCAAACTAACCCCATAAATCCGAGTGTTTATTTCAACTTCCATTAAATTATCATAATTACAAGGAATCAAATCCAGAAGGACAAAAGAGTTTATTAGTTTTGGTAAACTAGATACATACATAAGTCTTGTGTTATAAATGAATACTCTAATTACAAAATAATTTTTCTTTAGAGGACAACATTATTCCCTCTATGATATCCTTTCATATCTTCTTTATTACACTTTATAGAATCATAGGAAAATAAAAAAAGGGTGATTCAAATGCTTAGTAAGGGTCAAGTATAGCGGAAGTAATAATGAATCAATGAGAATAGTCAATATAGAAAGGTAATAAATGAAGAGACATTCCATGAAATCAATAATCTATAAGTGCATAAAAAATATGGAAATGTAAATAACTAAAAATACAGGCCATTTAAATAATAAACTAATAATGAAATGCATCTATAGACTTTATCGTAGTAAAAATATCCAAAATAATAATTATTGAATAAAAATGAAATAAATGCTTAATTATTGTAAATCATGTATAAAGAACATGAAAACCTATGCTTTAAATATGTAATATCTAGACAGTTTAAAACTATAGGTGTAAATCTATTAAATTTGTGTAATTAATTTGTATCATGAAAACCTATTGATTCATCGAGGGGCTATATAAATCCAAGGCCCCACCCATTACTACATGTCCAAATCATTCCTAACATTGAGTAATTTATTTAATTACTAAATAATATATATTATCAAATATATGTATTTACTAAAGAATAAAATTTTTTCAATGCTGCCCTAAATAGTAAAATAACTATAAAATTGAACACCTTTAAAAATGGTATATTTTTTAGGCAATGAACATATCCATGATAAATTATATGGATAATTAAGGTAAATTCGATGTCCAATAATCATAGGAAATTGAATATTTCAAGTGAAATAAAATTAATCAAAGAAGTTAATTTTAGTAATATCCTTGGCCCAATAAATCATAAACCATTCAGAGGAAGAATAAGGATGGAATCAATACAACATATCCCAAGTGGAGTAAAAATAAAGGGTTGTTGTAATTAATGAAGGAAAATAAAAATGACCTTTTAAAATAATTGTTGATTTAAATATCGTTTTTAATTGTAAAAACATTTCAAAAATTATTTTTTTTAAAATAACTTTTAAAACATTTTCTTTAAAAATTATTCTTTTACAATTTCAATTTAATCTTCAAATAAATGATGACGGTTAATTTCATATAGGTCGTACAAGGTAGAAAAACATTCCTTTTGCATGGTAAAAAGGATAGAAAAATACCTTGTTCAGAAAGTGAAGAGAATATTAATTTGAAAAAATTGGTTAAAGAAAAAAGGTAAAAAATTATTTTAATAAATCATTTTGGAAAGTATAAAATATTTTTTAAATCCCTTTTATAAAATAAAGTTTTTTTGAAGAAAATAGGTTCTCCAAGTAAAGAGAGAAATGAAGTTGGGTTTTCTTAAAAAATTATAAAACATTTTGATTAACAAAGAGTGGTAAATGGTATTATTACTTTGAAAAGGTCATGAATAACCTGAGGAGAATAAAATTAAAGGTTTTACTAAATAATTATCAAATAATTTCATCTAATAGAAATTCAAGTGTAAACAATCCCTAACAAAATGTGATTATGAAGTAAACCCTTGAAAAGACCATAACATTTATGTGATAATCATTAAATAAATATATTATGTGTGTAAAATGTAAATACACATAATAAAAGTGTAAATAAAATAATAGATATGAAAAACTTATTTCACACATGATATTAGAATATTAATGGAAATAAGGTGGTAATATAACCAAAAGAAAATTAATTGGGTTATAAAAGTCATTTCCAATTTACATCGCTTAATTCAAATATAATTTGTTTAAATAATTCAATTTTAAACTTAAAATATCATGAATAATGAATTAATCATGATATTATATTTCAAAGTGGTAGTATGTACATCATATATAATAAATTAGGTTTATAAAAATAAAATATGTCTCGATGAATAGAGATTGAGAAGAAGCCCCATGCTATTTAGAAACTTATAAATCATAATCCCCATGAAAGAGATAAATTAAAAATAGAATTTAAATAATTTTAATATAAATTAATTAATGGTATAGTAAATCAAAATTTTCAATAGATACACCACACAAAAGTAGTAAGTGGTGAAAATGGTGTATGCCTCACAAAATGAAAAGTGAGACAAGAATCTCTTACCTTATCCTTCCTTTAGTTGTGTGGTATTTAAAATCATGTACAATAGTTTTAAGAATTGTAATAAATTATTCTAGAACCGCTTTGATATTTATTATATCATATATTATCTTCTTATAATATCTTATTACTTTTTGTTTAATAACCTTTCGTTATTTTCACTATTTTAGGTGTTAATGGCCTAGTTTTTTGAGTTTGTTGGACTCGTTATTTTTATTCTTATTATGTAGATAATGACTTCATAATATATCAAATATAAAAAATAATTTAATAATCAAATATATCTAGTATATATTTATTTATAATAACCCATAATATTTTGAGATAACAAATGAAATTCACTGTTCATAGAGACAATAGGTCGCACATAAACATTAACATTACTTCTATTTAGTTTTCATATTTAAAAGAATTAAAATTAAATGATATATATTTATATTATAATTACATAATCAAATATATTTCATATATGTCACATAGGTTTATTAAAATCAATCCTTAATACATTCCATGTATAGCGTGAATGAATTGCGTCACTTTGAGGAGGCGGTAGTCCACACTTCCATAAATATTATTATCGTATTCCCAAAAATGGAAAGTATGAAGGTATGTTTTATGTAGGATTATAGAAACATATGTACATAATAAATATAATATATATCATAAATAAATAATTTTTTCATCATATTCCTCAACCATGATAGGTGGTAAAGGAAAAATGAATAACATCATTTTTCAAGGCGGTAGTTCTCCATGCAAATAAACGGTAAGTATGTCACCCATTAGATGGAAGTGTGTGTATTTGTAGTTATAATAATTATAATAAAACCATATTAGTATATTTATGATAATTATGTTATTATAAAATCATTTAATACGATGATTTTATGTGGTGGAGAAGGAAATAAAATGAATGTGATTGTTGAATAATGTTACCTTGTTTTCAGGTAACTCCTTTTGGTTATACAAAAAGACTTCTTTTTTTGGATTTCATCCCATTATGAGGCATATAGGATTATTTTAGTGGTGTGGGAATATTATATTATCAGAGTTTGGATGAGAAAAATGGCTTTATAGTTGTGGATAAGTGGGATGGGTCAGTGCCATTTTATAGTGGAGGAGGAGTGGCATTCCTGTAGATTTTTGAAAAGGGAATTCCACCCACGTTTTTCCCATGTCCAGCGGCTCCAATAATGATATAAATTTTATAAACTGGATTATAGGTTCTAAATATGATCATAAAATGGATTTTATATAATTTTCTAGGTCATTTTGTCCCTTAAGATTAAGGTTTAGTCCCTTATTAAGCTAATTTTTCTCTTAATCATTGTAAATAATATTAATTACTTTCACTAATATTTTGGACAAAAAATAATTTTATATTATTAGAAATTAGAAATTATTATTATTACAAATATGGAATCTATTTTTCCAAATTACAATCACAAAATTGGCAGAAATTGATATAATTTTAATTCTGTGGACCGGGTTAAAAAGATAGTTTTTAAAGTAAATTGTTTAAAATGTTACAATGTTTTTGTATTCAATTTCAAATTGAAATTTATTCCAATGAACTAAATTGTAATAATTTCTCTATAATTGATATAATTTTAATTTTAGAAAAATTTAAAATTTAATTTATCCTTTTAAATAAATTACACAAAAAAGCATATTTGAATTAAAATTCAGTATTTTTCACTATTCATCAAAAAATAAAAACCTGTAGAAAAATACCAAAAATTTACCCTAAACTAATTTTTATACTTCACTTTAAAAAATTATTTTTATTTTTACAAGTTGAATTTATAGAATTTCCAAAAATTGGGTTTAAAATAGGTCCTCCATTAAAAGGTGGCAAAACTACCTTTAGAAAAATATTGGTTTTTATGCAAAAAAATGGGTTTGTTCTTATCTTAGGGCAATAAAATCTATTGGATGAGTATCAAAAAAATATTATTGGGTATATAATATATAAATTTAATTAATATAATTTTGTAATAGTAATTAATTTAATTTATTACAATAAAAAAGCCTTTGTGGGCATAAAAATAAAATTATTTCCATTATATTCAATTGGATTATATTTTCATTTCTAATTAATTGGTCCCCAATGAATTAATTTTATATTTATGTAGAACATATATTTTCATAATTTAGTTAATAATTTTTAGAAATTATAATTTAACAGCTAGGTTATATCTCATTATATTAAATAACAATATTTTAGTAATATATTATGGTTTAGTAAAACTCAGTCTTGTATGTAACGTAAGATATCAAAGAAACTCCTTATTATGTGTGATGTAAGATAACATAGTATCATGTGAATTGCAATCTATAACATAGATTGAATTTATTTAAAATGTTAAATATATTTTAAAATTCTTGGGATATTATATTCCCTTGTGCACTTAGTGTTGTGTGTCATACACGCTATGGAATACAATGTTCTTACTTTAGAATTTTGGGGCATCACATTTAAAATTTTTACCCCACTTATTCTTCTTAGGACTGTTCAATCATTCATATTATTTGAACTCACCCCATTTATTTCGTGGGTAGACCAAGGAAAATTGGTTTATTTCTCTACACTTAAATCATTTTTGTGAAAATTTTCACTTGTTCTTTCCTTTACCATTTTTATGTTTCATTGACATAAAATAAATCACTCATGAATATTATTATTTATCTATAGATTCAAGAGTAGATATGTTGGACCATTTTTCCTTTACCAAAATCTTAAGTTTCATCATTTCTTTATAAGAAATTTCATCCATCAACTTATTCATAATGATTGGATTTTTCCTCATTTCATAGGTAATGATAATTTTGTGAAGATTGTAAAGAGAAATAGTTTATCCATCCTCAATAGTAGATATTTTGGGATCAAATCTATCAATAAAATTTCCCATCAATTTTTTAACAATATTTAAATATAAAAAAGTTTCTATGAGACCTCTAATACTAATAAAAATTTCATTTACCATTATTAAATATTCATTAATGGCATCATCCTTTACCATTATTAGATCATTAAATTTATTTTTGTAAATTTTAATTTTTTATTCTATCAGATTAATTTCACCTTAAAAAAATTTATCAAGTTTATCTCAAATATCCTTGTCCATTTTAAGTCCTATCAAATTTCTAAAAACACTTTTAAAAAGAGACAAAGGAATATGATTTCAAGACTTAACATCATCTTCTAAATTCCACTTGTCATAACAATTCAATAGTTTCTCCTTTTCTCTAAGTGAAAATCCAATGGTTGTTCTATCCATACTTCTAGTCCATATGAAATTAGATTGGGTATCATCCTATTCTTACAGTCATAATAGTTCTCAACATAAAAAATAAGAACTTTTCTACTATTCACTAAAATTAAATTATCCATTATTCAATAATCATATCTATATAGTCTTCCTGGATTTGATTCGAAGTGAAGTTTTTATGAAAGTTTCACCACTAATAAGGTGGTTGAATAAATGTTTATCTATTTTTTTACAATTTCCTCCTTGAAAACAAAACTGTGTATATTTTTAGAGTTCTTATCTACTCAACTTTATAACTCATCTTATCCCATGTATAAAGATACTAAAGTAAAAAATACAAGCTATATAGTTCTTCAAATGTTCAATACCAATCTAGGTTATTACTCATTTCTATGATAAAAATAACTTAAGGCATAGATTTTCCACTAATCTCTATCATAGATAAAAATATTAGTACATAAGGAATCAAACTTAACCGAAATAATTATAGAATGAAATCACCCTTGACCAAATATTTTTTTTATATTGGAATCTCTAGTTTAAAAAATATCACATGAAATTATCAACCTAATAAAGGTCCCTTGAACCATAGGATTATTAAATTATAATTATTAATTTCCTCTAATCATTTATATATTTGAAATATTTCATATCTTTCTCTAAACTCAAACTTCTATAAGTTTAAATTCATAAAATCCTTTTTCAAAACTTTAAACATCTAAAAATTATTTTTTTCTAACATTCTTCTCAGTATCAATTCATTATAAATATTTTCAAAAACCTCTCAAAATTAACCTTCACCCCTTTATATAGATATAACACCTCAAAAATCAAGTTAAATTGGATGACTTAAAAAAGTGATATTCCCACTCAAAATTTTCACAGGCTGACAGCCATTAAAACCTCCAAAGTAATTAAAGTCAACAAACTTCATAATAAATTCCACAAATATCAACATAAATGTATATTTAAAACCTACCACAAGTATCATTAGGAATCAAGAACATTAATTCATGAATGTTGAACCGATGAACATCTAACTCAATTTCATCGTAATGCTAAGTGTATAAAATTAAAGGAAACTATATCTTATAATCTTGATTTTTATATATCTAGTGATATTTATAAGAACTCCTGAAACTAGTGACTCTCCCATATTGTATCATTTTTCTGATGAACTTAAGATTAGAGATAAAAAAATTGTTGTTCTCTCCATCTGATGGTGTCTCATTTCATTATTTAGTACTCTATACAGGTTTCCTCTATCTGATAGACTCTCAAAAGTTCTTTTAGTGATCTTTAGATATTTCTCCATCTAATAGAATTATAATATTTTTCCATTTTTTTCCATGTGATGGAAATATATTTCAATATCCAATGGATTTTTATATATTTATCCATATGATATACATACAAAATTTCAACAAGTTTTCTCCTTCTAATAAAAATAGATTTCTCTATCTGATGGATCTGTAGAGTTTGTATGATATTCTCTATATAATGATAATTTAAGAGTATATCTATTGTAACTTTTATTGTTTATCATAAGATATATCCATCTTGTAAAATTCATATTTTTCTATCTAGTATAACTTCATTTTTTTCTCCATCTGGTAATAATTATTATTTTTTATATATTCAAATAAAATTTTTACTTTTCTATATCAGATTAGCCTATGTATGGTCATATAATCAAAACCTCAGAGATTTATTCTTCTAATAGATTTAAAAAATCTCTATCTAATCATCCCATGTATAGCCATGAAATCAGTGGTCAAACATCATATATCCACAAATCTATTTCTTTTTAACCTTTAACTTTATACATTCTTCAATTTCCTTATTTTTATAACTTCAACTTTATACAAACTATCTATGCCCGAAAAATTCATGAGTGATCTCAGATTGAGCCATGATAAAATTTATAACCATGATTTTAGAAAATTTTAGGATCAATAAAGCATAGTCTGACTTAATTTCCTATCCTTTCAAAAATGGGGGCCTCAAACTCTTTAATGTTAACAATAAATACAACACCGTAAACAAAATTACAGGTTCTTCATCTTAGTTAAATAGAAATGTATTCATTAAAAAACATACTTTAATATAAATTTTTTATTGTTATTTATATTACTAAAATTATTTAATAGTTTTTTATACATGAATTAAAATTAATAATCATTCATACATTTTTTATCAAATGGTTATAAATGAAGATAAATTCATTTTAATGTAAAAAGATATATTTCTCTGAAAACTATATTATTTATGTGAGAATTTATTTTTCTATTAATAAATTAAATTAATCATAACTTATAAAGGGTTTTAATAAAGTGTGTTAATAATATATTCAATCTCATAAATTAAAATTTATCTATTGGTTGTTACTATGTAAGTAATGAGTGTAAAATAAATTTTATGTTTAAAAATATTATTTTTTCTAAAAATTTTTTTTACTTGTTTAGTGTGAGGATATTAGAATTAATTTTTACATCCTCTATGAATTGAATATTATTATATTAATTCCAAGATTCTAATCAAAATAATAATTATTTTTTAAAAATTTCAACTTCTTTTTTATCCATAATAAATATTTTACATGGTAAAAAAACATATCATTGTGGTCACAGTTAAACAGATTAATGAGGTGGTTAAACTAAAAGATAAGGATTGAAATATAACTGAAGATTTTATTAATCAGATTGTGGGAGTGTATTTAAACCTTTACTTATACTATCATTGATACGTTTTTCATTTTGATCCACTTTCCCATGAAAATAACTTTATATTATTTTAAAGATAAGGGTATTTACAAGGGTGCCACTCCCTTCGCTTATAAAAGGGAACCTCTTATAATTAATTTTTAACACCACATAACAATTTTATCTCAACTAAGAATTTATAAAATACATTCCCAACTCTACTTCCCATTTCTTCGAGGTTCTGATCTTCCCAAAATACCAACCCCATAATCCTTAAGGTATTTTTTAAACTAGATTACACAAGGAAGTGGTATATATTATAACTAGATTTTTTAAAGATTATTTCTTGTTAAACCTCATCCAAATATTCAAAAACCATCTTAACATAATTATATTGGTATCTTAACTATATATAAATGTTTTTATTCTAATTTTAGGAAAATTTAAACTTCACTCTTGCATATGCACGGACTACCACATCTACAAAGTGGTCTAATTCATTTCCATCATTGGTGTATATGGATAGTTATAAAAGTGTATGTAATTAAAAGATATTATATCTATAAAATTATTAATATTATGGAACTAGGAACAATTTTTAAGTACAAGAAGCATTAAACTGAAACATATAAGGAAAATAGAACAATTAACAATCAAAAATTGATTTTAGAAAATAATTATTAATAAATGGATAATTACAAATTATAAGGGAATTAAATATAGTAAGATAAGTTTGAATATAGTTCAATTATAAATATATAATAAATATAAATTTATTATATTGGATTTTAGATCACTTATGAATCAAGTTTTGTGTTGAGGTTAGGGTTTCTCATCTCACTTTCATTTCTTTCAAACATATTCTATATTCACCACTTATTTTGTATTATACTATGTATATACTGACCTGTGAATATTTTTATCATACATTAATGAAAATTAAGGGACATAAAAATTCATCTCATGTTTTTTCTTTAAATATATTTTGATTCAATAGATACCAATGTTGTAAGGTTTTCCTCATCTTAATTTTATTTCATTGAGATATGTTCTATATTCACTACCTTTTTTTGTAGTGTATATATTTCCCATTAATAAATTTTATGATTATTATCATGAAAATTGTAGGGTTCTAATGATAAATATAAGTTTATCTTATATTTTAGGTTTTAATTTAATTTTTACCTATTCAATAAGGGGTTTTTCTATAATATCACTTTTATCGATATTGTTTGTATTTTGAATTACATTGTAGGAAAATATTTTTTATCTCTTGTATAAAACTCATATATTTTCTTAGTATCAATTAATTTATCATTTTTTCAACTACTTTTTCTATTTCACCACTTTGGTACTCAAAAATACAAAAAGAATATTTTTAATTAAATATGAACCTATTTATTCTTTTAGGTTAAGAATATTTTTTCTCCATATCCAAGTTTTTTAAAAATAAATTATATAAGTTTTAATCTAAACATAAATATTTTAAAAATTTATTCTTCTACCATTTAATTTCTTTAAAAATAATTAAAAAGAATATTTTCAAAAAAAATCCATAGAGAAAACTTTTTAACTTTCTTTACAAAAGTGTAAATAAATTTTTTTATTAAAAATATACAGTATGAAAAAAATTTCCCTCCATCATATCCTTTATTCATAATTTAAATACTATTAAAATTTATCAATAATTTTCAAATAAAATCTTATTCATATTTCTCTATGAATTTTTATTTTTAAAATGTTACCAAAAGAAAATAATGCTTTCACTTGTTTTTCAAAACATATTTCTAATGCTTTTATAAAATAATTTTTCATCTATGTCAATATACTTTAAGGATTATTATAATTTATAGGGGATATTAACTTTTGATACCATACAGTTCCTTTATCTAGATTTCTTAAAATGATTATTCTTTAAGAATGTTATTATAAAACTCATTTTATTCCCATGGGTTAATTAATCTATGATAAAATGATGAATGTTATTATGATCTTGTGGAACACATATATATGATTTTCATAATGAGATGGGTAGGCCTGGAATTATATATCTCTTGAACCATTTCATAATTATTTATATTTCATGAGATAACATGAAAGGGTATGGGGAGTGAACCCAATCCATTGTGGGACTTTGTTCACTATGTTTACGGGAATGGGGAGTGAACCCAATCCACAATAAGACTCTATACATGATGATAGTGTTGGTAATGATATTTGACAAACGAAATTATTTTCTATGCTTATATGTATACTAACAACTTATGTATTATCCTTATAATATGCTCTAATCACTCATGATTTATTATTTATGATTCCACACTCTTATGACTCGTCTATTGTTTTATAAAAAATCTTTATACTAGGAATCAATATTTATGTTCTTTAAATTTAGAGTATTTTTTAAGTTATGATCAATATATTAATCCCTTGTGATTATATTATGCTCACATATGATCATCAATTTATATATCCAAAATTCACCCTTGTTGAGAAATTAAGCTTGATCTTTCTTATGTTTCCATTTCCCCATGTTATGAAGAATGTTTTTAATTAGGATATTTCTTATAAGGGTAATGTATGAGAAAACATTTATTGGAGATATTGAATAATTTTCATAAAATAATTTTATTATGTATCTAGTATCTAAATACACAAAACCTTTACAATTCTCGAGATAGTATTATTATGAGGTATTTTTAATAATTATCTAAAATTATGTATTATTTATGTAAGTGATGCTCAAGTAATTATATATATTATCTTACAATTTAAAGAAAGGGAAAAAATAATTCCTATAAATATTTGGACTTTCACTATTACTTTCAAATCCATGCTTGCCCTTATTTCCTTTGACATTACCAAGTATTTTATTAAATTAATCCAATTCATTAGTAAAAACACTATGAGAAAATTTTAAGGAATAAATATTATCTAATTAGTTATAAATTACACTATAATTATTAGAATAAGAAGAAATATATTTATCATGTTTACACTTTAATTCAAAAATTTATTTAGATAGATCCAATTTTTCAATAATAATGAAATAATAATATTTTTTATATATTTTTTATAACTTCTTGAGATTTTATGGCATATTTTATTTGAATAAATTTTACTTCTTTGATGGTTTTCTTAATATGCATCACAAATTTTAAACAAACCATGATATACTATTGAAATAATATTATTTAATGTGACAATTATCCCCTAGAAGTTGGATTGGTGAGAAAGAGTAAGACTAAAAAAATATGAAAATTTATTTTTTACACATTTATAAAATTAATTCATTGGTTATCCATTGCTGAATAATTAAAATAAAATAATGTAAAGGCAACAAAGTGATATGATTTCAGAAAAATTATTTTTTTCAAAATGTATATTTATAAAATTAAATTAAATATATCCATATTAATAAATTATTTAAATAAAAACAATATTTTAAATATTCAATAAAATATTTTAACAGTCGTGTAAATGTTTTTACTATAAAATGGGTGAGAATAAATTAATTTTTAAGCTTAAAACACATTTTTTCTGAAAACAAATTAGTGTGTTTTGTGCATTTATATTAAAATTAATTTCTTCTACATCAAGAAATTGAATAATTAAAAATGGATTGTATATTTTTAATCACAATGTTCAAATTTGGTAAATAGATCCCTTCTATTTTTTTTGTTATTATGAATGGTTACCATGGTAAAGATTTGTCACCTTAGTAAGGGTAAAATAGGTAAAATATGGTTAAAACTATAGGGTAAAGGCTTTAAAATCTCTCTAACAATTGAATTTTTAATATTTTATGAGTATTGATTTACCATTATTTAGGGAGTTAAATAATTTATTTTAAAACATTTTTTTGAATTTTGGAACCCATGTTTGAATATTATGAACATAAATTATATTTTATTAAAAATTTAAAATAATGTTTGGGTCATTGCATTTAATGGAATAGTTAGAAGGTTCCATTTGGTTTTGAATTTTTTGAAATATAGAAAAATTTTCCTTTTTATTATTTAACCAAAAAAATAATTTAAACCAAATTATTACTTGATTTCAAGGTGAAATAATTTTTATGCTTAAATCGGGGTTTTTGCTAAAAATTGATTACATGTGTTTTTCATACTTATATTAAATTTAATATCTACCCCCAATATATTTTGAATATAATAAAATTAATTCCAAATTTGTAATTATAATTTATAAAAATATAGAAGGACTATTTTATTTTTGTGCTTTTAATTATGTTATCTTGGGAAAAAGTTAATTTATTAAGGTTAAGGTTAAATTGGGATTAAATGGGGTTTAACAAGGATATAATGATTAAAATATCTCTAACACATGTTTAAATATTAATGGTGGATTTTATTTAGAATATATAAAATTACATGTATACATTTTTGGTTCCTTGGTTCTACTTTATAATGCATAATACCTTATATTAATTTAAATATTTTAATAATTACAAGACTGTCACTCCCCTCACTTATAAAAGGGAACCATGTATCCTCTATTATTTACATCTCTTGAGAAACTTGTATTGAAAATTACATACCCAAATACCTTACTATATTCATTCACTAAAGCATAGATCTTTTTCTATTCTCTCAAGGGTATCCAAATAAGGCATAAAGTGTAAGCTAAAGGAGGAATCTCAAAGAAGAGGTAATTGTTTTACCTGACGCTTTCAAAGTTTGTTTCCTCTTATACTTCTTATTAATATATTATATACATCCTAACATAATGAATATAGTGACATAAATATACTGATATGTTATTATGATTATGTTTCAACATTTTTCTACCCCTTTCCTATTCATTGGAAAATGATAATGTCTCTCATGCATACGTGTGGATTACCACCTCCAAAAAGTGATGTGATTAGTTTTTCATTTCTTATTTACATGGATTTTAATAAGAATATAATTAATGAATATATATGATATTTAGGATATAATTATGATTAATTAATTTTCATTTATTACTTAACTTTCTTTCTTTCCATCTATCAAAAAGTGAAAACTTCACTTATGTATATGTGTGGACTACCCCCTCCATGAAGTGATGTAATTTATTTTTCCTTACTACTGTATATGAATGGTTAAAAAGTGTATATAATGAATAAATATGATACTTATTTCCTAATTAATATTTTTATACGATGAAACCATGATCAAGATTCAAGTACCATTACTGTCAAACCGAAACATGCCAGAAAAATGAAATAGTTATCACTCGGAACATTGATTTTTTTAAAAAATATTAATTAATGGGTGATAATATTTTAAAATTAAATCATTTAAAGTATTATATGAATGAATAGTGTTATTTGATATATTTATAATAATTCTATATTTATTACACTGGATTTTTGAACCTTTATGAAGAAAGATAATACTTTAGGTAAGGGTTTCTCATCTCACTTTTGTTTCTGTGAAACATATTCCATATTCACCACATGTTTCATTCATATTGTGTATATACTACCCGTTTGATCTGATATATCATGAATATAAATATATTCATGGTATTTTATATTTTATTTTATTTTCAT
The DNA here is from genome assembly GCA_963277665.1 of Viscum album. NCBI lineage: Eukaryota > Viridiplantae > Streptophyta > Magnoliopsida > Santalales > Viscaceae > Viscum > Viscum album. The sequence goes on from OY728121.1 coordinate 1,210,378,725, forward strand.
TATTTCATGGGGTTTTTATTCAAAATTTACCAAAGTAGTAAGGTATTTACGTTGCAATATCATTTTAAACATAATTTTTTATTCATTAATTTAAATTAAGGTAAATTATATTATCCATGTATATTTAACCTAGTATATTTTCTTTTACTGTGTTTATTTCTGAAATTTTGAATTTATAGTCTTATAATCCTCTCTTTGGTACACAAAATGGTCCAAAAATGTCTTTAAAAAATTGACATTATTTTCTTTTTCGGTTAGGAATATTTTCAATTTCATATTGATGTTTTATAAAATGTTTTTACTAATATCCAAATATTTTTTAAATTCATATTTCCTATGTTTGAATTTCTATAAAAAATAAAATAATTCTTGTCATATTCTAAATGAGATACTATTTATTGGTGGTGTGAACAAAATATTTTTTTTAGAAATTATAGAATTAATTTCATTTAACACAATAATTAAAATTAAATTATTTGAATCTTCTGCTGTAAATTAATAATTTCTTTTTAAGGTAAATATTTTCTTTAATATTTTAGAAATTTTTATATTTTAAATAATTTCTTTCCAAATAAAAAGGGTATTTTCCTCAAGTACTATTATTGTGATCTCTTGAATTCATTTTTAATCTATGATAAAATAATTTGATATTGATTATTATAACACCCTGATATTTTAAAATAAAATTATGTTCGATATATTATGTTTCATGTAACCCTGATCTTAAATGAACTCCAAAATATTATTATATGATCGTCATAGCCTACCCGTTAAATTAGAGGGTATAAAAAGTATAAAAAAATTAAGAAAAATATATGTAGGACATATTTATTATAAATTTATAAATTAATTATTTTGGAATAAGCACTCGATTTTCTGTAAAGTAATTTTATTCTTCAAAAATATGTTTTCTTCAAAAATGAGTTTTCTTGATTTTTATGAGAATATGAAAATGAATTTCCATAAATGTTAGAAAATTTATTTGAAAAATAGAATATAATTTTTGGATTCATAAACTCAAGATTGTATTAGGATTAATTTTTACAAATTTTTTGAAAAATTTTAATTTTTAAAGAATAATGAAAAATGCTGATTTTCCTTAAAAATTTAATTTTATTTTAAAGAATTTACAGTGTAAAATTATATTCTGTATTGATTTTAAAATTTAATTAGTACCTTTTAATACAATTTTTGTATTTTAAATGAATTTTATTAATGGATTTAATACAAAAACATTTTATACTTAAAAAGGGCATTTTTCTGAATAGTAGTTTTCTATTGTGTTTTGATAGTTTAATTTTAAATTAAATTATGAAACTTTTTGGTATTTAATTTTGAAAATTTTATTCCATATTTGGAATATGTGGGTCCAAATTTAGTAAATAGACCCCTTTTATTTTTTATCAATATGAATAGTAACCTTGATATTTTTTGTTACTACGGTAAAGGTTAAATCTGGTAATTAAGGGAAAAAATAATATGGTAAAGACTATAAAATGACCCTAACACTTTTTAAATTTTATTGTATGAGTAATTTTAATATATAATTATTCAATGTTCTAATATATGGATTTTTTCCATTTGTAAATGATAATTATATTTTATTTCAAGAAAAATCAAAGATGTCCCACTCATGTTTTTAATAACAATAAAATTTTTAATATGTGGTTATCTAGAAGATATGTTAGACTATAAATATTATTATGAAATATAAAATATTTATATTCAAAATGGTAATTTATTTTTAATTTTTAGTAAAAAAATAGTTATCTTAAATTCTTACACAATGCTAATGCAATGATTATTCAATTATTTAAAAATGTAAAATAAATGATATTGAAAATATTAATATAAATATAATTTGAGATGATTAATGATATCCAATAATTTTCATGTTTAAATTTACATGTTATGGATATAATGAAATATTTTTTTTCTAATTATAATTTTCATCTTGACATTGACAAATTCAAAGTAATAAATAGTTCTAAAAATAGACATTTTGAATATTTTATAGTAAATAATATTTTATTAAAGATTAAAAATATTAAAAATATTACATTTAGAAAAATTAATGTTATATGGTTAATTATATCTAACATAGTAAATTTATGGGTCTTTTGGCACTTTATAATAACATTATTGACCCTTATATAGCAGAAAATTTAAATAGTACGATAATTGTCAAAAGGGTTAATGGGGGGTTAAAATAGAAAGATAAGGGTAAGAACATGATCTAAACATGTAAAAAATATCATATGAATAATATTATACCCTTACCACATTATTATCAAATTTTTGTTTTTTAATGGATATTTTTTCATGAAAATGACTTATATATTTTTTAAATCAAACATAGTTACAAAATTTCTGTCTCTTTTTAATTTCTTTTTTGTGTTCACATAGGGAGAAAAGCAAGATGTGAATGAAACTTAATGTATATTTTGATATTAATTAAATTATTTTTATTATTTAAATTTATTTATAATTTTTATAAAATATATAATTACCTTAAATGCTTGTGTAATTATAATACAATATATATTTAATTAACTGAAAAATAAAATAAATTATTTTAAAAAATATTAATTTTGATATAATTTAAATTCATTAATGTTTGAAATGAATTTTATAGATCTATATCACATATTATAGATTCTTTAAATAATTATATTTAAATTCCCCCTTTTTTAATGTTTTTGAAGTAAAGTTAAATAAATAGTGTCAAAATTGACATTAAAGATAATTTATCAAAATAATATTTTATTAAATTATTTAAAATTCATAAAAAAAATTTCTTCATCCATGTTAATTTAATATAGTTTAAAACATCACACATTTTCCATTTATGAGTCATTTTTTTAATTATAGAAACATTATTAACCCATTATGATTAAAATAGTGGTTACCATGATAATGATCAGAAATAACTAACTGTGGTGTTAATAAAAACGATAAGGTTTAAAATTATATAAAAATGTATCTAAATTATATTATTTTATGTTATTACCTCCATATATTATCTTATATTTAAATCACTTTCCATTTTTAGGAATTTTTCTGGATAAATTAATTTATCATAATTTAGTATTTTGGGAAATTTCAAAAGTGCTCCTCACCTCAATTATAAAAGGGAACCTCATCCATTACTTATTCACACTAAATTTATCCATATATATTGACCAATAACTAACCATTTATATTACTAACTTCCTTATCCAAGATCTGGAGGTTCTGGTCTCCTCAAAATACCAACCTTAAGTCCCTTAAGAGAGTATCTAATGAAGGTATCCCGATGAAGAGGTAATTGTCATACCCAAAATATTTCAATTTATTTATTTTTTTACATAATATTAATGTTTTGTTTCCAAAAAAAATTAATAAATCCAATTTAAAATATGTACCAAGATTTTATTATGATTATTATACAACTATATTTCACATTTTATCCATCCTACGATAAGAAAAAACATCGCTTGTGCGTATGTATGGATTACTGTTTCCACATTACTTAGATCATTATAAAATATAAATAATGATTATATATGATATTTATGACATAAATATGATTCATTAAATATTAATTACTATTCAAATTTATTTATTTCATTTTTTGAAAAAATAAAATAGTGTTCATGCGTACATACAGCCTATCGTCTCCATGAATGGTATAATTAATTTTTTATCTCCATCTTTTTGGATGACTCTAAATATCTATATATTTAATATATATGATAATGAAACAATATATATTATTCTAGATATGATTTAACTATGATAAAATTATAACAACCAAATCTACTGAATCAAAACATACATGAAAAACAAAGCAGTTACCACCTAAAACAGTGATTTTAACAATGAATTGATAATCAACTGATGATAAAAGAATATAAGTAAATAATATTTGGTATTATATATATTAGTATGGTTATGTAATATTTTTGTAATAAATCTATATTTATTATTTATGGGTTTAAAATATGAACACAGTAAATTGAATAATAGTTAATGGTTTCTTGTCTCACTTTTACTTTTGTGGAACATATGACTTATTCACCGCTTATTTGTATTGTGTGGTGTATATACTTCATAATTGATGTGTTATATCATGAATAAAATTATATTCATGGTATTTAAAGTTTCATTTGAATTTCTTTCATTCATTTATATTATGATTCAAAAATCACCATAATTGTAAGTGTTTATTTAACAATCTCATTACTATTTGAGATTGTATATATTTAAGAATTTATTAGGGAATATTTCTCTTCCATGTCCATTTTTTATAAAAAAAATCAATTTTTTTCCTATTATATTATTATTTTTTAAATTTATTTTTAAAATTGTTTTACTTTTTACAAAATGATTTAAAAGGAATCCTTTGATTGCCTTCCAAACAAGGTACAATATGGCTTTCTCAAAAAAATGAAATGAATGTTTTTTCAAAATTATACAGCATGAGAGGATTTTCCCATTTTAGTGATTCCTTAATTATTTGAATATTAATTTACAATATTTCATGTTTTTTTCAAATAAAATTATTTCCTTCTTATTTGCGCAATTGCTGTTTAAAAAATGGATTTTAAAGTGAAAAAGATATTTTCCTCAAAAAAATGAATGCTCTATTTATGGAATTTATATTCATAAAATTTCAATAAACCTTTTTTTACTTATGATTCCCTAGAGATATGTTGTAATGATACAATCCATTTTATTTCTCTAGATGGTTTATAATTATTTCGATTGGGTATGTTCCAATTTGATACCATTTATATTCATTTTGACGGCTTATGATTACGTTTATCGATTGGGGTAATTGTTATCATTTTGTATGATATTTTTTAGTATAAGTGTTTGTGTTGTTTATGATTCAATACTTTTATATGTGGAATTATTTTGACTTAGTAAGTAACAGGTAGAGCTCGCTATATCCACTTAATGCATCGGTAGGTCTTATGTGACAAACTAGTTTTGGTTTTGGTTGATGTCATGCCCATTTATGTATAGTGTCTTAAACAAATCCTTAACCGTATGTTTATTATATCTAGAATTATGCATTCCCAAATTATGATATAATTAATAGATTTCTATGTGATTATCTAAATTTTTATGATATCCATGGATAAGTTTTAGCTCATGTGATTTTGAAATTATTTAATAATAATTTATTCCTTCCATATTACGAACATGTTATTGATTAAATGGCATGTGTTTTAATTATTTACCTTTATATATTAATTTTTCCTTACTTATTTATAGATTATACTTTACAATTTCCGTCACCAATAATTTAATCTCACCCCTAAATTTTGTTTTATTTTCCCCATGATACGTGGAGGTTTTTTGTGTCTAATATATAGAGATACACTATGGGAGAAATGAAATTCTCAAAGAAAATAATTTGTGTTTTCAATGTAATGTGAATTTCAAGTATTTATGTAGTTTACTAATAATAATAAACTATTATATCATTTAAGATATAATTCCTTGTATCTTATGCTGATGTAATGAATTAACCACAATATCTAGGCTACTGGAGTTAGGGTCTTTATAGTTGGTATTAGAGGAAGTTTAGTAGAAACATTGGGAACTAGATTTAGGAAAACATAGATTATAGAAAAAAAATCATATGATAGACTTTGTAAATATTCCCCAAGAAACCAATATTGTGATTTATAGATTATTTATACCAGGATTTTTAATTTATTTTAATTGTTTTACCAGTTTTGAGATTATAAATTATGTTTCAAAATGTTATGATATAATCTAGTGTATGAAATTTTTTTAGAAATGGAACCTAGTAGAAGAAATATAAATTGTATCAATGCGCTTAATCCAAATATTATTAATTATCATTCATTCATGGTCTTAAAACAATATTTTTAATGGAACTAGCCTCTCAAAAATTATTTTTCATATGAGGACATAGTATCATGTACTATCAAGGTAGAGAAATAATTATCTAAGTATTATATATTCTAAGGGAAGTAAGAGACGAACAGGATGATAGAAAAAGAATATAGATAAAGGTAAGAATAAAAAGAAATATTTTCTAACATTTCATACTTGTGTAAAGAAACAACTTGGTACATGATTAAAAGGGAAAGTAGCTTGATTCAAGTGTGGGGAAAAGGAAATCATGTTCAAAATTACAAGAGAAATAAACAATCATATAATGATAAATTATTTCACTTTAAGGATATCGGGAATTATGAAAATTATTGCCCTAAGATAAAATGGAATATAGCTCAAAAGAAACAAATGGATCAAGGTTAAACTTATGTTATTACTATAACTGAGATGGAATGATTAGGTTCTAGTGTATTTAGATTAAGTAATTGGGTTGTAAAATTATTTTATCAATGATATTTTGGTTATAAAAATCCGGATATATATAAGGATTTTACTACAGTACTTCTTTAAGGATTTTGAGGCATGTGATGACTAGTACCGGTAACCAAGAGAACTGATTCTGTTACATGTTGATCTTTTGTAAAACACATGATTTTGGGAACCAAACACTAAATATTTTCCTTATTTTTAGATAATAATGATAAAGAGATGTTTATGTGATAGTATTGGTTACTTTGAAAATGGAAAGTTATTTGATGACAAAGTAATCCATGATGTATTTTACTATATTTTTTGGATGTATGAAATACATTCTATAATATAATATTTTATTTATCAAATAAGGAGAGAGTTAATTCTTGAAATAATTCAAGTTTCCATTATGGTTTTATGGTGATTAAATTTATTTACATGTTTTAGAAAAATATATGATCAAGGAAATTACATGTGACATTAAGAGCTACTTTGTGGGGATTTAATGAAAATTTTATATTAGAAATTTAGTGACCATATTCCTAAATTTTTTGATTTTTTTTAATTTGGCTAGACATATTTTAGAGGAACCTTATCAACCTATGGAATGGATTAATTTAATCTTTTTGTATTATTATTTTAGGTTAAAGTATGATTTACCATATTGTATAAAATGTGCTGGCCATTTTGGTTTTAGTAAATATTTAGAGGTTCCCTTCTTACAATGTGGATTTTCTATAAATGTATTTTAAAATTTAAAACCGTTGATTACCAATCACAAGTTCAAATTGTTAGGAAAAAGTTTATTGAAAGAGGGGATAATATAACACCCTAATATTTTAAAAGAATAATTTGTTTGATAGCTTGCATTGCACACAACACTGAGCTTAAACGAACCCCAAAATAATATTACATAACTGTCGTAACCTAGCCATTTAATTGCAAGGTATAAATAGTATTAAAAAATTATGAAATATATATATATATATAGGACTACTCTATACAAATTTATCAATTAATGGTTTGTGAATAAGAACTTTATTTTTAGTAAAGTAATTTTATTCATCAAAAATGGGTTTTCATACTTTTTATGAGAATATTATTATTAATTTCTAGAAAATTTAGAAAATTTATTTTTCAAAATGAATTTATTTTTTATTTAACATGACAAAATTGTCATATAATTAATTTTTGATAAATTTTGGAAATGTTTGGATTTTTAATGAATGGTCAAAAATACTAATTTTCATTAAAATTTGTATTTTATTTTGAATAATTTACAAACTAAAAATATATTTTAGATTACTTTTAAAATTTCATTAGTACGTTTTAAGCTAATTTTTGTCTTTGAAATTAATTTTATACATTAATTTAGTATTAAAACACTTTATAATTAAAAGGGGCATTTTTTTGAAAAAAAAATTATTGTATTTTTTGTAATAACTCAAACTTTCATTAATGGAAATACCTCTTGGTCTAATTATATGTATCTTTATGTAAAACTTTTATATAAAATGTCAAATTCTTTTGTTTTTTTTTTTTTCAAATACTACTACGAATTGTGACTGTTGCTAATATAGTCGTTGAATAGTGATCACATGATTAAGATAAATATAGGGCTTTAACAAATCCAATTTACTCAGAAAAAGGAAACGATGGCCTCATCCAGTAGACGTTCCCCATATGAAACCCATTTTTCAGAGGTCATAAAGGAGCTTGAGTCTTTGGGATTCGCTCTTGACCAATCCAAAGTCAAGTTTGAATTTGTTAAGTTCAAGTGGGACTGTCTATGAGAGAAGTGGAAGTTGATAGAGATTACCACCCAAGCAACGTTATCTGAGCCACCCCAAGAGTCGGTCACCATCGCACAGCTTAATCTTCAGTCTTATGTGGGTTTTATAAGGAGTTATGTAATAAGACCATATCACTATGGTTATATACATTATTTTTGAATATAATAATGAATATACTTTCATTTTATTATTATTACCTTGAAAATAGTTTTTAAAGCACAAATAGTATTTTTAGTTAATGTTCAACTAAGAAATCTATTTTGATGAATTGATAGATTTTTGAATTAAATAATATTTTAATAAAATATAATTTATATTATTTATTTAAATTTTTATTAAATATAATTGATCATATAATTTTATGAATGCAATTGTAATTTTTATTAAGGTTTGAAAGCCATTTTTTGTCAAAACCCATGAAATTTCGATAAATATCTGTTTTTATTTTAAAAGTTGAAATTAACATATTTAGATAATTATTTTGATAAAATGAATATTATTTCTAGAATTAGGACATCGAAATTATCCAACAGAAAATTTTTTATAATTTTCTGATATAGTCAAATTCTTGGGTAAAAATTAAATACCGTTTAAAAATATAATGTGTTTTATGAAATCATAAAGACCCAATAGTGATGTAATAAAATACTATAAACTTTAAGTTGGCCAATATATGTTTTAACATTAAAATATTGTGATTTTGTGTTTGTTTGATTTATTTTACAAAGCTTTAGTGGACCCTTCAAGACTTATTAAACATTTTATCTTTTTAAATTATTTTCCTTAGGAGTGTGACTCACCTCCACATAAGAAACCCCATTATTTTAATAAGTTCTGACTTTGGAATTATAAAATATATTTTCCACTTCCCTTTTCCAAAAAACATGGGAAAAACTATGGGATAGTTTGTGGTTTGGATTATTTTAATGTGAGGTGTCCCAAACCAAAATAATAAATAATCCTCTCACCTTTCCTATATAAACCCACCCAAGATCTCACTACCTCCTCACTCAATTCCTTTGTATTTCTTCCAAACTCTTCCCTAATCTCTCTATAATCCTCCCAATGTGCCTAAATCTCCCTAGAATCATCTCTCAAGCCTCTCTCAATCCTTTGGAAGCACACTTCCAAGTAAGGGTTTTCTTCTTTTCTCATTTTTGTCCAATATTCTTTAAGTTGTTATTCAATTTTTATTTCAATTATAAATGTTGGGGTATGGTTTCTCACCTCCCCCATTATGCCCTCTTTATGTTTTAATAATATGAGACCCTGTTATCCCTCATTAAATGCCTCCCATGTACACTCGTTATTATGCCGAAATTCCAAAAGGCGTTTCTCTCTCCTCATTTACATTCAAGAAATTCTATTGTATCATGAATCTAAATTCCATTACATTTTTTGGTACATGTATCTATATGACCCCTTTACTTTCCATTTCATTTAAATATGATGATACAACACTTTCTCTCTCATTAACTATTTTTATGAGTTCTTATGTCATGACGTTATGCTGCCAAAATTGCACCGTGTTTTTCCAAGACAAAGTCATTGTGTAGTGAATACCATGACCATTTCTCTATCAAGGGTATTCACCTATATGCACATTTACTTATTGTTTAAAGAGTTTAAATTATTTATTCCACATTCATTTATTGTGGAATAAATTATTATGTTGAATGATTCATCATTTTATGATCCATGTGGCACACTTATGCATGAAGTGAAATGTTTAAGAAGGGTGCGCCCTTATAGCGCTCCAATGAATTGGATAAAGTATATATCATGATACTTCATGTGCAATGGGTGTTTACTCATTCTAATTAAATTGAAATGAGTTTTTACTTGTGATTCATGTGAAGTGAGGATTTACTCATGCTCTAGGTGTAGTGAGCCTTGACTCATGTTAATTCCATGTTAAGTGTTGTTTCCACATTTCCATGTTATGATTATCATTCTTTATCATGCATTTATGTTCATGTTTCTCTTGTGATCCATTGATATTCTTATTGTCTAACATGTATTGTATTCCTCATGTTATTCTATGTTTATTCTCTTACTGGGCTTTATAGCACACACTTTTCTTATGCATGTCCTCAGGTTATCCCATGCAATGCTTAGTACGAGGGAATGTAGTGGTCATGTAATGGAAATTTTCAATAAAGATGCGTTTTCATGTTTCAAGTTATTATATAATGATCCTAAGCACCAAATACACTAGTCATCTTGATCTTCTATGTTGTATCAAATGAAGCTTTTGTAATAAAGTATGTTTAATTGTGTAATAAAATATTTGGGTTGTCATAGTTGGTATCAGAGTATAGGTTTAGTAATTTTTGGTATTAGGATTAGAAAATCCTAGTGAAGCCTTAGAGACAAGACTAAGTATAATAAAAACATCTGTAAGTTTTGGTGAGTATTGAGTAAGTGGTTTATCAAGAAAATATATCCATGTATGGATACGAATAGGCAGAGGTAGCTCTAGCACAGATGTATCCTTGGGGTAAAACCCAAAAACACCACTTTAAACTAGACTTGAACGGGAACTGGTGCATGACAACAGGTCTTGATGAACTCTTGGTTACAACACTATCAGGGGATATGCTTTGGTTAATTCACAATATTAGTATGAACCATTATTAAGGGACAAAAAATGACCTAAGAATATATGTTAGAAAGTAGATCATGGACAACATAGACTGAAGCCAATAGATTCATATGTTAAGGAAGTAAAAGTTATTTATAAGTCATTAGTTTTGTCCTTGTATTAACCATTATGGGTTATCCCTAACTTTCCTTTTATTCCATCCAATGGTCTGTAATATGGGGACTCGAGCTAACAACGAATGTGAAGATCAATGTGATGACTGTACTAATGATATGTCCCATCTAATGGGAGAGGGAATAGCCAAAGGTAGGTGATCATTAGTTTGTGGACTGATGAGGCTTAGGAAATTCCATTGGTTGAGAGGATGGGAGGTCGGACTCATCACACCTTTTTGAGGGGAATTATTGTCTATTCTGAGACTCTCTTTATATATTTAAGTTATGTTCGTGAATCCTTATTACATTACCAAGTATAAAATGAGCTTTCCTTTATATCATCCAATCAATGATCGATATGTAGGAAATTTAGAGAATCTTTTATATGTATTCGAGGTTCTTCATCGATAGAGAATCATCTGTATTTATTAAAGATTCTTGGTCAATGGTATCCTTCGGCATATTTATATAAAAGCCTCTTGGTAATTATGGTGACCATGCTAGTTTTAAATCCACTCAGTGGGGCACTTGAAGTTTATTGTCATTCAGAAGGACATGGATTATTTCAGAATTAGGATCTAACCCATAGACGGGCTACCTATGTATCCTTTTTTTAGGAAAGGAATCAGAACCCACGTAGTTTGAGTAAGGGAGTATGATGTTTAAGATAGATAGCTCAAGGAATGATGTCATAATTACTTTTACCCTCTAAGCTCATGTGAGTCATGCTCGGTGTGAGAAACAATAGGTATTGGTAAAAATTAGACAATTGGGCCATGAAAGATGCAATCATAATAATTGATGTGGGACTTATGTATGTATGACTACCCAAAATAGATAAATATTAGGATTAACTTCAGAGAAGAAATACAGGAACAGGGTTCATAAAGGTATATGTGCTTCATGGAGATTTGAATACTCTAACTTGGGACTTAATCCTAGAAAGGAGGCCCAAAATTCGGAGAGGATTGATGATTAGGTTTTACTCCTGAGAAGGAATCCCAAATCAAGGGTAAATTAGGATTGATTAAGAGAAATTATGACTGGGACTTACTCCGGAAAAGGAGACCCAGGTTAAAGGTATTATGACTGGGACTTACTTCTGAAAAGGAGGCCCAGGTTAAAGGAATTATGACGGGGACTTACTCCTGAAAAGGAGGCCTAGGTTAAGGGAATTAAGGTTTGGGGCCTACTCCTGAGGAGGATGCCCAAATTAGGGGATTGGGGCTTACTCCTATGGAGGATGCCCAGATTTGAGAACTTTAAGAATTGGGTCATATTCCTAAAGAGGATGCCCAAGTTAAGAATTATGACTGGGACTTACTCCTGAAAAGGAGGCCCAGGTTGATTGAGTTCTGTCATCTTAAAGGATGAGGTTGAATTAATGAAATCTCAATCTTTAGTGACATAAAGATGTGTAAATCACTATGTTTTGAGGGATATTCCACAGAATTCCTTTTAGATAAAGAAGTCAAATCAAGAAATCACACCATAAATGGCTTTTAAGAGTGTCTTGAAGACTAAATCTTGAATAGGAGAGGTGGAATGGCTTAAGAGGGGTAAAAATGGGCAGGAAGGGAACCCAAAAAGGCAGGGGCGAGCAAGTCCTAGAAGGCGCGCAGGTACTGCGTGGGCGCACAAGTCTTGGTCGCACAGGTATACCTGCGCGACACATTGAGTACTTGCACGGTGTTCACCCAGCAGGGTAATACTTGAGCAACTTTAGGTCAAGGCCTTTAGAATCTTCTTGAGGTTCTTCCAAGAGAGGGGCACGCAGATTCTATTGAAGGAGTAAGGTGGCGCGCAAGTGTGGCCATTTCCCTTAAAGGCTAGCCACCTAGGTGCGCAAGTGTTGATGAGTTTCAACACTTAGGCCTTCCTCCCCCTCTTTAGATCTTCCTTTATATGTAAGAAATTACCTTATAAGTGTTCCGGAAGCTTTGAGAAGAGACTAGGGCGTTGGGAGCTCAAATCTGAGTTTCTGGAAAAAAATCCTCGCCGAAATGGGGGGCCCACAGGGTCTATTTATAGGCAGGAGAAGACCCGGGGTGGTTATAAATTAGGCCGTGCAAGTCACTTGCACGACCATAATGCGTCGCGCAAGTAGACTTGTGCAGAAGTGATAGAACTTACGCGTCACATGTGCTTTTGATCTTTTGTTCATGCCTTTTTCGATTTCTGATGTTTTCTTCAAAGGATGAATCAATTTGTGCTAAGTCATTTCCCTTTACATTCCTTTGGACTCTGTGACAAAAAAAAGAGCATCAACAAAAGTCCGCCCTCAGAGTTGGATTCGAAAGAAAATGAGAATGTGACTCTGAGAAAAAAGGAGACATCCAAAGGAATGGTGGCGCGCAAGTGTTCATTGCGCAACACTTGGCGCGCAGGTTTGAGTCACGCAAGGCTTGAGCACACTGGGTGTAGGCCTTTGATTGTGCAGGGTATGGCGCACAAGGTCTCGTCCGCGTCTATAAATAGAGGGCCTCACGTCCGTACAAGGATATGGATTTCTGGATTTCAAACCTTCGATATCTCGCCGTGCAGGTTGCTCTATTTTCCTATGTTTCTTTGTTGTCACGCTACTGTATAGATATTTGTACTTGTGCAGTTTATACTTGCGCGTCAAAAACTAGTGTGGCACATGAACACTTGTGCGCCAATTTTAGACTTGCACGCCATAATTCCTTAGCCATTTTCTCGAATTCTTGCACAAATTTTATGAAAAATAAACCCATTTAAGAGTTAGTTTATTCAACTTTTGTGCAGATTAAATGGATCCCAAGGGAATTGGAACGGCTGATGAACTGGCTAGCAAGCGGATTGATGACATGATGAACATCATTGGCCATGATTACTATGATATCTGCGACAGCACTCTCCCAGATTTGGCTAGGTACTTGAAGAAATATCATCTTAATTTCCCACAGAGCATCTACCTGCCTCTATATGGTCATAGTCATCTACAAGGAGTCAATGTTCCAAATGTAAAGAACTATATGCCTGAAATGCAGCTGCACTGCTACTCCTCTATTTAGGTTATGCTGTGCATTAAGAGCAACAACAATGGTGTGAACTTTCAAATTCTTCCTCCATGTCATTTCCTTATAGATATGAAAATGGAAAACCCATGGGCTGAAATGTTTTCTGTTGTCGGTTGGTGGAGAGAAGACAAACATGGCATTAGAGCTATATCTGAAAAGAGTACTCTATCCAAATAGATCTTTACTTCCAATTCTCCATTCTCAAATCCATGTATCCATATTCCAAGTCTCTTAGACAGAAACAGAGTCACTATTTGATCAGCAGAAAATTTTCTCAAACCGTACTCAAGAACATTCTTTTACAATTGTTCCAAGAAGATCTGGTATCACTGCATCTCTTATTGTATCCAGTTGAATGAATGAATTCCAGGTGGTTTCTGATGAAGCTCGGGATGTCTTAAATCAAATGAAAACTTATGTTGAAAGCCTCTTATAATTATTGAAAAAGAGAAGAGACTCCAGTTTGTGGATGTCCTTCTAACTCTTGTGCATCAATGAAAAACACTTTCACCTTCAGTCATTTTTACCTACATTCTCTTTTTCTACATGCTTTAGATTTTACCTAAGCCAATGGGCATAGTAAGCATAGTTTGATTTTCACTAGGATTAATGTAAATAACCCTACAATCTTCAAATCTTTTAATTGCTCAATGTTACCTAAATCGTACAAAATGTATGTTTAGTGAGCTGGAACTTGACTTTTATTCAGAGTTTCTTTGTCTTTTGTGGGAAGTTTAAAGTCATGCACGTCGGACATAAAAAGGATAATGTTTAAGGTCGAAATAGCTTTGACTGAAATGGATTAGAATTGACTCAATTCCTTGACAACTCATCTGAAAATATAGTACCATACTCAAGTATGAGGGAAAAAATGTAAACTATGACTTAAGAATATTTGAATCTGAGGAATGATATGAAAAAGAGCTAAAAGGCATTAGAAGAAGTAGTTCTCAAGAATGACGTTCCTTTATTTAACAAACCCATTAGGGGGTGAATTATGCAGGGCCACCTAAGGGCATTGGCTGCATAGTTAAATAAAATAGTATCTTTTGGCTAACAAGTCTGTTATGTAGACTATTTATACAAGGTCACCTATGGGCACGTGCTGTATAGTCAGTCAGGAAAAAGAACTCTCATAAATTTACTTTCCTAGTGCTAAAAGCCAGTGAAATTTTATGGAGATTCAAATCATACAAAGTATAGAGTTTGCTGTATGGAAAGAGGTACTTGAATATGGAGAAGATATTTCCAAACAAGATTATCGAAGAACTGGATGAATATCACTCCTACGAAGGTCTGACCCAAACGTAGGGAAGGAGAATATAAGACATAGACTTGAATACTTTTAGATCATGAAAAAGGATATGGGAAAATTATGTTAAGGATGGCTATTTTTTCAAATCCCTACATACTTTCATTTAAGACAAATAAGGAAAAAAGAGGCATTCTTCCCAAGAATGAAGTTACCATTTTTTAATAAACCCGTTAGGGGGTTGAATTATGCAGGGCCACCTAAGGGCATTGGCTGCATAGTCAAATAATAGTATCTTTTGGCTAACAAGTCTGTTATGTAGACTGTTTATGCAAGGCCTCCTATGGGCACGTGCTGCATAGTCAGGCAAAAGAACTCTCAGAAGTTTGACATTTTTGTGACTAGAAGTCATCAAAAAGGTTATGAGGATCTGAAAATATTTAAGGTTAGGATTATGACACATAAAGATGGATATTGTTCAATGTATACAGAGATACACAGATCAATGCTAATCATAATCATGGTGTGGCTGGGTCCGGAATTGAAATTTTGGACTTCACTACGTATCCCATAAGGATGAGAATCAAGCCATACGTAGTTCTTAAACTAAAGTTTAATTCCGTGTGGGGAAAAAGGATTAGAGATCTTAGTTTAGGGTCATAGAGCTTGGACCATTGTAAGAAATACACAGTGTGTGTTTTCATGGGGACTTTTCAGCCAAGGGACAGAAAGTGGAATTTGGGGTTAGGCCCAAATACTTGGGGCTGGATTTGAGGGACACTCGAACGTTCCTACATATCCCATAAGTATGGGAATCAAGCCCACGTAGTTCTAGAAATACCCTTTGTACAAATTTGGTTCGTACATATGAAGGGTGAAAGGGGACTTTAGTACAATGATGGTTTAATCCCAAGATAAAAGGTTTGGACGTTTCCATATATGCATGTAGTCTTTGAAATGAAACATGATTGAAAAAACAATGTAAATAATGGTTCCCTCTCAGGTGAGGGTATCAAAGAATATTGTAGTTTATTGTCATACTGGACAAAAGTGTTGTATAGTTTAACGTCGTAAAACAAGGACGAATGTGAACTAATGTAAAGATATTGATTCTAGGGGCGGTTTCACAAATCAACATCATATGAGATGGAGGTGAACCGATGTGAAGAGATTGGTTTTGGGCTTGAACCTTGGGAGGTTGCCTACATACCCAACCTAGAAGTCAATGATCAAAGTCTGTGTAGTTCAATTAAAGAATGAATTAATGATCAAGTTGTTCTTGGGGACAAAGACCTAAAAAAATGTTTTTGGGACTTACACATGGTTAGCGGCCCAAAGAGATTGTTATGGTTGAGGTTTGCTCTAAGATCATGTGAGTCATACTCGGTCTGAGAAACAAGAGGTAGCAACAACCTTAACGATACACAGTTTAACGTCATGTAGGACGTATGAAGGGACTATGCAGTTTAAAGTCTTGCAGTTAGGACTATTGGTGCTGCACAGTTTAGTGTCAAGTAGCAGGGAAAAAGTATAGTTTAATGTCATGTAGGACGTATCACGGACCTTCTATACAGTTTAGTTTCATGTAGTTAGGACGATGGGGACAATAGAGTTTAACGTCATGTTGGACGAAAGGGGGACCGTGCAGTTTAATATCATGTAGTGAGGACAAAAGAGTACACCATTTATCGTCATGTTGGATGCTTTGGGGATTTTTTCCATAGTTTAGCATCATATTGGACGAAAGTGTGAATAGTTTAAGGTCATATGCATGGACCATGGATGGTGTAGTTTAATGTCATGCTGGAAAAAAGTGTAGTTTAAGGTCATACAGGACCTTTGATGATTATGTATTTTAACGTCTTTCCGGACGTAAGGGACTTTGATACAGTTTAGCGTCATGTAGTTAGGACGTCACAGTTTAACGTCTTGCTGGACGTAAGGGACTTGCAAATAGTTTAGGGTCATATGCATGGACCGTTGATGATGCAGTTTAAGGTCATACAGGATCTAATTGCAGTTTAAGGTAATACTGGACCATTTAGGGAAATTTTTCACAGTTTAACATCGTGTGGGATGAAGTTACAGTTTAAGGTCATACTGGACCATTACTGTATAGTTTAACGTCATATAGCGAGGACGAACTGGTGCTGCATAGTTTAGTGACATGTTGTAGGGAAATTACATTATAACGTCTTGCTGGATGTAAGGGACTTGCAAATAGTTTAGGGTCATATGTATGGACCGTTGATGATGCAGTTTAAGGTCATATAGGACCTAGTTGCAGTTTAAGGTCATACTGGACCATTTGGGGAACTTTTTCACAGTTTAACGTCATGTGGGAAGAAGTTTCAGTTTAAGGTCATACTGGACCATTGCTGTATAGTTTAACGTCATATAGCGACGATGAACTGGTGCCGCATATTTTAGTGTCATGTTACAGGGACATTAAAGGTACTTTGCAGTTTATACAAAATACTTCTTCAAAAATCTGGCATTGGTTGGAGTAGTGATGAGTTCTCCATCCATCGAGATTAATGAATAATCTCCATTGGAGTAGACCCTATGTATTGAATAAGGTCCTTCCCATTTTCGCTCAATCTTGGGAGGTTTCTTTCCTGGTATCATTGTAGTTCTGAGAACTAATACCAATTCTCCCTGAGTGAATGAAAGAAGGCGAACTTTTTTGTTAAAAGCTCGTGCTATTCGATTCTGATAGACTTCCAAGTGGTGCAATGTGCACAATCTTTTCTCATCTAACCATTCCAATTCATTCAATCGCTTTTGAGATTGCTCATCTGTAGATGACTGATCGAAAATGACTACTCTGAGTGAGGGTAATTGAACTTCAATTGGCAAGACTGCTTCCATTCCATATACCAATGAATATGGAGATGATCGCGTTGCAGTGTGGGTGGTAATCCGATAATCCCATAAAGCGTGAAATAGTGTATCAGGACATGACTTCTTATCTTTTTCCACCATCTTTTGCATTATATTTGAAATAGTCTTGTTGAAGGCTTCTATCTGTCCATTGGCCGCTGCATGATACCGAGATGAATGGTTGGATTTGATGTTGTATTCTTGATACAATTTCTTCACCTCGGATGAACAGAAATTGGTGCCATTGTCCGTCAATATGGTATGAGGGACACCAAATCTGGTAATGATGTTAGACTTGATGAAGCTAACAATGCATTTATAACTGACTTCCTTGAGAGGTATTGCCTCTGTCCATTTGGAAAAGAAGTCAGTAGTAGTAATAATGTACTTAAACTGCTTCGCCGTAGCCAAAGGGTAAGGTCCCACCACATCCATTCCCCATGTGGAAAATGGCCATGAGTATTTAGCTGTATGAAGCAACTCTGGAGGTTGATGAATGAAGTTGGAATGTACTTGGCATGAATGACACTTCTTTGTGAAATCAACACAATCTCATATCATTGAAGTCCAAAAGTATCCAAGCCTTCAAATTTGATTAGACAATCTATGTCCAGACTGGTGGGCACCACAGACTCCTACATGCACTTCTTTCATGACAGTCATTATCTCTTCACCATCAATGCATCTGAAGATAACTCCATCAAAATCACGTTTGTAGATAATTTTCTCTAGGTGGTCTGGGCTATCATAAAGAGTAAAATTAACCACACGTCGCCGGATTTGTTCTTTCTCAGCTCTATCAGGTGGAAGTGTTCCATTTTGAAGGAATTCCCTGATAGGTGACCTCCATCCTGTATAATGACCATACGATTCAGGAATGGGACTAATTTCATTAATTTCCTCTGTTCTAATTCGAACATAAGTTGAAATTGTATGATGGTGGGCAATACCGATGGTTGTCTCGTCCCGATTTGGATCTGCCAGAGCTGTGGCTATATTAGCCAGCGCATCAGCTTGAGCATTTTGTGATCTTGGGACATAAGAAAATGTCGGTTCTGAGGGGAATTCCGCCATTAACTCTCTGACGTAATCATACAAAGGGATTAGTTCTTCTTTTATGATGGCATAATCCCCATTGACTTGTTTGATTACCAGGTCTGAATCACCCTTCACCTTTAAGTGATTCACTTGTGCTTGAAGCGCTAATTCCAAGCCTGTGATATGAGCTTGGTATTCGGCTTCATTATTGGTACCACCTTCCCACAATAAGAAGGAATAAGGTAACACTGCCTTTTCTGGAGAAATGAGCACAATTCCTAAGCCAACTTTGTTGAATTTAGGATGTTCCATTTTCTTCCATGTTGGACTTCTGGAAGCACCATCAAAATACATTTCCCATGCTTGAGGACTTTCTTGAATAGAGAAGACTTCCTTATTAGGGAGTTCAATATCTGAAGACGTGTCTTCCACTGAAGGGTGTTCAGCCAGGAAATCAGCCAGAGCTTGGCCCTTTATTGCCTTTTGAGACACATACTTAATGTCGAATTGCTGCAAAATAACTTCCCACCTTGCTAGACGTCCTGTAAGCATTGGAAGACTAAGGATGAATTTGAGCAGGTTATTACGAGATACCAATTGGACCTCGTGATGTTGTAGGTAGTGTATCAACTTCTGAACTGCAAATATTAATTCCAGGCAGCACTTATCAATACTTGAATACCGGGTTTCTACTTCAAGCATAGTTCGACTGAGATAGTAGAGGTTGTTTTCATTCCCAGCATCATTATTTTGATCAAGAAAGGCACCCAATGATCGCTATAGAGCTGTCACGTAGAGGATATGTGGTCTTCCTTCAACAAGTGGCATGAGTACCGGTGGATTCAAGAGGTATTTTTTGAGAATATCGAATGCTTCTTGACATTCTTCAGTCCACTGGTAAGTGACTCCCTTCTTCATCAATTTGGTAAAGGGTAAACTTTTGCCTGCCAAATTGGTGATGAAACGCCAAATATAGGCTAAGTGTCCTTGGATTCCTCTTAATTATTTCAAATTTTAAGGAGGTGACATACCAAGTATTGACTTGGTCTTCTCAGGATCGACTTTAATACCACAATGGGGTACAACAAAGCCGAGAAATTTTCCTGAGGTTACCCCAAAAGCACATTTTAAGGGGTTCATCTTCAAATTATGTTGTCAAAGCTTGAATAATATGACTTCCAAATCATCCAAGTGATTAGAAATTTGTTTGGATTTAACCGCCAAATCGTCTACATAGCATTCAACAAACTTCCCTAAGAAGGGTTTGAAGATACGATGCATGGCGCGCTGATATGTTGCACATGCATTCTTTAAGCCAAAGGGCATTACCCGGTAGCAAAACAGACCCTGAGGGGATCTGAAGGCTGTAGATTCCTCTTCCTCTAGGGCCATTCGGATCTGATTATATCCAGAATATACATCCATAAAGGAAAGTTCTTCATAGCCAGCTGTTTCATCAATTAGAAGTTTTGTAATCGGAACTGGGAAATCATCCTTAGGACAATGACGATTAAGATCTCTGAAATCGATGCAAACTCTAATTTTTCCGTTCTTTTTCTTTACAGGGACAATATTATTCAACCATTTGGGATATTGAACTTCTCTGAAGAAGTTATCTTTGATAAGATTATCCACTTCAGCTTCAATTTTGGAAGCATAAGTTGGGTGTGTTCTTCTCGCGGCTTGCTTAAATCCTCGATGTTCTTCTAGTAAACCCAAATGATGAGTAGCAACATCAGGATCAAGCTCGGGAATTTCTGTATAGTTCGAAGCAAAAATATCTCTATTTCTCTTTAGAAAAGAAATATACATCTCTTGCTCTTAAAAGGTCATGGCTGCACTGATTAAAGTGGGGCGTAGATCTTCCTTTGTACCCAGATTTATTTCTTTGAGTTCATCCCCAGTGGTAGAGATACCCTCTTCAAATGCTGGAGGAGCATCTCTGAGATCTTCCTCTTTTTCTTCATCATGTGTTATTTCTTCCATTTATACTTTCATAGTAGATGACAAAGCAGAATTTTCATGATCAGAAGAGATGTCAAAATTTGCACATTTTGAAGACGAAGCTTCCATTTTTGACCCTATTGATGATGAAGGGTCTTCTTTGGGAAATAAAGAGGAAATGATGGATTGAGAATCGACATCATTGTTCACCTCTGATGTTGCTATAACTTCTTCTGGCCTAATTGGCAAAGAATAGACTTGTTGGATTTCAACAGATGAAATGAAGACATCACCATTTGTGCTTTCATTACTGCTTGGTGGGTTACCAATTTCTCCCATGTTGTCTGGATCGATTTCCGTAATTGACATTACGGATCTTTCTATAAGAGTATTTTTATTTGATTATACCTTATCAATTTGACTGATAGGAAACACATAATCTATATTCACATGTGTAAATGGATTTACTGGAATCTTCTCCAAACCATATGGAGCATTAACTTTGGTAATTTCCTTTGTTGTGGATTTCTCCTTTCCCTTCATGTGATAGAATTCTGCCTCAATGTATTGAGACTCACATGTCTTGAATGGGGCCTTATCACCATATAATGTTCCAATTTGACCATCGAAACAATATTTGAGACATTTATGGTATGATGAAGGGATAGCCACATGTTGATGTAGCCAGGGTCTTCTAAGAAAGA